>NEEC01000014.1:2402500-3145730 GCA_002189035.1 Utricularia gibba | reverse complement strand
TCCAATCTCATGACATAGAAATAGGAATTGTTGCTTTCACATTGAAGTTATGGAAGCACTATCTACATGGGGTGAAGTCATGTGTTTTAAGAGTTGGAAATACTTGTTTACTCAAAAGAAGAGAACATGAGTCTAAGGAAATGGATTGAAACGATCAGGCAAGGCTGCTTGCGTGCACGATGACAGCAAATTAAAGAACCTCGAAGTTAGAACCTTACGACACATTGGCTAAAACGACAAGTACAAGGACACGAAGAATGCAGAAACTTGGTGTCCTGAGCGTTGGTCATTTGAGATGTGAAAAGATAGGTTAGTTGATCCTAACTCAATTGGAGTGAAGCAAAGATCTTTATATGAACCAATGTACAACCGTTTGTCAACAAAATGAATGATGACTTGAGAGCAAGCTGGTGCAACATCCCAAAGCATTAAAGAAGAAAAATACCTAAGTCCTAGAGGGAAGCAACAAGCAAGGAGATTCCCGAATGAAAGTTTGATCATATCACAATGCACCTCATAGTGGGAATACCATGAATCATGAAGAGCCATGCTATTAGGGTTAATCTAGGCAGATTGACCAAAGTTTCACATCACATTTTCCTGCAGTAGGACAACATGAAACCATCAACAAGCTCGCTCAGGTGCAATGAGATCCAAAAGCAATTGCATGGGGCAAACGATTTTCATTGACATTTTTTCAGTTTTTTGCCAAAAGCAATGAGATCCGGAATGGAAAGAGTTCTTCCGTGTTTTTTTAACCATTTCTCCTTGTTTGTTCTTCGTTGCGTCAAGAGTGTAGAAGACCACGTCCTTTTCTTGTTTAATTTGGTACTTCAAACTCCGTTTAGAGTCCTTGAAATCATTTCTGGATGCCTCAACCATTCCGCTTATGGGCAAGGCACCCTGTTGTTTGCTTCCCAAATGAGTTTTTACCCTATAGATGCGTAGGGAACATTCATGGTTCCCTCCGTACGTGCTATGTGAACATGTGTTCGAAATTGAGACGGGTTTTGACCCACGCCAGTAGCAACGAGGTTTTAGCCATGGGATTCATGACTAAAAATGAAAGACGTGCGGAGGCATCCTCATGGGCTTAGCCACGCAAAAAGGGCAAGGAAAACATGTTTGTCCATGATAGGGTGTGCGTTTGGAGGTGGTGGTGACTTCGTTGGTCTTCGGATCACCACTCATGAACTTCGAAAGCACATGACCAAAATGCTAAGACACGGAGGCGATGGCTAGGTCAATGGATTTCATCGAAGATATGCACTATGGGACTCACTTTGTGGTTATGTGCTTGTTCCTTGGTTTTTATCCTCCGTACCTCTTTATTTTCTTCTTACCCTAATCGTAGTAGGATGACCACTATATTGTTTACGCTTCTTCCAGGAGAATAGTTGAAGGTGTGGTGATCAACCGAAGTAGGAGTTTGGGCTGTAACAAGTTGTGCAGGGTCTTCGAAACGCTGTACAAACGACAACAATGTCACGAGATATATGCTATGTAGGTGAAACGTAGTTCCTTTTGGTATGAGTTCATGGATATGTAACCAACATAATGACATTTTACCACGTTGTATTAGAGTTGCGTTACCCTTCATCCTAGCGTTCATTAAGGCTTGGCATTCGTATCTCATGCGTCATGGTCCCTGGTCATGGTCATGACAACTTCAAGCTCTCGGTTTGCTGTCGACATGCGAACATCAGAACAGGATATCCGTTCGTACGCTGAGAACGATTTTCATGAACTCTATTCGCACCCCTCGGCTGTGGTGCACTGTGTGCTCGTTTTCGGAATGTTAGTGGGCATAATTTGATGAAATCAATGGGAACCTTGAGTTGTATACGCATTGAAAATCATCTTATGAGCTGAACGCAATTGCAGGCATGCAGCACGCAGCACATGAGCAGTTCACATGCCTGAGGCATAGGGAGGTATATGTACTTGTTATGGTCTGTGACATCCAATGCTGGGGTTTAGCATATTACCTCTCTAATGATCATGGTTATGTATGAAATCAATAAGGGATGGGGCCCACACCGGTATGGGGTTGTTTTATTAACCAATGAAGATGAAGCAAGTGCTATCTAAAGGAAGGACCACATGGCAACCTCAGGATAGAGGGTATGCTGACTCATGGAGTCTTAAGTTCTGGAGGATATAGTTGCTTTGAGTTGTTGAGGAGATACCTTAGGAAGTAGAGTTGTGGAAGGAAGGGGGTGTTAGAGCTAAAGAGGAAGGAATTTCGTGGAATTAGCCATAAGAAAGGGATTACTTCTGTAGGAAGGTAAGTGGATGAGTGCTACTGTTTTTAGAAGCATGTCTTGATGCTTCTCTGGAACATATGCGATTAATTGCCTATGTGTTGTTATATGTTGTCTTAGAAAGATTTCTTTCATGTTTTCATTAACCCGTTTTTCTTCCCTGTTCTTCTTTGTGTGAAAAGTCCAGCAGGGCACGTCCTTCTGATCTTAATGCTTCAAATCTATTTAGAGTCCCTAAAATTCTTCTTTCAGAACCTAATTTGTTATTTTCCAAGGATTAGGTGCCCTTGTTGGTCAGTTTCCAAACGGGTATTCCCTTTGAAGTGTATAGAGTGCTCAATGTTTTTCCCTACGTGCTATGAACTTATGATAGGAAATGGAGAGGAGTGTGGACCCACGCTCCTAGCAACATGGTTTTAACCATGGGATTCATGGCTAAATATGTCAGACATGTCTGAGGCATCCCTATGGGGTAAGCCAGAAAAGAAAGGCCAGGGAACACGTTATGCATGCTATGGTCTGAGTTTAGAGGTGGTGTTCGGTTGGTGGCTCTTCTGAACACTACTAAAGGACTTAGGCAATACATGCCATTTCCTAAGATCTGGAGGTGATGCCTAAGTTGAAGGGTCAAGGGGATTGGGCAAAGATAGAGAATGGGACTCACTACATGGATATGTGCTTGGCTTTGAGATTTTATGCTCAAACACTCTTTCTTCACTTCATGCACGTTTATCTTTTACCAAACTTCAGTAGCATGACCACTTCATGTTTTAACTTGTTCCAGGTGTAGAGGGGAATGGCTGAAGGTCTGGTGGTCAACCAAACTAGAGGTTTTCCCATAGAAGTTGTGGCATGTCGTGAACAGCTGTTGAAACCTTAGCTATGTTGTGAGGAATGTGCTAAGTAGGCTGGACATAGTTCCTTTTGCATGTTTGAACGGTTGCGAGTTAATATATATGTAGCCAACTTAATGTTATTTCTCCATGCTACAAAAGGGGTTAAGTAGCCTTGAGTCCTAACGTTTGATGGGGTTTGGCAGTCATGTCTCATGCTCTTGGCCCTAGGCATGGTCCTGACAGTACTGAATTTGAGGAGGCTTAGGGGCATGATCCTCTCAAGATTTCGAGGGTGGCCAACACAACACGGAAAACATTGGAGACGAGAAGGAATTCAAGAGGTTTAGAGGCGTTCTAGAGTGTCCTACGAGTCTTGGGGCTAGAGTGACCGTTGATAACCACATGATCCATTATTGGTGCTACGGCGTTTCGATCGTTGGAGTTAAGTTTAGGTTATCATGTGCAAAGCGTAAGACACAGAGGACATTCCGAAAACGTCATCTAGGACGAGACATGTTCACTATGGGTCCACGCTGATTCCCTTTGGATCAACAAACGCCCTGTTGTATTCATGGGGTTAAGGACAAGTGTGCTTGTTGCTTCTGTGGATGACTCTGTGATTGTGTTCATATGCTATTCTGATTTATCCCCGGGATGAGGAGCAGCATGGGCAGCTTCTTGGAGCCGGTTTGCAGCGTTTGCGGGCTGTCAGTTGTACGGCAAGTTCAGTAAAGATGATTTCCCGGTTTTCAAGTTCCTCGTCTCATGGACACAAAGCGTCAACAGAAGGCGCCACGGTGGATTCGAACAAATACAGTGGCGGCGGTGTCCCCTCAAGCTGAAAGTGCACAGGGGGTTTCGAGGTTGTTGCAAACGGCAGGTTGCTATCGGAAGTTTCTTAAAGGACATTCAGGGATTGCAGTACTCCTTCCGTGAGTGGACGAAGAAAGGAGCGAAACACTTATGGCCCGAGATTTGTGAGCGCAGTTTTCATTCCCCTAGACACCCTTACACAACCTACGATGGGAGGGAATATCGGTAGTCATAGTGATGCATCTCAGGATGTGCTTGATGCAGCAAGAAGGCATTAGACCATCCGGCTCTAGGAAGCCAATCCTCATGAATAAAGTTACCCTACTCATGACGTGGAAATAGCGGTTGTTGCTTTCGCATGTTCGTTACGGAAGCACTGCCTGCATTGGGTGAAGTCGAGTGTGAAAAGAGTCACAAGTACTCGTTCACTCAAAAGGAAAAGAACACGAGGCTAATGAGATGGATTGAAGTGCTCAGGGAGGACGACCTGGTAGTCAAAACCACTCCGGTAGGGTAGCTAAGGTCGTGGATGGTGTAAAGTAGGAAGAACCCATGAAGGCATGGCCGCTTGTGCGCAGGACAGCGGATCTCTAATTAGAGGTGGTGCAAGATAGATGGCGATGCGAGGCTACTGGCACACTGAAGAAGCGCAAAGTGAAAACCCTTTACGACACACTGGCTGAAACAACAATTACAAGGACGCGAATAATGCAAACAATGGATGCTCCGGGCGTTGGTCGTTTCAGGTGTGATCAGATAGGTTAGTCCAAGATGCTGTAGCTGATCTTTTGGCTGAATTATTGACAGGAGATCCAACATCATTTGAAATGGCTGTAAAAAATCCGAAATGGAGAGAGGCCATGAAGGAAGAAATGAATTCTACTTGAAAATGAAACATGAGAGTTAGATGTTCTCGTATGTTGCCTTGCCGGCAATTATTGTGACAGCATGTGATTGCGAGATGTTCTCGTATGTAGCCTTGCTGGCGATCATCATAATAGCATGTGATGCACGAAATCTGGTTATTTTGGATTGTTTTGCTGCCTTAGGATGCACGAAATTTTATTCATGATTGATGCTTTCGAGAATCATATCTTACGTGTATATGCGCAGCATGATGATGCTTTATATGTGTGTAGTCGTGGGGCATGATGGCCTTTGCACGAATTTTGATTATGATGATCATATTGGTGAATTATCGATGCATATGATGTTTGATAATTTATTTCTGACCAAGGCATCTAGGGTCAATTAGGATTTTCGAGCTTTATGTATGAAAATCGAGGGAAATGATGCGTTATGAACGAAAGGGCAAGGGTTGTCAGGATTCCTATCTGATAGGATATCGATATCTATAGTGCAAGTGTTGCCTATGGAAAAATCCCCTATCAAATAACTAAGCTTATTCCTTCCACTGACATAAGGAGAGGAATCAAATAACTAAGCTTAGTGAATCAAATAACTAAGATTCACGGTGGGTTGGCTTAACTAATTTTATCAACTTGTTGACTAAAGCCAAGGTTGGTAAAATTGGAGGAAAGGTTGAGGTAAATAGTTTTTACATCAAGAGTTGATGACTCAATAATACAGTGGTTGTATCATAGATACAATTGGCATGACTACCTGTTTCATTCATTAAAGCTTGTTGGCTACAGGCAAGGTGGAGATGAATGAAATGGGACACTGTCTCACTAAGAAAATGTGATTTTCTCATTTTGTCAGTAAGGGGCTGCCATCTCGAAAAACATAGTGGGAGTATATCACATTTAATAAAGACCAGTTAGATGTGATTTAAGGAACACTACATGATGTGTTTGTTTTCTCT
This sequence comes from Utricularia gibba, assembly GCA_002189035.1. NCBI lineage: Eukaryota > Viridiplantae > Streptophyta > Magnoliopsida > Lamiales > Lentibulariaceae > Utricularia > Utricularia gibba. Next base: position 3,139,992 of record NEEC01000014.1, on the reverse strand, counting down.
TCTTCCAGCGTAAATTTGAGATCCATTCTAGAGTCCAATAAGTTGGTTGGCTCGAATTTTACTGATTGGCACCGCAATTTGAGAATTGTTCTCAAGTACGAATTGGTTCTTCATCATTTTGTCTTCTGTTGAGTACTATTTTATCCCACCAAGTTATGGCATAATCTGTAAACTCAACAACAGCAAGCTTGATCTTCTTGGCTTCAGAATAGTTGTGGCAATCAAACACGTGCTCCACACGAGTCTCCCACTCCAAGTTGGCATTTGGATCGTTTTTCCCTTGAAAAGGAAGGTGTTTCATCTTGATGTTATCAAATTCTTTGTATTCAGTGTGTGTCTACCCCTTAGTCTTTCATCATATCTTGCATCATGATTTGACCTCCAATTTCTTTGATATCTTCATTCTATATCATCACCTCCAGATGAATCATACTCATCAAGGTTGTTTTTATCATATCTTGCATCGTGATTTGTTTTTATTATTTCTCCTTAGTTTTTATTATTTCTTTGATATCTTCGTTCTATGGTGTGTTGGAATTCTTGTTCTACCATTGGAGATACTGTCCTCTCCTTGCTTTTTGATGTTCTTGAGAGATTCATCATGTTCCTCTAGTTTGATGCGGATTTGCTCCATGCATCTCTGCAATCTCTTAAACTCTCTTTGCATTGCAGTGAATAAGAAACGAGCATCCATAGCATTTGATTCTTCTGTAGGGTTATTAGAGCTCCACATCCTACTTCAAGAGAAAAGTGTAGACAAAAAGAAGGAAAAAGAACAACGAAAGAAAGATAGAATTAAAAATCTAAGTGTGGTTTAAAGAGATAAAGGTGGATAGGTTAAACAGTCAGATAAGGAAAATGAGCAATATAGGAGTTGGTGATGGAAATAGTAATTATGATAAAGTAAGAGTAGGAATACCAGGATAGAAGGTAACTTGTTGTAATTAGTACAAAAGAGGTAGATAGACAATTAAAAAGAGTTAAAATGGAATATAAGTGTGACAATAGACAAAGTTGTACAATATTGACTTTTATTTTGTTTGGTAAATTGAAGATTCAATGAATTTAAGTGGCTAGACTTTTTTTTTTTTACTTTTCTATTGTTTGGTAAGTAGAAAATTCAATGGAATCAATTTGCTAACCTTCTTTCTTCCTTCAACACGTTTTTTTTTTCTTTTTGCAGCAAACCAGAAGAATAGGACAGAACAAACAAAGATAAGGAACCCCCTTTTGGTTTTTCTTTTCAGAGGAAGAGATAAGCAAAGACAAGATAAGCAAATCAGTTAGATCTGGGTTTTTTATTGGTTTCTTTTCTTTGGAACGAAACGACAACAAGATAGATAGGATATCAAGAAGAGAAAGATTGGCTTTGATACCACCTAATACGACCCTCCAATCAACAAGTGATTGGCAAACCAGATCTTGGTTTAGAAGAAGCAATCCCTCAAGGAAAAGAAGTTGGCCCTCAAGGATTTGAAAGATCCTTGCAACACAAACTATGAAATAGTACCACAATCACAGAATAAAGGAAGGAATTGGGAGTGATATATCACACACTAGACACCACAAGCAAGACTTGATAAGTCTGAAGTTCTACAAGAACTTAAAGAAGGAGCATTGCTCCGAAAAGTGATTACCATCCAAGTTCCCTTTTAACAAGAGTGAGGCCCTTCTTATATAGATGAAGGATTGGGTCTTCTTAGAAGAAAAGTAGTAATAATAATGTATTTGGAAATAATGGACCTTTTCTAGTCAAGTTGATCCACTTTGAGAAGGTTGAATTCTACGCCTAACGCCTCATCGCTTTGTTGATTCTCCCATAGGCCCTTTGTTGATCCAAGAAAGATAGAGTCTTGGGAAGGAACAAAGAGATAATTCTTATGAGATCACCTTGGATGAAAAACGAATTATGAACAATAACAATGACCGAAAACGTAATTCACACTTTTCCTAGTAGTGTTTATATATACCCAAAACCTAGGTTACCATCAGTGGGCCACAATCATTAAAAACATACAGAAAAGCCCAACTACTCGAACCCAACACTTTTCAACTAAAACATGACTTTATGACACAAGATTGGTACTTCTAATCACATTCAAGCTTTGGATTGAGGCTGATCTCCAATACTCCCCCAAGACCGAGATCTTCCAACTTGAGAAAGTCTACTGTAGTCATGAGATTCATGTTCTTCCTTGCTACCTTAAATTGAACTCTGTTCAAACCTTTGGTGAGCCCTTCAGCAAGCTGATTCCCACTCTCAACATACTACACTTTAATCTTCTTCTCCTTGATGTAATTCCTTATGACATGATACCTGATTCTTATGTGTTTGGCTTTTTTGAAGTTTGTTGGATCCTTAGCAATGGTGATTGCAGCTCGATTACCCATAAGCAGGTATGTAGCTTCCATCCGAATGAATCCAAGTTCGTTTAACGTCTGTCTCAACCAAACGCAATAGTTCGAAGCATGTGCTATAGAGATGTATTCTGCTTCAGCTGTTGATTGTGCTGACACCTTTTTTTCTTTGAAAACTACACTAAATGTACTCTTGTTATCTTCAGCCATACCATAATCACAATCTGAATAGGCTCTAAGTTGGAAGACTGGTTTTTCACCTTCATAGAGATAGAACAATCCGAATTAGTAGTAGATTTTATGTACCTGAAAGCTCTTTTCACAATTGCCATGTGAGTTGTTGGTTGTTTGTTGAGGAAGCAAGATAAGACAGTTACACAAAAACACAGGTCAGACCTTGTATGCTGGAGATAGATGAGGGTTCCAACTATACTTCTATAGGTAGTAGCATCTACATTTCTTCCTTGATTGTTTTCTCGAATCACATGTTTGTAATTCAAGGGAGTTTTTGAAGGATTGACATCTTTGAACCCAAACCTTTCAAAAAGTTCATTACAATACTTCTTCTGAGATATGAATGTTCCAACACCTTCAAGTTGATGAATTTCCCTGCCTAAATAGTAGGAAATCATTCCAAGGTCAATTATCTTGAATTCCTTTTTGAGTAGACCTTTGAATACTTCAATCTTCCTTTCATCACCTAAGGTAATCATAAGATTATCAACATAAACGATCATCTCCCGTTCCTTTAACATACAGTGAGTAATCACTATATGTTTTCATGAAACCAATACCCTACAGAAAGTTATCTTCATTCCATGATTTAGGAGATTGCTTCAACCCATGGAGAGATTTCTTTAGCTTCAATACTTTGTCTTCATGACCTGACACTTGAAAGCCCTTTGGTTGTCCAACAAAAACATCCTCCTCCAACACACCATTCAAAAACGCAGTCTTCACATCCATGTGATACGCGTTCCATCCATGAACCGATGAAATGGCAAGAAGTAATTTAATCGTGTCAAATCTTGCTACTGGTGCAAAAATCTCATGAAAATTTATTCCTTTGATCTGATTATATCTTTTGGCTACTAATCTATCCTTATATTTGTTAACTAAACCATCTGCATTCATTTTTGTTTTGAATAACCACTTCAGGCCAATAGGTTTATCAACCAACTCTCGTGTTTCATTTTCAAGTATAGAATTCATTTCTTCCTTCATGGCATCTCTCCATTTCGGATTTTGTACAGCCACTTCAAATGATGTTGGATCTCTGATGAACGTTGGGAATGGGGTTGCTAAATGTCGCGGTTTAGCACATTCAACGCATCAAAAGAAATTTATAAACCGAGCTATTTTACTACACAAATCACAAGAATTAATGTAGCGTGGAAAGCAAGGGTTGAATCCACAGGGAATGGTTGCAATTTTCTGAAGTTCAACACAATTACTTGAAACAGGGGGGTTTTCTGGGATTTAGTTCTAATGCAGGTAAGATCTAAAATAACAGTGACTGAAAGGAATGGGTTGCAAGGGTGAAAAGGGACTGAAATTAATATAAAGATGCAGAAAACATAAAATAAAAGTAATTTGGATGGGTTTTACACCAAGGTCTGGCTCTTGTGTCACTCAAGAGAACCCATAGACTTAAACCCATCTTAAGAACGCTTAAAGGCAAACATGAAAGGCTTAGTCAAGAACATGATTAAACGCAGAAATAAGGTCTACAGAGAATTTATCGTTCACGACAAGGTGCAAGAACATAACAGAAAGCATGTAAACGTTGAAGGAAATAGCAGCTAGTTGTTAACGAAATATAAGTGCAGAAAATAGAAAATGAAGTGTCTAGCGGTTGCTCTCGGTCATAGATCTGCTGGAAATCAAGTTTCTGGGCGAAAAGACGGTGTAAACACGTAGATCTGGAGGTCACCGGAGTCGTTCCCTGGAGAAACGGAGTTCTCCTTGCTCCCGCTCGCTCCTGTTCTCTGTCTGTGCACTCTGCGTGCACAGTGTACTCTCTCTCTTCTCTCCCTTCCTTTTCCCTTTTGCAGCTCAAAATTAAGGGTAGCATTGTTCTTTCCTGAGTCTTCTAGAAGGGAGATCTCTACTCCAAATCTTATCTTTTCAGAAGGGCGGCGACTTTCGGCGGAAAGTGACTTTTGTATAGCTTTTCTATCTCCTTTGACTTGTCAGCGCGGAAAGTGCGCTGCTACAGTACTAGCTCTTACCCTGATAAGACTTAAAACATAGACTAGACGAAATATTAGAGTTTTCTGCTCAATTGTTGCCAATTGAGTCTGTTTTCACAATAAACATATTTCAACAGTCTAAATATGCAAAAGAAGACATTTTAGCACCCTAAGCAACATTTAACCCTACAAAACACACTTAAAAACATATATAAAAACACAATAAAAACGGTGTTATCACACTATCCTACAACGACTCTAGACTTGTCCTCAAGTCTAAAACAGAAAATAAAACAGAAAATCGAAGATTGAGTCTGCTGAGGCAAAGAAAAGGTTTCGATTCATGCTATCCATGCAAGGAGTGAAGAGAGGAGGTAGCAAGTGCGGGTAAGAATATTGTCACTCAAGCACAGATAGTAGAAGTTACTCGCATGCTTCATGTGTTAAAAAATCACATCTGCACGGGCACGAACTTGATCCTAACAGGCAGTGGCAGACTAATAGTGACATGTATGGGTTTTACCTTGCAAGACACATACAAATTGTAACAAGAATGATGGCTGAAAATGAAAATGATGCACATGGAGGTACTTAACAAGAACATAGAGACTTGAGAGCTCTTCCACTACAACATAGAACTTAGTGACATGTATGGGTTTTACCTGTGTTCATCCTTATTCCTCCTAGAGTGGTTGGCCAGACCATTGAATATGTTCAGGGAAAATGATGAGTGCATAGTGTCTAAGCCTCAAACTCTAATTTTGTATAAGATATTTTTTTTTTACAGCACGGCTTTTCTGGTGTGCCTTCCTTTTGTACCTCTCTTCCTCTTTTTTTTTTTTTTTTTTACATATAGCTCGGCCTTTTTTTTTTAGATTTGAGCTTGCCTTTTATCATTGAAAATTTTTTATGTGCGTCGGCCACCATCTATGTGTCTAACTCAGCACTCCTCAAACATCCACATACTAGCAAGCCACATACAAGCTATTCACAAGAAAGTCCTAGTGCAGATAGAGCAAAACACAGGTCGCATGCATGCACTTTTCTACAAAATCTGGCTACCCTCATATAAGTCTTACGCATGTAGGAACTAAAAAGGCTGAGTCCTAACAGAAGCGAAGAGGTAGGTATCCTACATGTCTAGAATGAACCGAAATTCCTAAACATGCTCAGCAGTACTCGAGGCAACAAAAGACAGACAAACAACTACAAAACACATGCAAAGACTCATAAAACACAGAACAAAATTTACAAAACAAAGAGGGTAAAGGTCAGTCAAGGCTTAGGAGGAACAGTAGGACTTACGCATGTCTGTAAGTCAAATAGGGTCTCCAAATACATCTTCAGGGTTCCTACAGTTCTTCTCAACTCATGAATTTCCTTCAAGCAGCAGTAGGGGCCGCACTCTTGGGACTACCCCTCACCGGGGGTTCTGAAATTAACTAGTCCTCAAGAAAATCCGCATAAATGAGGTCTGGTGTGAGTGGGGGTCCAGGGGTAAAGCGCTCTGGTGGAGGAGGAGTAGTAGAAAGTTTTCCATGGAAGAGTCGCAACGTTCTGAGAAAGGAAGGAATGCGCGCAAGAGAGAAAGTAGTTGTTGGGAAGAAGGGTTTCCCACTCTTTTTAAATTGAACCCACTGAGCCTGTGTAACTAAAAATAAAGAAAGAGTTGCAACTACACAGGATATGCGCCATTGCATCAGAAACTAACAGTGGGACAAACAAATTCAACAAGATAACGGATTGCAACCTCACAAAATCAGAATGCATAACTAAAAGTACAAAAAGAAAATAAAAATGCACAAAGGAAATAAAAGTAGAAAATACTGGTTACCTCCCAGCAAGGACCCTAGAATAAGTCTTAGGGTAAGACTTAAGTGCAGAATCACTTAGAGGGGAATTTCAGTGAATGTCACCGCATCCACAGGGTGTCCCACTTCATCAATCATAAGCTCATGGAACACTTTCAATCTGTGACCGTTCACAGTAAATGAGCTATGCATGTCTCTATCAAACAACTCAATGGAACCATTAGAATTCACATGTTTAATCAAAAAAGGTCCTTCCCAACGAGATTTCAGTTTACCTGGGTGAAGTATGAGTTTAGACTGAAATAATAATACCTTTTGTCCAGAGTCAAAGTGCTTTCGCAAGATCTGACGGTCATGAAATAATAATATCTTAGAATTCATGTAGGCCTCATGTCTTAGTTCATCAAGCTCTGAAAGTTGGAGCTTCCTCAAGTCACCACTGCCTTGAATTTCTAAGTTCACTCGCTGGATCGCCCATCTTGCCTTCTGCTCTAATTCAATAGGCAAATGGTAATGTTTACCATATACAAGACGAAAAGGATACATACCGATGGGGGTTTTGAAGGCTGTGCGAATCGCCCACAAGGTGTCATTCAGCTTGGTGCTCCAGTCCTTGCGAGAGGAAGTCACAGTCTTCTCTAAAATTTGCTTGATCTCTTTATTAGAAACTTCTACCTGCCCGCTGGTCTGAGGATGGTAAGAATTAGATGGGTTATACCAGACTCCATAGCTTTTCAGCAATCTCTCCATAGCCTTGTTAAAGAAATGGCTTCCACGATCACTGATCAAGGCTTTGGGTTCCAAACCTCACAAAGATGTTATTCTTCAGAAAACGTATGACTGAATGAGTATCTTGTGACTTGGTGGGAATTGCCTCTATCCACTTTGAAACATAGTCCACTGCCACCAGAATGTACTCATAGCCATCATAGTTTGGAAAGGGGCCCATGAAGTCTATTCCCCACACATTGAACACTTCTGGAACCACAATTGGCTGCATTGGCATTTCATGCCGGTTTGAGATATTCCCTGTTCTCTGATAGTTCTCGCAGCTCTTAGAGTAAGACTTGGCATCTTTGAAAACTGTTGGCCAATAATAACCACAATCCAGCACCTTCTTGGCAGTACGGTTAGGACCATGGTGCCCTCCACAAGGAGATGCATGACAGAATGCCAACACTTGCTGAATATCATCTTCAGTCAAGCAGCGTCACACAACACCATCAGCACAATTTTTCCACAGATAGAGGTCATCCCATAAATAGTGCTTACTCTCACTCTTCAACTTCAGTTTCTCATAACTCTTTAAGTCCAAAGCCATCTCTCCAGTGCACAGATAATTGGCTATGTCAGCATACCATGGTTCACTAGTCTTGCCTGCATCAGCCTTAATTGCACATAGTTGTTCATCTGGAAATTCCTCAACAATTGGAACACCATCCGTGGGTTGCTCGATTTTGCTAAGATGTGTTGATGCAAGAAAAAGAGAGTTTTGGGAAGTAACAAAAAGGTAATGCTTCTGAGATCACCTTGGATGAAAAACGACTCATGAACAATAAGAATGACCAAAACCTAATTAACACGCATTCCTAGTAGAGTTTATATATACCCAATACCTAAGTTACCCTACAGTGGGCCACAATTATTGAAAACACACAAAAAGCCCAACAACTCGAATCCAACACTTCCATGCTCGAACTCAACACCTTTTTATCTGAAATATAACATTATGACACAAGATTAGTGCTTCCAATCATCTTCAAACTTTGGATTGAGGCTGATCTCCAACACTCCCCCCAGACCGGATCTCCCAACTTGAGAAAGTCTTCTATAGTCATGAGATTCATGTTCTTCCTTGCTAGCTCAAACTGAACTCTGTTCAAACCTTTGGTGAGCCCATCAGCAAGCTGATTCCCACTCTCAACATACTGCACTTTAATCTTCTTCTCCTTGATGTAATTCCTTATGACATGATACCTGATTCTTATGTGCTTGGCTTTGCTGAAGTTCGTTGGATCTTTGGCAATGGAGATTGCAGCTCGATTATCCATAAGCAAATGTGTAGCTTCCTTTTATATGAATCCAAGTTCGTTTAGCATCTGCCTCAACCAAACACAATAGTTCGAAGCATATGCTGCTGAGATGTATTCTGCTTCAGCTGTTGATTGTGCTACCACTTTTTGTTTCTTCGAAAACCAGACTATAGGGGTCTTATTTAAGAAGAAGAGTGCAACAGATGTACTCTTGCTATCTTCAGCCATACCATAATCACTATCTGAGTAGGCTCTAAGTTTCAAGGCTGGTTTTTCACCTTCATAGGGATAGAACAATCCGAAATCAGTAGTAGATTTTATGTACCTGAAAGCTCTTTTCACAGCTGCCATGTGAGTTGTTGTTGGTTTGTTGAGGAAGCGAGATAAGACATTTACACAAAAACACAAGTCAGGCCTTGTATGCTGGAGATAAATGAGGCTTCCAATCATACTTCTATAAGTAGTGGCATCCACATTCCTTCCCTGATTGTTCTCTCCAATCACTTGTTTGTAATCCAAAGGCGTTTTTGAAGGATTGACATCTTTGAACCCAAACCTATCAAGAAGTTCATTACAGTACTTTTTCTGAGATATAAATGTTCCAACACCTTCAAGTTGATGAATTTCCATGCCTAGATAATAGGACATCATTCCAAGGTCAGTCATCTTGAATTCATTTTTGAGTAGAGCTTTGAATTCCTCAATCTTCCTTTCATTACCTGAGGTAATCATAAGATCATCCACATATAAGCTAATAAATAAATGATGTGACCCTCTAATCTATAGAGATTAGCAACCCACAAAAAAGAGGTGATTTTGAAGCTTAGAAGAGAACCCACCCAAGTCTACCCTCAAGGGAATAAATCTCCTGCAACCAGACTTCGAAACAAAGAAAATTAGGAGCCACACTTCAGAAAAGAGAGATTGATTGGAAGTGATAATCCTAGAACGCCACAAGCTCAAAGCTTGATAAGTTAAGAGTGTTCAAGCACTCAAAGGAGAGGGGAATCCTCACAAGATACATAAAATGACCAAAGATCCTGAATTAGTACATCTCTAGAGTATTTATACTCTAGAATTGGGCTCTAACATTACATAGTCCAAACTAAATGAAATAGAAAAGTCTAACAAGCCCAATGCTCTAAGTTAAGTCCATCTTCAAGTAGTTGAGCTCTTTTGATGGGATGTCTTCAAACCCATGTTTGATTCCAATGGTATTGAGTAGACCCTTAAGTGTATTTTCAACATCTTTATCTTGCTCCTAGTCATTGGTCCTGGTGGAATCATCTTTCTTTCTAATTTGTTCACTTGAACAAACTCCTCATCATTCTTCAAATACACTTCATTATCTTCCTGGGGCTCATCAATAAACGATCATCTTCTTTTCCTTTAACATATAATGAGTAATCACTATATGTTTTTCTGAAACCAATACCCTGGAGAAAGTTATCCATGCGTTCATTCCATGCTCTAGGAGCTTGCTTCAACCCATAGAGAGATTTCTTTAGCTTCAATACCTTGTCTTCATGACCTGACACTTCGAAGCCCTTTGGTTGTTCAACAAAAACAACCTCCTCCAATACACCATTCAAGAACGCAGTCTTGACATCCATGTGATGCACTTTCCATCCATGAGCAGCTGAAATGGCAAGAAGTACTTTAATTGTGTCAAATCTTGCTACTGGTGCAAAAATCTCATGAAAATTTATTCCTTTGATCTGACTATATCCCTTGGCTACTAATCTAGCCTTATATTTGTTGATAGAGCCATCTGCATTCATCTTGGTTTTGAATAACCACTTGAGGCCAATAGGTTTGAAACCCCTATCCTTGGGTTTCTCAACTAACTCCCATGTTTCATTTTCAAGTATAGAATTCATTTCTTCCTTCATGGCCTCTCTCCATTTAGGATTTTGTACAGCCACTTCAAATGATGTTGGATCTCCTGTCAATAATCCAGCCGAAATATCAGCCACAACATCTTGGACATCATCATTCAACTTGGAGAAACTTATTGTAGGAGCCTTGTTTCTTTTGCTTCTTCTAATGTCAGTAACATGACTATCTTCATTATCTATTGAATCTCTGATGTTTTTGCGTTTTCTCCTTTGCCAATCACGATCAGATGGGTAATAATCTTCATCATCAGTATCAGGTTCTTCTCCATTAGATTCATCTGTTGATGAGTCTTCTGCATTCGTGCCTTGCTCCTCTTCCTGGATTTCGAAATTCCCATCTGTAGGTTGATTATTGGCCTGATGAGATCGTCCATATAGGGGTTCAGAGTTTGATTCTGAATTCTCATTGGACGAGCCATCTTGATTTGTGACCTTCTCCTCCTCTTGAGCTGGAAAATTCTCATCTAAATGCTGATCATTTACTTGATTTGAATCTTCATGAACGAGTTCTGAAGTTTAGGGTTTGTTGAATTGCTGGAAGAGAAGTTTTGAGGCATGTGTGTCCAGAGGTCTCGTTTCACATGGGTGCTATGCCTTTCAAGACTTTTATGAGCTTCTGCATCACTCAGAGCAATGCAATCATCAATTAAAGTATACCTTGCACCTTCATCAAAAGTGACATCATGGCTGAGGATAAATTTCTTCTGTTGAGGTAGATAAACTTTATATCCCTTGGTAGTGTTGCTATAACCAACAAATACACCAGATACAGATTTCTTTTCAAATTTTCCTCGTTTTTGGTCTGGTATATGAGTAAAACACAGACTACCAAAGATTTTGAGATGATCAACCTTTTTAATATAACCATGCCATTTTTCATGGGCGGTTTTTCCACTAATCGCCCTTGAGGGAAGCAAATTCAATAGATATACAGATGTAGATACCGCTTCAGCCCAGAAACTTACAGGAAGACCTTTCTCAAACAATAGGCATCTTGACATATCAAGGATTGTTCTGTTTCTCCTTTCACATATACCATTATGTTGTGGAGAATATGGTACGGTGAATTGATGCATTCCCTCATTTTCACAGAACATTCTCATGCTATTATTGTAGAATTCGCCTCCATTGTCTGATCTAATCATCTTCAAAGAGCACCCACTCTGATTCTCAACCATCACTTTGAATTTTCGAAAGATATGAGGAACTTCTGACTTGCTTTTAAGAAAGTAAACCCAACAATAACGTGAATAATCATCAATGAATGTAACAAAATATCTACTCCCCCCTAATGAACATTCCTTAAATGGTCCACAAACATCTGTATGCACAAGCTCTAATTTCTCCTTTGCTACTGAATCACTGGAATAAAAGGGCTTTCTACACTGTTTACCTTGATGACACAATTCACATATGGCATTAGCAAACTTGATGTCTTTCAATTCCAGTATTTCCTTATTCTTCTGCAATATTTTCAGATTGTTGAAGTTATAGTGCCCAAAACCTTTTGTGCCAAAGGTTGCTTTGATCTTGAAGTGAGAAAATACAACTTTTATGATCACTGACCATGATTTGGTAGAGGTTGTAGATGGTCAACACAGCATGGAATTCAATCTTCGTTTTTGGATCAGCAACCTTAACTGTAGTGGTTATACCGCCAGCATCTTTCATCAGCTCAATGTCAAAACCTTGCCTGCTCAATTGGCCAAAGCTCAACAGGTTCTGTTTGAGGTTTGGTGAATAATAAACATCATCAACTTGAACAATTCCTTCTTTTAGCAAGAGTAAAATGCTTCCTTTACCCACAATGCCAATATTTTCACCAGTGCACGTGCTTACCTCCTTTCCAATCCTTTCAAGCTTGAGAAATGACCTTGTATCACAACATACATGATAGGAGGCACCAGAGTCCAAGTACCAGCCTTTAACATCTGAGGCTACTGTCATTAGAGCACACTCATACTCAAAAGGATCTTCAAAAGATATTTCTGGCTCATCTTCAAAGTAGGTAAAGAATGCATGTGATTTCTCTTCCCTGGAAGTAGCCTTCTTGTTATGCTCAACTTTTATTGGATTTGACATTCCACATACCTTGTCAAGATGGCCTCTTTGATTGCATTTCGTGCACGAAGCATCAGGCTTCCACCAACAAAACTCACTCCTGTGATTCTGTTTGTTACAATGCTTGCAAGCATTTGTGCTTAAAGTCCAACAATCTTCACTCTTATGGTTGGATTTGTCACAATGCCTGCACTTCTGATTGCCCATCGTTGATGTGGGGATTGACGTTGGTGATTATTTGATGGCTGTTGATTTGGCATCCTTGACATTGTTAATTGCACCTGAGTTTATATTCATATTCTGCATTTTGGTGAGGAGAGCAGCTTCACCATAAGTTTTCTCAACTTCATAACCATCTCTTATCTCCAATCTCTTTTCTGTAGATTGCAACTCAATCATGAACTCTCTAAATGTTGGCTCTGGTGTAACAGGATATTCAGGATATAACTGATGGAGCTTTCCTTCGATAATGTCAAGGATTTTTCTTTCTGTCTCAAGTGTACATAACTTTGGCTCGAATCTTGCAGGTAGGCTCATGATTGCCTTGCTAATCACCTTTTGATCCTCAAGTTTTTCCCCCAATCCTCGAATCTCCTTCACAAGCTTCGCAGTACGTTCATATAGACTTGTATGGTTTCATTGTCTAACATTTTGTTCCTCTCAAAGTCCTCCAGCTTGTTTTTGCATAATATTTCTCTCAATTTGGCATCACCTTCATAATGGGATTTGAGAGTATCTTATATTTCTTTTGCCGATTGACACTCTGCAATATCATCAAATAGATGTTCAGAGATTGCTTGATACATGGCATCCATTGCTTCATCTTTTCTCTGTTGAAGATATTCAGCTTCCTCGTTCTGTTCTGATGTGGATTTGCTTGTTATTGTAATCGCCGGAATCTCCCTTTCGACAACATCCCAAATCTTTCTGACCCGCAGGTAGCTGCGCATCTTTTTGACCCAGCATCCATACTCTGAACAATCAAATATTGGAGGTCCTCTACCAGATGCCATCATAGTCACCGCTTGACAAGCTTTGGGTTGATACTTTGTAATCCACCAAGTAAAAACGCTGAACGGTAAATAAAATACTGAAACGAGCACAGATTTGATAACCTTACTGCTCTGATACCATGTTGATGCTAGAAAAAGAGAGTCTTGGGAAGTAACAAAAAGGTAATGCTTCTGAGATCACCTTGGATGAAAAACGACTCATGAACAATAAGAATGACCAAAACCTAATTGACACACGCATTCCTAGTAGAGTTTATATATACCCAATACCTAGGTTATCCTACAGTGGGCCACAATTATTGAAAACACACAAAAAGCCAACAACTCGAATCCAACACTTCCATGCTCGAACTCAACACCTTTTTATCTGAAATATAACATTATGACACAAGATTAGTGCTTCCAATCACCTTCAAACTTTGGATTGAGGCTGATCTCCAACAGAGGATGCTTTAACCATTCCGCTTATAGGTAAGGTACCCTATTGAAACTTCCCAAAAGAGTTTTATCCTATCGATGTATAGGAAACATTCATGGTTCCCTTCGTACGTGCTATGTGAACATGTGTTCGAAATTGGAGAGGGGTTTGGACCCACACCCGTAGCAATGTTGTTTTAGCCATGGGATTCATGAGTAAAAATGAAAGACGTGTGTGAGGCATCCTCATGGGGTTAGCCACGCAAAAAGAGCAAAAACATGTTTATCCATGATAGGGTCTGCGTTTGGAGGTGGTGGTGACTTCGTTGGTCTCCTGATCACCACTCATGAACTTGGAAAGCACATGACCCAAATGCTAAGACACGGAGGCGATGGCTGAATCGAAGGGTCAACGGATTTCATCAAAGAAACACTATGGGACTTACTTTGTGGTTATATGCTTGTTCCTGGGATTTTATCCTCCGTACCTCTTTATTTTCTTCATACCCTTTCGTGATATGAAATTGTAGCAGCATGACCACTATATGTTTTAAGCTTGTTCCAGGTGTAGACGAGAATAGTTGAAGGTGTGGTGATCAACCAGAGCAGGAGTTTGGACTGTAAAATGTTGTGGGGGGGGGGGGGGGGGGTCTTCGAAGCGGTGTACAAACCACACGCATGTCACGAGATATATGCTATTTAGGTTGGATGTAGTTCATTTTGGTATGAGTTAATGGATATGTAACCAACTTAATTACATTTTACCACGTTGTATTAGAGTTACGTTACACTTGTTCCTAACGTTTGTTGAGGCTTAGCATTCATATCTCATGTGTTTGGGTCCCTGGTCATGGGTCATGACAGCTTCAAGCTCTCGATTTGCTGTTCACATGCGAATATCAGAACCGGATCTCGGTTCATACACTAGGAATGATTTTGCATTTTCCACGTCATGACTAGCCTAACTTTTTCATGAGGCGTTGGCTTTCTAGAGCCAGATGCTCTAATGCCTTCTTACTACATCAAGCACATCCTAATATGCATCACTATGACTACCGATATTCCCTGTCATCTTAGGTTGTGTAAGGGTGTCTAGGGGAATGAAAATTGCGTTCACACAATTCAGGAGATAAGTGTTTCACTTCTTTCTTCGTCGATTCATAGAGGGGGTACGGCAATCTTTGAATATCCTTTAAGAAACTTCGAATACCAACCTGCCGTGTCCAATCAATCTCGAACCCCCTATGCACTTTCGGCTAGAGGCGACACCGTCCCCACTGCGACTTTCGCTGAATCCACCCTGGTACCTTCGGTTTACACTATGTGTCCATGAGACGACAAGCTGGACAACCGAAAAATCATCTTTACTGAACTTTTCATACAATTGACAGCCCTGGAAACGCTGCAAACCGGTTCCGAGAAGCTGCGCATGCTGATCCTCATCCCGGGGATAAATTAGAATAGCATATATAAACACAATAACAGAGTCATCCATAGAAGCAACAAACACACTTGTCCTTATGCTTTACGCATGATAACCTAAACATAATTCGAACGATCGAAACACCGTAGCACCAGTAGCAGATCATTTAGGTTATCATCAGTTACTCTAACCCCAAGACTCGTAGGACACTATAGAATGCCTCTAAACCTCTTGAATTCCTTTTCGTCTCGATTGTTTTTCGTGTTGTTCTGGCCACCCTCGAAATCTTGAGGGGACCATGCCCCTAAGCCTCAAATTCAGCATATATATCTCCCTATGCCTCAGCCATGTGAACTACTCATGTAAGACATACTGCATGCCTGCAATTGCATTCTGCTAATAAGATGATTTTCAAATTTGTATATACTTCAAGTTTCCCCTTGATTTCATCAAATGATGGCCACTAATATTCCAAACACGAGGACACGGTACAACATAGCAGCAGAGTGTCAATAAAGTGTACTAACTGATATCCTGTTCTGACGTTCACATATCCACAGCAAATCGAGAGCTTGATGCTTTTATGACCCATTACTAGGGACCTCGACGCATGAGAAAAAAACGCCAAACCTCAACGAACGTTAGGACCAAGGGTACCGTAACTCAAATACATGGTAAAATGTCATTAAGTTAGTTACATATCCATTAACTAATACCACAAGGAACTTTGTCCAACCTACATAGCATATATTGCGGTTCCGGAATCCCCATGGTTGTAGCTTCCCTCCAGGTCTAAGGTGTTGCTCATCTTTAATCCTTTGGGATGTGGCAACCGTTGGCTACAAATGCAGCATCATCCCTTTTCTTCCCTCGTGATTCATTTTGCTGCACAAACCGATGTACATTTGGTTCCCTTAAGGTCTTTTGCTTCACTTCAATTGTGTTACAATCAACTAACCTATATGATCGCACTTTAAATGACCAATGCCCGGAAAATCCATTGTTTGCATTCTTCGCATCCTTATAATTGTCATTTCAGCCAGTGTGTCGTAAAGGTTTAGACTTCGTGCTTCTGCAGTGTGCCATTAGCCTCGTCTCGCCATCAATCTTGCACCACATCTAATTTGAGATCCGCCATCCTGCGCACAAGCGGCCATTCTTCCATGGGTTCTTCCTATATTACAACATGCACGACCTTAGCTACCCTATCGGAATGGTGTTTGACTACAAGGTCGTCCTCCCTGAGCACTTCAATCCATCTCATTAGCCTCATGTTCTTTTCCTTTTGAGTGAACGAGTACTTGTGACTCTTTTCACACTCGACTTCACCCAAAAAGCTGCGCATGCTTGAGGCGACGACACCGCCACTGTAACTTTCGCGAAATCCACCTTGGTGCCTTCAGTTGATGCTTTGTGTCCATGAGACAATGCACTGGATAGCCGAGAAATCATATCTACTAAACTTGTCATACAACTGACAGCCCTGGAAATGCAGCAAACCGGCACCAAGAAGCTGCACATGCTTCTCCTCATCCTGGGGATAAATCAGAATAGCATATACGAATGGAATCACAGAGTCATCCACAGAAGCAACAAACACACTTGTCCTTAACCCCATGAATAGAATAGGGCATTTGTTGAACCAAAGGGAACTGATAAGATCATGGATACTACAAATGATCACAATGAAGATAAAGGACAGAAGATCCTCCATTGATATCACTTCACTAGATTAAGAGCAAAAAAGAATCAAGGGATGCTAGATCAGCCTCAATCCAAAGGTTGAAGGTGATTAGAAGCACTAATTTTGTGTCGTAAAGTCATGTTTTAGTAAAAAAGTGTTGGGTTCGATTAGTGTTGCGTATTGTTTCGTTAACAAATTTTAAATATTTATAAAATGTAAAACACAAAAAGCATAGTACGAGTATCGATCTTAGAGAGTTTTTTTTCGTGAAAAGTGTTTTGTAAAGAACCTTCAAAAAATGTCACGATTATGCAAAAGAGGGTTTTTAAGATGCTAAAATAAAAGTTACAATCTAAGTGATGGGCCTTGACTACGGTACACAGTTCCTGGGAATGAGATTCCATCTCCTTCCTTTGTCCGTCCTTGCCACAGTTTTCACTGATTTCTTCCGAATAGCTGATTATAGGAGCAAGGAATAGCTTACTCTCCCTTACACTCTGATTGAAGAGGAGACACGGGAATAGTTTCATGTGATTCCCCCTTAAACGATCAAGAGGACAAGAGGCTTGCCTTCAATTGCCTTCAAAACCGAATTGCATGCATGTGCCAAACTGTTGCCAATGGCCAGTGGCAAGTCCGAGGTCACAACCTGTCCATTGTCGCGGTATCTAGGACACAAACAATCTGCTACTTCCCTCGAACCGGCAGGGTTGGAGTTTGTGCTCTTCACCTTGATCTTGACCAAAATCCGCGAGGAGTGGCCTGCTACTCATAGACCTTGACTAAGAGTCGTTATAGAAAGACTGCAACAATACGTGTGGAAGTATGCAGAATCCGAAATCAATCCAGCGAAGAACTGAGTGTATTGCTCAAGACTTGGAAGAAAACTTCATTTTCTCCCAGAAACTAAAAGGTTTTAGCCCGAAAGGGCTATGGAAACAGAAACGAAAAGGAAGCTAAGGGTTCTTCTTTCTTGGAGGGGAGGAAGAACTCAAAAGTTCTAAGTACAAGAGAAAATGTTCCAAAGGTTCCAAAAAAAACTCCGAAACTAAGTGCTTCAAGTGGCTTTTATATTACTCCCCACGTACATTAACTCCTTTGGGTCCCCTTCCCATCATTTCTTCTGTCTTGCGTGCACCAGCAGCCTTCCTTTGCGTGCAAGTTAGCACCCAATCATTTCTGCAGACTCTGACATGCTATAAGTCAAGGGCCGCGACTATTGTCAGTCTTCCGCCCACAATCGTTCCAAGTCGCGTACAAGGCATGAAAACTCAGAGTCTGACCACCTGCAATACTCCTGCAACACTCCACGACAGTCTCCTGACATGTGTCGATCAATGTGTGAGAAAAAAGATAGAAAATATATACAAAATAGTAAAAGAATGATTTTCTAATAAAAATCAAATATTTAATAATATGACTCCTAATTTGGGAGACTTAATACTAGACTTAATATAAACTCAAGTTTTTCCCCCCAATCCTCGAATCTCCTTCACAAGCTTCGCAGTATGTTCATAAATATTAAGTCTATGTTTTGTCTAGTCTATGTTTTAAGTCTTATCAGGGTAAGAGCTAGTATTGTAGCAGCACACTTTCCGCGTTGACAAGTCAAAGGAGACAGAAAAGCTATACAAAAGTCATTTTCCGCTGAAAAGATAAGATTTGGAGCAGAGATCTCCCTTCTATAAGACTGAGTAAAGGACAATGCTACCCTTAATTTTGAGCTGCAAAAGGGAAAAGGAAGGGAGAGAAGAGAGAGAGTACACTGTGCACGCAGAGTGCACAGACAGCGAAGAGGAGCGAGCAGGAGCAAGGAGAACTTCGTTTCTCCAGCGAACGACTCCAGCGACCTCCAGATCTACGTGTTTACACTGTCTTTCTGCCCAGAAACTTGATTTCCAGTAGATCTACGACCGAGAGCAACCGCTAGACACTTCATTTTCTATTTTCTACACTTATATTTCGTTAACAACTAGCTGGTGTTTCCTTCAACGTTTACATGCTTTCTGTTATGTTCTTGTACCTTGTCGTGAACGATAAAACCTCTGTAGACCTTATTTCTGCGTTTAATCATGTTCTTTATTAAGCCTTTCATGTTTCCCTTTAAGCTTGATATGCCATTTACTGTTCCTGCGCACGCATACTCTGTTTTCAAACTCTTACTCTCTTTTTAAGCGTTCTTAAGCTGGGTTTAAGCCTATGGGCTCTCTTGAGTGACACAAGAGCCAGACCCTGGTGTAAAACCTATCCAAATTACTTTTATTTTATGTTTTCTGCATCTTTATGTTAAACCCTGGTGTAAAACCCATTCCCTGTGGATTCGACCCTTGCTTGCCACACTACATTAATTCTTGTGATTTGTGTAGTAGAATAGCTCGGTTTATAAATTTATTTTGATGTGTTGAATGTGCTAAACTGCGACATTTAGCAAACCCATTCCCAACGTTCATCAAAATGGCGCCGCTACCGAGGAATGATGTCTGTTAATTTTTCTATTGTTAATGCATTTACGTTCCCTTGCAGGTCCACTTGGACTCCTTGATTTGGAGATCGAGAGGACCGAAAAATTAATGAGAAAGAAGCACAAACAAAGTCAGTAAGAGGCTAAGTTGAGAGCCGAAGAGATGGCTGACAACCCACCAAATAACCAACAGCTTGTGAATATTTTGGAGAAGACTATTGGAGAGTATGAGTCTCCAGATCATACATACCGAGGGCACTGCATTACCTTTCCTACAGCAGCAATTAATTTGGAGTTGAGGCCAGGAACCCTTGCTCTGTTTCCTAAGTATTATGGGAACAAGAATGAGGATCCTCATATGCATATTGATGATTGTATTGCTGTTGGAGCTGTGCTGCGACCCAAGGATGTGACTGAGGATGATTTACTACTTAGAGTTTTCCAATTTACTCTTGAAGGACATGCCAAGACATGGTTCAACACACTTGAACCTGGAAGTATTAGAAGTTGGATGGAAATGAAGAAAGCATTTTTAAATCAATTTTTTCCTACCTCTAGAGCAGACGAAATTCGAAGCAAAATTGAAATTATTTTTCAGGATTATAATGAGCCTCTACATGAGTATTGGGACAGGTTCACAACTCTCCTTTCGAGCTGCCCACATCATGAATTTGATAAAATAAAGCAAGTTAAGTGTTTTTTGAAGGGCTTGACTGTTGCCCAAAGAGATAAGTTGGATTCTGCTGCACATGGGAATATGAGGACTCTTACCCCATCTGAAGGCTGGGAGAAAATTAAAGAAATGGTTGGACATTCAAGGCATTCTCAATTTCCATCCAGAGCCCAACGACAAGTGAATGAGATGGGAGTACTAAGAGAAGATGAAGCAGCAAGAAATGACAAGGATATTGCTGAATTGAAGGATATGGTGAAAGGATTATTTCTTGTTCATACTAAATCCGTGCCTTGTGAAGTCTGTGGAATTTTGGGGCATACTCTTGATCATTGCTACATGAAAGGAAATCTGGAAGAACCACTTGAAGGAGTGACTGCAATGGGTACATGTATAATAGAGCTGATTATTTAAGGCCCAAGAATGACCAGCGATTTGACCCTATGAGGAGTCATCGCAATTACAGTTGGAGAAGCACCAATGTTGAAAATCCACAACATCTGGGATTTAATCAACAGCAGCAACCAGCTCAAACAATTTCGTTTCAGCAAGGACAGAGTGTTCAGCAGGGGAATAGGTATCAAAGCAAGCCTTATCAACCCCCACATCAGAGAGTCGACCAGCCAAGCACTTCGGGTGTTAAACCACCTCCTCCAACCGAAGAAATGATGAAGATGATGTTGGAAAATATGGCCAAGCGTGATGCTGAACAAGCAAAGAGAGATGCTGAATCAGAGAAGATGATGAAGAGTCTTGAGAGGCAAATTGGCCAACCTGCTACAGAGCTTGCTGAACTGAAAGGAAATTCAGGGAAACTACCATCTCAGCCAAATGCCAATCCAAAAGCAAATATTTCTGCTATTGAACTTCGTGGGGGGAAGCAACTACCTGACCGGAAGGCCCCTACAAGTCAAAGCAAAGTGGCTGAAGGTCCTGAAGTTAATTCGGAGGATAGGACACAAGGAAAAACAGCAGGGGAACCTACTGTTGAGATCAAGAGGACACTTCCTTTTCCTGGAAGATTACAAGCTCGAGTAAGGCAAGAAGAGAAGGACTCCATAATCTCAGCCTTAGACTCTGCGATGATCACCATGAAGGCTGTAGATTATTTAAGGCAAGTGCCGAAAGGGATGAAAGTATTGAAAGACCTGTGTAGTTCGAAGAGGAAGAGCAAGGATGAAGAAGTGATCAAAGTCAGTGCTCAAGTCTCAGCCTATCTGACACAGCAAATGCCGGATCAATGGGAAAAGTCTTATGAAGGGCAATGGCAGATCAAGGCGCTTCAATCAACATGATGCCTTATGAAGTCTATTTAGCACTGGATTTGGAACCCTTCAGGCCAACCAACTTGAAATTGCAACTTGCAACCAGATCCGTGGCTGTTCCAGAGGGTATTGCTGAAGATGTTTTCGTCCGAGTTTCTAACACTTGCTATCCATGTGAATTTGTTGTTGTTAAAATGCCACCCGCTAGGGTGAATGATAATACTTTAATTCTGGGATGCCCTTTCCTAGCTACTGCCAATGCTTAAATTGATTGTAGGAAAGGGGTCATCACTATTGGTTATGCTGATAATATCTCTATCTTTAAGATCAATGAAGCTGAAAAGTTCTCTGATGATTTTGCACGTGTGACTGGAGTTGATGTCGTTGATGAATTAGTGGAGGAAGTTTTTGATGAAGAGCAGCATGATATTCTCGAAATCTTGATGAGGAGGAAGCTGAGCATGTAATTCTGGAATGTTTCATTGAAGATAAAGACTTGGTGAAGCTTGGAGAGGTGACTAGTGTTGCACCACCAGAATTGAAACCCTTGCCTTCACATCTCAAGTATGCGTTTATTGGTGACAATTCAAAGCCGGTGATTATTCGTGCTGATCTTTCTTGTGAAGAAGAGATGAAGTTGATGGATGTTCTCAAAGCTAACAGCAAGGCCATCGGCTGGACATTAGATGATATAACCGGAATTAGCTCTTCTGTCACCATGCATAGGATTTATCTTGAAGACGGAGCAAAACCGGTTAGACAACCACAGAGAAGGCTCAATCCTACCCTCATCGAGGTAGTGAAGAAGGAGATACAGAAGGTGTTGAAAGTTGGAGTGATTTATTCAATTTCTGATAGCACGTGGGTAAGTCCTATCCACGTAGTCCCTAAAAAGACAGGAATTACAGCTGTCAAAGATGCTGATGGAAAGAAAGGTGGCGATGCGAGTTCAGAATGGCTGGAGGGTATGTATTGACTATAGGAACCTGAATGAAGTCACAAGGAAGGATCACTACCCTCTACCCTTCGTGGACCAAATGTTGGACAGGTTAAGTGGTAAAAGTTTTTATTGCTTTCTTGATGGGTACTTAGGGTATAACCAGGTTGCTGTGGCACCGGTTGATCAAGAAAAGACGACTTTTACCTGTCCCTTTGGCATCTATGCGTACAAGAAGATGCCATTTGGTCTCTGCAACGCTCCAGCGACTTTTCAAAGGTGTGTCACCAGCATTTTTTCGGATTATATTGATGATTTCATTGAAGTATTCATGGACGACTTTACTGTGCATGGAACTAGTTTTGATGATTGTTTGAATCATTTAGAACTTGTTTTGAAACGTTGTATTGAGAAAGATTTAGTTTTGAACTCTGAAAAATGCCATTTCATGGTACGCCAAGGAATTGTACTTGGGCATGTTGTTTCTGCAGCAGGTCTTATGGTAGATACTACTAAGGTAAGTACTATTTCTGGTTTACCATATCCACATGATGAAAGAGGAGTTCGTGCATTTTTAGGTCATGTCGGATTTTACAGAAGGTTTGTTAAAGGTTTTTCTCAAATTGCTCGACCACTAACCAATCTCTTGCAGAAGGATGCTGAGTTTATTTTTTCAGATGAATGTAAGCATGCTTTTGAAACTCTCAAGGCAGCCGTGACATCAGCTCCTATCATACAAGCGCCCAACTGGAGTGAACCATTCCATGTCATGACTGATGCATCCAACTATGCAGTAGGAGCTGTGTTGGGCCAGAAACTTGATGGAAAAGACACTGTCATCAGCTATGCCTCCAAAACCTTGGATAATGCTCAAGCAAATTACACTACAACCGAGAAGGAGATGCTAGCTGTTGTATTTGCCTTGGAAAAGTTTATAAGCTATTTGTTGGGTAACAAAGTGATTGTGCATACAGACCATGCCGCCATCAAACACCTCATGTCCAAGAAGGAGACCAAGCCGAGGCTTATGAGGTGGGTGTTATTGCTGCAAGAGTTCAATGTGGAAATCAGGGATAAGCCTGGGAAGATCAATGAAGTTGCAGATCATCTTGTTGGAGATCAGCCTCAATCCAAAGTTTGAAGGTGATTGGAAGCACTAATCTTGTGTCATAATGTTATATTTCAGATAAAAAGGTGTTGAGTTCGAGCATGGAAGTGTTGGATTCGAGTTGTTGGGCTTTTTGTGTGTTTTCAATAATTGTGGCCCACTGTAGGATAAACTAGGTATTGGGTATATATAAACCCTACTAGGAATGCGTGTGTCAATTAGGTTTTGGTCATTCTTATTGTTCATGAGTCGTTTTTCATCCAAGGTGATCTCAGAAGCATTACCTTTTTGTTACTTCCCAAGACTCTCTTTTTCTTGCATCAACATGGTATCATAGCAGTAAGGTTCTCAAACCTGTGCTCGTTTCAGTATTTTATTTACCGTTCAGCGTTTTTACTTGGTGGATTACAAAGTATCAACCCAAAGCTTGTCAAGCGGTGACTATGATGGCATCTGGTAGAGGACCTCCAATATTTGATTGTTCAGAGTATGGATGCTGGGTCAAAAAGATGCGCAGCTACCTGCGGGTCAGAAAGATTTGGGATGTTGTCGAAAGGGAGATTCCGGCGATTACAATAACAAGCAAATCCACATCAGAACAGAACGAGGAAGCTGAATATCTTCAACAGAGAAAAGATGAAGCAATGGATGCCATGTATCAAGCAATCTCTGAACATCTATTTGATGATATTGCAGAGTGTCAATCGGCAAAAGAAATATAGGATACTCTCAAATCCCATTATGAAGGTGATGCCAAATTGAGAGAAATATTATGCAAAAACAAGCTGGAGGACTTTGAGAGGAACAAAATGTTAGACAATGAAACCATACAAGTCTATATGAACGTACTGCGAAGCTTGTGAAGGAGATTCGAGGATTGGGGGAAAAACTTGAGGATCAAAAGGTGATTAGCAAGGCAATCATGAGCCTACCTGCAAGATTCGAGCCAAAGTTATGTACACTTGAGACAGAAAGAAAAATCCTTGACATTATCGAAGGAAAGCTCCATCAGTTATATCCTGAATATCCTGTTACACCAGAGCCAACATTTAGAGAGTTCATGATTGAGTTGCAATCTACAGAAAAGAGATTGGAGATAAGAGATGGTTATGAAGTTGAGAAAACTTATGGTGAAGCTGCTCTCCTCACCAAAATGCAGAATATGAATATAAACTCAGGTGCAATTAACAATGTCAAGGATGCCAAATCAACAGCCATCAAATAATCACCAACGTCAATCCCCACATCAACGATGGGCAATCAGAAGTGCAGGCATTGTGACAAATCCAACCATAAGAGTGAAGATTGTTGGACTTTAAGCACAAATGCTTGCAAGCATTGTAACAAACAGAATCACAGGAGTGAGTTTTGTTGGTGGAAGCCTGATGCTTCGTGCACGAAATGCAATCAAAGAGGCCATCTTGACAAGGTATGTGGAATGTCAAATCCAATAAAAGTTGAGCATAACAAGAAGGCTACTTCCAGGGAAGAGAAATCACATGCATTCTTTACCTACTTTGAAGATGAGCCAGAAATATCTTTTGAAGATCCTTTTGAGTATGAGTGTGCTCTAATGACAGTAGCCTCAGATGTTAAAGGCTGGTACTTGGACTCTGGTGCCTCCTATCATGTATGTTGTGATACAAGGTCATTTCTCAAGCTTGAAAGGATTGGAAAGGAGGTAAGCACGTGCACTGGTGAAAATATTGGCATTGTGGGTAAAGGAAGCATTTTACTCTTGCTAAAAGAAGGAATTGTTCAAGTTGATGATGTTTATTATTCACCAAACCTCAAACAGAACCTGTTGAGCTTTGGCCAATTGAGCAGGCAAGGTTTTGACATTGAGCTGATGAAAGATGCTGGCGGTATAACCACTACAGTTAAGGTTGCTGATCCAAAAACGAAGATTGAATTCCATGCTGTGTTGACCATCTACAACCTCTACCAAATCATGGTCAGTGATCATAAAAGTTGTATTTTCTCACTTCAAGATCAAAGCAACCTTTGGCACAAAAGGTTTTGGGCACTATAACTTCAACAATCTGAAAATATTGCAGAAGAATAAGGAAATACTGGAATTGAAAGACATCAAGTTTGCTAATGCCATATGTGAATTGTGTCATCAAGGTAAACAGTGTAGAAAGCCCTTTTATTCCAGTGATTCAGTAGCAAAGGAGAAATTAGAGCTTGTGCATACAGATGTTTGTGGACCATTTAAGGAATGTTCATTAGGGGGGAGTAGATATTTTGTTACATTCATTGATGATTATTCACGTTATTGTTGGGTTTACTTTCTTAAAAGCAAGTCAGAAGTTCCTCATATCTTTCGAAAATTCAAAGTGATGGTTGAGAATCAGAGTGGGTGCTCTTTGAAGATGATTAGATCAGACAATGGAGGCGAATTCTACAATAATAGCATGAGAATGTTCTGTGAAAATGAGGGAATGCATCAATTCACCGTACCATATTCTCCACAACATAATGGTATATGTGAAAGGAGAAACAGAACAATCCTTGATATGTCAAGATGCCTATTGTTTGAGAAAGGTCTTCCTGTAAGTTTCTGGGCTGAAGCGGTATCTACATCTGTATATCTATTGAATTTGCTTCCCTCAAGGGCGATTAGTGGAAAAACCGCCCATGAAAAATGGCATGGTTATATTAAAAAGGTTGATCATCTCAAAATCTTTGGTAGTCTGTGTTTTACTCATATACCAGACCAAAAACGAGGAAAATTTGAAAAGAAATCTGTATCTGGTGTATTTGTTGGTTATAGCAACACTACCAAGGGATATAAAGTTTATCTACCTCAACAGAAGAAATTTATCCTCAGCCATGATGTCACTTTTGATGAAGGTGCAAGGTATACTTTAATTGATGATTGCATTGCTCTGAGTGATGCAGAAGCTCATAAAAGTCTTGAAAGGCATAGCACCCATGTGAAACGAGACCTCTGGACACACATGCCTCAAAACTTCTCTTCCAGCAATTCAACAAACCCTAAACTTCAGAACTCGTTCATGAAGATTCAAATCAAGTAAATGATCAGCATTTAGATGAGAATTTTCCAGCTCAAGAGGAGGAGAAGGTCACAAATCAAGATGGCTCGTCCAATGAGAATTCAGAATCAAACTCTGAACCCCTATATGGACGATCTCATCAGGCCAATAATCAACCTACAGATGGGAATTTCGAAATCCAGGAAGAGGAGCAAGGCACGAATGCAGAAGACTCATCAACAGATGAATCTAATGGAGAAGAACCTGATACTGATGATGAAGATTATTACCCATCTGATCGTGATTGGCAAAGGAGAAAACGCAAAAACATCAGAGATTCAATAGATAATGAAGATAGTCATGTTACTGACATTAGAAGAAGCAAAAGAAACAAGGCTCCTACAATAAGTTTCTCCAAGTTGAATGATGATGTCCAAGATGTTGTGGCTGATATTTCGGCTGGATTATTGACAGGAGATCCAACATCATTTGAAGTGGCTGTACAAAATCCTAAATGGAGAGAGGCCATGAAGGAAGAAATGAATTCTATACTTGAAAATGAAACATGGGAGTTAGTTGAGAAACCCAAGGATAGGGGTTTCAAACCTATTGGCCTCAAGTGGTTATTCAAAACCAAGATGAATGCAGATGGCTCTATCAACAAATATAAGGCTAGATTAGTAGCCAAGGGATATAGTCAGATCAAAGGAATAAATTTTCATGAGATTTTTGCACCAGTAGCAAGATTTGACACAATTAAAGTACTTCTTGCCATTTCAGCTGCTCATGGATGGAAAGTGCATCACATGGATGTCAAGACTGCGTTCTTGAATGGTGTATTGGAGGAGGTTGTTTTTGTTGAACAACCAAAGGGCTTCGAAGTGTCAGGTCATGAAGACAAGGTATTGAAGCTAAAGAAATCTCTCTATGGGTTGAAGCAAGCTCCTAGAGCATGGAATGAACGCATGGATAACTTTCTCCAGGGTATTGGTTTCAGAAAAACATATAGTGATTACTCATTATATGTTAAAGGAAAAGAAGATGATCGTTTATTGATGAGCCCCAGGAAGATAATGAAGTGTATTTGAAGAATGATGAGGAGTTTGTTCAAGTGAACAAATTAGAAAGAAAGATGATTCCACCAGGACCAATGACTAGGAGCAAGATAAAGATGTTGAAAATACACTTAAGGGTCTACTCAATACCATTGGAATCAAACATGGGTTTGAAGACATCCCATCAAAAGAGCTCAACTACTTGAAGATGGACTTAACTTAGAGCATTGGGCTTGTTAGACTTTTCTATTTCATTTAGTTTGGACTATGTAATGTTAGAGCCCAATTCTAGAGTATAAATACTCTAGAGATGTACTAATTCAGGATCTTTGGTCATTTTATGTATCTTGTGAGGATTCCCCTCTCCTTTGAGTGCTTGAACACTCTTAACTTATCAAGCTTTGAGCTTGTGGCGTTCTAGGATTATCACTTCCAATCAATCTCTCTTTTCTGAAGTGTGGCTCCTAATTTTCTTTGTTTCGAAGTCTGGTTGCAGGAGATTTATTCCCTTGAGGGTAGACTTGGGTGGGTTCTCTTCTAAGCTTCAAAATCACCTCTTTTTTGTGGGTTGCTAATCTCTATAGATTAGAGGGTCACATCATTTATTTATTAGCTTATATGTGGATGATCTTATGATTACCTCAGGTAATGAAAGGAAGATTGAGGAATTCAAAGCTCTACTCAAAAATGAATTCAAGATGACTGACCTTGGAATGATGTCCTATTATCTAGGCATGGAAATTCATCAACTTGAAGGTGTTGGAACATTTATATCTCAGAAAAAGTACTGTAATGAACTTCTTGATAGGTTTGGGTTCAAAGATGTCAATCCTTCAAAAACGCCTTTGGATTACAAACAAGTGATTGGAGAGAACAATCAGGGAAGGAATGTGGATGCCACTACTTATAGAAGTATGATTGGAAGGCTCATTTATCTCCAGCATACAAGGCCTGACTTGTGTTTTTGTGTAAATGTCTTATCTCGCTTCCTCAACAAACCAACAACAACTCACATGGCAGCTGTGAAAAGAGCTTTCAGGTACATAAAATCTACTACTGATTTCGGATTGTTCTATCCCTATCAAGGTGAAAAACCAGTCTTGAAACTTAGAGCCTACTCAGATAGTGATTATGGTATGGCTGAAGATAGCAAGAGTACATCTGTTGCACTCTTCTTCTTAAATAAGACCCCTATAGTCTGGTTTTCGAAGAAACAAAAAGTGGTAGCACAATCAACAGCTGAAGCAGAATACATCTCAGCAGCATATGCTTCGAACTATTGTGTTTGGTTGAGGCAGATGCTAAACGAACTTGGATTCATATAAAAGGAAGCTACACATTTGCTTATGGATAATCGAGCTGCAATCTCCATTGCCAAAGATCCAACGAACTTCAGCAAAGCCAAGCACATAAGAATCAGGTATCATGTCTAAGGAATTACATCAAGGAGAAGAAGATTAAGGTGCAGTATGTTGAGAGTGGGAATCAGCTTGCTGATGGGCTCACCAAAGGTTTGAACAGAGTTCAGTTTGAGCTAGCAAGGAAGAACATGAATCTCATGACTATAGAAGACTTTCTCAAGTTGGAAGATCTCGGTCTGGGGGGAGTGTTGGAGATCAGCCTCAATCCAAAGTTTGAAGGTGATTGGAAGCACTAATCTTGTGTCATAATGTTATATTTCAGATAAAAAGGTGTTGAGTTCGAGCATGGAAGTGTTGGATTCGAATTGTTGGGCTTTTTGTGTGTTTTCAATAATTGTGGCCCACTGTAGGGTAACTTAGGTATTGGGTATATATAAACTCTACTAGGAATGCGTGTTAATTAGGTTTTGGTCATTCTTATTGTTCATGAGTCGTTTTTCATCCAAGGTGATCTCAGAAGCATTACCTTTTTGTTACTTCCCAAAACTCTCTTTTTCTTGCATCAACACATCTTAGCAAAATCGAGCAACCCACGGATGGTGTTCCAATTGTTGAGGAATTTCCAGATGAACAACTATGTGCAATTAAGGCTGATGCAGGCAAGACTAGTGAACCATGGTATGCTGACATAGCCAATTATCTGTGCACTGGAGAGATGGCTTTGGACTTAAAGAGTTATGAGAAACTGAAGTTGAAGAGTGAGAGTAAGCACTATTTATGGGATGACCTCTATCTGTGGAAAAATTGTGCTGATGGTGTTGTGTGACGCTGCTTGACTGAAGATGATATTCAGCAAGTGTTGGCATTCTGTCATGCATCTCCTTGTGGAGGGCACCATGGTCCTAACCGTACTGCCAAGAAGGTGCTGGATTGTGGTTATTATTGGCCAACAGTTTTCAAAGATGCCAAGTCTTACTCTAAGAGCTGCGAGAACTATCAGAGAACAGGGAATATCTCAAACCGGCATGAAATGCCAATGCAGCCAATTGTGGTTCCAGAAGTGTTCAATGTGTGGGGAATAGACTTCATGGGCCCCTTTCCAAACTATGATGGCTATGAGTACATTCTGGTGGCAGTGGACTATGTTTCAAAGTGGATAGAGGCAATTCCCACCAAGTCACAAGATACTCATTCAGTCATACGTTTTCTGAAGAATAACATCTTTGTGAGGTTTGGAACCCAAAGCCTTGATCAGTGATCGTGGAAGCCATTTCTTTAACAAGGCTATGGAGAGATTGCTGAAAAGCTATGGAGTCTGGTACAACCCATCTAATTCTTACCATCCTCAGACCAGCGGGCAGGTAGAAGTTTCTAATAAAGAGATCAAGCAAATTTTAGAGAAGACTGTGACTTCCTCTCGCAAGGACTGGAGCTCCAAGCTGAATGACACCTTGTGGGCGATTCGCACAGCCTTCAAAACCCCCATCGGTATGTATCCTTTTCGTCTTGTATATGGTAAACATTACCATTTGCCTATTGAATTAGAGCAGAAGGCAAGATGGGCGATCCAGCGAGTGAACTTAGAAATTCAAGGCAGTGGTGACTTGAGGAAGCTCCAACTTTCAGAGCTTGATGAACTAAGACATGAGGCCTACATGAATTCTAAGATATTATTATTTCATGACCGTCAGATCTTGCGAAAGCACTTTGACTCTGGACAAAAGGTATTATTATTTCAGTCTAAACTCATACTTCACCCAGGTAAACTGAAATCTCGTTGGGAAGGACCTTTTTTGATTAAACATGTGAATTCTAATGGTTCCATTGAGTTGTTTGATAGAGACATGCATAGCTCATTTACTGTGAACGGTCACAGATTGAAAGTGTTCCATGAGCTTATGATTGATGAAGTGGGACACCCTGTGGATGCGGTGACATTCACTGAAATTCCCCTCTAAGTGATTCTGCACTTAAGTCTTACCCTAAGACTTATTCTAGGGTCCTTGCTGGGAGGTAACCAGTATTTTCTACTTTTATTTCCTTTGTGCATTTTTAT
Source organism: Utricularia gibba (assembly GCA_002189035.1). Taxonomy (NCBI): domain Eukaryota; kingdom Viridiplantae; phylum Streptophyta; class Magnoliopsida; order Lamiales; family Lentibulariaceae; genus Utricularia; species Utricularia gibba. The sequence continues at coordinate 3,109,187 of NEEC01000014.1, read as the reverse complement.
TTTCTTTTTGTACTTTTAGTTATGCATTCTGATTTTGTGAGGTTGCAATCCGTTATCTTGTTGAATTTGTTTGTCCCACTGTTAGTTTCTGATGCAATGGCGCATATCCTGTGTAGTTGCAACTCTTTCTTTATTTTTAGTTACACAGGCTCAGTGGGTTCAATTTAAAAAGAGTGGGAAACCCTTCTTCCCAACAACTACTTTCTCTCTTGCGCGCATTCCTTCCTTTCTCAGAACGTTGCGACTCTTCCATGGAAAACTTTCTACTACTCCTCCTCCACCAGAGCGCTTTACCCCTGGACCCCCACTCACACCAGACCTCATTTATGCGGATTTTCTTGAGGACTAGTTAATTTCAGAACCCCGGTGAGGGGTAGTCCCAAGAGTGCGGCCCCTACTGCTGCTTGAAGGAAATTCATGAGTTGAGAAGAACTGTAGGAACCCTGAAGATGTATTTGGAGACCCTATTTGACTTACAGACATGCGTAAGTCCTACTGTTCCTCCTAAGCCTTGACTGACCTTTACCCTCTTTGTTTTGTAAATTTTGTTCTGTGTTTTATGAGTCTTTGCATGTGTTTTGTAGTTGTTTGTCTGTCTTTTGTTGCCTCGAGTACTGCTGAGCATGTTTAGGAATTTCGGTTCATTCTAGACATGTAGGATACCTACCTCTTCGCTTCTGTTAGGACTCAGCCTTTTTAGTTCCTACATGCGTAAGACTTATATGAGGGTAGCCAGATTTTGTAGAAAAGTGCATGCATGCGACCTGTGTTTTGCTCTATCTGCACTAGGACTTTCTTGTGAATAGCTTGTATGTGGCTTGCTAGTATGTGGATGTTTGAGGAGTGCTGAGTTAGACACATAGATGGTGGCCGACGCACATAAAAAATTTTCAATGATAAAAGGCAAGCTCAAATCTAAAAAAAAAAGGCCGAGCTATATGTAAAAAAAAAAAAAAAAAAGAGGAAGAGAGGTACAAAAGGAAGGCACACCAGAAAAGCCGTGCTGTAAAAAAAAAATATCTTATACAAAATTAGAGTTTGAGGCTTAGACACTATGCACTCATCATTTTCCCTGAACATATTCAATGGTCTGGCCAACCACTCTAGGAGGAATAAGGATGAACACAGGTAAAACCCATACATGTCACTAAGTTCTATGTTGTAGTGGAAGAGCTCTCAAGTCTCTATGTTCTTGTTAAGTACCTCCATGTGCATCATTTTCATTTTCAGCCATCATTCTTGTTACAATTTGTATGTGTCTTGCAAGGTAAAACCCATACATGTCACTATTAGTCTGCCACTGCCTGTTAGGATCAAGTTCGTGCCCGTGCAGATGTGATTTTTTAACACATGAAGCATGCGAGTAACTTCTACTATCTGTGCTTGAGTGACAATATTCTTACCCGCACTTGCTACCTCCTCTCTTCACTCCTTGCATGGATAGCATGAATCGAAACCTTTTCTTTGCCTCAGCAGACTCAATCTTCGATTTTCTGTTTTATTTTCTGTTTTAGACTTGAGGACAAGTCTAGAGTCGTTGTAGGATAGTGTGATAACACCGTTTTTATTGTGTTTTTATATATGTTTTTAAGTGTGTTTTGTAGGGTTAAATGTTGCTTAGGGTGCTAAAATGTCTTCTTTTGCATATTTAGACTGTTGAAATATGTTTATTGTGAAAACAGACTCAATTGGCAACAATTGAGCAGAAAACTCTAATATTTCGTCTAGTCTATGTTTTAAGTCTTATCAGGGTAAGAGCTAGTACTGTAGCAGCGCACTTTCCGCGCTGACAAGTCAAAGGAGATAGAAAAGCTATACAAAAGTCACTTTCCGCCGAAAGTCGCCGCCCTTCTGAAAAGATAAGATTTGGAGTAGAGATCTCCCTTCTAGAAGACTCAGGAAAGAACAATGCTACCCTTAATTTTGAGCTGCAAAAGGGAAAAGGAAGGGAGAGAAGAGAGAGAGTACACTGTGCACGCAGAGTGCACAGACAGAGAACAGGAGCGAGCGGGAGCAAGGAGAACTCCGTTTCTCCAGGGAACGACTCCGGTGACCTCCAGATCTACGTGTTTACACCGTCTTTTCGCCCAGAAACTTGATTTCCAGCAGATCTATGACCGAGAGCAACCGCTAGACACTTCATTTTCTATTTTCTGCACTTATATTTCGTTAACAACTAGCTGCTATTTCCTTCAACGTTTACATGCTTTCTGTTATGTTCTTGCACCTTGTCGTGAACGATAAATTCTCTGTAGACCTTATTTCTGCGTTTAATCATGTTCTTGACTAAGCCTTTCATGTTTGCCTTTAAGCGTTCTTAAGATGGGTTTAAGTCTATGGGTTCTCTTGAGTGACACAAGAGCCAGACCTTGGTGTAAAACCCATCCAAATTACTTTTATTTTATGTTTTCTGCATCTTTATATTAATTTCAGTCCCTTTTCACCCTTGCAACCCATTCCTTTCAGTCACTGTTATTTTAGATCTTACCTGCATTAGAACTAAATCCCAGAAAACCCCCCTGTTTCAAGTAATTGTGTTGAACTTCAGAAAATTGCAACCATTCCCTGTGGATTCAACCCTTGCTTTCCACGCTACATTAATTCTTGTGATTTGTGTAGTAAAATAGCTCGGTTTATAAATTTCTTTTGATGCGTTGAATGTGCTAAACCGCGACATTTAGCAACCCCATTCCCAACGTTCATCAGAGATCCAACATCATTTGAAGTGGCTGTACAAAATCCGAAATGGAGAGATGCCATGAAGGAAGAAATGAATTCTATACTTGAAAATGAAACACGAGAGTTGGTTGATAAACCTATTGGCCTGAAGTGGTTATTCAAAACAAAAATGAATGCAGATGGTTTAGTTAACAAATATAAGGATAGATTAGTAGCCAAAAGATATAATCAGATCAAAGGAATAAATTTTCATGAGATTTTTGCACCAGTAGCAAGATTTGACACGATTAAATTACTTCTTGCCATTTCATCGGTTCATGGATGGAACGCGTATCACATGGATGTGAAGACTGCGTTTTTGAATGGTGTGTTGGAGGAGGATGTTTTTGTTGGACAACCAAAGGGCTTTCAAGTGTCAGGTCATGAAGACAAAGTATTGAAGCTAAAGAAATCTCTCCATGGGTTGAAGCAATCTCCTAAATCATGGAATGAAGATAACTTTCTGTAGGGTATTGGTTTCATGAAAACATATAGTGATTACTCACTGTATGTTAAAGGAACGGGAGATGATCGTTTATGTTGATAATCTTATGATTACCTTAGGTGATGAAAGGAAGATTGAAGTATTCAAAGGTCTACTCAAAAAGGAATTCAAGATAATTGACCTTGGAATGATTTCCTACTATTTAGGCAGGGAAATTCATCAACTTGAAGGTGTTGGAACATTCATATCTCAGAAGAAGTATTGTAATGAACTTTTTGAAAGGTTTGGGTTCAAAGATGTCAATCCTTCAAAAACTCCCTTGAATTACAAACATGTGATTCGAGAAAACAATCAAGGAAGAAATGTAGATGCTACTACCTATAGAAGTATAGTTGGAACCCTCATCTATCTCCAGCATACAAGGTCTGACCTGTGTTTTTGTGTAACTGTCTTATCTTGCTTCCTCAACAAACAACCAACAACTCACATGGCAATTGTGAAAAGAGCTTTCAGGTACATAAAATCTACTACTAATTCGGATTGTTCTATCTCTATGAAGGTGAAAAACCAGTCTTCCAACTTAGAGCCTATTCAGATTGTGATTATGGTATGGCTGAAGATAACAAGAGTACATTTAGTGTAGTTTTCAAAGAAAAAAAGGTGTCAGCACAATCAACAGCTGAAGCAGAATACATCTCTATAGCACATGCTTCGAACTATTGCGTTTGGTTGAGACAGACGTTAAACGAACTTGGATTCATTCGGATGGAAGCTACATACCTGCTTATGGGTAATCGAGCTGCAATCACCATTGCTAAGGATCCAACAAACTTCAAAAAAGCCAAACACATAAGAATCAGGTATCATGTCATAAGGAATTACATCAAGGAGAAGAAGATTAAAGTGTAGTATGTTGAGAGTGGGAATCAGCTTGCTGAAGGGCTCACCAAAGGTTTGAACAGAGTTCAATTTAAGGTAGCAAGGAAGAACATGAATCTCATGACTACAGTAGACTTTCTCAAGTTGGAAGATCTCGGTCTTGGGGGGAGTATTGGAGATCAGCCTCAATCCAAAGCTTGAATGTGATTAGAAGTACCAATCTTGTGTCATAAAGTCATGTTTTAGTTGAAAAGTGTTGGGTTCGAGTAGTTGGGCTTTTCTGTATGTTTTTAATGATTGTGGCCCACTGATGGTAACCTAGGTTTTGGGTATATATAAACACTACTAGGAAAAGTGTGAATTACGTTTTCGGTCATTGTTATTGTTCATAATTCGTTTTTCATCCAAGGTGATCTCATAAGAATTATCTCTTTGTTCCTTCCCAAGACTCTATCTTTCTTGGATCAACAAAGGGCCTATGGGAGAATCAACAAAGCGATGAGGCGTTAGGCGTAGAATTCAACCTTCTCAAAGTGGATCAACTTGACTAGAAAAGGTCCATTATTTCCAAATACATTATTATTACTACTTTTCTTCTAAGAAGACCCAATCCTTCATCTATATAAGAAGGGCCTCACTCTTGTTAAAAGGGAACTTGGATGGTAATCACTTTTCGGAGCAATGCTCCTTCTTTAAGTTCTTGTAGAACTTCAGACTTATCAAGTCTTGCTTGTGGTGTCTAGTGTGTGATATATCACTCCCAATTCCTTCCTTTATTCTGTGATTGTGGTACTATTTCATAGTTTGTGTTGCAAGGATCTTTCAAATCCTTGAGGGCCAACTTCTTTTCCTTGAGGGATTGCTTCTTCTAAACCAAGATCTGGTTTGCCAATCACTTGTTGATTGGAGGGTCGTATTAGGTGGTATCAAAGCCAATCTTTCTCTTCTTGATATCCTATCTATCTTGTTGTCGTTTCGTTCCAAAGAAAAGAAACCAATAAAAAACCCAGATCTAACTGATTTGCTTATCTTGTCTTTGCTTATCTCTTCCTCTGAAAAGAAAAACCAAAAGGGGGTTCCTTATCTTTGTTTGTTCTGTCCTATTCTTCTGGTTTGCTGCAAAAAGAAAAAAAAAACGTGTTGAAGGAAGAAAGAAGGTTAGCAAATTGATTCCATTGAATTTTCTACTTACCAAACAATAGAAAAGTAAAAAAAAAAAAGTCTAGCCACTTAAATTCATTGAATCTTCAATTTACCAAACAAAATAAAAGTCAATATTGTACAACTTTGTCTATTGTCACACTTATATTCCATTTTAACTCTTTTTAATTGTCTATCTACCTCTTTTGTACTAATTACAACAAGTTACCTTCTATCCTGGTATTCCTACTCTTACTTTATCATAATTACTATTTCCATCACCAACTCCTATATTGCTCATTTTCCTTATCTGACTGTTTAACCTATCCACCTTTATCTCTTTAAACCACACTTAGATTTTTAATTCTATCTTTCTTTCGTTGTTCTTTTTCCTTCTTTTTGTCTACACTTTTCTCTTGAAGTAGGATGTGGAGCTCTAATAACCCTACAGAAGAATCAAATGCTATGGATGCTCGTTTCTTATTCACTGCAATGCAAAGAGAGTTTAAGAGATTGCAGAGATGCATGGAGCAAATCCGCATCAAACTAGAGGAACATGATGAATCTCTCAAGAACATCAAAAAGCAAGGAGAGGACAGTATCTCCAATGGTAGAACAAGAATTCCAACACACCATAGAACGAAGATATCAAAGAAATAATAAAAACTAAGGAGAAATAATAAAAACAAATCACGATGCAAGATATGATAAAAACAACCTTGATGAGTATGATTCATCTGGAGGTGATGATATAGAATGAAGATATCAAAGAAATTGGAGGTCAAATCATGATGCAAGATATGATGAAAGACTAAGGGGTAGACACACACTGAATACAAAGAATTTGATAACATCAAGATGAAACACCTTCCTTTTCAAGGGAAAAACGATCCAAATGCCAACTTGGAGTGGGAGACTCGTGTGGAGCACGTGTTTGATTGCCACAACTATTCTGAAGCCAAGAAGATCAAGCTTGCTGTTGTTGAGTTTACAGATTATGCCATAACTTGGTGGGATAAAATAGTACTCAACAGAAGACAAAATGATGAAGAACCAATTCGTACTTGAGAACAATTCTCAAATTGCGGTGCCAATCAGTAAAATTCGAGCCAACCAACTTATTGGACTCTAGAATGGATCTCAAATTTACGCTGGAAGAAGAGAAAACAAACACATCATGTAGTGTTCCTTAAATCACATCTAACTGGTCTTTATTAAATGTGATATACTCCCACTATGTTTTTCGAGATGGCAGCCCCTTACTGACAAAATGAGAAAATCACATTTTCTTAGTGAGACAGTGTCCCATTTCATTCATCTCCACCTTGCCTGTAGCCAACAAGCTTTAATGAATGAAACAGGTAGTCATGCCAATTGTATCTATGATACAACCACTGTATTATTGAGTCATCAACTCTTGATGTAAAAACTATTTACCTCAACCTTTCCTCCAATTTTACCAACCTTGGCTTTAGTCAACAAGTTGATAAAATTAGTTAAGCCAACCCACCGTGAATCTTAGTTATTTGATTCACTAAGCTTAGTTATTTGATTCCTCTCCTTATGTCAGTGGAAGGAATAAGCTTAGTTATTTGATAGGGGATTTTTCCATAGGCAACACTTGCACTATAGATATCGATATCCTATCAGATAGGAATCCTGACAACCCTTGCCCTTTCGTTCATAACGCATCATTTCCCTCGATTTTCATACATAAAGCTCGAAAATCCTAATTGACCCTAGATGCCTTGGTCAGAAATAAATTATCAAACATCATATGCATCGATAATTCACCAATATGATCATCATAATCAAAATTCGTGCAAAGGCCATCATGCCCCACGACTACACACATATAAAGCATCATCATGCTGCGCATATACACGTAAGATATGATTCTCGAAAGCATCAATCATGAATAAAATTTCGTGCATCCTAAGGCAGCAAAACAATCCAAAATAACCAGATTTCGTGCATCACATGCTATTATGATGATCGCCAGCAAGGCTACATACGAGAACATCTCGCAATCACATGCTGTCACAATAATTGCCGGCAAGGCAACATACGAGAACATCTAACTCTCATGTTTCATTTTCAAGTAGAATTCATTTCTTCCTTCATGGCCTCTCTCCATTTCGGATTTTTTACAGCCATTTCAAATGATGTTGGATCTCCTGTCAATAATTCAGCCAAAAGATCAGCTACAGCATCTTGGACTAACCTATCTGATCACACCTGAAACGACCAACGCCCGGAGCATCCATTGTTTGCATTATTCGCGTCCTTGTAATTGTTGTTTCAGCCAGTGTGTCGTAAAGGGTTTTCACTTTGCGCTTCTTCAGTGTGCCAGTAGCCTCGCATCGCCATCTATCTTGCACCACCTCTAATTAGAGATCCGCTGTCCTGCGCACAAGCGGCCATGCCTTCATGGGTTCTTCCTACTTTACACCATCCACGACCTTAGCTACCCTACCGGAGTGGTGTTTGACTACCAGGTCGTCCTCCCTGAGCACTTCAATCCATCTCATTAGCCTCGTGTTCTTTTCCTTTTGAGTGAACGAGTACTTGTGACTCTTTTCACACTCGACTTCACCCAATGCAGGCAGTGCTTCCGTAACGAACATGCGAAAGCAACAACCGCTATTTCCACGTCATGAGTAGGGTAACTTTATTCATGAGGATTTGGCTTCCTAGAGCCGGATGGTCTAATGCCTTCTTGCTGCATCAAGCACATCCTGAGATGCATCACTATGACTACCGATATTCCCTCCCATCGTAGGTTGTGTAAGGGTGTCTAGGGGAATGAAAACTGCGCTCACAAATCTCGGGCCATAAGTGTTTCGCTCCTTTCTTCGTCCACTCACGGAAGGAGTACTGCAATCCCTGAATGTCCTTTAAGAAACTTCCGATAGCAACCTGCCGTTTGCAACCAACCTCGAAACCCCCTGTGCACTTTCAGCTTGAGGGGACACCGCCGCCACTGTATTTGTTCGAATCCACCGTGGCGCCTTCTGTTGACGCTTTGTGTCCATGAGACGAGGAACTTGAAAACCGGGAAATCATCTTTACTGAACTTGCCGTACAACTGACAGCCCCGCAAACGCTGCAAACCGGCTCCAAGAAGCTGCCCATGCTGCTCCTCATCCCGGGGATAAATCAGAATAGCATATATGAACACAATCACAGAGTCATCCACAGAAGCAACAAGCACACTTGTCCTTAACCCCATGAATACAACAGGGCGTTTGTTGATCCAAAGGGAATCAGCGTGGACCCATAGTGAACATGTCTCGTCCTAGATGACGTTTTCGGAATGTCCTCTGTGTCTTACGCTTTGCACATGATAACCTAAACTTAACTCCAACGATCGAAACGCCGTAGCACCAATAATGGATCATGTGGTTATCAACGGTCACTCTAGCCCCAAGACTCGTAGGACACTCTAGAACGCCTCTAAACCTCTTGAATTCCTTCTCGTCTCCAATGTTTTCCGTGTTGTTGTGGCCACCCTCGAAATCTTGAGAGGATCATGCCCCTAAGCCTCCTCAAATTCAGTACTGTCAGGACCCATGCCTAGGGCCCAAGAGGCATGAGACATGACTGCCAAACCCCATCAAACGTTAGGACTCAAGGCTACTTAACCCCTTTTGTAGCATGGAGAAATAACATTAAGTTGGCTACATATATATTAACTCGCAACCGTTCAAACATGCAAAAGGAACTATGTCCAGCCTACTTAGCACATTCCTCACAACATAGCTAAGGTTTCAACAGCTGTTCACGACATGCCACAACTTCTATGGGAAAACCTCTAGTTTGGTTGACCACCAGACCTTCAGCCATTCCCCTCTACACCTGGAACAAGTTAAAACATGAAGTGGTCATGCTACTGAAGTTTGGTAAAAGATAAACGTGCATGAAGTGAAGAAAGAGTGTTTGAGCATAAAATCTCAAAGCCAAGCACATATCCATGTAGTGAGTCCCATTCTCTATCTTTGCCCAATCCCCTTGACCCTTCAACTTAGGCATCACCTCCAGATCTTAGGAAATGGGCCATGTATTGCCTAAGTCCTTTAGTAGTGTTCAGAAGAGCCACCAACCGAACACCACCTCTAAACTCAGACCATAGCATGCATATAACGTGTTCCCTGGCCTTTCTTTTCTGGCTTACCCCATAGGGATGCCTCAGACATGTCTGACATATTTAGCCATGAATCCCATGGTTAAAACCATGTTGCTAGGAGCGTGGGTCCACACTCCTCTCCATTTCCTATCATAAGTTCACATAGCACGTAGGGAAAAACATTGAGCACTCTATACACTTCAAAAGGGAATACCCGTTTGGAAACTGACCAACAAGGGCACCTAATCCTTGGAAAATAACAAATTAGGTTCTGAAAGAAGAATTTTAGGGACTCTAAATAGATTTGAAGCATTAAGATCAGAAGGACGTGCCCTGCTGGACTTTTCACACAAAGAAGAACAGGGAAGAAAAACGGGTTAATGAAAACATGAAAGAAATCTTTCTAAGACAACATATAACAACACATAGGCAATTAATCGCATATGTTCCAGAGAAGCATCAAGACATGCTTCTAAAAACAGTAGCACTCATCCCACTTACCTTCCTACAGAAGTAATCCCTTTCTTATGGCTAATTCCACGAAATTCCTTCCTCTTTAGCTCTAACACCCCCTTCCTTCCACAACTCTACTTCCTAAGGTATCTCCTCAACAACTCAAAGCAACTATATCCTCCAGAACTTAAGAGACTCCATGAGTCAGCATACCCTCTATCCTGAGGTTGCCATGTGGTCCTTCCTTTAGATAGCACTTGCTTCATCTTCATTGGTTAATAAAAACAACCCCCATACCGGTGTGGGCCCCATCCCTTATTGATTTCATACATAACCATGATCATTAGAGAGGTAATATGCTAAACCCCAGCATTGGATGTCACAGACCATAACAAGTACATATACCTCCCTATGCCTCAGGCATGTGAACTGCTCATGTGCTGCGTGCTGCATGCCTGCAATTGCGTTCAGCTCATAAGATGATTTTCAATGCGTATACAACTCAAGGTTCCCATTGATTTCATCAAATTATGCCCACTAACATTCCGAAAACGAGCACACAGTGCACCACAGCCGAGGGGTGCGAATAGAGTTCATGAAAATCGTTCTCAGCGTACGAACGGATATCCTGTTCTGATGTTCGCATGTCGACAGCAAACCGAGAGCTTGAAGTTGTCATGACCCATGACCAGGGACCATGACGCATGAGATACGAATGCCAAGCCTTAATGAACGCTAGGATGAAGGGTAACGCAACTCTAATACAACGTGGTAAAATGTCATTATGTTGGTTACATATCCATGAACTCATACCAAAAGGAACTACGTTTCACCTACATAGCATATATCTCGTGACATTGTTGTCGTTTGTACAGCGTTTCGAAGACCCCTGCACAACTTGTTACAGCCCAAACTCCTACTTCGGTTGATCACCACACCTTCAACTATTCTCCTGGAAGAAGCGTAAACAATATAGTGGTCATCCTACTACGATTAGGGTAAGAAGAAAATAAAGAGGTACGGAGGATAAAAACCAAGGAACAAGCACATAACCACAAAGTGAGTCCCATAGTGCATATCTTCGATGAAATCCATTGACCTAGCCATCGCCTCCGTGTCTTAGCATTTTGGTCATGTGCTTTCGAAGTTCATGAGTGGTGATCCGAAGACCAACGAAGTCACCACCACCTCCAAACGCACACCCTATCATGGACAAACATGTTTTCCTTGCCCTTTTTGCGTGGCTAAGCCCATGAGGATGCCTCCCGCACGTCTTTCATTTTTAGTCATGAATCCCATGGCTAAAACCTCGTTGCTACTGGCGTGGGTCAAAACCCGTCTCCAATTTCGAACACATGTTCACATAGCACGTACGGAGGGAACCATGAATGTTCCCTACGCATCTATAGGGTAAAACTCATTTGGGAAGCAAACAACAGGGTGCCTTGCCCATAAGCGGAATGGTTGAGGCATCCAGAAATGATTTCAAGGACTCTAAACGGAGTTTGAAGTACCAAATTAAACAAGAAAAGGACGTGGTCTTCTACACTCTTGACGCAACGAAGAACAAACAAGGAGAAAATGGTTAAAAAAACACGGAAGAACTCTTTCCATTCCGGATCTCATTGCTTTTGGCAAAAAACTGAAAAAATGTCAATGAAAATCGTTTTGCCCTCCATGCAATTGCTTTTGGATCTCATTGCACCTGAGCGAGCTTGTTGATGGTTTCATGTTGTCCTACTGCAGGAAAATGTGATGTGAAACTTTGGTCAATCTGCCTAGATTAACCCTAATAGCATGGCTCTTCATGATTCTTCATGGTATTCCCACTATGAGGTGCATTGTGATATGATCAAACTTTCATTCGGGAATCTCCTTGCTTGTTGCTTCCCTCTAGGACTTAGGTATTTTTCTTCTTTAATGCTTTGGGATGTTGCACCAGCTTGCTCTCAAGTCATCATTCATTTTGTTGACAAACGGTTGTACATTTGGTTCATATAAGATCTTTTGCTTCACTCCAATTGAGTTAGGATCAACTAACCTATCTTTTCACATCTCAAATGACCAACGCTCAGGACACCAAGTTTCTGCATTCTTCGTGTCCTTGTACTTGTCGTTTTAGCCAATGTGTCGTAAGGTTCTAACTTCGAGGTTCTTTAATTTGCTGTCATCGTGCACGCAAGCAGCCTTGCCTGATCGTTTCAATCCATTTCCTTAGACTCATGTTCTCTTCTTTTGAGTAAACAAGTATTTCCAACTCTTAAAACACATGACTTCACCCCATGTAGATAGTGCTTCCATAACTTCAATGTGAAAGCAACAATTCCTATTTCTATGTCATGAGATTGGAATAATTCCCTACAACGCTTTTTTTTCCCATTCCTCAGTGTCATTGTGCTGATATTTTATCCTCCTTCAGAGTTGGGATTGGCTTGCGACAATAGGCTTCCTTTTTGGTTCAATTCCCCAACTTCTGTTGTCAACTAGCTCTCTATTTAATTTATCCACTTTACCAATTACCTCTCATGTAATTGTATCATTCTATTTTATATCGATGAGTGATTCTACTACTGTGTGTGACCTTATGCGCTTCTTCAATCAAGGCCGTAATAATGGATTTATTAATTAACTCTTAATTAATCAAATCCTTCATTATCGATCATGAGTGATGTCTAGCAACATATCATGATCCTCAAGATTAGAGAATAATCAGGTGAATTGATTGAGCCTTTCCATGACCAGCCACCATGCAATGAACAACTTTCATCATACTTATATCTCATTCGATACCAAAACATGGGTGTGTCTTGCTGATGTATTGAACTTATAATTGCATTCAAGCACTAACACTCAATGACCTACTCAAAGAATTCAAGTGTCGTTACCCTGGGCCCAGGACTTATTGTTAGGCTTTGATGCAATTACTTGAGATATGATCTCATCGCTAACTTGAGTGATGAATCCTTTATTGATCAATCAACTATCTCCAACTTTAAGGAGTCACATCTCTACTCATCCATACTAGGCAAGTCATGGTTAGACTCCCATTAGTAATAAGCGACAATGTGAGCTTAAGATCAAGATAACTTTGTTGACTTCAAGTCTAAGCTTACTTGCACGGCTGTCATATTCGAGATCTTGCTACTGACACTTGGTTAGCTTCCCATAGTAGCATCTCGAAGATGAGTTATCCAGTGAATCGATTCTCTAATCGACACCCATACATAGGTTCTAGTAATCTCATTACATCAATTGTGAGAACCATTGCCCAAACTGTTTAGGGAACTCAATGTGTGCAAGCTTATCCGTATTTGTGATATCATCATTTCAAAAATACTCTAGCCAGGAAATTTTAACTTGATCATGAGTGCTTGAAGAATCTCACATTATGATCTCATCATAATTTCTATAGCACATATATCAAGTAGAAGATTTTATCAATGATATAAATTTGCCAATGAGTTGATTGTCTCTAGAACACATACACTAACAGTTTGAACACCTCGAACCTTTCTGGCAGCATAATTATCTCGTCCTTGGGCTTTTGCAACATTTTGTAGAGAGTTTTGATGTTCATCAAGCCTGACATTTATATTTTCCAGAATGCGATGCAATCTTGCGAATTCCTGTTATATAGCTCTCAAAGTTAACTTCTCATCTGGTGAGTCATCCTTGTCATGCTCACTTCTTGAGTTTGACATTCTAAACAGAAGACAAAAGAAACAAGCAGCAAAAGAAAGAAAAAAGAATATAGTGAAAGAAAAAAGAAACACACACAAGGTTTACCACTCAATCCCGAAGCTTCAAGTCCTTGATGCAGTCCATAAAATCATCATGCTTGACCTCATGACACCTCAAGAATTAATCACTTCCTGATTGGTATCGATTATGGTGTTATGATGGGGTTAGGTGAAGGTGGCAGTGTCAATTGTCTCAAGATAGAGACTAACGGGATTGGTTGAATTATGTTGGTTGCTTGTTGCAGTAGATAAATAGGAGGGATGGACACAAGGTAAGAACAGATGAAAACTCAGGAATGGGCAATCAACAAAGCGAATATTCAAATGGAATGGTAGGGACAACTAAGTGATAGGGGATGAGGATCAAGATAAGGAAAATAACAATAAAGTGGTTGCTTGGTGGAATGGGAAAAGTAGAGAGGTGGGTCACAAATAAACATATACATTAATGGATGATAGTGATGGGTGATGGGTATTCACCTTCACACTGTTGGTAAATTTCCATGCCTAGATAGTAGGACATCATTCCAAGGTCATTAATCTTGAATTCATTTTTGACAAGGGCTTTGAATTCTTCAATCTTCCTTTCATCACTTGAAGTAATCATAAAATCATCCACATATACACTAACAAATAAACGATCATCTCCCTTTCCTTTAACGTATAGTGAGTAATCACTATATGTTTTTTTGAAACCAATACCTTGGAGAGAAAGTTATCCATTTGTTCATTCCATGCTCTAGGAGCTTGCTTTAACCCATAGAGAGATTTCTTTAGCTTCAATATTTTGTCTTCATCACCTGACACTTCGAAGCCCTTTGGTTGTTCAACAAAAACAACCTCCTCTAACACACCATTCAAGAACGCAGTCTTCACATCCATGTGATACACTTTCCATCCATGAGCAGCTGAAATGGCAAGAAATACTTTAATCTTGTCAAATCTTGCTACTGGTGCAAAAATCTCATGAAAATTTATTCCTTTGATCTGATTATATCCCTTGGCTACTAATCTAACCTTATATTTGTTGATAGAGCCATCTGCATTCATCTTGATTTCGAATAACCACTTGAGGTCAATAGGTTTGAAATCCCTATCTTTGGGTTTATCAACTAACTCCCATGTTTCATTTTCAAGTATATAATTCATTTCTTCCTTCCTGGCCTCATTCCATTTCGGATTTTGTACAGCCAATTCAAATGATGTTGGATCTCCTGTCAATAATCCAGCCAAAATGTCAACTACAGCATCTTGGACATCATCATTCAACTTGGAGAAAATTAGTGTAGGAGCCTTGTTTTTTTTGCTTCTTCTAATGTCAGTAACACGACTATCTTCATTATCTATTGAATCTCTGATGTTTTTGCATTTCCTTCCTTGCCAATCACAATCAGATGGGTAATAATCTTCATCATCAGTATCAGGTTCCTCCCCATCAGATTCATCTATTGATGAGTCTTCTACATTCGTGCCTTTCTCCTCTTCTGGGATTTCGAAATTCCCATCGAAATGTTGATCATTGGCCTAATGAGATTGTTCATATAGGGGTTCTGAGTTTGATTCTGAATTCTCATTGGATGAGTCATCTTGATTTGTGACCTTCTCCTCCTCTAGAGGTGGGAAAATCTCATCAAAATGCTGTTCATTTACTTGATTTGAATCTTCATGGACGAGTTCTGAAGTTTCTTGGTTTGTTTAATTTCTGGAAAAGATGTTTTGAGGCATATGTGCCCAGAGGTCTCCTTTCACATGAGTGCTATGCCTTCCACGACTTTTATGACCTTCTGCATCAGTCAGAGAAATGCAATCATCAATTAAAGTATATCTTGCACCTTCATCAAAAGAGACATCATGGCTGAAGATAAATTTCTTCTAGTCAGGTATATACACTTTATATTCCTTGGTAGTGTTGCTATAACCATAAATACACCAGATACAGATTTCTTATCAACTTTTTCTCGTTTTTGGTCTGGTACATGAGTAAAACACAGACTACCAAAGATTCTAAGGAGAGCAGCTTTACCATAAGTTTTCTCAACTTCATAACCATCTCTTAGTTCCAATCTCTTTTTTATGCAACTCAATCATGAACTCTCTAAATGTTGGCTCTGGTGTAACACGATATTCAGGATACAGCTGATGGAGCTTTCCTTCAATAATGGCAAGGATTTTTCTTTCTGTCTCAAGTGCACATAACTTTGGCTCGAATCTTGCAAGTAGGCTCATGATTGCCTTGCTAATCACCTTTTGATCCTCAAGTTTTTCCCCCTAATCCTCGAATCTACTTCACAAGCTTCATAGTATGTTCATAATAGACTTGTATGGTCTCAAAGTCCTCCAGCTTGTTTTTGCATAATATCTCTCTGAGTTTGGCATCGCCTTTATAATGGGATTTGAGAGTATCCCATATTTCTTTCGCTGATTGACACTCTGCAATATCATCAAACAGATGTTCAGAGATGGCTTGATACAAGGCATCCATTGTTTCATCTTTTCTCTGTTGAAGATACTCAGCTTCCTCTTGCTGTTCTGATGTGGATTTGCTTGTTATTGTAATAGCCGGAATCTCCCTTTTGACAACACCCCAAATCTTTCTGACCCGAAGGTAGCTACACATCTTTTTGACCCAGCTTCCATACTTAGAACCATCAAATATTGGAGGTCCTCTCCCAGATGCCATCATAGCCACCGTTTGAAAACCTTTGGGTTGATACTTGGTAATCCACTAAGTAAAAAACGCTGAACAGTAAATAAAATACTGAAACAAACACAAGTTTGAAAACCTTACTGCTCTGATATCATGTTGATGCAAGAAAGATAGAGTCTTGGGAAGTAACAAAAAGGTAATGCTTATGAGATCACCTTGGATGAAAAACGACTCATTAACAATAAGAATGACCGAAAACCTAGTTGACATGCATTCCTAGTAGGGTTTATATATACCCAATACCTAGGTTACCCAACAGTGGGCCACAATCATTGAAAACACACAAAAAAGCCCAACAACTCGAACCCAACACTTCCATGCTCGAACCCAACTCCTTTTTATCTGAAACATGACATTATGATACAAGATTAATGTTTCCAATCACCTTCAACCTTTGGATGGAGGCTGATCTCCAACACACACTCCTTCTCTTCTTACACCCTTAAAGTTGATATTCAAGGTGTTCTTGCTATTCAATTGAAACTCAATTTCGAGCTCTTCTTCAATCAAAAGTACGAAGAAGTACGTGGCTTGAACGTTTTTTTTTGTTTTTCTTTTTTCAATAAGCAAGAATGGAAGAACTACCCTTTTTGTTTTTCTTTTTTCTTTGTTGAGTGATGTTTTGTTGGAAGAACATATATGTCATTTACGTGAAGTGCTGCTTGTCTTTAGAAAGGAGTGTTTGTATGCTAACATCAAGAACTGTGAATTTTGCACAAACAAAATTTCTTTTCTTTGCTACATTGTGTGTGATGCAGAAATTCAATGGATGGAGAAAAGGTGAACGCAATTAGAGAATTACTAACTCCTACCACAGTTGGAGAAGTATGTAGCTTCCATCGATTGGCAAGTTTTGTCCGTTGTTTTGCTAAGGATTTTAGCACTCTTAGTGAACCATTGGATTAAGTGATAAAGAAGAATGTTCAGTTTTTCTGAGGAAAAGTTTACATTCAAACAATTTAATAATAAGTTTAGCTCCTCTCCTTTACTTGCATTACCAAATATCTATAAAACATTTGAAATTGAATGCAATGCTTCTTGAATTGAAATAAGTATTGTTCTAATGCAAACAAGTCAACCCATTACCTACTTCAGTGAAAAGTTGGGTGGAGTTATACTCAATTACTCAACTTATGATAAAGAGCAACTGTACTCACTAGTAAGAACACTAGAAACTTGGAAACATTATCTATAGTACATGGAAGATGGGTGGAGTTCATTGATACCATTCCATATGTTACGAAAGTATACACTTTTGGCTACTCTTGATGTTTAAATGCTTGGATTTTCAATAATAAAAAAATTTTATAGTCTTGATAATGATTTTTAGGATATTTATCTTTCATGTTAGCATAAACCTCATCATTTCTAAAAGCAAGATGATTTCCTTTTCAAGAAGAATAGGTTATCTATTCTTCTTTATTTCATTCGAGAGTTTTTGGTGAAAGAGATTCATGGTGGCGGACTTATGGGACATTTTGGTGTCATCAAGAAATTGGGCATGCTCCAAGAATACTTCTATTGGCCACACATGAGAAGAGATATACAAAGAATTGGTGAAACATGTTTGGTGTGTAAAAAGGCAAAATAAAAATCCACTTCTCACGGATTATACACTCATCTTCCTATCCTATTCACCCTTTTATTGACCTTTCTATGGATTTTCTTTTAGGTTTACCAAGAATTCAAAAGGGAAAGGATTCAATCTTTACAATGGTTGATAGATTTTCCAAAACGGCACATTTCATTCATTGCCACAAGAATGATGTTGCAACCCATGTTGCAAACTTATTCTTTAAAGAGATTTTCAGAATTCATGGAATGCCATTTACCATTGTATGTGATTGAGATGCTAAGCTTCTCAACCACTTCTAGTGCACACTTTGGAGTAAGTTGGGAACAAAATTCTTTTCTTTACCACTTGTTATCTACAAACTAATGGACTAAACAAGGTTACAAACTGAAATCTATCTACCTTCATGCCATCATCAAAGTGAACATTAGAACATGGGAAGATTGCTTGCCCCATGTTATGTTTACATACAATAGAGTGGTACTTTCTTCTATACATTGTTCTCCTTTGAATTTGTGCATGGATTTAATCTCCGTGCTCCTTTAGGCTTTTTTCCATTTCCATTTGATGAATTTCATAGCTTTGATGGTACTAAGAAGGAACGGTGGTAGAACAACCTTTGGTGAATCCCATATCGGTTTCGGGTGGGGGAGATGATGAGATTAAGTAGAATGATCACACAAACCTTGTTTGAGGTCTATTCCGGAGCATGGCGGAGGATTCTTTATCAGAACTCCAAAGTTAAGCATACTTGGCTGAGGGTAATTTTGGGATGGGTGACCACATGGGAAGCTCCTGGCCAAAGATGGGGAGAATGTAAAACCGTGAGAGTTAGGTACCCAAAGTGGACAATATCGTGCAAAGGGGGGATGGGCCATGATATAAGAGAGCAGAAACACTACATTAGAATGTTCAAAATCAACTTGAAATAAAAAACAAGGACTATGCAGCAAAAGCAAACAAGCATAGAAAGAGAATTATCCTAAAGCCAAAGAAATATGTTTGGGTACATTTCTGAAAGGAAAGATTTCCAAACAAGAAATATTGAAAGCTTTCAACAAGTGGAGAGATGATCCCTTTCAATTCATTGAGAAAATGGATGACAATGCTTACAAAATTCTACTAGGTGAGTTTTGGAACATTCTACATTCAATATTATTGATTTTATTCCTTATGATGTAGATAGTGATGATTCAAAGATGATTCTCTTTAAAGAAGGGAGGGGATAATGAGATCACGGATGTCACGAACAAAGACAATGAAGATGAATGGAAGAAGGATGCCATTCTTCTTACAATGCAACTTGGGCAATAAATAGAGCAAGAGGCCAAACGAATCAAGAGCCTGACACGTGCTTAGTTCAATCTACTCAAAGTAGATTATGGGCCAATCAAAAAATGAATGAAAAGTGTGGCATTAAGTTCAATCTACTCAAAGTAGACTACGTGGAGTAAAGTTGGGGATTACTTTCTAGATCACTTTTAGTACTCTTTTTTTGAAAAGGCATTTTTTTCTAGCTATATAAGAAGGATCTCACTCTTATTTAGGAACAATTCAGGTTGTCATGTGTTTTGATAGCAATCCTACAAGTTCTTATAAAATTTAGACTTATCAATCTTTGCGTGTGGTGTGTAATGTGTTTTATCACTCACATTTCCTTGCTTGCTCCGTAAACGTGGCATCATTTTCATTGTTTGGGTTGCAGGGATATTTATTCCTTCTTGGAAATTTTCCTCTTTTTTTGAAGGATTGTGTTTTCTTTGAAACTCCGGATCTTTTTTTCCAAACACTTGTTGTTTAGAGGGTCACATCACAACCACTCCAAAAGACAAAAGACCTTGTGACATTCAAGCTATCCCTCTATATTGGAAAGACACACTGCTGACGTTAACTCCAAATTCAAAGGCTATGATGAACAATCTTGGCATCGATCATAGTGCATTTCTTCAATATCATATGTACCATGGTTGTATAATTGTTAGACTCCTCTTAGATTGGCCTCTATCTATTTTGATCCTAAGCTTCATAGATGTAGGGCCCAAACCCCTTTTTTCTTGCAACAAGAATATCACCACATAAAGGATAAGAATCAGAAATTCAAGATTATCATACTCAAATCCATATTTACAAAATTGTGAAACTTGGAATTCCATTGACGAGGGCTTCTTTGAGCCTAAATAAACTTTTATTCAGTTTACACACCTATCCTTGTCGTCCTTCCACTTCATACCTTCCAATTTGTCCCATGTCTAGATCATCCTACATGTCTCATGTAAAAATGCAGTTTTGGAAGCTAGTTCATCTCATTCCAAATCTAAAAAGAAATTAATGCCAAGATGATGTGTATGATTGAGACCCTTACCACAGGAGCACAAATCTCATGATAATCCATTCTAGCCTTCTTGCTATAACCTTTTACGAGTATATTGGTTTTGACATCTGACTTCTGAGAACCATCAAGATTAGTCTTGAATTTGTATATCCACTCATTTTCGAGATGTTTAATAGTAGTGGGTAATTCCAAAAAATTATGAGTCTTGTTCTCTCCCAAAATTTCCATTTATAGGTAGCTTCCTCCAATGTTTCATGCTCTCCATCTTGATATGAGCCTCCAAACAACAAGTATTAGGAAAACCAAATCTTGGGTTGAAAATAATCAATCCTTCAAGAAAAGAAGAAGTTTCCTCTAAAAGAATGAAAATCCTTGCAATCCAAACTATGAAAATGGTGCCAAACTCACATAATAAGAAAGAAGATGAGAATGATGAACCACACTAGACATCATAAGTTAAACTTGCTAAATCTAAAGTTCTACAAGAATTCAAAAAGGAGAATTGCTCTCAAAAGTCATTATAATCAAAGTAATCTACAAAAACTACTACAAAAGCCAACCTCTTCTTTTCTTGAAGGATTGGTTCATTTGAAATCCAAGATATGGTTTGCCAAATATTTTTTGTTTGAAAAGTCGTATCAAATCCCAACACACCCATCACCATTTTCTAATACATGTTCACTTAGAACATTGACAAAGAACATTGAGTATTTCATATACTTCAAAAGGGGAAACTATGTTTGGAAAACGAACAACAAGGGTACCCTATCCTCAAAGGTTTAAGGGACGATTTCAGGGACTCTAAAAGAATTTTCGAACACCACTCTTTACAAGGAAGAATGATTTCAAAAGAGCATGCTCTATTGGACTTTTCATAACAATGAAGAACAAGAGAAGAGAGATGGGTTTACAAAGTAGGAAGAACACCCTTCAAAAATAAAAAGAGAGTACATAAGCACATAGCCACATTTTGTTCCAGAGTTATGTTTCTATTAAGAGTCAGTAGCATTCATCCCACTTACTTTATTCCTAGCAAAACACCCATTCCTTATAGCAAAGCCCCTGAAATCCTTTTCTCTTCTGCTATATCCTCTAATTCCTTCCCTCTAGAACTCTCGTTCTTAGGGTTTTCCTTAAACAATAAGTAGTAATACAGGTACATGAGTTAGCATCCCCTCTAACCTAAGGGTTCCATGTGGCTTTTCCTAATGGTTGCAAAAAAAAGTAAACTCCAGACGGATGTGGACCCCATCCCTTATTGATTTCATACATAACAATGACTATTAGAGAGGTATTATGCCTAATTGTAGTACTAGAGATTTCATACCATAACGTCACATGATCTATGGATTTCTTTGCATAATCATTTTGAAATATTAAACCCAGCTTGTCTAATTAGATTCAAACAGATATTTAGCACTTAAGATTGGGCAGTTTTTGCATTACCAAATATTTCACTAAACATAGTGGTTTATTGACAAATATGTTTAGTGAAATATTTAGAGGCCTTTACACCAAACATCAAATGCCATAATTGTTCTGCTTATGTTTTTATTGCCAATTTCTTTGGTCCTACTAAGCTAATACAAATCTAGCATGGACTAAATGATAGGTATGAGTCAACCAAGAATCAGATCATTGTGATGGATGGCCTTATGGTGGATAATTCCTATTTAATCTTTCTTTATGTGGAACAAGAAAAACACAAGGCATCCATGAGATCTATTGATGGTTTCACACCTGCTGCTATGCACATAACTCTTCCTGATAGTAGTGTACGTAGGAATGTTGCTTGTTAGATCATCCATAGTAAATTTCTTACCAGAAATGCTAAGAAAAGGGATGGACGCTTCTTTTAGATCTTCA
Source organism: Utricularia gibba (assembly GCA_002189035.1). NCBI lineage: Eukaryota > Viridiplantae > Streptophyta > Magnoliopsida > Lamiales > Lentibulariaceae > Utricularia > Utricularia gibba. Next base: position 3,087,208 of record NEEC01000014.1, on the reverse strand, counting down.
AAGAAGAAGGATTTCGAATTTTTTTTTTTTTGGATCGAAGATAAAAGACTAATGGAAAACAAATGAACAAGAGAAAGATTAGCTCTGATAACACCTGATATGATCCCCAAACAACAAGTATTTGGCAAACCACATCTAGGGTTTCAAATGAAGCAACTATTCAAAACAAGTAGAAGGTTTCCCTCAAAGACATCGCATTTCAAAAAAGTAGCGAAATTTATCCACTTACCAATGATATCTCATGTAATTGTGTCATTCTATTTTATATCGATAGGTGACCCTATAGGCTTGTTCAATCAAGCCATTGATATTGGATAATGTAATTAAATCTTAATTAACAGATCAATCATGAGTGATGTCTAGCATCATATCATGTCCCCAAAATGTAAGAATAATCAAGTGAATTGATTGAGCCTTTCTACGATCAACTACCATACAATGAACAACCTTCATCATACTTATATCTCATTCGATACCAGAACATGGGTGTCTGTCTTTCTGATTTATTGAAATTATAATTGCATTTAAGTACTAACATTCAATGACCTACTCAAACATCTGAAGTGTCATTACCCTGGGCCAAAGACTTTTTGTTAGGCTTTGATGCAATTACTTAAAATAAGATCTCATAGCTAACATAATTGATTAATCCTTTATTGATCAATCAACTATCTTCAATCTTAAGGAGTCACATCTCTTCTCATCCATTGAATCGATTCTCTAATCGACACCCACACATAGGTTCTAGTAATCTCATTACATTAATTGTGAGAACTATTGCCTAAATTTTTTGAGGAACTCAATATGTGCCAACTTATCTATATTTGTGATATCCTCATTTTATAGACACTCTAGCTAGGGAATTTTTAACTTGAACACATATACTTGAAGAATCTCACATTATGATCTGATTATAATTTTTATAGCACATAGATCAAGTAGAGTATTTTATCAATGATATAAATTTGATTATAATTCAAAGTAAATATCAAAATATAAGATTTTTCAATGAGGTTAAAAAGCAAACAAGGAAAAAAGCAAACAAGGAAAAACAGGTTAAAAGAAAAGGAAGAACTCTTTCCATTTGGCCTTCAACTCGGATCTCATTGCTTTTGGCAAAAACCGGCAAAATGTCGATGAAAACCGTTTTTTCGCACTATGCAATCGAGCTTGTCGATGCTTTCATGTTGGCCTACTACACGAAAATGTGATGTGAAACTCCGAGCAATCTACGTAGATTCACTTGATGAGCATGGTTCCCACTGTGAGGTCCACTGTGATATGATCAAACTTCGGTTCCGGAATCCCCATGATTGTAGCTTCCCTCCAGGTCTAAGGTGTTGCTTGAACATCTATTTTTTGCATTCTTCGCGTCCTTGTACTTGTCGTTTCAGCCAATGAACCGCTATCAATCATTTAAAAATGTATCATTGATGGTATTTGAAGTGTGGTTGAATTATGATACATTTTTTATATCTTGAAACCATTCTAATTTAACTTAATCGAATGATTTATAGTTTAAAGTGGTTCGATAGTAGCTAAATCGCAGTCTTTAAAATATAAATTATCCTACATCAAGATAATTCAAAATCTTTTCCTCTTCAACCAGAATCCTCATTTTATTTTAGAAAAAAACTTATTTATTAGTATAATGATTCACATAAGGTTATTTAGAAAACTATCGATTCTTTGGAAATAGTTTAGAAATCTATCACTCCTGCCATATATTTTGAAATTTATTCATCATCTGATTTTTATACAAATTACAGTATAATTTCAAATAACTATAATGATATAATCATTACCAATATCTTTTATGTATTTATTAAATTTAGATAAATATTTTTTTAAAAAAGAAAATAATTTATTTTGTTTTTTACATTCCTAGAGTATTTTTTTTGTCCATTACAATTTTCCATCAATCATAACTATATTGATTGAATTTAATATATTTTTTATGAATTCAATAAAAAAATAAAATGACATTATATTGATTTTATTTTTACAATAATATAAGGATATATTATATATTGTTTTCTAAAAACCCTTAAAACAACTCATTTCTCTAATCACACAAGGTCAATTATAAATTGGAAATTGCTTCTAGCTCCACATTTGGGTTTCATATCATATAAATGATTTTAATTCAATAATGATGGGTTATATTATATAAATGAATTTTTGACATTTGGGTTTGATATTATATTTAAATGTAAAGTTTGTGTACATGACATTACTTATATTAAAAAAATCAAATGATGGGAAAGTTTCTAATATAAGAAAACAACCGATTTGTCGGGAATGAGTAGTTTTCTAAACAACGTGGCTTGCCTATAGGATTCAATACAAAAATGTAGAACCATGTGAGGGGGGAAGCTTTTTCCCTATAAGGTACTAATCGAATTGTAACCTCTAATTGGATTACGAAAATTTTCCAATTGAGATGAGAAGCTGGTTGCTTTTTCTTTATTTTAATTAAAGCCATTAAGCCCGATCTCTATTCAATTATTCATTCGACCCAACTTTTTGAGTTCTAAGAATTGAACAAGGTTGTGGGACTATCTGATAAGATTGAACTTTTTCCATTTATTCCTTTTAATGATTATTCTTGGTCTTCCTAATTTGATAGTATGGTTGAATTCTTTATGGGGACTTAAAGTAGATATGATAAGCCTACAATAAAGAAGATTCTTGTACCCAATATACAAATATTTGATAATATATGTCTGGTGGTACATATATATATCTTTTATATATGATAACATCTAAATATATCTATATTATATCTGAGTATTTAATAATCAATCTACCTTTAAGATTCAGAGAAACACCTATTTAAAAAGTATCTACGATTCATTCTTGAGGGTTTCATATATGCACGTAAGGTTTGTGGGAATACCTTTTGGGGGACACTTTTCGGAGTTGGAGAGGAAACTATGTCTCAATGTCTCTGCACAAGCTTTGTTTATAACAACATGCTTAGTTCTATGTTCATGTATTGGTCATCTTACTACATTAATTCATTTTATTTTAGTGAAACCAATTTACTTATCGTGTTGAATGCTTCTAATTTTTCCTTTGGGTTTCTAGATCACCAAAATTGATGTATTTGTCTTTGTCTTTTTTATAACAACTATCAACCACATATGTAAAGTCAATGCTAACATTCTCAACTTCATTCAAATGTATAAGAGATTTAAGCAGCACTTAAACATGACTACTCTAGAGCTGAGTAATCAACTTGAAGAAACAAAATCAACCGTCATTGACAAAAAAAAGTGTATTCCACCCCACCCATTAATTCGTTTTTTTTTTTTTTTGGTTTCTTTCTTATCTAAATAAAGTAGTCTCCATCACCTCCAGCACTTCATGGGCTCCCTGCTCCCCTTAGTGAAAATCATGCTACTTGCATAGCCAGTTAGCACCCTCGGAAGTCTTCCACTTTCTGCTACCCTTTGACATTACATCGCGAATGTGGTCCTGAAATTCACTTTCTACTCCCTTTTTGTATTAAATTGAAAACTTGTGCTACACTTCACCTTCTCCTCTACATCGAAAGATACTCCAGTCTTATCTTGTGCTTCTCACCATTATTTTCATGAAAAATGTTGTAGAATCCTATTTTTTTAGAATGACTTGAAGCCATAGGTATTTTTGACACATAAGAAGCCATAAATTTTGGTTTATTAACTTTTGCATCGAATTATGCGGATAATGCTGTGGAGTGCTTTTATTAAATTGGATATTTTATGTACCCATATAAGATTTCAAGTTGATAAAATAAAATTATATTTTATTATTTATTTATCAATAGTTCAATTTAGATGCATATATCATATTATATATACAAATTTTTCTTCCAAACTGAAATTTAGACACTTAAAATATTGATACTATCTATAGCTTTATAGATAGTATATAATAGTGTATTGAGTTGTTCTGCATGGAGGTTTTATATTATATGGAACTGCTTTGCAAGAAGGAGATTCATTGAACAACATTTCCGTGTGTAACCTCTTGCACAATGTTTTTAGAGATAGCTTTGTGGATTGAATTGGTCTGAAACCATATGGTGAAGATGCAATAGAACATTCATGTTAGAACTGCTAAGAGCCGGTTAGAATACTGGATAGGTAGGAAAGGAGGTTGAGAGTCGAGACCATACCTGTGGTGAAAGAGTAATGGAGCAATCATAATGAGGAAAAAAGCCACTTGGAAACTGGAAAGTGAGATACTCTCAGAATTTCCACAACTTGCAGAGATGACTTAGTTGAGTTTCAAGACGTAGCTTTCAATTAGATGGAATAGATATAATGCTAGCCAACTATGAAGCCATTTGCCTACTTGATAAACTATAGATTTCGCATATACAGCTTAACCAGTTTATCTAAGTAATCTAGCTTCATGTCCAGCAACAATAAATACAAGAATAGCCTGAACATTGTTGACACTAAAAGCAATCAATAGGGGGTGTGGTGAAAAATACTATCGGTGGTGAGAAGACGTGGGTAAAATTGAAGGCACATGTCAACTTTCGGATAAGGTGATGGTGACTCATATAGCTCAATCAATACTAGTCGTGAGAGGACATGGGGATAGCTAAATATTCAAAGTTACAAAAGAAGCAAAGTGAAGGATACAACATGAGAGATTAAGGGGAAGCATACATTGTTTGTTTTAGTTTGTAAGAAAAGAGTGTTCTAAAGTAAAGGGAATAAGATAAATGACATGAGTGTTATTGTTTGAAATAACAAACTATCTTTTTATATTTATTTGGAACAAACATACTTATATACTAATGTGATTTTCATTCCTTGTTTTCTTGAAACGGATTGTTCTTTGGGTGTGCTTCTTAAGCTTCTTCTTTGTAAGGCACGTTTTTAATGGTTTCTGAAAAATCCAATAGGGTAGAGTGTATAATTTCAGCAATATGGTTTTACCCTATTGTTTTCTACATAAAAAATGAGTTTTGAATCCTTAATATTCTCGCAACTCATCTCTAAATGTTTTATTTAAAGAACAGGTGCCTCTTTGATTGTTTTCCAGATGAGTAATGTCTCTTTATTACGTGGTCAATATGGATTCTGGAAGATAAGTGTAGCAATCATTTTAGCTTGTTTGTTCTATATGCTATACGGTAATAACTTTAAAAAATAGTGAGGAGTGTTTCTCCACACTCAGAGCAACATGAGATAAGCGTTGTACCTTAGGTATGGGCTATACGGTAATGTAACATATTTTTTTAAAAAGGCATAATGTTAGTGTAAACCTAATCTTGCAATAATGTGCTATAAGTTTCAAAAGGTCTCAAGTCCTGATTCATGTCTCTTGAGCCTTAGACATGGGTCATGACACCTCATACTTGTTGGTAGGAAATCTTTAGATAACATGGGGATCTTCAAGGTGAAGAAAAACTCAAATGGCACAACATAGTACAAGGCCAGAATTGTGATGAAGGGTTTTTGTCAAGAGGGAATTATCTATAAAGACATTCTCTCCCATGGCAAAGTTAACCACAATCCAAGTTGTGTTTGTATTTGTGGCTCAAATGAATTTAGAATTGCATCAAATGGATGTGAAGATAGCATTCTTACAAGGTGACTTAAAGAAGGGAATTTGGAAGCAAGGTTATGAACATTTGGTGTGCAGGCTTAAAAAGAGTCTTTATGGTCCAAAGCAAGCTGTTTAGGTCTGTAATCTCAAATTAGATGTGTTTAAGATGAAGATTGGGTAGAGAAAATCAGATTTAGGTCCATGTAGAGGTGGGTTCGGTTCCAAACCGTACGGTTTCGGTTCGGAACCGAATGGTTCCAACGAACCGTCGGTTCCAAAACCGTGGTTCACTGTAGACAACGGTTTCGGTTTCGATTCAGAACCGTACGGACGAAACCTTGAACCGAACCGAAACCGGAACCGGAACCGAGATTCGCGAACCGAACCATAATCGGAACTGATCGGTTACTGTTTATAGGTGTTTTCCAGGCACCCATATGAATCATTGTGGGTGATTGGCAGTGAAATTTATAATAATTTTATTTTTTTATATTTAAATATTATCAAACAATATATTTAATAATATTAAATTTTGTATTTAACTAGATATATTATGTAATATAGTATATTAATTTATAAAAAACTATAACTTAAATTACTTGATAAACTATCTCAATAAAATATAATTAAAATCAATATAATTTGTGACTTAAATAAATGAAATAAATAATTAAATTATTAGTATTTGAATATATATTTGATAAAATTAAATTTTTTAAAACAAATACAACAAAATTACAAATCATATAAAATGAATGGAATTATTATTTATATATTTATTTTTTTAAAATGAAGATGTTTATATAATTGTTTTATATAATCTTTTATAAGTATTGTGTATTTTTCAAATTAAAATAAAACATCATCTATTTCATATATTTTGGAAACAAAATATTAGAAGGATTAAATACATTGCATTTCAAAATTAACATTACATATTTCAGAGTGCCTAGACAACGTCTAACCACAACCCTAATTCTAAAGTGCACGCTGCCTTCGTTAAGAGTGTACAGACTCTAGAAAAGATCCCAGCCACCCTGAATAATGGATCAGAGTACCTGGACGACCTCGATCGACAACCCTAATTATGAGGCTCACGCTGCCGAGTCATTAGAGGCACCCTTAGAAATCATTATGCATGCCTCCAAAATGAATTTAAAGGATCACTATTCATTAGAACTATCGAAATTATTCAATAAATTTAAGTAATTTAGTATTTTTCTATTGAGGTTATACATTTTATATTTATTAATTTCATTCTAATTTTATAATTTATAATATATAAATAAATGAAATAAATTATTAAAGTGATAAAATTATCAATAATTGAAAACATATACAATAAAATTACATTTTTTCAGACATCAACATTAGCTTGTGGGTGTTCGGGAAGAACATCTGAAAGACAGAGACTATTCCCTGGCCACCCACATTTACTCATGCCTCATGTAAGAGTGTCATGAGGGCGCCTGAGATCATTTTGCAGGCACCCACATCTATCGTCAGCATGTCTGGGAAGGGGTGTTTCAGAAGATTTTCCAAGCACCCACTTACATCTTATGGATGTCTGAAATTATATACATTTATTTAGTTTTTTAATTTTTTAATTTTTTCCTAATTTTTTAATTTTTTTTTATTTTTTAATTTTTTTCGGTTCCGAACCGACGGTTTCGGTTCAGAACCGTGAACAGTACGATTCATACACGGGTCCACATGTATGCTCAACGCTGCTCACATGCATGAGTGCGATGCTATTTAAGAAATTGCTATCAACATAGTTTGGGAGTAAAGATAGCAGGATAAAGGTACGTTGGGTTTTAATCAATTGTGCTACATCCATCATGTGGACAAACTATCAAGATTATTGCAAATTTTTGTCCCAAAAATGAGGACAGACTAGCGATGTAGGATAAACTATAGTACAATAGGTTTTGCAACTGATTGCAGGCACCCTCACACCTAGAGTTAGGTAGAAAGTGGGGTTTTTTTGAAAAATACCCATTGTATTTCTAGGGTGTGAGAAATCTACCCACCATTTGTACTTTTTTTTTTTTTACGTACTGTGTATGAGAGATAGTGAGGGTTATGTGAATTTTTTATTCATACTATAAGCTGAGTGTGTCATAATTTTATTCTAAAATATTTATTTTTACAACTTTCTTTAACTATAATTTTAAAAATATTTTAATAAAATAATTTTACATGATACAAGTTTAAATTAATATTTGTACTTTAAAAATATAATTTTATCATTACAAAACAGAAAATAAATAAATATTAAAAAAATTATAAAAAAAAAATATAAATATTACTCGTAAATAAATAATTTGATTACTGATGATTTCACCCGAATAATCTTTCAAATGTATCAAAAACTGAATTTTTTTGCGCATTTTCAACAAAAGAATTAGCTGGTGGATGCCTTATTTTTTTTGCATAGATCGACAAGTGACATTATATTTGAAATTTGCTTTGAAGAAAGTGATTAAAGCTGTGCTTGTTATCCAATAATTTGCTTTCATTTATCTTTTTATTTTCTATTGCCTTTCCTCAATCACCGATTCATTTTCCATTCAAAGCATTTGTCTTTTGGATGCACTAAATTAAATGGTGATGACCCTCATTGCCGCTAATCCCACATTGGGTTGAACGAACTAATATTTAAACAATCTACTTATGGCATATTATTGGAGAACTATATCACCTGCATTGATATAAAGTTCATTGCAAAATGAAATTTTATATTATAATAATGAAATAAAGAATATTATTTAAAAATAATTTACCAATTGATCTGTATTGTATGATATCAATGGATTTTGTAACTTTGTCATTTTTTATTTGTGCGCCTCCCTTCTTTTACTTCTACAATGTGAAAACATTCATTGTGACAATTTTTATTCATTGAAGGTATTATCACCTTGAGTATTTGTTAATCATAATTATAAACTTTAATTGTGGCACACTTTAAATACTTTAAAATAAAAGCCTAACAAATCTCTAACTAAAAACTTCACACACTTGACACATACTTACAAATACCTTATGAACGAGGGCACTTTCGTACAAAAGCCCCCTTGGTGTTGGGGTTTTTTTAGATAAATGGATACTGTTTCACTTGTATCTGAGGAAATTGGTTATTGAGTAAATTTTGTTAGAAAATTGATCATCTTTTAATTTAAAAAAATAAACAAATATTTTTTTAATTTTTGAACTTATATTTAAACATAAATAAATAGTTTTTAATAAACATTCTATTATATATTTTATAATATATCTATATAAATAAGTATAAAAAATATGCATTTTATATTTTGTTGTTGTATTATTGAAATAAATATATTTTTTTAAAATTAAAAAAATTAATTTAGATTAAAAATATAGTATAATTATATTTCATTATTTGAAAAAAAAACCAAGTTTGATAATTATTTATATGTTTAATAATTATATTTTAGAAATAATTTATCAAATTTTATATAAAATACTAAGCTGAAAATTTATAGAAATTTAATATTTAAATATTTTTTTAGTAAAACATATTGGTTGAAAAAGATTCTAAATGAATTTTGTAGACTTTGACTCCATACCATTAATATATTCATTTTTACGTTTGAGAAATAACTCATAATTTTAAGGATGTCTTGGATTAAAAAAATCTTTCTTGTAGGAAAACGCTTTTTTTTTTTTATTAAATGAGGTCACCCATTTTGAGTACTTCAAGGGGACGTTTAGTAGTGGTTTTTGAGTAAAAGAGATTTGAGCATATAAGTGTTTTGTATGAGAATTTATGAAAAATTGTATGTTAATTTAATATGAAAACAACTTTATCCATAAATTAAATATTCACATTTATTGTAAATCCTCTCGTTTGATGAATTGTCACCGTTGTTATCTTTGACAATAAAAATTCACCACAGGAATTTATAAAGGGATAATTCATCTTTCCATTGTTATGGTGTTCAGTTATTGTAACAAAAATTTGTATAGTCCTGAAAAATTGTAGATAAAACCAGATCTTTAGCCTCGCATGATATTGCCTTTCCCTTATATTAATTTGGCGATTACAATGCGGCATTCGATACAACAAGTTGTTGAGATCTAAGATTTGTTGAATAAATAGCCTCGGGTTCAATAAAAAAGAGAGGTAGGTTAATTGTATAAATTAATATTTGAGGAGTAGTGGAATGATAACTGCATCTTTAATTAAACCAATATGTAAGGCCACCTATTGTATCTATATAAAGTATCTTTCAGTTCAAAGCTTACTACTAAACATGCCTTTGGAAAACAAACCATAACTAAAGTCACATAAGGCATCTTATCAAAAAGCCGCTTACACCTTCTCTTTTTCTTGTAACAATGCGCACTTAACCTTCTCTGAGAATGAACGTAGGGACAACCAACAACAATTAAGTAGAATTTTTGAATCGACTCCTTTGTAAAGCTCGTCGGAAATCAATTCATCTATTTAAGTATTTTTTAAGAACATCTATCTCTTTCATACATTGCGCATTAATCGAATTACTATCGGAGAGGAGTTATTCCTTTATATGTGTCTTGTGTTCGAGACCGTGAGTACGATCCGAGAGCCAAGCTCTACCTTAGTCCACCTCTTGGAGCTTCATTAACTCTTTCATGCTACTTTCACACTATCTCATACTGATGGTTGAGATTAAGGATTCGATTGGTTAAATGAGCATACATGAAACCTAACTACATAAGAAATAAGGATTGCACCAGTAAAGATTAGATTTAGTCAATTATTAGTGATTTTTAATTAATTATATACTTAATTATTTTATTTTCAAGTCTTGATATGAGATTTTTTATTCTAATACTGATCTCCAAAACACAATCGATAATATGAGGAATGAATCCTTAACTAATGAGATCTCATCGCTGTTCCGTTTTGCTCAAGCTCCTCACATTATTGCAAATGAACTACCGCATTCCAACTACAGCCTAGTTTCTAATAATTAAGATTGGTAAACCTATGGATGATCTTGACATGGTTGACCTTCTTCAAACTAGTGACCTGAAATTCATCTCACTCCCTTTCAATTGAGCCAAACTACACTTTCGTGTCGCATTGAGTCTTTAGTAATTCCATTGGAATACTGATCATGTACAACCATTTGAAGTTATGGATGAGACTCTTGGGAAACCTTAACATTCATTGAGAGATTTAAAACCTATAAGTACATGAAGAGTGAATCTTTGAGTTCAGCAGATGGTTTCTTCTTTATAAATATCACATTTCTCCTGATTCCAATGTGTGTGTTGATGAGGTTGTTGGACCTTGGGAGATCATTCTTCAAATAATCTTTTAGGGAGCGTTTGATTGGCCGAAAATGTATTGATTGAGTTTAAATAATTTGGATATAATTTGTTTGGTTAGATAGTATTAATATTTGGATATTAGTTATTTTATAATTAAATCACTAAAATAGCCTTATAAAATAATGAATTATTAATCCTCATTTTTTCTTTGACTATATATGATTTAGCCATCCAGGGTTTATCCCTAATTGAGAATAAAGTTTTGGGATCAGTCACAATTCATTTAGCTTTAGTTTTCAATCCTTGATTTTCATCATGATTTTACCATTGGGACCTACGCTCTTATATTACCTTTGGAACCACTACTCATCACATCGGTCTGTGGCTCTCATTGCTAAGATACTCAAGAAGGAGAACAAGTACCCCAAGACAAGAGAGTCATCATTGTGGCGGAATGCATACGTGCACTCAATGCTGATTATTTATGACATTAGATAATCATTATCTAGAAATCAATAATAAGGCTCTTACTTAATTTGTTTTTTTTAATTATATCATACAATTCTTATCATGTGTGTTTGTTAAATAGCTTTTATGTCATTGATGATTATTAAAAGTATGATGATTTTGTAATTTCGTTAATGTTACAATTTCACTTGTATTGAATTTTCCTTCAATAAAATTTTATCAAAAGCATATGTATTTGTGAATATTTGTTTTATAGGTATTGCACAAATGGTGAGCTATGAATTCTAATATAATCAATAAAAAAACATCAATATAATCCATAATAGGAAAAAAAATTGGTGCTAGTATTGCTCAAGATGATCTCAATGAGCTTTTGAGTGAACATACATCCACCAGTAGCGATGATCAGATATCCTGATACATCCAGAATCGAAGAATCCAATGGGGCCAACTACAAAAGGTGGAAGGATATTAATGGGAGATAAATTCTCCCTTACTAACTCTCTCTTTGACATTTATGTAAGCTCCACAAATTCAAAGAAGATATGGGAATCCATGATGGAAAAGTACATTGCAGAAGATGCAGTAAAACAGAAGTAAGCTTGCTCCAAATTCTATCACTGGGAAATGATGGAAGATAAGGACGTTCATGAACATCAGTTAGAGGTGTTGAATGGTGAAAACATCAAACTACCTGATGAGTTTCTAGCCGAAACACTCATTGAAAAACTATCTCTATGGTGGAATGACTACAAGCTGCAACTCAAACACAGGAATAAGAGGATGTATCTCTCTGAAGTAATGAAGCACATCATTATTGAAAATAGCATAGAAATCAGATATGCATCTTGCCATCTTGGGGAAGGAACTTGAAACTAAGCAAACCTTGTGAAGGATAAAGATAAAAATTCTAAATTTATCAAGAAAAATGCCTCTACTTTCAAAGGTGAGAAATCACTTGGTGTGAAATCTTCCAACTTCAAGAAGAAGAAGGGCCACTACTTTGCCTGTGCAAAACCAGATCATTATGCTGATCAATGCTGGATGAGGCAAACTCTTGTGCATAAGAAAAAACCTTCTAATAACAAGGCAAACCTTGTTATTGGAGATGATGAGATCATTGCTGCCATGATTTCTAAAATACATCCTGTTGTCTCTACTCAAAGAGATGTGCGGCTTGTAGACTCTGGGGCTACAAAGCATGCTTTATTAAAGAATTCTTCAATGATTATGAGGTTATTAATGGGAGATAAATTCTAGTGGGATCTTCACACACAACTGGCAAAGGAAAAGTGGATCTCCTTCTCACCTCTGAAAAACTTCTCTGTTTGAACGATGTGCTTCATGTTTCAAGCATGGGGTCGAATTTGGTGTCAGCTTCCATACAAGATGATGCTAGAATAAAAATGACTTTGGAGAGTGGGAAATTTATTCTCACTAAAAATAATATATTTATAGGAAAAGGAACACAAATCCCATGGTCTCTATGTAATTAAATGTTGATTCAATGAATGAATGAAGCATCTTCAACAAAAGAAAATGTGTCACAAGGCTGAAAGGAAAGCTTAACCTATTGAATTTATTCATAGCAATATTGGTGATATGAAGTTTCATGAAACAAGAGGAGATATTAAATATTATATTATCTTTATTGATGATTATTCTAGATTTTCTAAGCTTTATCTTCTTAAATCCAAGAGTGAGCCCCACAAAAAATTCATCACTTATAAAAAGGAGGTGGAAAACCAATTGGGCAAGACAATTAAATGCTTGAAGACAGATCAAGGCGTGAAACCTAAAATGGGTTTTGTGAGAACCATGGAATTGTTCATGAAACAACTCCACCTTACTTGCATGAGTGTAATGACAGAACTGAAAAAAAAATTGAATTGTCAAAGAAATGATGAATGGCATGATGATCACAACAAACGCTCATGAGAACTTATGGACAGAGGCCATCTTAATAGTATGTCTTTTAAAAAACAGAATTCCACATAACATAACTGGCAAGACCCTTGTATGAGATGTGGAAAGCGTATACACCCGATATTAAATATCTGAAAGTGTGGGGATGTTTAGCAAAAGCCCTATTAATGGGACTGAAGAAGAGGAAAATTGGGTCTCAAACATATAACTGCATGTTTATTGGATATGCACAAAATTCGGCTCCCTATCAATCATTTTCTGGTATTAAAAAGTGATGAAGTAGCCATATACTCTATTCTTCAGACAAAGAATGCTGAATTCTTTAAAACGAAATTTCCATTAAAAAAAGAATGGGAAATTATTTTAGAGGAATCCTCCTCAACCTAATCATTCTAATGAATGGGAAAAAGGAGAAGAATTCCAAATGATTTTAGAGGAGATTATTATATGTACTTGGTGAATGATGAGCCAAAAACATATCATGAGGCCATGTCGTCACATGACTATGATAAGTGGAAAATAAGCATTAAATTAGAGTTAGACTCATTTATAAAGAACACTTGGGATCTTGTAGATTAATCACCAGGATGGAAGCCAATCAGTAGCAAATGGGTTTTCAAAAAGAAATATCTATCTGATGATAGTGTAGATAAATATAAAGCAAGATTAGTTGCAAGAGATTTCACTCAAAAGGAAAATATAGATTACTTTGACACCTTTTCTCCTAATACGAGAATAGCATCAATTCGAGCATTGATAAGTATGTCAGCCACACATAAATTAATAATACATCAAATGGATGTCAAAACTACCTTTCTAATTGGAGATTTAGAAGAGGAAATTTATATGTGGTAGCAAGAGGGTTATATGATAGAAAGAAATGACAAAAGTATGCAAATTGAGAAAACCCTTATATGGATTAAAACAAGCACCAAAACAATAGCATGAAAAGATGAATTTCACACAAATAAATGAAGGGTTCGTCATTTCTAATGTAGATAGATGTATATATCTCAAGAAGGAAAACAGACATGGTGTGATCATAACATTATACATAAATGACATGCTAATTTTTGGTACTTGTCTAGATGTTATATGTACCATAATGAAGTTTCTATCAAATACATTTGATATGAAAGACTTGGGAGAACAAGTGATTCTTGTCTTAAAGATTGTGAAAAATAATTATGGTATTATGCTGGTACAAAAGCATTATGTAGAAAGAATCTTACAAATGTTTGGTTATTCTAATTTAAAACCAGCTAATGCCCCATATGATTCTGGTTTGAACCTTGTAAAGAATCGGGGAGAGCCTATGTCTCAAACCATGCGCAACTAATTGGAAGTGTGCTACATTTAGCAAACTATATTGGCATATGCAGTTTCGAGGCTTTGAAGGTATAATAAAAATCCAAGTGAAGTACATTGCCGAGCTTTTGGTGAGACTTTTAAGTTATATCAAAAGAATAATGGATTATGAAATATTCTATATGAGTTTTCCAACAATCTTAGAGGGCTTTATTGCAAACTGGAATTCTAGTTCAAATGATACAAAATGTAATAGTGGATATGTGTTTACGATGGGAGGGGGAGCTGTGGCTCGAAAGTCAACCATGCAAACCCTAGTAGCTCGTTCGACAATGGAGTCGGAATTTATTACTCTAGAGCTTGCATGTGTGAAAGTCAAATGGTGTAGGACTCTTTTAATTGAGGTAAATATTGAAGAGAGATTGATCACCTCTAAGTTAGTACATTGTGGCAACCAAGTGGCAATCGCAAATGCAAGAAATAAAAACTAATGGTAAAAGTAGGCATATTCGCTTGAGACATAATGTTGTCAAGCAATTGCTCAAGAATGGAGTGGTTTACATTGGTTTGTGAGATCGGAGGTGAACTTGGCTGATCATTTGACAAAGCCATTAGGAGGTAACTAATTGAGAAAACAAGGGATATGGGTTTATTACCATTAGATCATTAGTGTATACGGATACTCCATCTATTTGATTGGAATAATATGAAGTAGATTCATATGGGTAAAAAAGAAATATACATTAATATTGGAGCATTTCCCTAATTAGCTTAAATCGATGTTGTAAGAGATGCTCATTAATAATGAAGGGGTGAGTCTTACTCTTAATGGACAGAAAATCATGGTGGAGATGATTAATTATCCACCTATGTGAAAGTGAAGTTGGGCTGATTCTATGGAATGATGGTAAAAATTTCTAAAGCTTTCATGAATTAAGACAGGGCTGCGCATGGCTACAAAGGCGCAAAATGGCGTTGAGAAATGAAGTTCAAGACTGGATTGTGATTTGTTGAACATTTTTATATACCATGAGGCATGGTTCATAAAAATTCTTATTTCACTGTGCCTCTAGTATTACATATTCCACATGTCTAAAGTCTTGGTTCATAGTTTGAAAGAACACCATGACCCATGCAATATGGTCTAAGTTGAATGAAGAAAAGAAACACTAATGAGTATTCCAATGTGTGGGGGATTGTTAGAGACTTTAGCAATATCATTGGAATACTAATCATGTATAACCATTTGAATATTATGAATGAGACTTTTGGGAGACCTTAACATTCATTGAGAGGTTTAAAATCTCAAGGTATACAAAGAGTTGTGACTCTTTGAGTGCAGAAGATGGTTTATTCCTTATAAATATCACATTTCTGCTGATTCCAATGTGTGTATTGACGAGTTTGTTGAACCTTGGGTGATTACTTGATCATTCTTGAAATAATTTCTCAAGGGCAGTGTGCTACACACACCTCAGGCTTTCTTCGTCTTCATCTATTACTTGCAGCGAGAACTGTGACACAATAGCATGGACCCAAAATATCCCAATTCGCATTGCATGTGGGATGTGTTAATCTATAATTCTAGGTCGTGTATGAATGTGGCACCAATTAAGGTAATACGAAGCTAATGGGAAGGCTGGGCGTGAAGAGGTTTTGCTATTTGTTATGCTGTGATTAAGAGCAACATATCCCCATTTAATAATAAGAATTCTTTAAGAAAGGCTTAACTGAATGACAGAGTTTGTTTTTTTTTTTTTGACAGATAAAATTTCAGAGACTTGTAACAAATAAATAGAGGTATAAAGATTTGGATTCCTAAAACTCTACCCATCTTCCTTCCTTGCTTTGAGAGAGAGAGAGAGAGAGAGAGAGAGAGAGAGAGAGAGAGAGAGAGAGAGAGAGAGAGAGAGAGAGAGAGAGAGAGAGAGAGAGAGAGAGAGAGAGAGAGAGAGAGAGAGAGAGAGAGAGAGAGAGAGAGAGAGAGAGAGAGAGAGAGAGAGAGAGAGAGAGAGAGAGAGAGAGAGAGAGAGAGAGAGAGAGAGAGAGAGATAGGATTCTATCTCATAAACTACGAACAGTGGAATTTTGTGACTTTATCATATGAATGGAATAGTAGAGAGTGACAAAACTTTGTTAGAAAGTTGAATTAGCAACTTTTACACAATTTTGAAAGTTGTTGAGATCAGTCGAATGGTTTCAAATGGATATTGTATTGTATGTGTTTATGGATTGCATGATATTTAGGCTAAGGAAATGGTTGAATTTTTCCAGTTGTGTGAAAGAAATAGCATTTCAATCTTAAGAATGAGATTGAAATGCTATTCAAGGATATTTTGTGGAGTGCACTGGAACTATTGTGGATGTTCCTATGGGAAATGGTTGTTAAATTTGAAGGCATAACTCTCAAGCTTTGCGGTTGCATGTAAGGCTGAATCGTAAAGGAAAATTTGAGAGTTATTTAACAAAAAACTATATTTCCATCAGTGAAGCAGGATTGTCATAAATACATGACAAAAACACTTACTAACTAACAAAAAAAATAGAGATTGAGTGCGGCATAAAAATGGCAATAGACTCCAACTATGTTTGATCAGCATTGGTTTCCATGAGACTAGCAACAGCTGGACAAAGCCATATTAGGAGTGGTAAATGGTTGAACTTAGACATGAGAAGAACAATCAGTGTCAGTGACAATGGTGTGCTGCATTGGGAGTACGTGTTGATGGAAGAGGGCTCTAACTATTCATAAGAGGTGATGTGTTGTAAATCAGAGACGCCTTTGTACTCACACACACACAGAGTTCCCAGCCGTAGACTAGAGGGATGCTTCAGATGTTGTGTAGAGTTAATTGTGTTTATGTGAGTATCCACGCCGCAATTAGCCAAATAAAACACCTTCAAGGATGCTTCAGATGTTTAGAGTTAATTGTGTTTACGTGAGAATGCACATCACAATTAGCCAGATAAAACTCTAGGTTTGCACCCAGTAAAGCCTTCTGGTCATTCACTGTAGAACCACTGTTGGGTTTCTCGTAGACATCGTATGTCTCAAAAGCAAAGGAAATTAAAATTTTTTTGAGAAACCTCAAATGTAGATCTTGGAATACAGTATACATCAGATGAAGGGATGTTCAAAATACCTTTCAGATGACTCTGTTGTTCACCAACCGCCAATAGCAAACGGCCTCTATGGTATCCACACGTGGAGCACTCCGTCGATAACCTTCTTAAAGCTCTTGAATGCTGGTCGAATTTCTCAGGTGCTAGTAGAGAAAAACGCCTCCTTGTGGATCAGTCTCAAAGAGCACGAAGACCTTGGAGCAGATCTCAAATCTAAATCTTTTTTATAGATATTTTGTGACATATCAAATCATATCTCCATGAGATCTTTTATTTTGAGTTTAATCAATATTAATCTCAAAATAGCTCTCTATTTAATTCATCCACTTTACCAATTACATCTCATGTAATTGTGTCATTCTATTTTATATCGATGAGTGACTCCACTATTGTGTGTGACCCTATAGGCTTCTTCAATTAAGGCCGTAATAATAAATTTATTAATTAACTCTTGATTAATCAAATACATTATTATCGATCATGAGTGATGTTTAGCAGCATATCATGATCCACAAGATTAAAGAATAATCAGGTGAACTGATTGAACCTTTCCATGACCAGCCACCATGCAATGAACAACTTTCATCATACTTATATCTCATTCGATACCAGAACATGGGTGTGTGTCTTTCTGATGTATCGAACTTATAATTGCATTCAAGCAATAACACTCAATGACCTACTTAAAACAATTCGAGTATCATTACCCTGGGCCAAGGACTTATTGTTAGGCTTTGATGCAATTACTTGAGAAACGATCTCATCGCTAACATGAGTGATGAATCCTTTATTGATCAATCAACTATCTCCAACCTTAAGAAGTCACATCCCTACTCATCCATATTAGGCAAGCCATGGTTAGGCTCCCATAGTAATGAGCGAAAATGTGAGCTTAAGATCATGATAACTTTGTTGACCTCAAGTCTAAGCTTACTTGCACGGTTGTCATATTCGAGATCTTGCTGTTGGCACTTGGTTAGCTTCCCATAGTAGCCTCTCGAAGATGAGTCATCCAGTGAATCGATTCTCTAATCGACATCCACATATAAGTTCTAGTAATCTCATTATATCAATTGTGAGAACCATTGCCCAAACTGTTTAGGGAACTCAATGTGTGCCAGCTTATCCATATTTGTGATATCCTCATTTCACAAATACTCTAGCCAGGGAGTTTTAACTTGATCATGAGTGCTTAAAGAATCTCACATTATGATCTCATCATAATTTCTATAGCACATAGATCAAGTAGAGAATTTTATCAATGATGTAAACATCAAAAGATAAGATTTACCAATAAATTGATTGTCTCTAGAACACATACACCAACAGAAACAAGTGTGCCGGAGTTTATCTCCAATGGGCACAACATCAAGAAGTAGCTGCTAAATTTGGCTTAGACCTTTATTGATAACACATATTTCTATTGTAGATTGAAATTATAAAAATAATATGCATAGTAGTAAAATTAGGAGAATTATGATTTTGAATATTTTGATAACATTATAATTATTTAATTTATTACTAAACTGAAATAAATTATCAATTTAGTTTACATTCAATTAGAGCATTCTATTTAATAAGTTTTATAGCAAAGTTCAGATCAAACTAATACCATTTCTATCATAAACAAGATGGGTATGGGGAAAAATGAACAATTAGCAACAAGAAATGATCAAATAAAAAATATATAAGAGGAAGGGTGAAATGACTAGTAGACGAAAAACAAGGAGGGAAAAGGGTGCACATGCAACCAAAAAGAAGAATGAGGAGGAAAAAAAAATTCTTCAAGCCCCATCAACAAGATCATTCTTGGGAGATTTTCAGATGTAGAAGAGGTGATAAGAAGAAGGAGATCCATTTGGAGAAGCTATATTTCCAAAAGAAGAACTAGCAATTAGACTTTAGTGGACACTACTCCTAGTCTAAGTGTAAGACCTCAAAAAATTTAGGTGCACTAAGAATGAGCAAAGAAAAGGAGAAGAGGTAAAAAAAAAAAGAATACTAGTAACCATTTTGTTATTTCTACATACATGATTTGATTCAATTGGAAGGAAGCAAGTGTTAAGCATTGAATTGCACATGATGCCAACAAGGGTGGTGTGGATAAACATTAGAAATGGATGATTAGGGGAAGAAAATGGACGAAGTTTTACTTTGCATGCATAAGGAGACGAAGCAAGAAAATTTCTATGTTTCTTGGTTTATTTTATGCTTATGTTGTTAACATAAAAGTCGAAGCTCTATGCCCATAGGTTTTACTAGCTGAAAGAATTTCTTGATTTGATATTTTGGGGAAGGAGCTAGGAAGTTTTTACTAAAACTACTTTTATTTCACATTCATTCAGAAACAGTTTTTGAGTTCCTAAGAAAAACTTCATATCATTTAGACTGGACGACTTGGAGAAAGAAGAAGAAGAAACTGAGGTGAAAGAGGGAACTATGATGAGAAGATCCTGATCAACCTTCGCTAATGGATTGCGACGCACATGAATTGTATGGCATCGCATAGTGAACAAGTACTTCCATTTGCCTTCCTCATCACAAAGCTTGCGATGCACCTCAACGTGGATCTCATTGCCAACACACCCAAGATAGAGGCTCACTTTCCGATATCTTGATATGGTTGACCTCTTTCAGTGTACCACCTCAAGGAAGCTAGAGGCCGTGCCATCTTTGTCCCGGTAGTAACGAAGAGCAAGACCACTGTGTTGCCGCACATCATTGTAGATCCATACGGTGACTCATCGGAGGTTCCTCTGATGACCGCCTCTGCATCTCCGGACAAACGCACCCTCCTGGTGGCTCCTCAAGATCGGCACACTGTCATCCAAACTAGACACCTGGCTCACCTCCATGTAGCGTCATTGCTAAGGTACCCTTCAACATGCTTGATGATGAGGACATCCTCAGATTTAAGTGTGAGGGAGGAGTTCTTCTCTATCAAACAAACTATTTACTCACTTCAGTGTTCGGACGATTTTTCGTATTTTTTTCGTATTTTTGCGTTTTTATCTTTTGAGTCTTCCTCATATCATGCTTCCTAAGTTAGATGGCATCCATGTTTAGGTATTCCTTGCGAATGATCCATGCTTAGGTAACCTCATATCTGGACTCATTGGTCATTAGCAACATACGGGCACATGTGTGCAATTCGACCATGAGGGTATGAAGGCAGGACCTCTTATCTTCTCGATCGTCCAAGAGGGAGCAACATCTTGGCTACAAATGCTAAAAAACAACGAACAATATGAAGCAAAAGTAGGACAGACACTTCGTTCACACAGGAAATCCAAATCTGGTCTTAGCTAGGAACATTAAACATGAAGAACGAAAATAATTTCTCAAGAGAAGCTATGTTCTTCTAGTTCGTCGTCCCCTCCTTCTTCTTCCTCTTTTAGTTTAAAATCTCCCTTTTTCCTCCTTGGATTTTGTGTGCACCACTTTTCAGACTTTTGGACTCATCTTCTGCCACTACACTGTGCATGTTTGACTCCTTGACATTTGTGTTGCGACCTACACTGCATTGCTCGAATAAAACTATTAGAAGGTTGGGACTAAATCATAGATTTATCCCAACTAAGACTAAAATAACACAATTATGGTGCTTATGCGTAAAAATACGAAACTAGGCAATAAAACTTAATTTTTGTAGTGCAAAATGAGTAAATTCTATGCATTGAGCTACTAAAAAATATGTGTTATCACATTATGCTACAACGATACTAGACTTGTCCTCAAGTCCTAACTAAGACTAATAGGAGGTAAGCAATTGAGGGATTTCCAAACAGCCATGGAAACACTTAACATTTAAGTCCAGAATGCAAGAATTTAAAGAGTGTTAGTGTGCAAGACGGGTAATCACTCAAGCATACATGTGAATTTCATCAAAATAAGTGCTTTCAAAGATTAAATAAGCTAACATGACACAATTAGGTTTTTAAAGCGATACTGGTGGTCTCTTTTCATTTCTTCATCTCTTTTTTTTTCATTTGTACAGAGATCAAGAGTAGGGAAAGTTTCAAGCTTAACTCTGGCAATTTTCGCTCTCCTCCTTTATATATGGAGTGTGGGCCAAGCACTCTTCTCCTTATTTCTCCTGAGGGTTTCCTACTCCTCTGAGTCATTCTCATAACCTTCCTTCTCTCTTTACTCTGTTGTCTACACACGCTTTTTAATTGTGTGTTGCTTTTCAAGACATCGGGTCTCATCGCTTTTCTTGTGATGATGCTTTTCTGACCCCCTCTATTTTTTTATCTTTCTACAAGCCTTTCGGCCACCAGTATTCATGAAAGAACCAAATATGTCAGCTTACACAAAAAAAATCTCGATTGCACAAATCAGAATTCATCACACATGTTGCTACCTCACAAACATAAGTAGGTTAAAATTCATGCTCACAGGTGTACAAATGGTTAAAACCAAATTCATGCATCATGTACTTCATGAAAATCATCACGCATGCATATGAAAATTCCTCAAATAGCTTGCAAAATTGTCCTGATCCTAGTACCGGACTACTAAATTACACTTAACTTAGACTAACGCCCTAAAAATAAAAATAAAAATAAAAATAGAAATAAAACTAAGGCAATGCAGCGATGTTACTTGGTCAGGGAGGAGTCCTTCACTCCCTGTTTTAGTTCCTTCACTTCCCTTAGCAAATTCATGAGCCTATCATATATCATGTTAGTCCTTTTAGTGCAGCAGAAAACTTTCTCGTTCCTTTGGGTCATGGCTGTCTAATCAGGGGTTTTTCCCTTTTCTTTCATTGGAGGTGCCTCCCCACAAAGTCCTGCAATTGACTTAAAAACAAATCCACTTCCTCGTGCACGAATTAGTCCAGCAGTTTTAAGAAAATGAGCATTAAGAGGGGCTAACTTTGTTTCTACATGCAAAAATTCCAACTCAGAAATTTTATCAAAGCATAACCTTTTACAAACAAATCACGTTTGTAAAGAGAATTAAATCAAACAGCACAACAGAAACAAGCAAGTGGACATATCGCATAGCAAGGTCTGTAAATAAATCAGCTTTCATCCCTTTGGATTTAAATTCCATCACATGTTGATCAATTAAAATTTCATAAACTTCTTCAACATTAGAATCATCAAGGTAATCAAACAATGAAGTAGCAAATTCATGGGATTTAACATGCTTTTATGTACAAAATCCTAAAGCTACATTCCAATCAGCAATTGATAATGATAAATTCTTTCCTAGAAATTTAAGCATAATGGCTGATGGTGCAAGCTTAGTTTCTGGTTTCTCATAACAAAAGGTAGAAGCGAATTGATACATCAACTCAACATAAGAAGGACGGTTCAAATCACATAAAGTAAGCATCGCAGAATCCTCTAAAATTGAATCAACTTCAGTAACTATGCCCAATTCTACAAATATTTCGAAATCTATGACCCGACAAGGCAACACCCTTGCCCCTTTTACCTCATTGTACCTGGCTGTAAATTCTTCTTCATCAAAGTGTAGGTACTTGAGATTGAGCATTTCTGCATGTTGCTTGAAGTAGGGGATGCCCTTGCTGGTCATTTTTCGCTATATTTTCCCCTTCTTCTTATCAGGAACACAGCAAAACAAAATAACTCCTAGCTTAGTCTAAAAGTGCAAAATAAAAAGTCAGGAAAATAAAACTAACAGAAATTAAACTTGGGTTGCCTCCCAAGAGCGTCCCTGTTCCCAGTCCTAGACTAGACTTTCTTTGAGGCTACGTTTTTGTTGTATCATTCAATACCATATCATCAACAACGTCATGGGCCTCATTCTCAAGAGTTTTGCAAGAACTGTTCAACATTTTGAATACTCCCACACATTAGATTTTTCATCATTGAAATACATGTTCATTTCATTGCATTCATCTCCAATTGGTACAATTCCTGCAGCAATGAAATTAACAATATCAGTAGAACCTCGTTCCCAAGTTATAGTCTTACCTAGGAGTAATTGTTCATTGGGATATGTTTCTGCAACCATGTAAGCATCTTCAAATCCATCAATTTTCCTGAAATAATTAACATAAACATTCTCCCCTTCAACATTATCCAAAATTTCCTTTGGATTTTGTATGAATCCTTCAAATAATATTGATTCTTGGTCCGAGATAAGACTAACACTGGAATTTTTCTTCTCAACATCAACCAAAACCTGTTTCGTGTGAGTTAGAGAAGGCTTGAAATTCACGCATCCATCTCTTGGTTCATCTTGTACAGCATTCAAATGCCTCATCTTCACCCCACCATTTGATTCTTCAATAAAGACTTCTTCATATCCTTTTTCCTTCTTGTCATCTTCTCTCTCTATATATTCTTCAACAAATCCTTCAGTTGAGTCCATAGAACAAATATCTTCAAAATCACTAGGATTTTCTGTCACATCTTCCATCTCAAGTAAAATCCTCTCTTTATCAAAAGACAACTCAATTGTCCCCATTTTCACATTGATAATAACATTGGATGTGCTAAAAAATGGTCTTCCCAAAATTATGGTGGTATCACTTGATCCTCCAGCAGGCATATTGACCACATAAAAATCAGCTGGAAATATCAGATCTTCAATTCGAATTAACACATCTTCTACCAACTCTTTGGGAGAAATTAGGCTTCGATTTGCCAATTCAATTTGTACTCCAACAGCTTGCAAAGGTCCCAATCTAAGAGCTTCATAAACTGAATATGGCATCACATTAACAGCAGCTTCTAAATCAGCCATTGCTCTCTTGACATTCAAATCTCCAATCTTGCAAGGAATAAAAAATATACCTGGATCCTTGCATTTTTCTAGAAGTTTTTTGGGTGAGGAAGGTTGAACAACTCTCACTTAAAAATACCTTCTCTTTTTCCTTCATCTTGGGCTTGGTCATGCAGAGGTGCTTCAAATATTTGACACTACGTGGTACCATGGAAATGTAATCCAAAATATTCAAATTAAGTTGAGTATTACCCAAGACCTTCAAAATCTTCTCCTTCTCATCATGTTCTTCTTTTGTCTCCAACTTATCAGAAAGAAGTGGTTGAGTAATCTCTACTTTAGTAAGTTCTCGATGAGCAATCACTTCTTCCTTGTCCTCAACCGCAACATAAAATTTCTGCTTCTCGTCAGTTTTACTCCCAGATTGGACTAAATTCCCGTCTGGCTTCCCCTTTGTGTTCCTCAATGTCATGGCGCTGCAATTCATTCTTCCACCAGAATTTGAATATGACGTTGTTGGCTCTCCTTTCTTCTTTAATTCTCCAAGCTCCAGTGCCAATTGAGTCACTTGAGTCTCCAAATTCTTGATGGCTTGTCGATTCTCTACTTCATTTTTGGTTGATTGCACCATAAACATTTTCAGCATCTCTTCTAAAGAATTCTCAGAGTTTCCTCCAGCATTATTTTGGTTTGGAAGTTGAAATTGCTGCTGCATCTGCTGGTTTGGTTTGCGAAATTGTGGAGCTTGATAAGAACGTTGTTGCTGCTCTTGGAAATTTTACTGAAACACTTGCTGTCCAACAGATGAACTCTCACCCTTGTAAGCATTATCATTGTTACTCCATCTGAAATTTGGATGATCCCTGCATCCAAATTCTTAGCTTGGAATAAAAATAACTCCTTCATCATCTCAGACATGGCAGCCACATTTTTCGTCAACTCACTTTCTGATGGTTTTGGCATGCATTCCAGCTCATAAACCCTTTTGTTCGAAGCCTATTTTCTGATAATATGTCTGGAGTGTTCAGCCAACTCCTCAAGTAATGCAAGAGCTTCTATGGGAGTTTTTTTTCTCAAAAACCCACCTGTTGCAGAGTCTACCATGGCCCTATCCATGCATAGAAGACCATCATAAAAATACTTGACCAATGCATTGGTCTGAAATCCGTGGTGTGGACAGGAGCCTAGCAGGTGATTAAAACGCTCCCAATATTCATGTAAAGATTCTCCACTTGTTTGCTCAATGTCACTGATTTCCTTTCGTATCCCTTCAGCCTTTGAAGCAGGGAAATATTTGCTGAGAAATACTTTCTTCATCCCTGACCAATCTGTAATACTTCCAGGCTTCAAAGAGTTGAACCATGTCTCTGCGCTCCCTTCCAGTGTAAACTAGAATGCCCTCAAACAGATGGCATCCTCACTCATCCCAGCACTCTTAAAGGAGGTGCAAACAGCAGTGACATTATCAAGATGTTCATGTGGGTTTTCACCCACTTTTCCATAGTATTTAGGCAGAAAATTTATCATAGCTGGCTTCAATTCGTTTGCTGTGTCATGAAAGAACCTTATACACAGCCCTCTGTACGTGTGGTCAACTGCATCAAGCTCATTCAAAGTCTTCTCCTGTTCTGCCATATTGAAATAAATTTGAGTAATAGCAAGGAGTCTGCTCAACCTTGCTGCTTCTCTCACTCTTGTGCGGTTCTTGCTGATAGTTCTCTCGATTTCTAGGTGAAAAACAAGATCACATGCACCAGAAGAACGCAAATGCATCAAGCGAATCACAAAACAATTAAACACCGCTCTTCGGCAACGGCGTCAATTTGATAAACGGAAAATTACACAATGTCGTTAAATTGCAATTTTTTCTATCAAATAAATTTATAACCTAATACATCTTCAAGCATAAAACAATTATGAGCATAGTGATTAGGGTCGAACACGAAGAGCAGGTGCTTGCTATGTAAGTGTTAATGCATATAATCAATGTCACGTTGGTAAAATTGGTCTTAGCTAGGAATAAAACAGATCTAAGATGGAATGCAGTAAGGAAAAGGTAACAAGTTTGGATTCAGTAGTTTCTGGAATGGAATGGGTAATGCCTTGGGACTCTTAGGGGATGTATGCCTATCACTAAACAAGCTCACATAAATCAAAAATCATACAACTAACTTACAAGATCTAGGTCTACTCGGATTCTTGTTTTTTCCCCTAATCTTTGGTCTACCTCTAATTAGGGTTGTTAGTTGGATTTCACTACCTCTCCCTCCTGGATCTATCCCGGTTTTCTAAGGAAGTAGTGTGACTTATGATTTATTAGGTCTAAGGATGGATTAGCATATTTCTCCCCTTTTCACCCCAAGGCACCACCCTAAGTGCTTAGCTACTCATGGTAATGGAAAGTAAAACATCTTCATAGCAGATACTAAGCAACATCTTGGCTACAAATGCTAAACAACAACGAGCAATATGAAGCAAAAGTAGGACAGACACTTCATTCACACAGGAAATCCAAATCTAGTCTTAGCTAGGAACATTAAACATGAAGAACGAAAATAATTTCTCAAGAGAAGCTGTGTTCTTCTGGTTCGTCGTCCCCTCCTCCTTCTTCCTCCAGAAAAATCTCCAGAAACTTGTCTTGAGTCTCCAAAGGGAGATATGTCTTCTCTCTCATCTTTTCTTCCTTTTTGTCCAAAACCTCCCTTTTTCCCTCCTTGGATTTTGTGTGTACCAATTTGCAAACTTTTGGACTCATCTTCTGCCACTACACTGTGCATATTCGGCTCCTTGGGATTTGTGTTGTGACCTGCAGTGCATTACTCAAATAAAACTATTAGAGGGTTGGGACTAAATCTGCGATTTAGGGTTTAGGGTTTAGTCCCAACTAAGACTAAATTGACACTACTACGGTACTTATGTGCAAAAATATAAAACTAGGCAATAAAACTTAATTTTTGTAGCACAAAATGAGTAAATTCTATGCATTGAGTTACTCAAAAATATGTGTTATCAAATGTCTAGTCTGCAAAAATGCATAGCTATTTCATCCATTAAGGCATAGTATATGGCCAGATCTAAAGCAGCAAAAGAGGCTTTTTGACTTGCCAAGTCTTTATAAGAACTAGGTCTTAGTGATCATAAAATACAAATCTGCTGTAATAATCAATGTGCGATTGCATTGAGCAAGTATGCAGGTCATCAGTCCCATGTGGACACATGTGGACACGAGGTACCATTGGATTGGGGAAATCATGGAGCAGGAAAAGATTAAATTGCTAAAGGTGAGCATAGCACTTGTGGGTTGGTCTTAGCAGGTTAAGCGTGTTCCTCTCCAGGCAAAAAGTCATCGCTAGACCGTGAAATCTTGAGGTGGTAATTACTGACGTATGTAGCACTTGAAGCTCTACAAATAAGGACTGCATATAATGTGGGACAAACGGTGATGGGAGAGAGAGTTCTTCAGTAGCGATTGAGATTGTAAGAGCATCTTTACTCGTTTACGGAAATGCTAACATTGCATTTCCGAAAATTAAGTTATTAGGTTTATTTTATTAAGTTTTCGTTAGGTTTGTATCTATTTCCGAAAACTGTAATATTAAAATAAATATTATAAACTACATTTTAAATTATTTCCGGAAGTAAATCAAGTTTCCTTATTTATGTTTCCAAAAAAAAAATAAGATTATTCATTTTGGGAACATTTACCTCATTTCCGAAAATGCTGATGGCATTTCCTGAAATGAGTAAAGATACTCTAAGAGTGATTGAGTAGCTCTTAAGCATTAGTGTGCTAATTGATCTCTTGTTTGTATTCTTAAAATGATACAATAAATTCTCATAACTTGAGCGGAATGTTCTATGTAAAGAATTTTCTAAAATAATTTAATTTAATTTTTAAAAATTTTAATTTTTAAGTGTTTTATAGTAAAATCAAAAATTTAGATTACATAATTAATTTAAAAGTTCTAATTTTTTAATCTCTATTCTGAAGATTAAATAAGAAATTAATTAGAAAAATTATAATATTAAATTTTTATCTACTTTAAAAATGAATTTATACCATAAATTAAATTATACATTAATTTAATATATTAACTTTATAATATATATTTATATTATTAAGTTTTATAATATAATTTTATAATATTCCACTAAATATTTTAAAAATAAATATTATTGTTGGAGGAACGATGAAGGTGAAGGCGGAAGCCGGAAACAAACACTTGCACCGGTTTACTCTGAAATAGATGATTTTGATTTCTGCAACACGAGGTTGAAGAGAAAGTCTTTTGGGCTTTGCAAGCATTGATTGAAAGGAAATAATGTCTTGAAGCAGGAGTCGTAAAATACAGCCAAAGATGTTAATTATCATGATCCCTATTTAAACACATGGCAGCCTTCATTTTTCTTTCTTCCGGCCCCATGACTGGGTGCTGAAGAAGAATGGCCTTCCCGGGTTTTCAGATCTCGCGGCTTTAGCAAACAAGTGATATCCGAGTACAACAGGTTTTGGAACTGCTTGCAGGCACCCCCAGGTCTAAGAGTTAACAGAGAAGTGCCGCATAGGACAAGGTTAATTTTTTTGTAAGAGAGTGTGCAATAATTTTATTTTAAAATATTTAGTTTTTAAAATTTTCTTTAACTTAAAAGTATTTTATATTTTAATAAAATAATTTTACATAATATAATTCTGTCATTTCAAAATAGAAAATAAACACACATTAAAAACACTATAAAATAGCATAAAACATGCACATCATTCGTTAATAAATACTTTGATTACCAATGATTCCACCCGAATAATCTTTCAAATGTATTAAGAATTTGTCTTCAAGAAGTGATTGAAGTTGATAAAAAATCTATATAGAATATTATAGTATAGAGATTAGTATATCTTGAATGATATTGATTCAGTTGAACATGTTAAAAAAATCATTCATGGTTTCTAAGGTTTCCTATTACATCTGAATATTATTATCGATTTGAGATATTTATAGCCATTTAGACTATATATTAGATGAGATGAGTAGCATATTTAATGGAAACGTAGTTAAATTGCTCAAACTGTGTTCAACTTTGAGCCCTAAAGGTGGTTATAAATCATGCGATTTTCTCAAAATTTGTTGAATGATTGAAAAGTTCTATCCACATACAGATAAAAAAAAATACATTTCAGATACCAATTGGAGTTTTTTGTATAAATGTTAACATAAATTTTCAGTTCCATCTCAAGTTTTTTTTAAATATATCGAATCATGTTTGGGAGTCAGTGAATTATTATCTTGTTGATAGGCTGATTCGACTAGTTTTGGCTATTCCAGTTTTTATAGCGACATCTGAATATGCATTTTCGGCGATGAAAATTGTGAATCATCCATTGCGAAATAAATTAAAAAATGATTTTTTATCTTACTCTTTGATTATATACATTGAAAAAGATATTGTTTGAATTTTTTATGTTGATTGTTTCATATATGAATTTGAGAGTATGAAAAACCTTTGACTCCAATTTAGGTTACGTTGAATATATTGTTTTTTGAAATTTTTTTTTGAATAATTGTATGTTGTAATATTGATTTTATTCATCACTTCCTTGACAAAATCATGCCTCTGTCCCATGCTCCTTTAATACAGTGCAAGAGATTGCCCTATTGCATAATGGGAAGCATGCTACTCCCCAAAAATGCCTAATAGAAAATTGAACCTTAGATCATAACTAAAGGAATAATTGGAACAAGTATAACACTTAATCTCATTATTCATTTTCTAGACTTTGACTCGGTACAAAAAAAAAGATTCATTCATACGCTTGAAAAATAAACCTTAACTTTAAGTATGGATGAATTGAGGAAAAATCTTCCCTGTAGGAAAACACTTTTTTATTGAATGAGGTCACCCATTTTGAGTACTTTAAGGGGACATTTGGTAGTGGTACTGAGTAAATATGAACATAGTTAAACAGATTTGAAATAAAATAGATTTTCGTATATAAGTGTTATATATATGATTTTACATAAAATTGATAAATTGTAAGTTAATTTAATAAGAAATAACATTTTTATCACTAAATTAAATATCACATTTATTGTAAATCCTCTCCTTTGTTGAATTGTCACCGTTGTTAATAAAAAGTCACCACAGGAATTTATAAGGGAATAATTCATCTTTCCATTGTAATGGGGTTGAGTTATTATAACAAAAATTCGGAAAAATCCTGCAAAAGTGTAGATAAAGCCAGATCTTTAACTTCGCATGACGTATCCTGTTCCTTAGATTAATTAGCCACGGGATCAATAAAAAAGAGAGGTAGGTTAATTGTATAAATTAATATTTGAGGAGTAAGAGAATGATAACTGCATCTTTAATTTAATTGTAAACATATAAATACATAAAATTAAACCAATCTTTTAACTAAAACCATCTCTCTCTTCTTTTATATGAGGCCAAGCATTATATCTTTTATATGGTATGTCTAACTTGAAAGATGGATCTTCAAATATTTCTTTGCAAAATGGCAATATTCTATATACATCATTTAAAAAATGAATTATTTTATAAATACACTTAAAAAGAAATGATTTGTTTCATAAAATATATTGACATGTCAATATATAGAAAATGAAATAATTCATTTCTTTTAAATTACTATTTTCAAAATTAAGTATAATTACATTCTTTTTCATATTTAACATCAAAATATTGTATAAAATATTACAAAATATCTAATTTGCATTATTGAAATTCTCATATGTGTCACGATCACAAAAAGTAAATTTGCAGTCTCCTAGTTAATTATATAACCCAAATAGAGATGTAATATTCAAATACTTAAATAATATATATTATACATTTATCTAAAATCTAGTAATTACGTGAAACAAGTTCTTCAAACATCATTAATCTGAATTTAGAATCATATGAAGTAACAACATTTTCATAATAATATTTATTTTTCTCTTACATTAAAACTGCATCATACTTCCGCATTACAAACTATTGATAAAAGTGTTAATGGATGTAGTTTAGTGCTAATAAAAAGAGTATAAAGGAATCAAGACGTCGATTAATGATACTAAATAACACTCTGAATATTTAGATGAGGTTTATTGATAATAAGTCATGTTCAACAACTTCTGAGCATTGTCTAATGATAATAAGAAGCATTCAAAATACTTATTTATCAATTTATTGTAAAAAATTATTG
Source organism: Utricularia gibba (assembly GCA_002189035.1). Classification (NCBI taxonomy): domain Eukaryota; kingdom Viridiplantae; phylum Streptophyta; class Magnoliopsida; order Lamiales; family Lentibulariaceae; genus Utricularia; species Utricularia gibba. The sequence goes on along the minus strand of NEEC01000014.1, from coordinate 3,055,641 downwards.
GTTTATTTTTGAAAATTAAAAATTTTTTCATTATCATAATAAGCAGCACTCAAATATTTATTCAAAGTAAATTTTTCAAATGCAATTAATTTTGATTTAGAATCATGTGTATTCATAACATTCATAATTTTTTTATTATGTGGAAACTAAATCTCTTTTTTAGATAAAATACTTTCCAAATGAATGCATCAACACTGCTTATTGCTTAAAATTTTAAAAAATTTATTGGATTTATTTTTTGAACAAAAGAAACATTTTATGCATAATCTTATCATCAATAATTATCAAATTAGTATTAAATTATGATGTTGCCTCGTAATTTTGATTGAAATAATGTTGATATTGTGCAAATGTAGCTAATTAAATAAACAATCCGTTAGTAATTTTGTTTAGACACATGTCGGCAGTGGATTTCATTGATATTTTATTTGGGATCGAAGTGCATCAATTTGGTATGAATCAATATATAGAAATTGATCTCTGACTTTGTAATTCGATTATCGTATTTTACACAAAATGTGGTAACTTGGACTATGCTAGCAAAGTTTTTGAAGAGATGATTTAAAATGATGAAATAACTTATGACACTATGGAGTTACAATCATAATTGCACTCATGCGTGAAATCTATGGATATTTTTATGTGAAATCACCATATGGAAATGGATTTTTCGCTTTGCAATTCAATTCTCGTAGTTTATGTAAAATGTGGTAGTTTGGATTGTGCAAGTAAAAATTCTACAAGTCGAATGTAGCTCCATTACGACTTATTTCTCCTTTGCCGAATATGGATATTAACAAAATTACTAATTTATTGTTCATTTAATTAGCTACATTTGCATAATGTCAACATTACTTCAATTAAAATTATGAAGCAACATCATAAGTTTATACAAAATTGATAATTATTGATGATAATCTATGCAATAAATGTTTTTTCAGTCAAAAAATAAATCCAATAATTTTTTTAAAAATTTTGAACAATAAGCATTGTTTTCTTAAACATTTATTTAGAAAGTATTTTATCTGAAAGAGTGATTCAATTTCAACATAATAAAAAAATTATTGTAAAAATGTTATGAATAGTTATGATTTGAAATCAAAATTAATTAGGTACAAAAAATTTATTTTTAATAATTATTTGGGTTTATTATACCTCAATTAATATTTTTAATTTGAAAAAATAAGATGACTATTTTGCAATAAATTTTTTTAGAATGGCCATCTTTCAAATTTCAGTACAGAGACATGGTTATCTTTCAAACTGATCCATATAAAAAACTTTCATCTTAAAGCTTACTACCAAACATATCATTTGAAAACAAACAATAACTAAAGTCACATAAAATCTCCTAAAAAGCCTCGTACACCATCTCTTTCTCTTGTAATAATGCTCACTCAACCTTCTCCGAGAATGAGCGTAGGACAATCAATAACAATTAAGTAGAATTTTTGAATCAACTTCTTTGAAAATCTCATTGGAAATCAATTCAGCTATTTATGTATTTTTTAAGCATCTACCACTTTCATACATTGTGTATTTGATAGCACAAATTTTTTTTATGTTTTTAGGATATAAAAATCATGAGTTTTAATTATATTTAATTGTTTATTTTATAATTTTAAGTATTTGTATATATAATTTAAGAAAATGTGATTTTTGGTATGTTAGTGGGCTAAATACTTTAACCCACCCATGTTCTAACCCAATTTCGTGTAAGTTACCGTGCAGTAGGAAGTAATGAATACACTGTTCCGACAACAGTCTGCAAGTCAGTGCCAGGAATAGCAGATTTGTCAGAGAATGTACTTGACTTGGGCAGTGGAAGGCGAGAGAAAGGCAGAGGAGAGAGAATCGCAAGAGGACAATACGTTTTTCAGAATACACATAGGGGGTTTTTCCCTCCAACATTCAGCAACCCCCAGCGGTGGGGAGAACGACTTCTCCACCGACCAATAGCTTGAACATGAAGAACACCGACTAGAACAGGAGAAGAAGATCTTCATCCTCAAGCACAGTATCAGAACCAGTTCAGCGCCACTGTTCCGGCCAAGGAATAGTGGCAGACGGAATCCATAACCTTTATTATTTTATTTTAGTTTGTTGATGTTTTTAGTTTTTGCATCCAACTTCTGCATGATGTTCTTAACATTTTCATTGTTTTATGTTAATACCATTACATTTTACCTTCAAAGCATAAGTAGCTAAACCCTAAGGGTGGTTTAAGGTGAAGCATAGTGGTGTAGGTCTAGGAATCTTAATAAGATTTACCATTGTTTCTTAACTCTTATTTCTATCAAGCCATGGATAGACCTAAGGAGGAGAACAAATAGTTTTACAACTTAGATGTTTGATTTAGAGGTAGACCAAGAAATCAAAACGGGAGCAGTAGGTGTTAGTACGGGGTAGAACCAGTAGAACCGGGTAGACCTAGTTTTATATGCTTTGCATGCGAGTAGACCTAAGTGCAATGTTGGTGATGATATGGGAAACTAACTTAGCCGAAAATATGATAAATGACCTGGGTAGACTTAGGTTATTTGAAGTTGTGAGTGTAGGAACATGGTAGATTAAGTTAGAGATTTTGGCACCATACCACTTGCAGACCCTTAAGGCACCTTAGTATTATTCTAAGTTAAAATCAATACATGTTACCTTAGCGTTAAGATTTGATATTATTTACTTAACTTGTTTACCGAACTTGTTTACCACTGTTGGTTCGAGCTTAAACTAAGATTTACTGTTAGCTCGAATTATGCATTTACTAAAACACTTAGCAAACACAAGCTCTTCGTGATCAACCCCGACATTCATTATACAAGTTTTCTAAATTTGTATTTTGTGTAGATTAGGGTTTATAAATTTATTTGATACGGAGATTTGCTTTAATTGCAAGGATATGCTAAAATTTATGTTTATCAGTATTCATCTATTTACTATCGGAGCGGAATTATTCCTTTATAGGTATTCGTCTTGTGTTCCAGACCGTGAGTCCGATCCAAGAGCAAGGCTCTACTTTGGTCCACCTCGTGTTGGAGCTTCAATAACTCTTTCACGCTACTTTCATGCTATCGGATCCCTAACTAATGAGATCTCATCGCCGTTCCCTTTCGCTCCAGCCCCAAACAATATTGCAAACGAACTATCACATTCCGACTGTAGCCCGATCTCTGATGATTAAGATCTGTAAACCTCTGGATGATTCTGACATGGTTGAACTTTCATGTCGCATTGACCCTAAAAATTCCAATTCATATTGCATGTGGTATGTATTAATCTGTAATGCTAGGTCGTATATGAATGTGGCACCAATTGAGGTAATATCAAGCTAGTGTGAAGGTTAGGTGTGAAGAGGTTTGCTATTCGGTAGGTTGGGACCGACATAACCCCCTTTAATAGGCTTAACTGAATAGAATGACAGAGTTAGGTTTTTTTTTTTTTTTTGACAGATAAATTACAGAGACTTGTAACAAATAAACAAAGGTACTGATTTCTTTCCTTACTTTGGACGATTGCTTCTTCCATGTTGAGTGTTTCTTCCATAACAGTATAAGGGTGACTGACGCAATGTATGGGTCAAGCATCTACGGTTACCTTCCAACTCTTCACATTTGGAGTCAGTTTCCTTATTTCTTGCTACTTCCTTATTGCTCCACTGATTCCATTCTTCAACAAGGCTCTGCTCAAAATGAAAAAGAAAGTGAGAGAATAGGCTTCTGTCACATAAACTACACGATAGAAACAGTGGGATTCTGTGATTTTTATTTATCATACAAATGGAACAGAGAGCTACAAAACTAACCACTATGCTAGAAACTCGAATTAGGAACTTTTACACAACTTTGAAAGTTTTTGAGATGAGTCGAGTGGCTTCAGTTGGAGATGGTATTGCATGTGTTTATAGAGCGCATGAGATTCAAAGGAGATGGTTGAATTTTTCCAGCAGTGTGAAAGAAATAGCGTTTCAATCTAAAGAAAGAGAATGCCGGGATTGCTGTCTTTGGTAGTAATGAGATTCAAGTTGAGGAGATGTATTCTATTTACATTCGCACCAGACAGTCGATGGTAACTTCACCACCTTACACATCATTGAAACACAGGACAGAGCTGTTTGGGCTTATATTCCACGATGTAATTTCCATTATGAATGGATAAATCTGTTTGGAAAGATAGCTTCTTTAGCAGAATTAGACTTGCTATTAACGCCATATTATCATTCAGTTGCGTCGAGTCTGCCGGTAAGTTCCAACTCCAATGGGAGTAACATCAAGAAGTAACTGCTCAATTTGGATTAGACCTTGATTGATAACACACATTTTCATTGTAGTTTTAAATTATAAACATAATATGTATAGTAGTAAAATTAGGTGAATTATGATTTTAAATATTTTGATAACTTTATTATTATTTAAATTATTAAAAAAGTGAAATAAATTATCAATTTAGTTTACAATTAATTAGAACATTCTATTTAATAAGTTTTATAGCAAAGCTTGGATCAAACTAACACCATTTCTATCATAAACAAAATGCGCACAGGGGAAAAATGAATAATTAGCAACAAGAAATGGACAAATAAAAGATATATGATTTTTCATGCAAAAAGATGCCTGCACCCAAAAAGAATGTATAAGAGCAAGGGTGAAATCGGGAAAACAAGGAGGGGAAAGGGTACACATGTCCTTACCAAAAAGAAGAATGAGAAGGAAAAAAGAGAATTTCTCTGAGCCCTATCGGCTATCAACAATATCAATCTGGGGAGATTTTCAGAGGTAGAATAGGAGTGATGATGAAAATATGTATGCGTGTTTATGTTTTCAATTTACGAAGCCAAAATGTTTCTTTCTCTCTTGAGTGGCTAAGTTTAGTAAACTACGTTGGGAAATGAAGCAGTGTGTGTAAACTTTTAGGCTTAGAGATTTGGGTTGTTATGTATGTTTTTTTTCTTAACAATTCAAAATAGATTTAAAAAGAGAAATGTAAAAACACTTACATAGGATAACCATCTTATAGATAGACCCAAGAGTTGTGATGTAGGTTAATTTGTAGATTTTCTTAGATAAAAATGATAGAAATAGATAAATCTAATTTTATTTACCTTAGAATGATAGCATCTTGGAGTTTAGGATCAAAAGCTAAGAAAGAACCATCTTTCAACCTCCAAAGGTATCCACACTTTTAAGTTTGGTAAATTTAACATTGGGAGTTGGATGTATTGTTTTTGTAATTTTGTATCTCTTTTGTTACATTAATATTAGCTTTGGCTAACAATTAATATTGAATATGAGGTTTAGAAGTCCATAACCTGAGTACACTACAAACATAAACTCTTTAAGTTCAATACTGATATCCATTAGACATTTTATTTTAATTTATAGTTTGTATGAATTTGAATTTATAAATTTATTGAAAATGAAATTTTCATTTATCAATCAACTCAAGTGAAATTATGGGGTCTTTGTGCAATAGAGAATGATTTGTTGCAAATGCTATATGTCAACTATTGTTGAGTGCATTTTTCGTATTGTATTTGGTGTTGATTTTATGTTATTTAAGCGAAATTATTAATTATTAATACTCATTAAGTATTTGTATTCTAAACCAAATGCACCCGCTAAACCATTGCTAACTCATGCAACATTTAAATCCTACTACAATTAACGCAATTTTGTTTCTGTTCCATAGGATGCTTCCTCTTCATATGGGTGTGCGTAGTAGCAAGAGTTTAGTTTTTAAATATGCTTTTCTTACTCTTTTCTCTCACACTTCCCTCACGTTTATTTGGGCTGGATTTATGCAGACCCAGCACAAGCTTAGCGTCACTTAGATGTCCGACTAATGCACACTTGGGCTGTTTCATCTTTTGCATGTGCACAATTAGACCACGTAAATTGTATCCTATTTCTCATGAAACCAGGATATTAAAACATTAAAAAAAACATAATATCACACTATACAGCAATGGTAATAGACTCACCCACGAGTCTCAATCTAGAGATGACGTACACCAACTAGGCTGAATTACTTTGTGTTTCAAGTACTTTGCTCATCAATGTTGCATGGAGATGAATGCATAGGTGCAACAAAATATGGGTTCATCTCACTTACAAGGTCTACAATAGCAACATTAGTGTGCTTAACTCATATCCTAATAACATGATCTAAATTTCTAATACTTCCTTTCGAACTAGACACTAAAAAAATGCCTAGAACTGCTACCTTATCACTCCAAAGACCACCTTATAACTCTAGCTTATCACTTCAAGCACCAAAGTGATCTTTCCCTAGAGTTTCTCTTACTCCATGTCTTTAAACTTTACTTTGTAAAGCATGACATTTGTTTAGATATGTCCTGCCTTTTCTTGGCTCTCAAGACTGTTCAATTTCTTTTTTTTTTACTACCAGATGTAGCTAAACAGAAAGTGGCTCAAATTCAACTTTAGAGTGAGGCTAGTGATCCTATGGTTCAGAGATACTTCAACCACACCAAGAGCTACACATAGACATGCCACTATAATTCTTTTAGAATGGATGAAGCGATTGTGCAAACAAAGTTTTAGAGCTCAATTAAGGCCAGTATGCTTCACTGAATCACCATGCACTCAAAATCATAACAGAATTTCCTTGTATTCACCCTTTTGCAGAGGATGAATGCATAATATCCTCTGTTCATCCCAATTAATACAGAATCCCCACATAACTGAATACCAATGTAAGTAATTAGATATCAAAATCATAAAGAAATTACCCCTTGCCTATCTATTAATCTCTGCACCAAACCAACAAGCGAGGTCTCAATATTCAGTTGAAAATTATACCCCACATTACAAAGAGTTCATTTTTAAACTTTGTCTTGTAAGAACACTAGTGGCTGAATAAGCATCCGGAAATGTACATACGAATAATCCACCAGATGGGTCTAGCTTTAGTTCCTTTGATTTTGTAAACAAAAACCATTTGTTCTGTCAAGATTTCGAACATTTCACATGGGTCAAATACATTTGCAGAAAGCAAATCGAAATAACATGTTTGAAATTATAGTGAGTTAGCTTACATAGGTTCAGCTATATCTAACAACAAACTCCTTTCAACTAATGACAATTTGTACTCAATTCCTACTAACTTAAAGCAAACAATCTCGAGTTCAACTACTTTAGCAGGTATGTCATACTTAAAGGCAGCATAAAACTCATAACATAACTTAGCACATGTAGGCCAATTAATTTCAAACAGGCATAAAAGATGTGTGTGTTTGAACCAATCTTGCACCTTGGATTCCATCCTTACACATAAGGATTGGTTGATAAGTTCTATTCTTGTGCCCTTGATCATGTCATACCTGTTCTTTTTCTTATTTATCCTCAAATTTCAGATAAATCTTGCCCAACTTTGATGGTCTACCGATGAACCTCTCTATACCTGCTGCATTCATCCTCCTTCCCAATCCAAGTGCTGCTTCTTTTTCGTGTTTGTCATTTCATCCTCCTCAAAATCGTCCACAACTTCTTGCAATCAAGGTTCTTCCTCCAATACAAGTTTGTTGTGTGTCGTTTGCTCAACAAATTTTAATTTAGAAAAATGTAAAACACGAAAGAGCGTAATATGAATGTCGATTTTAGGGAGTTGAGTTTCACAAAAAATGTTTTGTAAAAGGGATTTGTAAAAGGGGGTTTTTGAAATACAAAAGTAAAAAGTACAACGTAAGTAATGGATCTTGACTAAGGGTTGCAGTTCATGGGAAATGGACTCCGTTTCCTCTTTTTAACTATCCCTGCCTCGGCTTTCACTAATTCTTTCCGAATAGCTAGTTATAAGAACAAGGAATAGCTTACACTCCCTTACACTCTGATTGATAAGAAGATATAGGAATAGCTTCATGTGATTCTCCCTTGGATGATTGAGAAAACAAGAGGATTATTGTCGATTGTCTTCAAAACCAAATTCTGCGCGTGTGACCAACTTGCCAATGACCAATGGCAGGTATGAGGTCACTACATGTCCATTGTCGTGGTACCTTAGTCACAAACAATGCGCTACTTCCCTCGAACCAGTAGGGTTGTAGATGGTGCTCTTCACCTTGCTCTTTATCAAGATCCACGAGGAGTGGCCTGCTACTCATGAACCGTGACTAGGAGTCATTACAGAAAGATTGCAACAAGACGCATGGAAGTATGTAAAATCTGGAATGAATTCAGCAAAGCACTAAGATTAATGCTCAAGACTTGGAAGGAAACTTTATCTATTCCAAGAAACTAAAATAGTTTAGCTATTAATGGCCATGAAAATAGAAACGAAAATAGAAAACTAAAGTGTTTATGTATAAGTGGCAAAAGGAAAGGTCAAAAGTTTTTAAAACAAGTATTCCAAGTTGGTTTTATCTTACTCCCCACGTGCATTAACTCTTCCTACTCCCTTTCCCATCATTCTTTATATCTTGCATGCACCAATAGCTTTCCCATGCATTCAAGTAAGCGCTCAATCATTGCTGCAAACTCTGATATGCCGTAAGTTAGGGGTTCTGACTAGTGACAGTCTTCCATCCACAATTGACCAAAGTCGTGTGCAAGATACGAAACATCAGTATTTGGTCTCCTAAAAATCTCCTTAAACACTCCAAACTTGCCTCCTGATATTTTGGATGAAAGTGCACAAAAAAAGACAACAAAATATGTACAAAATTCAAAAATAGTAATTTTCTAATAAAATCAAATAGTTAATAATATGACTCTTAATTTGAGCGATTTAATACTAGATTAACACATAGTAATACATAATAATAAATAAAAAATAACACTTAACAAAGTTCTTATTGATTTTTCAACTCATCTTCCTTTATCTGACATCTTTTTCGTAGGTTCCACTTCATTCTTCGATTCTCGTTTGCTCTCAATCTCAGCTTCTAACTCTTCCGGTGGTTTTGAGGTTTTTGTTTGCAATTCAGTGTTTTGTTCAGGTTCACAATCTTCAATGACGTGTTTTGCTCTGCCACTAGTTTTGAGTTATCGAGCACATATTGAAAAATTAGTGATAAACAAAAAATTATGCAACATTATTATAATTGCAAATTCTCTTATCAAATAAAATTTATAAACCTTAGTTACAATCAATTATAAGAAAAATATGAGCATAGTGGATCAAAGTCGAACTCAAGGAGCTATGTGCTTGTTGTATGAAGGTTGATGCATGCTATTTTTGTCATGGTTGGAAATTTAGTCTATGTTAAGAATAGAAGTTTCAAAAAATAATATGCAGATAGGTAATAATAGGAAAAGTTAGATCTTTACCTAAAATAAAAGAAGATGATGCCTTGGGACACTTAAGGACAACATAGTTATCACTACAACTATCCCATCCAAACATAAATCATTCACCTAACATTCAAGGTTCAAATCTACCCAAACCTTGTTTTTCTCTAATTTTTTATCTAACTTTAATTAGGGCTATTTATGATGAACACAACTACTTCACCCTTTTGTATATATCCTGATTTGTTAAGGAAGTAGAGTAATTAAATGGTAGTGTAGTTTAGTTAACAAGAGGCATGCCCATCCACCTTTATCTCAAGGAACTTCTAAGTGCCTAGACACTCATACTAAGGGAAAGTAAAACATTTTCATAAGATAGCATGAAAATCATTTTCGTTCAACAACTTAACAACACGAAAAGAAACAACAAAATAAGTAGTAACTGAAATCATAAATTGTTGCGTGAAAAAGCTAAAACCATTCTAAGTTAGGAGTAATGTTGTGCATAAACGAAAAAAGTCTTCAAAACGGAGCTTTGCTCCTGGTTCGCCTTCTTTCCCCTTCCTGTGAGTTTTTCCCCAGATCTCCCTCCCAGAAGTCTGTGGCGTGTTGTTCAATGTGGTAAAGATATTTTATCACTTCTCATTATTCTCAAAATCTTCTTTTTACTACATTGGGATTTGATGTCTTATATTCTCAGCTTTTTGTCACCATTCCCTGCCAACTTCACTGTGCATTTTCACCTCCTTGAGATTTAGTGCTGAAAAATGTGTTGCGTTGCTAAAAGAAAATGATTAAAACACATTGGGACTAAATCCAGGATTTAGTCCCAATTTGGAATAAAAACACGAAAATATACTACTAATCACAAAAGTGGGGAAATGCTGAACTATATCTTAGTTTTATAAAATAATATTACTCATTTTGTAGTCCTAAAACATTGAAAATCATGTGTTATTAGTCAGCCAACAACTTTCAATTGGCATTGGATGGAAGGCAAACCCTAAGTTATCTTTTTCTCTTTTCTCCTTTACTTTTGTATGATATTTGCAAGTTCGTCAAGATTTTCTGAAGTTACCAAGGGCAAATAATTTATTTTCCCTCCATTGTCATTAAGACATCTCTTCACCACAATCACCATAATTTCCAATTTCTCTAAACCCTCCTCCAATCCTCCTATATACACTCAAAATACATATTGAAATTCTATTTTACTTTTCTTATTATTTTCTTGTTCCCTTGAACTCGTTCCACCATGAACTCCACTCATCCACCCTTGCCCTCGTCTCAAAACCTAGAACTATCAGGAAATGCAAGGATACCACTAAAGGCCCATCATTAAGGAACCAACTACCCGCATGGTGGACTTCCTTTTTGAAACGCCCTCTCCCATTGCTCTACTTCTTCGGATTTTTTATTTACTATGGAAACTCAAGAAGTCCTCTCCACTCGAGGGCACCCTATTGCTACTCTTCTAGAAGAGGTCACAACCCCTAAAGCTACATGAGAGAAGTAAGAAGGCACACACCAATTGCAATCGGATAGTTATGATAGTGACTTTCAACTAGATGACTTCGACAAAGATGAGGAAAAAGAATTGGAAGACACTGTTAGACAACCATCTAGTGGACAAAACCGCTCACTACTGGGCAATGGTAATGGAGATAATAATGATTGACAATTTGCACATTCTGTGAATGATTTTGATATTACTCTTGGTCCAGGTCTGGAGGAGATTGAAGATCAACACTTTAAGCAAGACTTTTAGAGCCTTAGATTGGGAATGGGTGATAGGACCTAGTTTGCATGGAAGAAGAAAAAGGTTGTGAGTGAAGAAAGATTCAATGCAAGTTGTCTCTCCAAGAGAGCATAAACAAGTGAATAGGAGAGTTCAGCCTCCAGGCAGCACTATGCTAGCCTCTAGGCTCAAGTCCATGATCAACTCTAGAAAACCATCGATTGGTGGCAAGGTAGGCACTCTAAAGCTTCAGTAGTTGGGTTGGGCTTATTCTGTTTCTTGTAGGTGATAGGCTCAGTCCACGGAGTGAGGTCCCCATCAACTCCTTGGCACTTCAAGTATAGAGCGGCAGCTTCTAAAAAAGAGGAGAAATGATTGAGAAATATTGAGAAGCATTCCCAAGTTGCCTCCTAGATGGGATATCCTCTCCACTGAACCAAAAGCATGACCTGAGATCCTTGGTGACACGCATCAAGGATAGCCTCTAGGCAATATACATATCGCAAGTCCATCATGGTCGAGTTTTCAGGGGGTATGCTCGAGAATCACTTCAGCAGAGATACATGGAAAACATGATTAATGTGGCTAGACAATGGTAACTTGAGAGGATAAGCAGCAGCGCCAATACACTTCTTCACTTGGAAAGGACCATAGTAGTGAGGTCCCAATTTGGAGGAAGCTTGTTCTTTGGCAGAATCCTGGTGCAAATGCGAAAGTTTGAGCCAAACCTAGTCCCCTGGTATGAAGATGACCTCGTGGTGATGGTGATCATGGCAAGATTTCATATGTTCTTGAGCTGCTCTAATGTGACCCCTCAAGATGACTAACATGTTAGTCCTCTTACGTAGCGAAAAATCCAAATTAGCGGCAGTTGCTTCCTATGGATTATATTGTCAGATGGTTGAGGGTGCTCTGCCATAAATAAGAGCTACTTATGTCTCACCTATTATAGTCTAATAGCAATATCAAGGCTGGATGGTTATAAGAAGTGAGAAAAGATAATTATGGGGAATCACAATATGTTTCAAGTTTTTTTATGTCTAGTCTACATATGCATTTGCCCATTTTAATGTTAATGGATCATGTTATGAAAGATACCTTGAGTTTTAGTATTTTAGCAAAGACTGGTCACGACTGATCTTTCTCAGACCCTAAAAGTGGGTAACATAAAGACTTGAGTATTGACTTAATCCTTACCTGACTAACCGATATCTATTCACTATGATGAACTATTGGATGAACAAAATGGATGAAACTATTCATGAGTTGATTCAGTTACTCATGTCTATTGACACTATTATCACAAGGGAACAGAAGAATATTATGCTTGTCTCTTCAAGAAAAACTATTTCCAAGAAGAAGAGTGAAGAGAAGAAACTCAAAGCTAAAAGTGAGATCAAGAAAAATAAGCAAGTTGAAATACCAATAATAGGGGAATTTTTCACTATGTGAAATATGGTGAGTAGAAGAGAAGTATTAAGCTGTCCTACAGTCTATCAAGGGCAAGAGGTAGAATAAGAATTTAGCTTTAGATATACACGTAATGGAGATTAACACTATAATCAAGAATAGTTTTGGGTGTTAGATTCTGGTTGTGGTGCTCACATTTGTACTAATATATAGGACCTAACGAGTAGCAGAATCTTAAAGAAAAATGATGTTGACCTAAGAGTTGGCAATGGTGCATGAGTTGCTGTCATGGCAATTGAGACTTGCCACATTGCCCTACCTTTTGTATTGTGTCTTGATATAATTTCATTAATGGATGGGTAGTGACCTCGTACTCGGGTCATTAGTCATTGGCAATAGCCAGATACACACGCGGAATTCGGTTTTGCGGGCAATCGATGGTAATTCTATTGTCTTCTTAATCATCCCAGAAGGAACCATATGAGATTATTCCCAAGCTTCTTTGTAAACGAGTATAAGGGAGATTAGACTATTTGTTGCACCTATAATTGGTTATTCAGAAGAAATCAATGCAAGCCAAGGCAATGAGAGACAAAGAAAAAATCGGATTCTCTTTCCTAAGAACTACTTTACTTCATCAAGGTCTATTACTGACATTTCCTTTCATGCTTTACTATTTTAAACCCTTCTTACAAACTCATGAGAATTTGTAATCGGTTACCACAAAACACTTTTTACAAAACTCCGATTCTCTAAAATCGATGCTCATGTTTCCCTTAATTGTGTTTTATGTTTTTATAATAAATGTTTTTTGAGAAAATGACCCACAACCGGGAAATTACTTAAAAGTTAGTGTGGATAAATACTAGTTGGTTATGAATCGATGTTTCTTAGTTGGTCACATACTTGTAGCCTTATTAAAGGTATTATCCATTATCAATAAAATGTTGTGAAAAAACTTCATCTTTGTTTGAGGTAACCTCTCCTTTCTCTCCCTTGTAATCTCCTATCAAGCGTGTGCGATTCCTGTTTATAATTGTCTTTTAGTGCAGTGTATTACAGAACTCTTTTAACAGATCTTTAGTCCTTTCAATTGATTCAATATCGATGAATTTAGAAAAGAGAGTTGAATGTTGGAATGTATATATAACAAGTGTTCTTGGAATTTCATATCCATTCTTAAGCTAAGTATAGTGCAAAATCGTAATCTTTGGTTAATAAGATTCAAAAGGTGTTGGTTCTGGAAGATGGAATAAACGCCCTTTTTTACCCAGAGAACTAATCAGGGTGTTGCGAGCAGAATGAATGGAATGCACGTTGGAAGACAGTTTATTATATCTTGTGTAATTGATCTTTAAGAACTATAGTTTTGATCATATCAATTTGTATATAATACAAATGAAATCGACATGTTTTGAAAAAAAAATGCAGTATAGATCATAAATTTTATTAAAAATGACAAAATTAATCAATAACATTAATCGTTAAACAACTTCAATAAACACTTACAATTATTTTGATCAAATAGTTTATTGACTTGACAATTTCAATCATCAATTAGTTATACTCAAATAGTTAATTTATATCATTTTAATGATTTGGTAATTTCTATCATCAAAATATATACAATTTTATACAATTATAATTGTAACCTATATCAATTCACATATAATTTAACTTTTACTGGTATGTTTTAAAAAGATGTCATTTTTAGCTTAGTTTTTTTATTAACAATATATGTTAACTAATAATTATGATTCTTCGTGATTAATTTCTTATATACAACCAACTTGACTCAAGTCATGGTCATGATTTCTATATCATCTACTTAACTGAAGTTGTGTATCAGCTGTATAACAATTATTGCTTGCAGTAAAGATTTGACATTGTTGATTATTATTGTTAATATTTAATTAGCACATTTATAGCAATTTGGAAAATATTTTATATAAAATATGCATGTATTTTGTGTAGTTCAGGAGATACATGAATGATTAGATACATTCGAATTTATATCTCCTCCTCAAAAATAAAAAAATTGATATTTTAACTACTATCATTTATGCTTTATAATAGAACAAGATATTTTATCACTAAGTGATGTGCAGAATATTCATCTTTGCAGTAAATTCATGAATGTCTTCCTCTACAAACCAATTTGGAAACATCTACATTGTAAAGACGGTGTAGAATTTTGTGTTCAGATCTGATTTGATGAAATAGGGATGAGAGAATGAGAATGGCATACATTTCTGCAAATGAAACCCATATGTGCGAAAAACCCATTTCTAGGGTTTTTGATACAATTTAAATATCTCCCATAATTCTTGCAGAATTATGTCTGCAGGCCCACTGAAGGCCCAAAAACAAAATAAAGTCTGAAGATGACCAGAATTTCCAGTAGGCGAATTCTTTAGTTCTTCTTGAGCACATCATACTTGCACCCATCGTCTGTTTCCTCAGAGCTACATTGCCCCTTCTGGTTCTCCAGCTGAAGAAGGCTTCCAACAGACAGGTTTGAAATACAATTTAGATGAAAATACTCTTGAGTCGAGATGTGGTATTTAACAAGGCTGAAAGTTGGAACTGGAAATCCCTACATCATTAGTATGATTTTGTTGATCACTCTTTGTTTGATGATGAAATAGAGGCAGCACCGATGGCTTCAGTTGAACAAGTGGACATAGCCCCTGCCCTTACTAGAGAAACACGAGTAAGGAGGCTGCCAAGGCATCTAGAAGATTTTAGAATTGATCTCCCTGGACAGACCCATGAATTCTTCCGAGAAGTCAGTAATTTTAGTCCCTTCTGCTTGTGTGTTGATACTGAGCCTTTTGTCTTTTATGAACAGTTAAGATTCTTGAGTGGCAGCAAGCAATGAAGGCAGAAATTCAATCCATAGAAAGGAACAACACGTGGAGTCTAGTGGAAAGGCCAGAAGATAAGTCAGTGATCGGTGTCAAGTGGTTGTACAAAATAAAGCGTAAGGCAAATGGAGAGGTTGACAGATTCAAAGCTCATTTAGTTGCCAAGGGATACAAGCAGCGAGAAGGGATTGATTATGATCAAAATTTTGCACCAGTAACTCAGATGGAGACAGTTCAAATTCTCATTGCTTTTGCTGCTCAATTTGGATGAAAGTTGTGGCAACTGGATGTTAAAATGGTATATGTTGAACAGCCACTCGGTTTTGTGCAAGCAGGAAATGGGAACAAGCTGTTGAGACTGCATAAGGCGTTGTATGGCCTAAAACAAGCTCCAGGAGCATGGAATAACACGATTGATGCCTATCTCAAGGCTAAAGTATTTATCCCTCTGTAGAAGTGAATGTGATTAGATATAAGAGTTTGGTAGGTTCTTTACGCTACATTATGAGCACCAGGCCTGATATCTTGTTTGCGGTTGGCTTAGTTTGCAGATTCATGGAGCAACCGATAGAAATCCACCTCAAAGCTACTAAAAGAATTTTGCGATATTTAAAGGGGACAGTTGATGTTGGGATGAGGTATCAAAGGTCTGATTCATTTGATCTTATTGGGCAGGAATTATTGATGATTCAAAGAGTACCAGGGGCTTTACGTTCATGCTGGGTGAATTCGCTATTGTGCGGAACTCTAAAAACAGCCCATTGTGACTCTATCCTCATGTGAGGCAGAATATGTGGCTGCAAATTCTATTATTTGTCATGCTCTGTGGTTAATCTTCATGCTAGAGAGTCTCAAGTTTCACATCAAAGAGCCAATCAAAATTGGTAGAGATAACAAGTCAGCAATTGCTCTCGGAAAGAACCCAGTATTTCATCAAAGGAGTAAGCACATCGGTACAAGGTTCCACTTCATCTGAGAATGTGTCTGATCAATGTGTGGAGCTGTTCTATGTTAAGACAGAAGATCAGGTTGCTGATGTATTCATGAAACCTTTGAAAACACAGTCTTTCATTCGGTTTCGCAATGTTCTTGGAGTGAAGAAGTGTCCAGCTTAGGAGGGAGTATTAGAGATCAAGCTGGAGCATTAATGCCTGGGTATGAATGGAATAAGTGCTTGCAATGGATGAAGATCTGTAACCGGCATCTTTAAGTGGAACAAGTTTCATGAAGAAACCATTCTGTCATTTGCTTTGAAATGCTATGTGGTTGAATATAAATAGGTGATATTGTCATTGTAAAGGTTGGGGTTCCATCAAAAAGGTCTAGAAGTGGAAGCTACAATTAGGTGCTATGGATAAATACAATTGTCACAATTTGTAAATGGTTTCGGAAGTAAAGATGCAAGAAACGTAAATGATGAAGCTTGAGTAAGGGAATAAGAGAAGTTTTGAACAGACAACTGAAATAAACGTAAGCGATGAACCTTAAATAAAGTAAATGTTCTTGGGTTTGGAATCCTACCCAGTTACATTCGTTGCGTCTTCACTCTTCTCTGGTCTTCTCGAGTACTCGGTTATAAAAGTAAGGAATTGCCTACCCTACCTTACACTCTCTTGCAAGAAGGCACGGGAATAGCCCGATGTTGCTCCTTCTTGGATGAACGTGAGAATAAGAGGTCCTGCCAGCGTAACCTCACGGCCGAATTGCACGTGTGTGCCCGAGTGTTGCCAATGACCCAATGAGTCTAGATACGAGGTCATTACCTATCCATGGATCCTGAGGTACGGCCACACGTAGTCTTCCTCTTGTCAAAAGGGCATAAGTTGGTGCTTTCCACCTTACTCCTCTTCAAAACCCGCAGGTAGTGATCATCTAACCATGAATATTGAATAAGGGGACTATTACAGAAAGACTAAAACATAGTCGTGCGAAGACATATGGAACCCATTCGGATTCAAAGAAGAGATGAAGATAAGCTAACGAAACATAGATCTAGGAGTATCCAACCCAGAAACGGAAGTTTCTAGCTGCGAACGGCCATACAAACTAAAGAAAACGAGAACAAGGTTCTAGAGAAAAACTAGAGAAAAATCCTCTAGTGAGAAAACCAAAAGTCTAAGGCAGTAGTCTGTATAACTTATTTTGTGACTTATGACTTAAAGTAAAAGTAAAAGTAAGTGTTTTACAAACCACCTCTACTTGTTCTAAAACTGAACTTCTACTTCTACTTCTACTTATTTTCTACTTATTTCAATATTAACTATTTCATCAACTTATTACAAAGTTGATAAAATGTAACTTGTTCACTCAATAAGTTGCTGAAAATAAATGCATTCCTTTTTTGCCCTCCAACCCTTTTACTTCTCTATGGCTTCTCTTCCATTTGCTCATTCTTCTGATTTTCGTGTTAGGTTGAAGGTATGTGTTTTCACCTAAATCCCTAACCAAAGCTTGGATCTAAACAGGTCAAAAAGGGTCCAGAATTGAACTGGTGTCACAAGAGGCTTGAAATGTGGGTGTACCTGACAGCATCACCCTCGCCTACCACAGATTCAGCAGCCGCATTTGGTGCTTCAGTGGGGTTCAATTATTTTGTGCAGTTGGGAAGGGAATGGTGGGGAATTAGAGAATATTACTTTTTTGGGGGGAATACGGTGCAACAAGATGCATTTCGGGCTTGGGGTAGAAGTAGGGTGCAGCATGATGCATTTGGGGCTTGGGGAAGAAGGAGGGTGCAGCAAGGTGCATTTGGGAATTGGGGAAGGCGGTGGATGTAGTAGGGTGTATTTGGAGCTTGGAGAAATTGGTGGGTGCAACAGGGTGCATTTGAGGCTTGAGGAAGGTGATGGTGTAACAATGTGCATTTGGGGCTTGGGGAATATGGTGGGTTCAACAATATGCATTTGGGGCTTTGGGGTTTAGTGGTGGGTGAAGCACCGTGCATTTGGGGTTTGGGGAGGATGATGCCGTTGGGTGTATTTTAGAGAAGGGGAATAAGGGTGGTTTAGATATTAGAAGCCTAAATTAGAATATTCATTTTGTTATTAGGGTCATTTAATTTGAAGATATTATTGTTTTCATTTTATTGTATTTTGTTATAGTATTCATATCTTTTTCTTATATGATAGTGCTAATGATATTCCATTTAATTTGAAAATATTATTGTTCTATACACTTCATTCATGTCTACTCATGCATTGTGTTAGTATTTTTGAGGAATATTTAGTTGATTATTTTACATATCCCAATATGATAGCAAATAAATATGTATCATTCTTCATTTTGTTATTTTTTCTCTTTTTAATTCCACTATATGCTTCTCATGTTTAGGTGATACAAATGGAAGACAACCGAAGCAAGATATCAACAAAGAGAATTGGAAAAACCGCTACTTGGGATACAAATAAGACGCATATATTACTGGAAGCCATGATCGCTAAAATTGCTAAGGGCAACCGACCCACTACCACTTTTAGACCAAAAGGATGGGAGAATATTATGAATGCCATAGTAATCGAATTGTTAAATACCACTTTTAGTAATCGAATTACTAAAAGTGGGTTTGTATATTTATAATTTACAAACCCATGCCCGTGTGAGTTTCCGATGGACATGGGTAACACATGAAATTGTGTTTATTTATAATTTTTATTTAAATCAATTAATATAATTTAAATAATTAAAACATCAGTAATTCGTTTTTATATATTTAATTCATAAGAATTTATAATTATAAATTTTATATATGTTTTGTTTGTATATTAATGAATATCTCTATAAAAAAATACTAAAAAATACTACTATGTTGATACTACTATTCACTGCTTTTGTCATGAATAGGTGGGTACATTGCTAGTTCGAGATTCGAACTAGCACACATAGAGATTTGAGAAAATACAAAGTCATTGTCAATGTGCTCCTCCAATGACATTTCAAAAATTTATGTCTCGGGATTGATGAAAAAATTGGGATTCTAACTAGCACACATAGAGATTTGAGAAAACACAAATTTTTTTTCTTTATAATCACACATGGAGATTGAGAGTACTTGCATCTCTTTGCTTTCAATGGCATCTTTCTTTAACAATGCATCGTTTATTCTTCTGATGATGATGAGGAGAGCAAGGAAGCTCGACAATGTCAGATTTCATCAACGTTCAAATGGCTCAACTAAAGCTTCTTAGAGATTATCACAAGCACTTCCTTGTGAAGAAACCAATGTATGATCGAGAAACTAGTGGATGGTCTTTATTGCTATCAATGTTGAATGTCCACGACGCTCATGTATATAATGAGTTGCGAATACATAGCCGTGTGTTCTTACGATTTTGTGAGATGCTTGTGGATAATTATGGGCTATCCAAAAGGAAATTTGTTCCTGTAGAAGAAGAGGTCGTTATTTTCTTGAGAAGGGTGGGCAAAGGAGAAGATTACTCTAATTTACAAGAATTCTTTGGTCATGGGAGAGATACTATTCATAGTGCTTTCCACAATATCTTGAAAGCAGTTAATCGGATGGCAGTAGAGTGGATTACGCTAAAACACAATAACACATAGATTCATCCTTTTTTCATAAATAATGCCAGTTATTCTTACTTTAGTAACTGTATTGGTGCCATAGAGGGAACTCATATCAAAGCATGTGTTCCTAAAGATGAAAGGGTGCGATACATTGGATGTAAGGGTTATTCTACCCAAAGCATACTTGCTGTTTGTGATTTCGATATGCGTTACACTTATATTATAGTTGGCTATGAAGGAATAACGCATGACAGTAGAATTCTTAGAGAATGCGTTAATGAGGAGTGTCTCCGCTTTCCCGCAATACCCCCAAGTAAGTACTATGTGGTAGATGCTGGATTTGCCAACACCACTTGATTTATGACACCTTATCGTCGTGAGCAATATCACCTACCGGATTTTCAACGTAGAACAACTAGAGGATACAAAAATTCACGAGAGTACTTCAATCACATAAATTCTTTACTTCGAAATGTAATCGAGAGATCATTTGGAGTATGGAAGAAAAGATTTCATATGGTGAATGATGTGCCAAGAAATTTAAGCACCAAGTGAGATTAGTAGTAGCTACAATGGCTACGCCGTGTGAATGCTGAAGATGATAGTGCTCATCTCTCAGAATATGAAGGTGCAAGTAGTGATATACCTAATAATAGTGAGTTAGAAGAAGAGGAAGAAGAAGATAATGAAAGTCAAAATCATGAATCTGATCAATCTATGGATACTCTTCGTGATTCTATTGCAAATCAGTTATGGGCCACTTATCGAGGAGGAATGTAATGCAATGCCTTTATTTTTCGACTTTTCAATTATATGTACTATGCTTTGATAATTTCTTTTCAAGATTGTTTACAATGAACATGTATTAATATAACATAATAAAATATTATAATAATCAAGGGTATATAAGTAATTTAAGATAATACTACTACTCATATAAAGTCTACTTCTACAATTTATTTTCTACTTATTACTAACTTCTACTTATTAATAATTTCAAATAGACTACTTCTATTTATTGTGTATCTACTTGTACAATAACTTCTACTTGTCAATTAAGTAAAAGTTATTGATTAAGTGGCACAGACTACACCCTAAAACTAAACTAACTACTACTTGTTCAATGTCTGAACTGAACTGAATTTCAATAAGAGTCTGAGTTTTTGTGTTCCTGTGATTCTACTGAACTTGGGGTTAATTGCAAACAAACATCTGCTCTGACACTGGTATGCTAATGATGTCGCCTGTCAAAGACTCCCGTATTCCGCACGTCAAGGCTCATGATTAGACATCTGCAGTCTTCTGGAAATCAAGGGAATGTCAGCTTGGTAAGATCCAATTTGTCGCCATCTGGTACCCTCATTATCTCACTTCTTGCCACGTGTGCGCCTCTAGAAAAACTCAATTAAAACTAGCAAAATTATTAAATAAAATACAAGATTTAGGATAATTATCCTAAACTAGATAAAAAATTAAATCTTATATTATAGACTCCTAATTAGACATTTCTAATTATAATTAAGCATAAAAACATCGTAAGAAATAGTGAGAAAATGACATTTGACACTGAGTGAGGATATGTTTTGTGAAATCAGGAGGAGGAGACTGTATTTATAAAAGATTTGAAATATAGAATGATGTAAATGTCCCGAACTACATCAAATTTACACTAATGGTGTTAATTCAACGTTCGACAGTTTTGACCAAATCATTTTAGATGAATCGGTGTAAGTGTTTGGTCAAAACTCCATTGTAATTAAATAATATATATCAAATATGACAATAAAATACATTAAAATGATTCAACTTCTAAGATCACAGTTGGACCAATATTATCGATACATAGAACCAAATTGTAAAATTTATTAAAGTACTATAATACCTATTGGTAATATTGACTTTGTCATAAAAAAATTGAAAAATAATATCCTGTAAGAGGAAATGAGAGATACTTTGATTCATCACCGACTTTATAGTATTTAATCATTTGTAAAAACTTAAAAGCTAATTCACCTTTTTGGAAATCAAAATAGTAAAAGCAATCTACAGAAACATTAAATTGAATCCCAAAGCATAATGGTATACAAATTACAAATTTTACTAGAAAACATCTGGGTGTGCCTTCGATCTCAGATTGCGGAAGGCGAGGAGAAAACATCCTAGTCGATTCTATAGCGACATTTACAGAATCGCTGTTTTCTCATTTTGGGAAAACGCCTGTTGTTCTTAGAGCTATTCTTGCTCCTGTTTTGAAACCCAAATTATTAGTGAAGGGTTTTCTGATCTGGTGTGACTAGCACCCGTGGTTTTTACTGATTCGGTTTTCCACATTAAAATCTCGTGTTCTTTACTTTCTTGTTTCTGTTCTGGGTTTGCTCTGAGTTTGCACTGAACTATAACACACGAGACAGCCACAAATTATGTAACATTAACAATAAATGGTTGAGCGAAATGTTCATGAATGAGTCATCTATAGAAACAATACTTTAGAGGTGAACTTGAGAATGGAAAAGCAAAAACAAAAGGACAACCATTTTCTAAAAAGCATTCATGATTTTTTTGTTTTTTCCAGACAAGCATGAGCTAGTCTTCTTAAGTTTTCCACAAAATCGCCAATAATACATAGTATCGAAGCCCTTTAAACATACCAAAAGCCCACACACTATTTAAGAAATGCTTTTTTAAATTAAATTATATGATAAAATCTTGTATTTAAAAAATTGAATCAATTTTTTGAATCAGTTATTTTTTATTTAAAAATATATGAAATAGATAAAAATAATTAGCAATATTATTTGATTAGTTATTATTCAAAAAGAATTTCTTTGAATATGTTGTTGAATTCATTTAAGATGTGAGTCAAACCCAAATTAGGGAAGAGTAGGGCCCTTGAGTTTCTTTATTAGAACTATGTTGCTACTTCTTTTTGTTTCTAATCGTTGGAGAGCTCTTTTATCATAGAAATAAATACTTCATGGAGAGTTGGCGGCACCAACCAATGATATAAATACTACTTTTGCTTTGACATTACTTATGTGTGGAGCATATTTCTATGCCCGCCTTATCCAAAAATAAGCTATTTGGTTAAATATATTCAACCAACCTCAATCCTTGTACCCACGAATATCTCACAAGTGAAATCTTAGCAGATGAGTCCGTCGGTGTTGCTCTTACTTTTGTAACTTCAGTCGTGGCTTATATAGGTGAATCTATGGAATGCCATCATTGAAATTTCTATTTTTTTATTTAATTTAGCATCAAGTAATCTATGTACTGCACAATAAAATTTTATTAAGGAATATAATTGGACAAGGCCTGGCTACATACATTCGAAATACATTGGAAAAAAATGAAAATAAAATGATATTAAATAGTTGGAAAAACCAAGAGAAAAGAGTATATAAGATCTTTTTTGTTCAAAATTTATCTTTTCGTCTCCTATGAAAATCTTTTTATTTGAATATAAAGTTGATGTTAATTATATGAGTATATATAAATCATCAAAGTAATAAATAAATATCGTCTATATAAGGAATTGATGTTATGGACAGAAGAATTTTGTGAATGGTTGAAGAATTCTCTTACAAGCGTAAGATGTTTTTCATGATGCACGAAATGCATGAATTTTGTTATGGCTATTTATGAATCAGTGAGCATGTTTTCCCTTGATCATTTCCGTGAAATAGCAGCATGTTCAATGTAGTCGGATTGGTGCATTCAAGATTTTTTTGATAAATTGGCATGTATTGATCCTTCATGGAAGACTGGTTGTCACGAAATCCTTAGATAACAAAAACAAAGGGGTTAGAAAAGCATCATCACCAGAAAAGCGATGAGACCCAGGTCTTGAAAAGCAACACACAATAAAAGAGCGTGTGCAGACGGCAGAGTAAAGAGCACAGGGAGGTTATGAGAACAACTCAGAGGAGTAGAAGGGACCTCTGGAGGAATAAGGAGAGGGGTGCATTGCCCACACTCACATACAAAGAGGGGAAGTAAAAATTACCTGAGTTGAACTCTAAATTCTCGCTGGTCTCGATCTCTGTAGAAAAAAAAAGAGAGAAAGAGAATGAAAAAAAAAGAAAGGAAGAGAAAAAATAGTAGTGACAACCATCATCCTTTGAAGGTAAGCATATGCTGCTCTTGCTCATTTAATTTTCGAATACACCTTTCAGGATGAAACTGTCATGTAAACTTGAGTGACACCCTCACATGCACACTGGCACCCCTTCAATTCATGCATTTTAAGCTGAATGCTAAGCATCCAGATTGCTGTGTGCGAGATTCGTTAACTCTTTGCCTCCTGTTAGTCTTAGTTAGGACTTGAGGACAAGTCTAGTGTCGTTGTAGCATAATGTGATAACACATATTTTTGAGTGATTAACTACATGGAAAAGATTCATATTGTGCTGCAAAAATTAAGTTTTACTACCTAGATTTATATTTTTGCACATAAGTATCGTAATTGTGTTATTTTAGTCTTAGTTGAGACTAAATCATCAATCTTCTAATAGTTTTATTCGAGCAATGCAATGCAGGTCGCAACACAAATCCCAAGGAGCAAAATATGAACAGTGCAATGGCAGAGGATGAGGCAGAAGACTGAAAAGGAGTACACACAAAATCCAAGGAGGAGAAAAAGAGAGAAGGCAGATCTCTCCATTGCAGACTCATGAACATTCTTTCTGGAGAAGGTTTTTCTGGGGAGGAAGGAGGAAGACGAACAGGAACGAAGCTGAAGTTTCAAGACTAAAGAATATTGTTTTTAGCTAAGAGTAGCTAGCGACGTTTCTAGTTTTCTATTGACATTTTACATTACTTGCTTGTTTGATTTCTGGTATTCGACTGTGAAATGACTACACTGTGGATGATGTTCTCTTTCCTATTTTCGTTTACCTTAAGCATGAGTGACTGAGCACTTAGGGGGTGCCTTGGGGTGAAAGGGAGAGAAACGTACTAATCAATCTTTAGACCTAATCAGTCATAAGTCACGCCACTTCCTTAACAAACCAGAATAGATCCAGGAGGAGGAAGTAGTGAAACTCAACTTAACAACCCTAATTAGAAGTAGATCAAAGATTAGGGGGAAAACAAGAGTTCGGGTAGACCTAGATCTTGTGAGTTAGTTGTATGATTTCTGGTTTGTGTAAGCATGTTTAGTGATAAGCATACATCCCTTAGGAATTCCAAGGCATCACTAATTTCATTCCAAAAACAACCGAGGTCCAAAACTTATTACTATTCTTTATTGTATTCCGTTGTAGTTCTGTCTTAGTCCTAGTTAAGACCAATTTAGCAACGTGACACTGATTGCATGCATGGACTAATCACATGGCAAGCACCAGCTCTTCGTGTTCAACCCTAACCACTATGCTCATAATTGTTTTATGCTTGAATGTGTGTTAGGTTATAAATTTTATTTGATAGGAAGATCTACATTTTAACGACGTGTAAATTTTTCGTTTATCAATACAATATCGTACAAGGGAAAGATAGGTCAATCTATTTAGTATCAGAGTCAAACCCGGGTTCATGCCAACGATGTGATGAGGGAATATTCAATGAGGATGCAGAGTCTTAAAAAGGAAGAATGTAAGGATAGGAACTTTGTGATGATATCCCACATTGGTTATAGAAAGGGAAGGAGATGTGTTTAAATACAATGACTCTCCAAATCATGTACAAAGTATTTTGCCCAAAAGAGGAGAATGTAAAATCATGAAGATTGGGTACCTGAATCGAACAATATCATGTAAGGCAAGCATGGATTGTTAAAATGTCACCCTTCTGAATTACCACAACTTTCAACATCCATATTGAAAATGTCTTATTCCTCCATAATTATGATGTTTGATGATACTTCATTTAACATATTTTTCGATTCTCCTGATGATGCCACCAATATAGTAGATGAATCTCATCTTTATTAAGCTCTATTGGAAAATATTTGTCTAGAATTTTATATGTATCGTCATCATTAGTGTCATGTCTGATATCGATCATTGTATTATCATCCAAATACACCTGCACCGACTATTACTAAGCAATATCAATAGTTATCGATTGCCACAGAGTGTTACAGAGTGCCATTTACTATAACCGAATGTTCAGGATTTAGACAGGGTTTTTAGGGTTTAATCGAGTGTTCAAGATTTGAAGAGGGTGTTCAGGGTCTAATAAAGTGTTCACCAATTGGGCAAGGTGTCTAGGTTCTACAATGTGTTTATAACTTCGACATGATGTCCAGGGTTCATCCAGTTTCTAAAATTTTGACAAGGTGATCAGGATTCAACCGAGTGTTAGGAATTTAGATAGGGTGTTCATAACACAGACCGAGTATCAAATGCATGAGTTTTCTAAATGGATGAGTTATGTAAACATTTTTTTATCAGGAGTAATACTCGGTAAGGTGTTTAAGAGTCTTTACCGAGTGTTGTCGAGTAGAATACCCAAATCTGAGTTTTAAGTCCATTGAATGTTGCCGAGCATCCTATTTTTTTTGAGTGTTACCCAGCGTTCTCCTTTTTTAGTTTAGTTGAGTATAACACTATTTCGAAAATTGCACAAAAAATTAAGTGTGAAATGATGAACGTGAGCACTTGTATTTATAGGCAAATCCACTTCATAAATGACTAAAATACCCATGATTATGTTAATTTTGTCCTAAAAATGTTGAAAGAACATTAGGCAGTTTTGACAGGGTCACTCTTGATGAACTGGTTAAACTAGCTGGTCAAAACTGCCATGTTTATTAAATATTCAGGATCAAATATATCAAGAAAATAAATTTTGATGGTAGAAATTGGATTTGCAAATATATCAAGAAATTAAGAAATTGGATTTGCAAATCTATTTTGCCAATGAGCATGTCAAAATTACAAACTTTATTAATGTGTTATAAATATGATGGTTAATTTTACCAAAATTTGAAAAGAGTTAGGTTACAATTGCTATTATCAGAATTTTTTAGATCAAAGTTAAAATCTACCGCACAATTGAAGCCCAAGGCATATTTTACACCTACGTTTTTCCAACTATTTTGCTGGGTATTTCCTCCTGACTCTGGCGCAAGTGGGTGCCACCACTATTCCTCGAGAGAATGTTGCCATCCATGGAGATGCAAACGTCAAAGATGTGCTCATCTATGTTGTCAAGGTCTGGGGATGATCCACAGACTCCGGAAAAGATCCTCTGCATAAAACCAGCGAGCAACACTATCACGTTCAACGAGCAGGTTGCCTTGTGGGAGAAGAAGATCAACAAGACACTTGGCAAGGAATACAACCCAGTAGAGCAAATTCTGAAGCAGATCCAAGGTAACCCGAATCGGAACTCGTTGATCATCTTTGCCCAAAAATCAAACATCTGTGCTTTTTTACATAGTTATGAGTGGCAATTTGAACGAAAGATAGAAAGCAAGGAACACAACTCTCAGGTTTTGCAAAAATGGAAGCAAGCTGATGGTTTTGGACAAAATGAAACAAAAGTCTGATGCTTGTAAAGAAAAAAGAACTACAACGAAAATGAAATCAGGGCCTTCAAATAGGTATACTTGGAATCTCACTCAACGTCTTCAACAACCTCCGAGATGTTGGGGAAGACGAGGTACCTTTTGACCTGGAGCTTGTGGCTTTATTTTTTAGGGAAGACGCTCATGTGGGTTAACAACCAGTTCCAGTAAACATCCTACTGTCGACAAACCACTCTGTTTTCATCAGACCTACTTGGAAATAAAGCCATCATTCGGCAGGGAGGCATCGGAGCTCTATCCTGATTTCAAGTGTACCGCAGTGGAGGAGTACCTTGACCGCTTTAAATGAGCACTTGATGTTCTCGTATGTTCTCTATGAACTTTGCTTCTGTGAATTCCTTTGAAGTATAACAACAAGGTAGAAAAAAAGGTTATAAAGAAGGGGATTCCGAAAAAATGGATTGGCTCTACAATATAATTGAATCTGATACGTTAGGGGATGGAAGAAATACATGTATATAATAAATAGTTAATATTTTATATGTATTATGCACTAAAAATCTATATTTATATGAACTAAAAAAAGAGATGAACTAAAGAACACATGAAGAATTGAAATCATAATTTAGAAATGAAAAAACGAAAGTGTTATGGATTTACAAAGATTTTATCTATAAAAAAAACAATAATAATATGAATGCAGTTCAAAGTTGGAATGTTACTTGGATCTTGTAGGTGGAATAATGAACTAAAAAAATTGATTCCTTGATTGAACCCAATGATTTCTGCGGCTTTCCGTTATTGTTGCTGGATTGGCTGTAGTAGGGCTTGCATCTATTGGCGACGGAAAAGTAAGAGGTACTTTGTGCTAAGTTTCTCCACTTTTATGTGTGACTCTTTTTGTTTAATTGCTGTTTTATTCCCTTGTACTTGTTGTCTTCTTCACTCTTAGAAAAATACATGCAAAATATTAAACACGCATTGAATACATAATATTGTAATATGTAAAGCGATCCCCCACGACTTCAAATTATTTTATAAAATTTAGATTAATTCAAAGATAATGTTAAAGGTCAAAAAACAATTAATTAAATATTAATTTTTTTATCCAATTAAAATGTCACAATAATTAGATTTTTTCATTTCTCTTACGATGGACTCTTATTAATTACGGTTTTCTATTCTTTTTCCTCAGGGTTTCTTGGTCTCATCATTTGAACTATTTAAGATTTAGTTATGTGTTCCTTTAATGTGATGTGTGTTTTGGATATGTATTTTTTTTACTCAAGTCAATTTCATTGTATTTAAAGATGAATGATCAAATCAATGAGATTTTTTAAAAAATTAGCTACTAAACTTAACTGAAGGGTTGATTCTTAGATAAGAATGAGCATACTAATCCCCTTTCATTCTTCCCATTTGAAGTCATTGGGAAGTCTTTTTATGAGGTGTTGCCACAATCAAGGGCGAGTTCATGAATTCTAATTTTAAAAAAATATTATAAAATGAATAGCTTATCTTTTCAAGGAAAAAAATAAATAAAATGAAATAAAAAACAAACTCTAATTGATTTTTAATTTATCTATAATATTAGAGAAGACTCGATGAAAAGTGTAAACGATTTTTTGTTTTGGAATATTGGCCATTTGTAGGCACTTGCGGATTTTAGGCTGATGTTTTCCCAATCAATATAAAAAATGTGTGTGGTAAGTGGGTGTATTCATGCTTTTGGAAATGGAGTGTGTGAGTTGTTTATTTCAAAAATAGGTGGGTCCAAGTGTATGCATGGTGATTCTATAAGTGAACATAAACTGTCAAAGTAATAAAAAAAGATCATATCTACAGGAAATTGTTATTGGAATTTTCTTTTCAAAACAAATATTTAAAAAGATTGAAAAGAAAAAAAAAATTTGGTTTTGAACAATAAGAAAAGTGGTCTTTGATCTAAGATCTACCTTACTCGAAACTCGCTGCATGTGTGAAAACCCTGAGAACTGACCTGCTTACGCAAGCTTTGGGGTTTTATGCTAAATAATGCTACTCGGTGACCGTTATAACACAGTTCCTTGTTTTGTGGGATTATAGAATCAACCACGCCACCAGAGCCATTTCACCTCTTGTGATAACCTATGTTTTAACTACACCCAAATCTAACTCCTATACCTCTCACCTCATAGACATATTAGACAAAATGTGTCTTACCAACGATATCTGATTAACCCTTCTTCTTAGGTGCTTGAGGCTAACCTTTGATTCTCCCACACTCCCTTAGGGCTATATGATACTAAAGATAATGTTGGTAAAGAAATAGTTGCGAAAAATAGGATAAGACCTCAAATTAAATGGTGAAAAATATAGTAAGACAGTCACATGCGCATAACTTGTGCAAGCAAGGCTTCACAGTAGATTATCAGCCGCTAGCGCTCACACGCGCATGCTCGACTCTAAACAACAAAAGTTGATGAAAAACGAAAAGAAAGTAATCCAAAACATGCTAGACTCGACTCTAAACCCTAAAATTGACTCTTTGGTCATCCCCCCTGACTAACTCCTTTGATCTTCGTGTTTGGATCTTTATATAATGGTGGAGACTTGTCGGGCTTTCTTGATGGACTCACATCAAATGTTCTATTCGGATCTTCTAAGATTAAATACATATCTTGTAGGTTAAGATCCAAGTTTTTCAAGATAAGATGTGAATCTTATCTTATCCAAGAATCTTTGACTGAGTCTTCATCCGAATAGATCAAATCTTTGCCTCCATCAAGGTCAACTCGAAAATCCTCAAAATTATGTCAAAATTGTCCTGAAAAATCACAAAACACACTTCCCCTCCAAAAAGATCAAAGTAGTATAAAAGATATAGAATTCTTCTAAAAACATAAGGAAAGTGGGATAAAAAGAATGCAAAACTCATCTAAATGAGTCCTAAACATAAAAAATATAAGTGATACAAAATCACTTATCAACTCCCCCACACTTAAATGTTTGTTTGTCCTCGAGCAATCGTTCAAGGCATTTTCCTTCAAAATAGTAACTTGCAAATAGAGTTAAGGAAACAATATGCATAAGTTGTTCAATGACATACCATATACTAGCTCCCCTTGCACGCAGCTACTCCTCAAAGGTGTCACTCAATATGCTCAAGAAGAGAAATCCATAAGAGGGTAAAATGAAAAGGTTCACTCAATACCTGAATGTAGGCGAGTGAGTAAACTTGCACAAGTGATCCACTGGTTTCAGCAAGCTTGCGCAATCATGAGGTCTTTTTTCACGGGTTGTAGCATGGTAGGAGCTTGGGACAGGTGGGAAATTCGGTTGGAGGCTCCATTTCATGGATAATAAGGAGTGAGCATCCATCAAACAGTTCTGCTATGCTTGTCCTTTGATTTTCATACTCCAAGAAACTCCTCTTTCAGTTTTGTGGCTTGTTCCAATCTTTCAGCCTCTTTTCTCTCTTCTTCTCATCTTCTTCTTCTATTTTTCTTTTTTTTCAAAATCCACTTTCTCTTGGACAGGATGTTATTGAAAATCCTTTCACAAATTGTTGAGATAGAGCTTGATCAGTGAATTGAAAATTGCTCTCAACTTTTCTTCTTAGTAATAGAGCTCTTGATTCTGCAACTTGCGCAAGCAAACGAACAGAACTATTTTCTAGATGCTCATTCCTTGGGTCAAGAGAAATTGATGTAGGCTATAATTGTCAAAACGGATTTGGCTTCTAATGTGGTGATCCAAATAAAAGGTTTCAGGCCAAGCAGGGCTCACTTAGTGGATTCAAGGTGGAATATTGAGAAAAAACAAGGCAAATCCTAGTGCCTCAATCCTTTTGCACAAGACCTGTAGAATAACTCAACAGTATGCACAAAAACAAGTCTATGATCATTCTGCATTTAAGTCACTCATAATGAAAAGAAAATGGTCTCCTCACTAAGAAACTAAGGCTATGTAGCTTGTGTAAGGGACAGAAAGTAAACAACATGCCAAGAAACAACATAGTAAAAAGCATACCAAAATTCTAATTTACAGCAACTATCTCGAAAAAATAATACTAAAAACAGATGCATAGGTTCCAGCAAAACATAAAATGCAAGGAGTTGATTAATGAAATATATGCCAAATTTCAAAATTTTTTTTAAAGGTATAAAAAAAAATCTAAAAAAGTAAACTATTTCCCCCACAGTTAAATGGCATCTTGTTGTCAAAATGGGCAGAAACACTTACCTGTCGTCAGGTGCTTTGATGTAGCTAATAGTGTGGAATATTTCCTCAAAAGTATTCAGTGCACCTGTGCTTATTGAAGAGAAAGAAGAAAAGAAAAACAATGCAAGAGAAAATCAAAAATAAAATAACTAAAAGGGAAATCACTTGTTTTGTGTGGCAACAAGCAAACCACAAGTGCTTTCTCATCAAGGTGGGGGTGAATAGAGAGATCCACTAGAACATACAATGTGTCCATGAAAGAGTTTACCCTTTCATGAAACCGTTTCAATCTCTGAATATTTACCGTAAATTCTCCATGATCAGGATGAGTGATGAGGACTGCTCCATTGGGGTAGATTTTCTTGATGGTGTATGGTCCACGCCATCTGGACTTGAGCTTTCCTTGAAATAAACGAAAACGAGAATTAAATAACAAAACTGGGTCACCTGCTACCAGGTCCTTCTTGCGCAAGTGACTATGCCAAGCCTTCGTTTGTTCCTTGTATAGTTTTGCATTTTCGTAGGCACTCATCCTTAGCTCATCTAGCTCTTGGAGTTGCAAGATCCTTTGCTCTCCAGCAGCCTTGGCATCTAAATTTAATGCTTTGATAGCCCAATTGGCCTATTGCTCTAATTCCATAGGCAAGTGACAAGCTTTCCCATAAACTAAACAATAAGGGGAGGTCCCCAAGGGAGTCTTATATGCTGTGCAATAAGCCCATAAAGTATCAATTAATTTGGTTGCCCAATCCTTACGGGTTTTGGCCACCGTACGCTCTAGAATCCTCTTTAGTTCCCTGTTTGTTACCTCCACTTGTCCATAGGTTTGTGGGTGATATGGAGTTGATGCCCTATGTCGTACTCCATACTTGTGCAAGAGCTTCTAGAATTCTCTTTCAATGAACTGTTTCCCTCCATCACTTATGACGAATCTTGGGGCTCTAAACCTTGGTAAAATGATTTGTTTGAAGAGCTTAATTATAGCTCTTCCATCAGCTGCTGGAACCGCAATAGCTTCTGCCCATTTTGAGACATAATCCACCGCCACAAGAATTTGAGTGTTGCCATAGGAAGATGGAAAGGGTCCCATAAAATCCAGCCCCTGAATATCAAAACTCTCCACCTCCAGGATATATGTCATTGGTCCTTCATCTCTGCTGGAAATAGAACCCACATACTGACATAGTTCGCATGCTTGAACAAATACCCTCACATCATGATTCATGGCGGACCAATAAAATCTAGATTGAAGAATTTTGAAGAGTGTTTTTGATGCTGCTGCATGCCCTCCATATGGTGATGAATGGCAGTGTCAAATAACGTCTCTTACCTCCTCTGGTGGTAGGCATCTTTTGATAATTCCATCAGCACAACATTTGAAAAGTATAGGTTCTTCCCATAAATAATGCTTCGCTTGCGCAAGAAAGTGCTTCCGCTGGTTGAAGTTCATATTCTGGGGCAAGACTCCTCCAACGAAATAATTAACAAAATCAGCGTACCACGGCAGATTGCCATCTTGGACAGCAAGTATACGTTCTGTGGGGAAAGAATCATCAATGGGCAACTCCCCCACACTTGTTTCAAGCTGTAGGCGTGACAAATGATCAACTAATCCATTTTCCTTGCCCTTCTTGTCACGAATTTCCAGATCAAATTCTTGGAGAAGTAGTATCCATCTTATCAACCTTGGTTTTGATTCCTGCTTGCTCAAAAGATATTTCAAGACAGCGTGATCCGTATGAACAATTACCTTTGCACCTAGCAAGTAGGACCTGAATTTTTCAATGGCAAACACAATTGCCAGCAACTCCTTTTCTGTGGTTGTGTAGTTCCTTTGGCCTGCATTGAGAGTTTTGCTAGCATAATAAATCACATGAATTACCTTGTCTTTTTTCTATCCAAGAACAGCCCCTACAGCATAATCACTTGCATCACACATCAATTCAAATGGCAAGATCCAATCTGGTGGTTGAAGAATGGGTGCAGTGATAAGAGCTTGCTTCAGCGTGTTGAAGGCATGCACACATTCTGCATCAAAACAAAATCCGCATCTTGTGCAAGTAGCGCTGTTAGTGGGTGAGAAATATGAGAAAAATTAGCAATAAATCTCCTATAAAATCCTGCATGCCCAAAGAAGCTTCTGATCCCTTTTACCATTGTTGCTGCTGGTAATTTTTCAATCACCTTGATTTTCACTGGATCCAGTTGGATGCCTTTGGATGAAATGTGATGTCCAAGCACAATGCCTTCTTCAACCATAAAATGACACTTCTCCCAATTGAGTACCAAGTTGCACTCAATACACCTCTCCAAAATGATGCCTAAGTTCTGCAAACATGAATCAATTTGTCATTAAAAGATATTTTGAACTAGTAATTAATCTATCAGTCCCATAAACAGATATATCATCCATAAATACCTCTGTGATTTTCTCCACATGTTCTGAAAAAATGGCTATCATGCAACGTTGAAAAGTTCCAGGAGCATTGCATAAACCGAATGGCATTCTCTTGTATGCAAAGGTGTCAAAAAGCCAAGTAAATGTGATCTTGTGTTGATCTTTCGGATGGATTGGAATCTTAAAATATCCGGAATAACCATCAAGGTAACAATAGAAAGCTTGGTTACTTAACCTTTCTAGAATTTGATCAATAAATGGCAACGGGTAATGATCCTTTCTGGTGGCATTATTGTGTCTCCGAAAATCAATACACATCCTCCAGTCAGTGACCTTGCGCAAGGGGATGACGTCTCCTTTCTCGTTTTGTGTCACTGTCATGCCTCCTTTCTTTCGTACACAGTGTACTGGGCTAACCCATTGCCTATTTGAAATAGAGTAGATGATATCAGCATCTAGTAATTTTAAAATTTCGTTTTTAATCACCTCCTTTAGCATAGGATTCGCCCGCCTTTGTGGTTGCACAATTGGTCTTGCCTCAGCTTCCAAATAAATCCGATGGGTGCAGAATTGAGGATAAAGCCCTTTCAAGTCATCCAAGGTGTAACCAATGGCTTGTTGGTGCTTGCGCAAGACATCTAGCAGCATTTGGGTGTGGTATTCATTCAATCTTGCATTAACAATCACTGGGTAGGTGTGATCTTCCTCATGAAATTCGTACCTCAATGATGGTGGTAGCTTCTTCAACTCAATTTCTCCTCCAGCATCAAGTTCCTTCTTTGTCAGCCGAGCCATCATTGGTGCTTCATCTGGAGTGTCTTCTT
This sequence comes from Utricularia gibba, assembly GCA_002189035.1. Taxonomy (NCBI): domain Eukaryota; kingdom Viridiplantae; phylum Streptophyta; class Magnoliopsida; order Lamiales; family Lentibulariaceae; genus Utricularia; species Utricularia gibba. The sequence goes on along the minus strand of NEEC01000014.1, from coordinate 3,020,964 downwards.
TTTCATCCTGCAGAAGATTTACTTCCTGAATTTCGCGCAGAAAAACTGCTTGTGCATGCTCCTGCGTAACAGCATCTTCCGCTTCCCCTTGCGCAAGCTCGTCACAGTCAAATCGCTTCATTGCTTGATCAACATTGAACTCCAGTTCTTCTTCTCTAAATCTGAGTGTCAATTTCCCTACTCTAACATCAATTAAGGCTCATGTGTTTGTCATAAAGGGTCTCCCGAAAATGATTGGTACCTCCACATCAAGTGCGATATCCAAAATAACAATATCACAGGGAACAAAATATTTTCCAATTTTTACCGGCACGTTTTCTACTACACCTTCAGGATTCTTCATGGATTTATCAGCAAATACCAGCTGAATTTTGGTGGTTCTCAGCTCCTCAAGATTCAGTGCTTTGAATAAAGAATAAGGCATCAAGTTGATACTTGACCCAAGATCATATAAGCACTTTTGAAAATTGCTTCTTCCAATGATACAAGGGATTGAAAAAATCCCAGGATCTGTATGCTTTTGAATCACCCCATGTGTAAGAACCGTGCTACATTGCTTGGATAATTCAATAACAACATCATTCTCAATCTTCCTTCGATTGGCTAGAATATCCTTCAAGAATTTTGCATAGGTGGGCATTTGCAACATCACATCAGTGAATGGGATGTTCACATGAAGAGTTTTCAACATCTCCATAAACTTGGAATATTGTTAATCCACTAATGATTTGGACTGTCTCTGTGGATAAGGGATTGGGGGATTATAAGAAGGTGGAGATACGTACATTGGAACATCCAGCAATTCGTTTGCTTGCACAGGGGCTTCTGTTGTTGCACTCTGCATCCTACTTCTCGTTGCTACAGCTTTACATTCAGCAGGATTCTTCTCTGGTTGACTTGAGAGCCTCGAAGCCTTGTGGGTTTGAGAAACATTATTCATTCGACTATCCAAAATGCGGGTTGTTATCCCGAGTTGCTCCAAACGCTCATTCATTTCATCCACCTTTGTCTTTTGGTCTGAAATTTCTCCTCTTATTTGCTTAAGTTCTTCAACCACCAATCCATTTGCTTGTTTGATTTGCTCCAGCATTCCTTGGTTCAGCCCTTCCTATTTCTCCATGAATTGATTGAGCATATCTCATAAGAATAATGGTTGGGGCTGCTGCTGGTTATGATTCTGGTTTTGTCACGTGTTGGCCCGATTTCCCTAGTTGTTCCCTTGCACAGGCATATGATTAACCAAAAACAAGATAAAAAAAAAAAAATCAAATTGAAGTCGAATTAAGATAAAAGAAATTGAAGTTTATATATTTTATTCAAACACAAGGTCAAAAGGAATTATTTAATATTAATTAAAAATTGCCTAAACTTAGATCAACCCAATAACGATATTTCTGTGTAAAAATTCACACTAATAATTTGGTTTGCCCATTTATATTATCAAAGCAATCGAGCAAGTTGCTGGCCTTATATCAATTGAACATCATTGTCGTCATTAAAGAAGCAGGAAATGTCAAGGTTTCCATCAGATGCTTTCCTTAAGTTGGGAAATGAAGTTGACAGGATTCAGGCCGTAGAGCCAACCATGTCAATTTTCAAGATCAAAATTAAAATCCGCCGCGCAGTGGGTGCCACCGTTGTTCCTCGAGAGAATGTCGTCATCTATGAAGATGGAGATTTCTAAGGTGTGCTCATCTATGGGGATGGAATCCTGACATTCTAGAATCGGTTAATCTTGATTGTTTTGCAGCTGTGTTCAACGAGGAGCTCGACATCCGAAAATTCATGGTCAGGGCTACGGATAATCCAAAGTGGATGCCACTTTGTTGTTGAGGACTTCCAAGTATATCGTTGCCTTTGTAAGAAAGGGGCGACTTTGTTTTATGAATGAAAGCAAAATAAATTTCTGTACTTTCATGTCTTCCTCAACAACAAAGTGGCATCAAAGCAGGATTCTTTAAAGAAGATGGCAACCAACGGTGGCTTAGGAGGATCAGGATCATTCCCCATCCCACCGGCGTCAAAAGAGAATTTTGACAATTGAAAAATCTGAATGCAAACAATATTTGATGATTATGAAGTTTGGGAAGTAGTTTGAAATGGCAGTACAACCATGTCTGATGATGCGACTCTGAGAAGGGACAAGAAGGCCTTGTCAATTATTCGCCAAGCACTGAACGAGAAGTATTTTGAGAAGGTCTCAGTGGCAATCATCAAAACATGCATGGGACTCTCTGACTGCTGCATTCCAAGGTGTAGATAAGGTGAAATGAGTGAAACTTCGAACTCTAGGGCTGAGTCTGAAGGTTTGAAACAAAAGCTTGGTGAAAGTGCAAATGACTATGTCATTTGAGTGGAAAGTGTTGTGAACCAGATGAAACATTTCAGTGAAATTGTCACCGAAGGACAAATTGTGGAGAAAATCCTCCATTCATTGAATCTAGCGTTTGAGACTTGGGCACATCAACTTCGAGAGGTTGAAGATAATGAGTTAGAAACAGCTTGTAAAGGCCCTTCCTCATATTGATGATCCTAGTGCGATTTGTGAAGGTTGCATCTTTTGTAATATGATCCTCCAAACAACAAGTGTTTGGCAAACTAAATCTTGGATTCAAAAGAAACAATTATTCAAGAAAAGAGAAGTTGGCTATCAATAAATGAAAATCCTTGCAACCCAAATTATGAAATGGTGCCACACTCATAGAACAAGAAAGGAATTGAAAGTGATAAATCGCACTAGATAACACAAGCAAAACTTAATAAGTTTAAAGTTCTATAAGAATTCAAAAAAGGAGCAATGCTCTCAAAATACATAAGAACCAAAATTGTTCTAAATAAGAGTGAGGTATTTCTTATATAAGTGAAGAATTGGGCCTATTCAAAAGAAAAGTAGGAATAATACACTTGAAAATGATGGGCCATAGGAATAATGCACTTGGGATTGATGGGCCTCTTTTACTCAAGTTGGTCTACTTTGAGTAGATTGAATTTTATGACAAACACCTCATTGCTTTGTTGATTGACTCACAATACTTTAAGTACCTCTTGATTACTTCTTGCTTTTGATCTAGTGATTGTCCAAAGTGAAATCAATGGAGGATTATTGACCTTCTTTCCTTCATCTTCATTGTGATCATCTTTACCATCTATGATCTTATCATTTTTGAAAGCAACCAAGAGCAGAGATCCCCAAGACAAAAGAATTTCGGGCAATTCAGCTACTTGAATTGATCCATAGTGATGTTTGTAGATCAATCAAACTAGAAACTTTGGGAGAAAATAAATATTTCTTGCTCTTTATTAATGATTACGACAGGAAGACCTGGATTTATATCCTGAATTTTAAATCTGATGTGTTTCAGATGTTCTATGAATATCAGGCTATGGTAGAGAGGCAAACTGGACTTTCAATAAGAAGGCTAAGAATGGATCAAGTGGGAGAGTTCACTGCAAACAAATTTTCTAAGTATTGCCAAACTTTGGCATTCATCATGAATTTTCTGCAGCAAGGACTCTATGACAAAGTGGTGTTGCGGACAGGAAAGACATGACAATATTGGATATGTTGAGAAGCTTGTTGAAGACAAAAATATGCTGAAGGAACTTTGGGGAGAAGCTGCTGTTTTGGTAGTTTATATTTTAAATAAAAGCTCTACCTGAAGTCTGAATAACATGACATCACAGGAGGCATTTACTGGTGTGAAACCTTCTATTTCACACAAGAAAGTTTTTGGATCAATTGCATATACACATAAGGATGATTCAGTGTGAAGCAAACTGGATGATAAATCACAAAAGCTTGTGTTCATTGGCTATGACCAGACTTCAAAGCAAGACAAGCTATTTGATAAAGTGAAGAAACAAATCCATCTCAGTAGAGATGTGATTTTCAAGGAGTCTGAGAGTTGGGATTGGAAGTCTATTGAGAATCAATACACTTTCATTCATGATTCTCTATTTGATGATGATTTATAGGTTCTAGTGGCTGCACCTGTTGATCGTGAAGATATGGAACCAACACCAGTAAGAGAGACACGACTTAGGAGGATTTTGTATATGACACAGCCACGAATTTTACCAAGAAGTTCAAAATTTCAATCACTTTTGTCTCTTTTTAGAAACTGAACCTATGGATTTTTTTGAAGCTGTTAAGGAACCAATGCAGTAGGAAGCAATTGAATAAGAGATAAAATCAATAGAGAAGTACCAAACCTAGAGAATCGTTGATAGACCTTCAAACAAAGCTATGATTGGAGTCAAGTGGCTCTATAAAATCAAACGCAAAGTGAGTGGTGAGATAGATAGGTACAAAGCAAGGCTGGTGGCCAAAGGATGCAAACAACGAGAAGGGATGACTATGATCATGTTTTTGCCTTGTTGCAAGGATGGAGACTGTCAGAATTCTTGTTTCATTGGCTGCTCAATTCAGATGGAGAATGTGGCAAATAGATGTTAAAATTGCATTCTTAAATGGAGTATTCGAAGAAGAAGTGCATGTTGAACATCCATTGAGTTTTATCAAAGAAGGAGATAAAGGAAAGGCACAAGGCACTGAATGGCCTTAAGCAAGCTCCTAGAGCTTGGAATATTACAATTAATATGTATCTGAAGAATAAAAGATTTGTGAATTGTGTTCACAAACACTCACTTTATGTTTCTAGATCCTCCATTTCTCAGTAGCTAGTGGTATTAATATATGTTGATGGCTTGTTGGTGACAGGGATCAATGAGGATGAAATTAGATGCTTCAAAGAGGAGATGAGCAAAACTTTTGATATGATTGATACTGGTATGCTGAATTATTACTTAGGTATTGAAGTTGCTCAAAAGGCTGATGGAATCTTCATTTCACACAAAGGCTTTATTTAAGAAGTCTGAAAGAAGTATTCCATGGCTGAGTCCAATCTAGTCAATACCCCTTCTGAAGTTGGTCTTATTATAAGCATACAAGACCAATCTGCTGCTGTGAATCCTATAAACTATAAAAGCCTGGTTGGTTCATTACGTTATATTACAAGTACCAAGCCTGATATTTTGTTTGCCTTTAGTTTGGTATTCCGATTTATGGAAAGTCTAAAGGGGACTCGTATGAAAGCAACTAAACGTATTCTGAGGTACTTGAAGGGGACACTGGACTATGGCTTGTGGTTTCAACAGTGTCAGTTATGTGAACTTAGAGGCTTCAGTGATTGCAATTGGGCTGGTTGCATGGATGATGCCAAGAGCACTATTGTCTACTAGATTTACTTTCTTAATGGAAGATACTGCTGTTGTCTTGAGCTCCAAGAAGCAAAGTGAGGTGAAATTGAGTTCTTGTGAAGCAGAATATGTGGCTGCAAATTCTACGAATCGTCATGCACTTTGGCTAAGTTCTGCAGGCTCCTTGCGGTGGAAAGACACTCCAACTTAGAGGGGAGTGTTGGATGATGAAGTAAGCTGGAGAAATTAACATGGATGCTCATCAATATGGCTGGAGATGCTGTCAAAAGGAGGCCGGTGATCACCAACTACTGTGGTTATCAAGTAATTATATTTTGATAGGATTAATGTAATAAACTGATATGGTTAAGGTTTAGAAACAGTAGTGTCCTGTGTGTGTTAGTATAAGTATGTCATTGCCTTTGGAAGAAAGGGGTGACTTTGTTTTATGAATGAAAGAAGAATAAATTTATGTATTTTGATCTCTTCCTCAATAACAAGACCTACTTGGAATAAGACACGTGGAGGCATCGGAGCACTTTCCTGATGTCAAGTATACCACAGTGGACGAGTAACTTTATTTGAGCACTTGATGTTCGCGTGTGTTCTCTATGAACATTGCTTCTGCAGCCTATGCTGAAAATTCCTTTGAATTATAAAATGGATTGAATCTAATTGATTTCATGATGGAAGAAATACATGTATATATTAGATAGTGATTAATTTATATGTAATATGCACTAAAAATCTATATTCATATGAACTATAAAAGGATTTACTGATTAAAGAGATGAACTAAAGAACAGATGAAGAATTGAAATAACAATTTAGAAATGAAAGAATTTTACTGTTATGGATTTACAAAAATTCTTCTATCTATCTAAAAGAAACAATACAACACTATGGAAATCAATAATAATATGTTACTCTCTTTCATCATTATTTCTATCTTACATGTGCAATCAACTTTTCCATACATGCAAGTAAGTATCCAATCATTGTTGCAAATTTTAACATACCATAAGTCAGTAGTAAGCTGGAATGTTACTCGAATCTTCTTGATGGAATAACCACCTTAAAAATTGATTCCTGCATTACACTCAATGATTTCTGCTGCTGAATTGTCTATAGTAGGGCTTGCTTCATTACACTCAATGATTTTTTACTTAGTTTTGCCACTTTTATTTGCGACTCTTTTTGTTTAACTGCTGTTTTATTCCCTTGTTCTTGTTGATTTCACTGCACTCTTATAAAAATAGTTGACATATAAAATATCAAACACATATTGAATACAAAGTATTGTAATATGTAATACGATCCCCCACCATTTCAAATTATTTTATAAAATTTAAAGATAATATTAGAAGGTAAAAAAACAATTAATTAAATCATAATTTTTTTTTTATCAATTTACAATGTCATAATAATTAGAAATTTTTTTATTTCCCTTTCCATGTATTATTAATTATGGTTTTCCATTCTTTTTCTGCAGGTTTCTTGTTCTCATGATTTGAACTATTCAAGATTTAGGTATGTTTCTTTTAATGTGATGTGTGTTTTCGATTTGTAATTTTTTATTCAATTTTATTTCAATCTATTTAAAGATGAACGATCAAATCAATGAGATTTGTTTAAAAATTAGCTGAACTTACTGGAAGGGCTGATTTGTAGATGAAGAATGAACATGGTAACCCTCTTTCATCTTTTCCATTTGAAGTCGATGGCGAAGTCTTTTTATGAGGTGTTGCTACAATCAAAGACGAGTTCATGCATTCTAATCCAAAAACAAATATTATAACGTGAATATCTTTTCGAGGGAGAAATAAATAAAATGTGATAGAAAACAAACTCTGATTCATTTTTAGGTTATATATAATATAAGATGAAATTCAGTGAAAAGTGTCACCGATTTTATGTTTTGGCAACAAATATAAAAAAATGTTTCTGATAACTGGGTGTATGATTCACTTCAAAATTCCATTTGATTCTATAGTAACTAATAATTAAAGGCAACATCTTTTCTGATAATTGTATACTGTTTTTATTTTCTCAGAAGACTCCCCTAGGTATTTTGTTTTTAATTCGATTCTTTTTTTTAGTGCTGGATTATGAATAGTAAAGAAGATAGGATACGCTCAGTACATTTATTAGGTAATTGAGCGTAAGAGCGAAATAATCCAAAGATTCATGTGCTGGCGCAGAAAGGGATTAGGAAATTTTTCAAATTAACAAAAACATAATCTAGTTTGATGAAGTGACTTCACCCGTGAGCCTAGCACACCATTTCCACCATGCACGGTGCCACAAACGAGTGGGTAGCCACACAACCAAATAAAAGCGCACACATGATTGCTCCATCATCCCGCTCCAAGTCTTCGCACGTGATATTGAACACCATCGGCAGTCGGCGCTGCCCATCCCATGGGCGCCCTCGCAACCCCTCCACCCAAAGGTCTCGGCCTTGGACATTCCTGACCACAATATAATGTTAATAACATTCAAAACAGCACACCAGGCTGTTTACGCACACTCACAAAATGTGCCCACAAGTTGAGTTGACTACAGTCCAAATACCTTGATCCCTTCATATTGCGTATTTGTACCCCCTTTTCCTTTACTTGATAATGTGGGTATGGGCCCACAACGTGGGTAACTTCCACACCAGGCAGTAATGCTGCCTAGAAGCATGAAAGGGGAGGGGGCCAAACTCAATGATAATCGTTTAAATTCCTAAACTTTTTTTAAAAAATAACGTATGAATTTGTTTTCTAGGGACCCTGCCTTCTTCATCTGTGATACCGACAAGAAGTTAAGACCTTAATCATCAGCTTTGTTGGTGGAATACCCCTCTACAAAAACAGGTTTGCAGAATACCCCTAGTTCTAAAAGTATTGTCTAAATATCCATCTTTTGATTTTTTTTATCATTTTTTAAATAATTATATTAAAAAATATATATTTTGGTGTATAAATCTTATTTATTTAATATTTATATGTATATAATAACAAAAAATTAAAAAAATAATTATTATAAATGTTGAAATTCAGGATTTCAAAAATGTTAAAAAAATAATTATTATAATTTGTGATCTGTAGTTTCTTATATATTAGACTAAGTACACAAAATGAAACCCATTTTGGCCACCCAAGCCATGCTGCAAGGCAAACGCTCTGATACCATGTTGATGCAAGAAAAATAGAGTTTTAGAAAGGAACAAAGGGATAATTCTTATGAGATCACTTTGGATGAAAAACGACTCTATTTTTCTTGCACCAACATGGTATTAGAGCAGTAAGGTTCTCAAACCTGTGTTCGTTTCGGTATTTTATTTACCGTTATGCCTTTTCCACTTAGTGGTTTACCAAGTATCAACTCGAAGCTTGTCAAATAGTGGCTATGATGGCATATGGTAGGGGACCTCCAATATTAGATGGTTCTAAGTATGGAAGTTGGGTTAAAAAGATGCGTAGTTACCTTCGAGTAAGAAAGATTTGGGATGTTGTTGAAAAGGGGAGATACCGGCTATTACATCATAACAACAAAAGGAAGCTGAGTATCTTCAATAGAAAAAAGATGAAGCAATGGATGCCTTATATCAAGCCATTTCTGAACATATGTTTGATGATATTGCAGAGTGTCAATCAGCGAAAGAAATATGAGATTCTCTCAAATCCCATTATGATGGTGATGTCAAACTCAGAGAGATAATATGCAAAAACAAGCTGAAGTATCTTGAGAGGAACAAAATGTTAGACAATGAAACCATACAAGTCTATTATGAACGTACTGCAAAGCTTGTGAAGGAGATTCGAGGATTGGGGGAAAAACTTGAGGATAAAAAGGTGATGAGCAAGGCAATCATGAGCCTACCTACAAGATTCGAGCCAAAGTAATGTGCACTTGAGACAGAAAAAAAAAATCCTTAACAATATTGAAGGAAAGCTCCATCAACTGTATTCTGAATATCCTGTTACACCAGAGCCAACATTTAGAGAGTTTATGATTGAGTTGCAATCTACAGAAAAGAGATTGGAACTAAAAGATGGTTATGAGTTTGAGAAAACTTATGGTGAAGCTGCTCTCCTCACCAAAATGCAGAATTTGAATACAAACCAAAATGCTCTCCAAACACCTAACAATGTCAAGGATGTGAAGTCTACAGCCATCAAACAATCAACAACATCAATCTCAACTTCAACCATGGGTAATCAGAAGTCTAGCCATTGTGATAAATGCAACCACAAGAGTGAGAATTGTTGGACTTTAAGCACAAATGCTTGCAAGCATTGCAACAAACAGAATCACAAGAATGAGTTTTGCTGGTGGAAGCCTGATGCTTTGTGCACGAAATGCAATCAAAGAGGCCACCTTCACAAGGTATGTGGAATGTTAAATTCAATGATAACAAGAAGGCTACTTCGAGAGATGAAAAATCACATGCATCCTTTACCTACTTTGAAGACGAGCCAGAAATATCTTTTGAAGATCCATGTGATTATGAGTGTGTTCTAATGACATAAGTCACAGATGCTAAAGGTTGGTGCTTGGATTCGGGTGCCTCCTATCATGTATGTTGTGATAAAAAGTCATTTCTCCAGCTTGAAAGGATTGGGAAGGAAGTAAGCACGTGCACTGGTGAAAATATTGGCATTGTGGACAAAGGAAGCGTTTTACTCATGCTAAAAGAAGCAATTGTTCAAGTTGATGATGTTTATTTTTCATCAAACATCAAATAGAACCTATTGAGCTTTGGTCAATTGAGCAGGCAAGGTTTTGACATTCTATTGATAAAGGATGCTGGTGGTATAACCACTAAAGTTAAAGTTGCTGATCCAAAAACGAAGATTGAATTCCATGCTGTGTTGACCACCTACAACCTCTACCAAATCACGGTCAGCGATCATACAAGTTGTATTTTCTCACTTTAGGATCAAAGCAGTTATTGGCACAAACGCTATGGACACTATAGCTTCAACAATCTGAAAATATTGTAGAGGAATAAAGAAGTACTAGAATTGAAAGACATCAAGTTTGCTGATGCCATATGTGAATTTTTCCATCAAGGTAAACAATTTAGAAAGCCATTATATTCCAGTGATTGAGTAGTGAAGGAGAAATTAGAACTTGTGCATACAGATGTTTGTGGACTGTTGCGTGTCGTTTCCTCAACAAATTTTAAATATTTATAAAACATAAAACACAAAAAGTGTAGTACGAGTATCGATCTCAGGGAGTTGTTTTTCGTGAAAAGTGTTTGTAAGAAACTTCTACAAAATGTCACGGTTTTGTAAAATGGGGTTTTTAATATGCAGAAATAAAAGTTACAACTTAAGTGATGGGCCTTGACTAGGGGACGTAGTTCTTGGGCTTTAATGAATGAAACAGGTAGTCATCTCATGCCAATTGTATATCTCATACAACCACTGTATCATTGAGCCATCAAATCTTGATGTAAAAACTATTTACCTCAACCTTTCCTCCAATTTTACCAACCTTGGATTTAGTCAATAAGTTGATAAAATCAGTTAAGCCAACCCATCGTAAATCTAATTCCATAATTCGAACATGTCATGTGTAGTGGAGAGCTTGATGGTAGCCAACAACTCTGCACTAAAAATGACTGTCGTTCTCCTTATGTTAGTGGAAGGAATAAGCTTAATTATTTGATAGGGGATTTTTCCATATGCAACTCTTGCAGTATGGATATCAATATCCTATCAAATAGGCATCTTGACAACCCTTGCCCTTTCGTTCATAACGCATCATTTCCATGGATTTTCATACATAAAGCTCGAAAATCCTAATTGACCCTAGATGCCTTGGTCAGAAATAAATTATCAAACATCATATGCATCGATAATTCACCAATATGATCATCATAATCAAAATTCGTGCAAAGGCCATCATGCCCCACGACTTTCACATATAAACCATCATCATGCTGCGCATATACACGTAAGATATGATTCTCGAAAGCATCAATCATCAATAAAATTTCGTGCATCCTAGGGCAGCAAAACAATCCAACATAATCAGATTTCGTGCATCACATGCTATTATGATGATCGCCAGCAAGGCTACATACGAGAACATCTCGCAATCACATGCTATCACAATAATCGCCGTCAAGGCAACATACGAGAACATCTCGCAAATCAGCAAAGATTTTAACTTTTCACTAGCAAGGCGACATACGAGAACATCTCGCAAAATCAGAAAAGATTCTAACGTATACACGTATTCTGCAACCTCGCTCTGATACCATAGTTGGGTTTCTCGTAGACATCGTATGTCTCAAAAGCAGCGGAATTTTAAAAATTTTGAGAAACCCCCAACGCAGATCTTGGAATACGGTATACATCAGACATAGGGATGTTCAAAGTACCTTTCAGATGACTCCGTTGTTCACCAACCGCCAATAGCAGACGGCCTCTATGGTATCCACACGTGGAGCACTCCGTCGATAACCTTCTCAAGGCTCTTGAATGCTGGTCGAATTTCTCAGGTGCTAGTAGAAAAAAACGCCTCCTTGTGAATTAGTCTAAGAGAGCACGAAGACCTTTTGGAACAGATCTCAAGATCTAAATCTTTTTCGATAGATATGTTTTGACATATCAAATCATATCTATATGAGATCTTTTATTTTGAGTTTAATCAATATTAATCTCAAAATAATTCTCTATTTAATTTATCCACTTTACCAATTACATCTCATGTAATTATGTCATTCTATTTTATATCGATGAGTGACTCCACTATTGTGTGTGACCCTATAGGCTTCCTCAATCAAGGCCGTAATAATGGATTTATTAATTAACTCTTAATTAATCAAATCCATCATTATCGATCATGAGTGATGTCTAGCAACATATCATGATCCCCAAGATTACAGAAAAATCAGGTGAACTGATTGAGCCTTTCCATGACCAGCAACCATGCAATGAACAGCTTTCATCATACTTATATCTCATTCGATATTAGAACATGGGTGTGTGTCTTTCTGATGTATCGAACTTATAATTGCATTCAAGCACTAACACTCAATGATCTACTCAAACAATTTGAGTGTCATTACCCTGGGCCCAGGACTTACTGTTAGGTTTTGATGCAATTACATAAGATATGATCTCATTGCTAACATGAGTGATGACTCCTTTATTGATCAATCAACTATCTCCAACCTTAAGGAGTCACATCCCTAGTCATCCATACTAGGCAAGCCATGGTTAGGTTCCCATTAGTAATGAGCGAAAATGTGAGGTTAAGATCAAGATAACTTTGTTGACCTCAAGTCTAAGTTTAATTGCACAACTGTCATATTTGAGATCTTGCTACTGACACTTGGTTAGCTTCCCATAGTAGTATCTCGAAGATGAGTCATCCAGTGAATCGATTCTCTAATCGACACCCACACATAGGTTCTAGTAATCTCATTACATCAATTGTGAGAACCATTGCTGAAACAATTTAGGGAACTCAATGTGTGCCAGCTTATCCGTATTTGTGATATCCTCATTTCACAAATACTCTAGCTAGGGAGTTTTTAACTTGATCATGAGTGTTTGAAGAATCTCACATTATGATCTCAGATTATGATCTCATCATAATTTCTATAGCACATAGATCAAGTAGAGGATTTTATCAATGATATAAATTTGATCACAATTGAAAGTAAATATCAAAAGATAAGATTTGCCAATGAGCTGATTGTCTCTAGAACACATACACTAACACCTGCTACTCATGAAACTAAGTGCTACAAGTGGCTTTTATATCACTTCCCACGTGCATTAACTCCTTTGGATCCCTTTCCCATCATTCCTTCTGTCTTGTATGCGCCACCACACTTCCTTTTCGTGTAACTTAGCACCCAATCATTTCTGCAGACTCTGACATGTCCTAAGTCAGGGGCCTTGACCAGTGTCAGTCTTCCGCCCACAATCGTTCCAAGTCGCGTACAAGGCACGAAAAGTCAAAATATGACCACCTGCAATACTCCTGCAACACTCCATGACAATCTCCTTACATGTCTCGGTCAAAGTGTGAGAAAAAAGACAGAAAATATATACAAAATTGGAAAATAGAAATTTTCTAATAAAAATCAAATACTTAATAATAAGACTCCTAATTTGGGTGTCTTAATACATAATTAACATATAATAATACCTAATAAATAACTAGAAAATGACACTTAACATATTCTCCCACACTTAAATCATGCTTGTCCTCAAGTATAAAAATCATAGCAGTCCACGAAAAAAAGGGTAGAACCTAAGTCATGATATATTACTAAGGCACATTGTTCCTACAACAGACGTTTACTTCAATTCTTTTCCTATCCTTCAATCAAATTAAGGCAAGCCACTCAAGTTCACTTGCATCAGATAAAGACTTAACTAATGGCTACTTATACACTAAGATCATCAAAGTAAAAACAACAAAGAATATATACTATAGTGACTTAAGACCTTTTTCTCTTTTCTTTTCTTCTTTTTTTTTTTCAAATACAGGTCCCCACTTTGGGGAAGAATGTTTGGATTACGAAACCTTATATGTGGTTTTAGCCATGGTTTCGCCAAACATCCTTAACTTTGGCATCCCTTGTATATTTATTTATATATTTATTTATTTTTTTGGGTCTCGATCTGATCATTATAGGAACAGAAAAAATTTATTCACAACATAATATATACAAGGAATGAAAATGTAATCATAGCCATTGTATGGTCTTTCCTAAATCATGCAACAAAAGTTTGATATTTAGAAAGAAAAATAATTGAAGTATTTTCCTAGCAGTAAGGAATTCATGAACCTAAGCATGATCAATCCTAAAAATTCTAGCCTTATTCATGGAAGCAAATATACTTGAGGAGCATAGTGGGGATTTTTCATAAATAAAAACAAAAATAAAAAGAAAACATGAAGCACAAAAAACAAAAAAAAATGCAACACAGTTTGACGTATAAGTCCTAATGCCCAGAAGATACTAGAAAATAAAAAGAAACATAAACTCCTCCCCCACACTTAATTTTGAGGATGTCCTCATCATCAAGTGCAGCGGAAGGTACCTTAGTCATGAGGCATGCGGGAGTGTGAGGCAGAAGCCATGAGAGTGTCAAGCTTTGTGGAAAGCGTAGAAACCTGTTCCTGGAGACTCTGAATAGCTAGCAGTAGGGTGTGTTTGGTGGGGCTTGAAGGTGCAGTGCCGAGAGGAACGTCTGTTGGCACACAATATGGATTCACAGCGTTGAGTAAGAATTCCTCGGGCAGATGTTGCATCCCTATTTCACAGATCCTCGTCGCCAACCTGCCCCCTAATACTTCGCTGCCTAATTCACACCAACTTAGGATTTGCAATGCGCAACTTCTACGTCTTTGTCACCACGGGTTGTTGCGATCGTGCGCACTGTCACAACTACATTTTGTAATTTCTACGATCGTTGGGGGCCTTTCAAAGGCACCATTTTGCATCGGGCTTGCAAGGAGCTTCGGGATGATGTGCAGTGCATGACATGGATCAAAGCGATTTGAAAGTTATGCTTCACAGACCGACCAGCATGATTTATGGGTTATTTGGTAGTGCAACACCGCTAAAGTGAGAAGAAACTGGCAATTATGGATCGAATACCAATAGAACAAAGAAGTTAAGTATGCTTGAGCGAGAGTAGTAATAGGATGGATGACACCCTTGAAAGTTCTCATGTTGTATTCGTTTATTTATACAGTTTCCGGCAGCACGCTGTCAGTTGTGAACGTGCAAGTCACGACGTGATCATCAGCGTCAAGTAAAAATTCCTTGGGCTTATGTGGCATACAAATTTCGCAGATCCTCATCGCCTACCTGCCCCTCGTACTTCCCTGCCTCATTCACACCAACTTAGGATTTGCAATACACAATATCAATGTCTTTGTCACCACGGGCTGCTGCAATGGTGCGCACTGTTACAACTACATTTTATAATTCTACGATCGTTGTGCGCCCCTCGAACGTACCATTTTGCACCGGGCTTGGAAGGAGCTTCAATATGATGTGCTGTGCATTACATGGATCAAAACGGTTTGAAAGTTATGCTTCATGGACCGAGCAGCATGACACATGGGTTACTTTGTGGCGCAACAACACTAAAGTGCAATAAAACCGGCATTTAGGCATCCAATAGAATCAAAACTACGAAGTTAAGCATGCTTGGGTGAGAGTAGTATTAGGATGGATGACACCCTGGAAAGTTCTCGTGTTGTATTCATTTATTTATATGGTTTCCAGCAGCACGCTGTCAGTTGTGAAAGTGCAAGTTACGACGTGATCATCAGCGTCGAGTAAAAATTCCTCGGGCTTATGTGGCATACCAATTTCGCAGATCCTCATCGCCTACCTGCCCCTCGTACTTCGCTGCCTCATTCACACCAACTTAGGATTTGAAATATGCAATTTCTACGTCTTTTTCACCACGGGCTGCTGCGATGCTGCGCACTGTTACAACTAAGTTTTAAAACTTGTACGAGCGTTGTGCACCCCTCAAACGCACCAGTTTGTGTTTGGCTTGCCAAGAGTTTCAAAATGATGTGTTGTGCGTCACATGGATGAAAGTGGTTTGAAAGTTATGCTTCACGAACCGAGGAGCACGACGCATGGTTTATGTATCGAATACCATCAGAACTGGGAAGTTAAGCATGCTTGGAAAAGAGTAGTATGGAAAACCTTGCAGGTTATCAGCTGCATTAGAACATAAGGCCTAGTGGGTAGTGAAGAGGCTAAACGTTGATGAAAGTCTCACTGAAAGCCAAAGAAAATTACAGCTCTTAGACTGGAAGAGCTGAGGAATGATGCTTATGAAAGCTCAAAGTTATTCAAAGCTAGGACTAAAAGTTACCACAACAAGCATATTTCCAGGAGGTCCTTTGAAGTTGATCAGAAAACTTTGCTGTTTCAATCTGGGCTGAAGTTACATCCAAGGAACCTCAAATCTCGTTGGATTGAACCATTAGTAGTGAAGGAAGTTTTTGCAAATGGAACAGTGGAGGTGTATGATGGAGAGACTAAAACAGGTTTTATTGTGAATGGGCATAGGTTGAAGATTTTTTATGAAAATCTTCAAAACAGATTGGTTGAAGAAGTTTAAGATCTTTTGGCTGAAGAAATTAAGTTCTTGTTCCACTATTTTTGAGTTCAGGTAGGGTTGAAGAGGAAGAAAAAGGGAAATCACAACGAAAAATGACCAGCAAAGGCATCCCCTACTTCAAGCAACATGCCGAAATGCTCAACCTCAAGTACCTACACTTTGATGAAGAAGAATTCACAGCCAGGTACAATGAGCTAAAAGGGGCAAGGGTGCTGCCTTGCCGGGCCATAGATTTCCAAATATTGGTAGAATTGGGCATACTTACAGAAGTTCATTCAATTCTAGAGATTTTGCACTGCTTGCTTTATGTGATTTGAACCGTCCATCTTATGTTGAATTAATGCATGAATTTGCTTCTACCGTCCATCTTATGTGATTTGAACCGTCCATCACATTTAAATTGCTAGGAAAGAATTTCTCGTTATCAATTGCTAAATGGAATGTGGCTTTAGGTTTTTGTATAGAACACCATGTTGAGTCTCATGAATTTGCTACCTCAATATTTGATTACCCTGATGATTTTGATGCTGAAGAGGTTTATGAAATTTTAACTGATCAACATGTGATAGAATTTAAATCCAAAGGGACAAAAGCTGATTTATTTACAGACCCTGCTATGCGATATGTCCACTTGCTTGTTTATGCTGTACTTTTTGGTAGGGCCTTAGGATTTAATTCTCTGTACAAATGTGATTTGTTTGTCATTTGGTGCTTGTTGCACAAGACACCCTTGAATTTAGGGACGATTTTAGTAGAGCAAATATCGGAGGAATAACATAAACCATCTTGGGTTCAGTAATGTTATTACTTTTCTTGCTCAAAGGTTATGCTCTGTTAAAATTTTTGAGTTGGAATTCTTGCATGTAGAAACGAAACTAGCCCCTCTTAATGCTCATTTTCTTAAAACTATTGGACTAATTCGGGCATGAGGAAGTGGATTTCTTTTCAACTTTGTGAGGAGGCACCTCCATGGAAGGGAAAAAGAGATACCTCTGATTAGACAGCCACGACCCGAAGGAATGAGATAGATTGCTGCTGCAAGGAGAGGATTCACATGATATATGATAGGCGGGAAGTAAAAGAACTCAAACAGGGAGTGAAGGACTCCTCCCTAATTAAGTAACATCGCTGTATTGCTTTAGTTTTATTCTTATTTTTGTTTTTATTTTTATTTTTATGGCATTAGTCTAAGTTAGGAGTAATTTTGTAGCGCAATGTTATGGTTAAGAGAATTTTGTGAATGGTTGAGGAATTTTCTTACAAGCATGGGATGTTTTTCATGATGCACGAAATGCATGAATTTTTTTATGGCTATTTATGAACCAGTGAGCATGTTTTCCCTTGATTATTTTCATGAAGTAGCAACATGTTCAATGTAGTTGGATTGGTGCATTCAAGATTTTTTTGTCAAGTAGAATAGCATATCTTGATCTTTCATGGAAGACTTGTTGTGGCAAGATCAGTAGACAGCAAAAACAAATGGGGTCAGAAAAGCATCATCACTAGAAAAGCGATGAGACCCACATCTTGAAAAGCAACACACAACGAAAGAGCGTGTGTAGACGGTAGAGTAAAGAACACAAGGAGGTTATGAAGACAACTCAAAGGAGTAGAAGGGTCCCCTGTAGGAATAAGGAGGGGAGTGCATTGCCCACACTCACATACAAAGAGGGAAAGTAACAATTGTCTGAGTTGAACTCTAAACTTTCCCTAGTCTCGATCTCTGTAAGAAAAAAAATAAGGAAGACGATGAAAAAAAAGAGGGAAGGAAAAATATAGTGATGGCAACCAATATTCTTTGGAGGTACGCATATGCTACTCTTGCTCATTTAATCTTCAAATGCACCTTTCAGGAAGAAACTGTCATGTATGCTTGAGTGACACCCTCACATGCACACTGGCACCCCTTCGATTCATTCATTTTGAGCTGAATGTTAAGCATCTGTGTTGCGTGTTGTTTCCTCAACAAATTTAAAATATTTAAAATGTAAAACACAAAAGAGTGAGGTACAAGTATCGATCTCAAGGAATTGTTTTTCATAAAAAGTGTTTTGTAAGAAACTTCTACAAAATGTCACAATTTTTGTAAAAGGGGGTTTGTGAAATGCAGAAATAAAAGCTACAACCTAAGTGATGGGTCTTGACTACGAGACGTAATTCCTGGGAATGAGATTCCGTCTCCTTCCTTTGTCCGTCCTTGCCTCGGTTTTCACTGATTTCTTTCGAAAAGCTAGTTATAGGAGCAAGGAATAACCTACTTTCCCTTGCACTCTGATTGACAAGGAGGAACGTGAATAGCCTCATGTGATTCCCACTTAGATAAATAAGAAGACAAGAGGATTGCCTTCGATTGCCTTCAAAACCGAATTGCGCGCATGTGCCCAATTGTTGCCAATGGCCAGTGGCAGGCTCGAGGTCACAACCTGCCCACTATCGCAGTAAATAGGCCACAAATAATCCGATACTTCCCTGGAACTGGTAGGGTTGGAGTTGGTGCTCTTCACCTTGATCTTCACCAAAATCCGCGAGGAGTGGCCTGCTACTCATGGACCTTGATTAGGAGTCGTTACAAAGGAATGCAATAAGATGCTGTTGGGTTTCTCGTAGACATCGTATGTCTCAAAAGCAGCGGAATTTTAAATTTTTGAGAAACCCCCAACGCAGATCTTGGAATACGGTATACATCAGACTAAGGGATGCTGAAATACCTTTCAGATGACTCCGTTATTCACCAACCGCCAATAGGAGACGACCTCTATGGTATCCACACGTGGAGCACTCCGTCGATAACCTTCTCAAGGCTCTTGAATGCTGGTCGAATTCCTCAGTTGCTAGTAGAAAAAAACGCCCCCTTGTGGATTAGTCTCAGAGAGCACGAAGACCCTTGGAGCAGATCTTAAGGTCTAAATCTTTTGATAGATATATGGTAATATATCAAATCATATCTCCGTAAAGATATTATCTTGTGAAGATATGTATATGTTCCAAATCTTATCTATATATGATCTTTTATTTTGAGTTTAATCAATATTAATCTCAAAATAACTCTCAATTTAATTTATCCACTTTACCAATTACATCTCATGTAATTGTGTCATTCTATTTTATATCGTTGAGTGACTCCACTATTGTGTGTGACCCTATAGGCTTCCTCAATCAAGGCTGTAATAATGGATTTATTAATTAACTCTTAATTAATCAAATCCATCATTATCGATCATGAGTGATGTCTAGCAACATATCATGATCTTCAAGATGTAAGAATAATCAGGTGAACTGATTGAGCCTTTCCATGACCAGCCACCATGCAATGAACAGCTTTCATCATACTTATATCTCATTCGGTACCAGAACATAGGTGTGTGTCTTTCTGATTTATGGAAATTATAATTGCATTCAAGCACTAACACTCAATGACCTACTCAAACAATTCGAGTGCATTACCCTGGGCCTAGGACTTACTGTTAGGCTTTGATGCAATTACTTGAGATATGATCTCATCGCTAACATGAGTGATGAATCTTTTATTGATCAATCAACTATCTCCAACCTTAAAGAGTTACATCCCTACTCATCCATACTAGGCATGCCATGGTTAGGCTCCCATTAATAATGAGCGAAAATGTGAGCTTAAGATCAAGATAACTTTGTTGACCTCAAGTCTAAGCTTACTTGCACGGCTGTCATATCCGAGATCTTGCTACTGACACTTGGTGAGCTTCCCATAGTAGCATCTCGAAGATGAGTCATCAAGTGAATTGATTCTCTAATCGACACCCATACATAGGTTCTAGTAATCTCATTACATCAATTGTGAGAACCATTGCCTAAACAGTTTAGGGAACTCAATCTGTGCTAGATTATCCGTATTTGTGATATCCTCATTTCACAAACACTCTAGCCAGAGAGTTTTTAACTTGAACATAAATGCTTGAAGAATCTCACATTATGATCTCATCAAAATTTCTATAGCCATAGATCAAGTAGAGGATTTTATCAATGATATAAACTTGATCACAATTCAAGGTAAACATCAAAGGATAAGATTTGCCAATGAATTGATTTTCTCTAGAACACATACACTAACACTACCTCTAATTAGGATTTTATTTATTTCTTTGGATAATACGTCTGCGAATACAAACACTATTGACATTTTGAATAATAGAATGAATCCTATGTCGAATAAAAAAAATTTATTTCCTTATGACAATTTTTTTATTTAATTTTTTGAATCTTTCATGGGTTACAATTTCTTCACTCATTCTATTTTTTAAAAAATAAAAAGTTTAGTGAATTTAATAGAAACATTTTACTTTGGTACTAAGATCTTGATTGGTATTTATTATCCAAATTCTCAACCTACTATTTCATATATTTGTTAAATTTTGTTGGATTTTTATGATCATCAAGGTGATTGTAATTTTTTAGAAGATGTAGTTCGAAATATGAAAAATAAGTTTTTGAAACAATTGGATGATATCCAATATTTGTTTCTTATTGCACCGATTTTACTTAGGTTAAATCTAGAGGTGTAAAAACTTTACTTGAATATATTTCAGAGTCTTGCGCTATAAATGATGTTGCTCTTTCCATTAATAATTCGTGAAGAAATAGATTTTAATACAAATAATGTTCTATGTGGCATGTATTTGCTTTATGCTTCTAGATATTGTGAATTCCATTAATAATTTGATGTTTGACAGTTGCAATTCGATGGACATTATTCGTAGGAAACATAGTTCATTTGTGTCATCCTCTTCATCATTTTCATTAAATTCTGTTGATCAAATTACAATTTACAATAATACTCTTATTGTTGAGGGTGTTCATGATGACAACTTAGACATATTGGGTTGATAGAAGACAAATTCTACTACTTACCCATCTTCTAACACCTTCAGCATTTGCAATATCGTCCGAAAGTGCATTCAGTGCGGGAGGACGAGTTCTTAATCACAAGCGCTCCAAATTAAATGTATAGACCATGAAGGCCTGCATTTGTCTAGAGGATTGATTAGAGGCAATGAAAAGAAATCAAACGTTGTCCTCGAGTTCGAGTGAAGATAAAGTTGAAGACTACTAATTCGGAAACATTATGTGCTCCATAAAATACTATTACTTTTTTTTAAAATGTTTTATTCGTGCTTCTAATTAAGATTGTATGATTCAAACAATGTGTCTTAAGGCACCCACTAAGGTGTTAAAGAGGACTGGAAGACATGGTCGATTTCGAAAACCAGCATTTGGACACATCCTTACCAAACACCCACACGAGCAAAAGTGGTTGCTTGGAATATGGTCTCATACACCCTTCCTAGGCACCCATACGAGGGAAGAATCTGCCTAGAAAATCGTCTCAAACATCCCTTCCCAGACATACAAGCGAGAGAAGTGGGTGCCTGGAAATGATCTCACACACTGACACAAGGTACTGTAAGTGCCTTAAAAAAGGTGTTAGACTCTCTTACCAGACACCCAAATGTGCCAATATAGGTGTCTAGAAAATGTTTCCAATGAAAGATGATACTTTTTATTTACTGCACTTTTATTTTATAGTCTTCTTAACATGTGGTTTAATTTATTTTTTAGAATTTAGGGTACATTAAATAATTTTATAATGCACTTAATGCACGATTTAATAATTATTTTTGAATATTAAGAATACTTTTACAATTTGTTATTTGCAAATTTCAGGTTGAGAAATTTGGAGCGGTTAAAAACAAAGGGAATTGTTGAAGTTTTTTTTTTTATATATCTATTCTAGTTTCAAGGGTGCAGAAAAGATCTATAGAGTAGGATCAAATCCCAAAGATAGTAAGTCCTTTCCCTCATAATAAGAAAATTTTTTTCAAAAGATTCTACAGCAATTTCAATATGAAATGGAAATAGTTACCTTTTGGAAAAATCCAACAATAGGAGGAAATTTGCCTTCGGGAGGTGGGAAAAAAACAACAAATGAAACGAAACACTGAAAACCGATTTGTAATACAAATGGAATTCTAATTTCCATGAAAAACTCTTGTAATAAATGATAATTGACTTTGTATCATTTTAAAATATATTTTTCATCATTTTTTAGGGGTTTTTTCATTCATTTTTTAATTATTTTTTATTGATTTTACATCTATTATATTAATTTGATATTTTGAAGAGAAATTGAATGTTATTGATTTTTAGTACAGAGCAAACTTGATAAGAAATAAATATTCAAAAAATTTTGAATTCGAGAATACATGAATGTGAGCCAAAGAATAAGTTAAAAAATAAAAATTTGATCCAAAATTCATGTATAAGACAGATATTTGAAAATGATATTAGAAGATTTAGATAAAAAAATTTAAATAAAAGATCTTATTTAAGACCATGAAATAAGACCAATATAAGACTTAGATTTATTTTCCTATAAATAATCTACTTTCTCAATCATGGAATACCTCTTTGATCATTTTTCTTTTAATATTTCATATTTATATGATTATTTTCATGTGAAAATCAAACATGTATGTGCAAGTAATTGCAATTAAGAATATATGATGAAACCTTGCACAAGTTCCTATGAGTATGACTATTTTATTATGTTTTTTGATATTTTAATTTGAGATTTGATTTTATTTTTCTTAATGTTTTCTTTGTTAAGGTATTCTTTAGTATCACAAAATGATAAGGGAATGTAAGAAAATCTCATATTGATCTCAATTACCTAATAAGAAGAGTTTAGTTGAATATTATTGAAAATATGGGAAAACAAGTTATTAAATGAGATGATATTGTTCTAGTGATATGTTTGATTCTATAATTCCACTAAATAAAAATATTATATTATAATGATTATGTAATAGTATTATTTTACAATAGCACCCTTAAAATTTACATAAGTAAATCAATGGTAGACGTTTACATGTACATACATAGGCAAACTTCTACATTATGGAGGTTTACTTCAAAGTCATTATGTCTATTATTTTTAAAACATGTCTTTCGTTTTTTTTTTAATCGGTTTTTAAGAAAATAGAAATAATTAATTAACAATGTAAACAATCTTATTTATTAATTAAATGATTTTTGTGTAATTGCAGAATTACCGTCCATGAACTCCAAAAATGGGAATAGATCCACGAAAAGTTCTATTCAATTGCTAATAGGAATAGTAATATAGTAACGGGACACCAGAAGAGTTGATGGGGATAAGCAGTATGAGATAGGAAACCAAGTACGGTTCTAAGGGAAGAAATTCATCTACCTAGTCCGGACAGGGAGAACGGGCCATTCTCCAGGGCGATTCTGATGGGGATAGTATGTTTGGTTTGATCAAGGCGCTCAGTATTGAAAACAGGCCATGGCACTTACTCCTCTTTATTCTATTGAAGCACATAATTGGTTGAAGATCACGATAAGTTTTGAATAAAAGAAGGCAATTTTTTTATTTTTTTTTATTTTTTGTAGTTAACAGAAAACAAGAAAACATTCCTTATTCATTTTGGATTGTACAAATGAATCATTTTTACACTGATCCAACGCTTGAAAAGAGTTGTATGTTATTGCAGAGGTCCCTTGAGCTCCTGTTGGCTGTGTCACAATATATCCGAAAGACTCGGCCCGTATCGACTTCATGATCATAATAACCTAGTAAAGAACTCAAGAACAAAATGAATTCTAAAAATATCTACGAAATAGAGAATTACTAATCCGAATTTGAAGTTGATTGTAGTGGGCCTCTTTGTATGCATTTTGTGGAAATAGGACTCTATGATAATTCATTTCTCGAAAGCCCAAATAAAAATTTTGGTGGATAAGGATCCGGTATAAACTTCTTTCGAGGAATGGGCCAAATTGCTTCATTTCTTAAGAACAATTGCTCAAGGACTTGAAACTACCATGTGAATCTAGAATCTACATGCCGATACTCATGATTTTGATAGCCATATCGTTGTTAAGTGTCATTTTCTAACTATTTATTATATATTATTATGTGCTAATTAAGTATTAAGTCGTCAAATCTAGGATTTATATTGGTAGGTAGTCAATTTTATTATAAAATTCCTATTTTTGTATTTTGCACATATTTTGTTGTCTTTTATCGTGCACTTTCACCCAAAATATCAAGAGGCAAACTTGAAGTATTGTACAAGACTAGACATTGACGTTTCATGCCTTGTGCGTGACTTGGGTCAATTGTGGGCAATGGACTGATATTAATTAAGACCCCTAATTTATGGCAGATCAGAGTTTGCAGTAATGATTAGGCGGTTACTTGCACTCATGGGAAAGCTGGTTGTGCGCGCAAGATAGAAAGAATAATGGGAAGAAATTAGAGGAAGTGAATGCATGTAGGAGTGGCTTTACAGGAACTTGGAACATTTTGGATCGGAAATTTTCAGACTTTTTCGCATTTTGTTTTGGCATTTAGAACTTTTGATTCTTTCTTTCCACCAAGGGAGGAAGAACACTTTAACTTTCCATTGGGTTTTCTGTTTTCATGACCATTCATGGCTAAACTTTTTTAATTTCTGGGAATATATGAAATTTTCTTCCAAGTCTTGAGCATCAATCTCGGTTCTTTACTGAAATTCTTCCAAATTTTGCATATTTCCACATGTCATGTTACAGTCTTTCTGTAAGGTTTCCTAGTCATGGTCCATGAATAGCAGGCACTCCTTACAAATTATGATGAAGAGAAAGATGAAGAGCACCATCTCCAATCCTACCAGTTCGAGGGAGATAGTGAATGGTTTGTGACCAATGTACCGCGGCATTGGATGGGTAGTGACCTCATACTTGCCACTAGTCATTTGCAACAGCTAGGCACACATGCAGAATTCAGTTTTGAGGGTAATCGATGGCAATCCTCTTGTCCTCTCAATCATACAAGGGGGAATCACATGAGGTTATTCTCGTGCCTCCTAGTCAATTAGAATGTAAAAGAGAGTATGCTATTCCTTGCTCCAATAACCAGTTATTCGAAGGGAATCAGTGAAAGTCGAGACGAGGATAGTGATCACACATATTTTTGAGTGATTGAGTATATGGAAATTACTCACATTGTGCTACAAAAATCAAGTTATACTACCTAATTCTATATTTTTGCGCATGGTATCGTAGTTTTGTCATTTTAGTCTTAGTTGGGACTAAATCGACGATTTAGTCCCAACCTTACTTCTAATAGTTTTGTTTGAGCAATGTAGCATATTCGCAACACAAACCCCAAGGAGGCAGATATGAAGAGTATAGTGAAACCCAACTTAACAATCCTAATTAGAGGTAGTGTTAGTGTATGTGTTCTAGAGAAAATCAATTCATTGGCAAATCTTATCCTTTGATGTTTACCTTGAATTGTGATCAAGTTTATATCATTAATAAAATCCTCTACTTGATCTATGTGCTATAGAAATTTTGATGAGATCATAATGTGAGATTCTTCAAGTATTCATGTTCAAGTTAAAAACTCTCTGGCTAGAGTGTTTGTGAAATGAGGATATCACAAATACGGATAATTTAGCACAGATTGAGTTCCCTAAACTGTTTAGACAATGGTTCTCACAATTGATGTAATGAGATTACTAGAACCTATGTGTGGGTGTCGATTAGAGAATCGATTCACTTGATGACTCATCTTCGAGATGCTACTATGGGAAGCTCACCAAGTGTCAGTAGCAAGATCTCGGATATGACAGCCATACAAGTAAGCTTAAACTTGAGGTCAACAAAGTTATCTTGATGTTAAGCTCACATTTTCGCTCATTATTAATGGGAGCCTAACCATGGCTTGCCTAGTATGGATGAGTAGTTGATTGATCAATAAAGGTTGGAGATAGTTGATTGATCAATAAAGGATTCATCAATCATGTTAGCGATGAGATCATATCTCAAGTAATTGCATCAAAGCCTAACAGTAAGTCCTAGGCCCAGGGTAATGCACTCGAATTGTTTGAGTAGGTCAATGAGTGTTAGTGCTTCAATGCAATTATAATTTCCATAAATCAGAAAGACACACACCTATGTTCTGGTACCGAATGAGATATAAGTATGATGAAAGCTGTTCATTGCATGATGGCTGGTCATGGAAAGGCTCAATCAGTTCACCTGATTATTCTTTAATCTTGGGGATCATGATATATTGCTAGACATCACTCATGATTGATAATGATGGATTTGATTAATTAAGAGTTAATTAATAAATTCATTATTACGACCTTGATTGAGGAAGCCTATAGGGTCACACACAATAGTGGAGTCACTCAACGATATAAAATAGAATGACACAATTACATGAGATGTAATTGATAAAGTGGATAAATTAGATAGAAAGTTATTTTGAGATTAATATTGATTAAACTCAAAATAAAAAATCTCATATAGATATGATTTGATATGTCACAAAAAATCTATCATCAAAAGATTTAAATCTTGAGATCTGCTCCAAGGTCTTCGTGCTCTTTGAGGTTGATCCACAAGGAGGCGTTTTTCTCTTATAGCACCTGATAGATTCGACCAGCATTCAAGAGCCTTAAGAAGGTTATCAACGGAGTGCTCCACATGTGGATACCATAGAGGCCGTCTGCTATTGGCGGTTGGTGAACAACGGAGTCATCTGAAAGGTATTTCAGAATCCCTTTGTCTAATGTATACTGTATTTCAAGATCTACGTTGGGGGTTTCTCAAAAATTTTAAAATTCCGCTGCTTTTGAGACATACGATGTCAACGAGAAACCCAATAGATAGACCATAGATTAGGAGGAAAACAAGAGTCTAGGTAGACCTAGACTTTGTTTTTAATTGTTTGATTTATGGTTTGTGTGAGCTTGTTTAGTGATAAACATAGATCCTCTATGAGTCCCAAGGCATCACCCATTTCATCTGCGATTTAGTCCCAACCTTCTAATAGTTTTATTTGAGTAATGCAGTGCAAGTTGCAACACAAATCCCTAGGAGCCGAATATGCACAGTGTAGTGGCAGAAGATGAGTCCAAAAGACTGAAAAGTGGTACACACAAAATCCAAGGAAGAAAAAAAAGGGATTTGTTGGACAAAAGGAGGAAAAAGTTGGAGAGAGGGGTAAATCTCCCTTTGGAGACTCACGACAAGTTTTTGGAGATTTTTCTGGAGGAAGAAGAAGGAGGGGAATGACGAACCAGAAGAACACAGCTTCTCTTGAGAATTTATTTTCGTTCTTGACGTTTACTAGTCCTAGCTAAGACTAGATTTGGATTTCCTGCGTGAACAAATTGTCTTTTCCACTTCTACTGGATATTGCTCGTTGTTGTTTAGCTTTAAAGCAAGGATGTTGTTTAGGATATGCTATGAAAACATTTTCCTTTATCTTATCATGAGTGGCTAAGCACTTAGGGGGTGCCTTGGGGTGAAAAGGGGAGAAATATGCTAATAAATCCTTAGAACTAATAAACCATAGATCACACCACTTCCTTAACAAACCAAGATAGATCCAGGAGGGGGAAGTAGTGAAACCCAACTTAACAACCTTAATTAGAGGTAGACCAAAGATTAGGGGGAAAAACAAGAATCCGGGTAAACCTAGATCTTGTGAGTTAGTTGTTTGGCTTATGATTTATGTGAGCTTGTTTAGTGATAGGCATACATTCCCTAGGAGTCCCCAGGCATCACCCATTCCATTCCAGAAACTACCGAATCCCAAAACTTGTTGCTTTTCCTTACTGCATTCCATCATAGTTCTGTTTTATTTCTAGCTAAGACCAATTTTACCAACATGACACGGATTTCATGCATTAACTTTCACATAGCAAGCACCTGTTCTTCGTGTTCAACCCTAATCACTATGCTCATAATTGTTTTATGCTTGAATGTGTGTTAGGTTATAAATTTATTTGATAGGAAAGTTTACATTTACGACGTGTGAATTTTTCGTTTATCACCCTCCCCCTAAAAGGAAGAGTACAACATTCTTTTTGCTTTCTACAAGGCCCAAGAGATTGGATCTAGTTGTAAGAAGAATTCTTAAAATAACTCACTTCTTGGTCTTTGATCTCTTCAATCACTTGATAACACATAATTTTTAGTGTTGTAAGATTAGAAAATGAGTAGTATTATTATATAAGATTAGGATTTTACTAAGCATTTTGACATTTTTGTATTTAGCAGCTCTATTTTAAGTATTTCATTCTAGATTTGGACTAAATCCTAGATTTAGTGACAATCTTGGGTGTAATTATTTTCCTTAGAGCAATGCAGCACATTCTTAGCAATTCAAATCATGAAAAGATGAAAGTGCATGATGAAGATGGTAGAAAAATAGGATAAAGGAAGGAGAGAGAGTGCACCAAATCCAAAGAAGATAAAAAGGAGAGTTTTTGACAAAAGATGGGAGAAGAGAGAAAAAAATATTTAGAAACTTTGTAGAACATCCAAGAGGGTCTGGAGAAGGGGGTTTTAAAAAAGAAAAAAGAAACTACAGAAGAACAAATAGAAAGAAATCAACTCTAGAACTCAACTCATTTTTGAAGATTTCTTCTAATCAAGAACACTACTCCTAGCCAGGAGTAGATTGTAAACGATTTTGAATTTTGCATTGATCTATTTGCATTTTCTGTTACTATTTATTTTCTAATTGTCAAGTTGTGATATGAACATGCTTTTGAAGCTATGTTAATATGAGTAGCACCAAATAGTGTCTTGGAACCAAAGGGACAAGCATGTTCATTGTTCATTTAAGCATCCTAACCATATAATCACACTATTTTCTTAGAAAATCATGATAGACCCAAGAGGGGAGATAGTGATATTCATGTTAAACAAACCTGACTAGAGATAGATTAGAAAATGGGTAAAACAAGAGTTTAGATAGACTTGAACTCTGAATTTGTTAAATGAATGATTTTTGGTTTGAGTGGAATAAGAATAATAATGAGCATGTTGTTTCTAGAAACCTTAGATATCACATAATCTTCTTTTATCATAAAACGGAATTAGTCCTTGTTTAGGCTTAATCTGCCATCGTGAAAAACATAATAGGTCAACATCCAATCCTAATTACACTATGCTCATATTTCTTTTATGATTGATTATAAATTAGACTTATGAATTTATTTGATACGTGGAATTGTATTTGAATGACGATTTGCAAAATTCTCATTTATCATCCCTAAAGATGCCCCCAAATTTTGTAATGGGATGTTTGAAAAAATGATCATAGATTCACAGGTTGAATCATTAGAGTTATTTCACAATGACTTAGCAAGGTATGGAAAGAGAGGGGAAGAAGCACACTTGGAGAGTGCAGTACAATGGAGAGTTGTATACTACATTTCGGAAGGATGAATCGCTCCTGAAAAGGAATCTATTGATTCTCCTCCATTGATTGAACTATAGGTGCAACAATTTACTTCACATAAAAGGTCTTGAGTTCAAGTCCATGCTGGCTCAGCAGTGCCAAGTAAAGAGTAGAATCTCAGGGGAATATAGCTCAGTTGGTGGAGTTCCCTCTCGCAATTGGGTTGTTGCGATTATGGGTTCAATGTCACATTATCCATATAGTAATGATAGTACCTTGTAGCTAAGCCATTGCTCACTTTTTGTAGGTAATGGGGAAGAGGACTGAAACATGCCAGTAAAAGACTCTATTGAAAGAAAGATAGGCTGTTGGTGAGGTCTAGCATGGATTGTAGTTGGAGTCTCCCGGGCTCCCAAGGCCCTCATTTAAGATCCCTAGGGAAGAGGATGAAGTTAGACTCTATGGTAGAATCAATCGAGAGGAAGTAGGCTAAGTGGAGTGAAAAGGGTTTTCCATGAGATGAGAAATGCAAAGTATTAATTTCACATAAAATTTGTAAATAAGTAATTATCTAATAATGAGCAAGAAAATACTTGTGTGTCTACTAAATAGGGTATATTAGTACATAATTCAACAGAGATTTTTAAAAATGTCAATCAAGTATCATAAGTAAAATGGTCCGGGTTGTTCAATCATTTCATAACTAGAGTCATTCTTTGATAAATCATCACTCTGAGTCAGGCTCAATAGAATTTGACCATTTACTTTTTTCTATCGTGAATCTCGAGAACTGAACCAATAATTTTCTTTCATCATCAATCGAATCAATGTTTGGGGTATGAATAGCTCTCTTTCTTCTATGACTTACATGTCTCGTATTTTTTTTAAAAAGTGTTTCGATTGATGGGATTTGGTATGAAATCGTTGATGCCCATTACAATTTTTTGAATTTCCATAATTATCCACTGTCCTAAATGTGTTAGAAAAGCAACCATCTATCCATTTTTTTTTCAAAATTATGTTTCAACATTAAGTAATAGTTATCTATTTTTATTGTGTATTTTTTATTAATTTATATTGATACACAGTCCTGTGTGATAACTAATGCATTGTAATCGTATTAATATATATTAAATATTTTAAATAATCTTTTACTAGATTAAATACCATACCCATACAACAAATTAATAACAAGTATCGCTTCCCCAGTTGACTTCTTAGGAATCGATCCAGACCAAGAACGTTTTCTTCACACGTCTATATATATTATCCATATGTAATATGGCTATCCATGATATCATTATTTTACATATCAGTAACCTATACAAATTACTAATGCAAGTTGAAAAATCATTAAACGTAAATTATTTTCAGGAAATCATTAAAATTAAATAATCAATGCATTGGTTACTGGTATGCACATTAATGATTTCTTAAAAAAGTGAGTAAGGAGGCGCCCCTAAATGCCCTATGTGTATAGGCCAATAATTTTAAAATTTATACATATTTTTGTACAATATTTTCTGGAAATTAGTGTAAAATTAATAACCAAAAAATAAGATGTAATAAATCATTATAAGCAAATGCATTAGTTATCACATTAGACTACATATTGTAAATATGTGACAACTAAAAGTTACGTTTCCATTAATAATAATAATTTATTTATTTTATTGATAAGTTGCGTTATTAATAACTATAAGAGTTATCTCCGTGAAATTATATACATTTACGTATGTTTTTTAAATTATGTATTTAATTTTAGTAAAAAACACAATAAATTATTGATAACTATTATTTAATGTTGAAACATAATTATGAGAAAAAAATAACAAGATGGGTATATTTCCAAAATTATCTGGTTTGTCATCTCCACACGCAGCCAAGGATGGTCATCCACATTTCTCCAAAATAGAAGAATAGCTGTCTGACGAGCCTACATAGTGTTATGTAGTTGATCAGTAAAGGGTGACCATGTATCATGTTTGTATACAATATGGTTAGATGGCGAAAGTATAATGTTCAATCATATTTCATACCTTTTGGACAAGTATAGAATCAATGAAGTAGAAAAATATAAAGACCAATTTATGAAGAAAGAGCAACCCCTGCGCTTCGAGAATTCTTCCCTCTAGAATCTCTTCTTGGTTTATCAAGCTTGTTTACCTCATTTATTTTTTTCGTAAAAATATCCAATATTATGTAAAATCACCAAAAAAATATTAATAATTCCTGTGATAATGAGGTGGCATGTGGAGCTCCGAACAAATCATTGAAACATGGTCTGGAGCTTTCCGTGAGTATGAAGATCTTCATCCTTTTCCATGAGTGCAGATGCATAGTTTCTGTCTTTCTACATGGGATTCATTACGTTGGCCTTCGTCACGTGAGCAATTGCACTCCTTCAACATTTCCTTTCTAGACATTGCTTTGTGAGCTATTCATCATCTAAGCACTACTTCTCTAATACTTTATTTCTGAATCTTTGCTATACTAATGGTTCTTCTCATTTACTTTTTGCTCAAGCCTTTCTCTTTTTTCTTTTTTTTTTTTTTTTGAAGATATCTCCATTATATATTGTCAAAATTTATACACTAGTTTAACTCTGCTGACATATAGAGGTCCCAATGGAGCTAATTTTTCCTATATATCCCGAAAAGCTATATATCAAAAAGTGGCTTAGCCTATTCCAGTTGGATTGTGGATAGGTCTTGTCAAGTTCCATATGCCACATGACTGCAGCAATTGTCGAGTTCCATACTTGTCTACTTTTTCTAACCGACAGTCAATCGGAAAAAAAGAATACCATGTAGAGATTGAGGTCATCCACCTGCCTAAATGCCACTATTCTAGAATTTTCCTTTATATACTACCAACCATTGAGCATTGGAACATAAGGTGTTCCGATATTTCTATCGAGTGACCACATCGAGAATACTTACAAGCCTCTGCCTCTGCTTCTTGTATCATGAGATTTTCACTTGTGGGGAGCTGATTCATGCTTGCTTGCCAAAGAAAAATATGATGGTAATACAAAGAATTATTATTGAAATTTTCTTTTAAAATATTGACTCAAGACTGAAAAGAAAACAAAAATTTGGTTTTAAAATAATAAGAAAAATGGCTTTAGATCTAGAATTCAACTTGCTCAAATTTCACCCATACACATATCTAGAAATCTAATCTGCTTGTATAAATTCTGAGGGTGTTATTCTAGAATAGTGTTACTCGGTTATAGCACCCTCCCTCGTTTATAGGAATTATAGAATCAACCATGTCACCAGAGTTATTTCATCTCTTGTTATAATCCATGTTTTCCCCACACCCAAATCTAACTCCTACAGTTCACACCTCGTAGACAGATTAAACAAAATATGCCTTAACAACAATATCAGATTGATAATTTCTCCTTAGGTGCCTGAAGACCACCTTAGATTCTCCCACACTCTCTTGAGGTTATGTAGTGTTAAAGAGCACGTTCGTAAAGAAAATGTTGAGAAAAACAGAATCAAACCTCAAATTAAATATCAAAAAATATAATAAATCAATCACATGTGCAAGACTTACACAAGTAAGGTTTCATCGCAGATCCTTAACCGCAAGCACCTACATGCATACTTTTGACTCAAACATGAAAATAAACACAAAAATAGGAAAAAACACAAAGAAAAAAGGGTCTAAATATATTTCTAATGATTGAGAGATTGGGGTACTTATAGAAGAGCAAATCCAAATCTTCATATTGAACTTGCTTAATGGGTTTAGATAAGATTTTCTATTCAAATCTTTTATTCAAATCTTTCAAGATCATCTTCAAATTGATCCAAAAATTCCCTAAAAATCCACAAAATATACTTTCTCTGCAAAAAGATCAAAGTAGTGTGAAAAATACAAAATCAATTGAAAATAATGAGAAATTGGAGTTTAAGGTAATTAAAAACAACACTCAAAAGTAATAGAAGAATATGTTTTAGAACGACATAAAATCACTTATTAAAATCCTCACTTTCAATGGAAGTATAAGATTCTTGGCTGCTTTAATAGTAAAATTCTATCCCATTTGACTGAATTTAACCTCATTAGCTGGATTGTCGAGGCTGTATGTCCTAATAGCGATGATGCCATATTGTTGGTCACTCTTTGATGGAACAAAGCAGCCGAAGTTGATGTTTCTTGGATGACTTGAAACTACGTCTGGACGCTTGGTTGAAGAAGACTTGTTTCTGCTAATGAGAGGAGCAAGTCTGCATGAAAAATAGAGCCATAAATTTATGGGAATGAATCCTTCAAATTACCTTCTTATTGTCCTCAACAATCCTCCCAAAAGCGAGTTCACGTACCATCCCTCAGCATATGCTTGAACCATAATTCAAATCTACCTCTAGACAAGTCTTTAATATTCATGATCTCAATCTTGCGATATGTCCTCGATTTGTGTTCCTTAACCACGAACTCATACTGGTGTCGATATCTCCTCCAATACCATAGATAGATTCAATAACTCTTTTCCACAAGCCTCTTTGATTGCTTTTCTACTGCCACCACCTTTTGGATAACAATGCTTAGTTTGTGACTTCCAAGCTGCCTACATCAAGTCCTCCCTCTTCATATGGTTGTAGATTTTTTTCCCAAAAGACTATGCAATCTTCCTACCTTCTTGTGGTATTCCATCCCAAAGAAACACATTCTGATATTCTCCATCTTGTTGATTACCAGCTTAGGAACTTGAAAAAGTGAGAAATAATATAAACAAAGACTCCCCAAACTGCTTTGCACATGGTTAGTCGGCCGGCTTTCGACATCCATCTTGCTGTCCAGGAATGAATTTGATTCTTGATCTTGCTTATAGGCACTTCCCAAGCCTGAATCTGTTTCATATCTGAACCAATAGGTAGTCTAAGATACTCGAAAGGCCACTCGATAACTCTGCAACCCAATCTACTAGCCATTAAGGAGATCGTACTCAAAGGAATATTGATGCCGAATACCTTCGTCTTTTGAAGCTTAACTCTGAGACCTGGGCATTTGTCTTTATCGCAGTCCATATTTCATCCTCTGAAATCGTTTGCTCCAAAACTCTACTCTCATCCGAATGAAATCTCTCAAATCTATCCATTCAATATCATAACATATCAAAGATTCCTTACTTAATAGATTCTGAAAATACTGAGAGGCAGCATATTTCATTCCAATAGCATCATGGATTTATTCTCCATCAACCATGAGTCTTCAGCACCAATTGTGATTTCAATTAAAAGCCATAGATTTGTGGAAAAATTTACTATTCTCATCTTCAACTTTCACTCATTGACTTTGAGATTTCAAATTACAATACTTTTAATCAGCCACTTAGAGCAGAGCTCAATACTATATGTACGTTCTTCCTTTGGAAAATGACAATTTTCTAATCATGTTCTCAAAGTTCCACCTCTCTAGCGATGATTTTCAATTCTTCCTCAATTTCATTCCCTCAATTGACATTTCATTTTTCAACTCTCATTTCGTCCTGTTGTAAATCAAACATTCAGGATGAGAAAAAGATCAAAACCTTAGGTGCATAACACATTATCCTAAACGATTTCTCAATCCCCAAGGATTCATGAGGCTCTACAAGAACACTATCTTGATTTCAGAAATCAGTTGAACATATATGGCTAACCATAATGTGCTCTAGATAAAAATGAGGCAAATCTAAGAAAAATCAGTCAAACATAATCCTAATTGACTGTAGACACACATGAAAGCCTTTTAAGGTCAGTTTCACACCCCCCAAATCACATGAGTTTTAGGGCCTTCTGGAAACCCAATCTAATCTAATAAAGGAGTCAAAGAAGAAAGGCTATAATGTAAATCTAAGAGAAATGAAAGAGAATTTACTGATCAAGCACTAAATAGGAGGAAGTTTACATGGTCTAACCGATGGATGTAAGGCTAGAGAATCAAAGAGAATTTGTTCTTGCAGGGCTTGAGCAAGGTGATTCTAATCATAGGCCAATTGAATTGGAATGGGATCATTGGGACTTTTGGACCTACCTCTTTTAGAGTTTTTAATTCTTTGTTGAGTCATCGGGTTTAAGAGCTTTCCTCAAGACAAATGGCAATAGATCAACATCCATGGAACAACTAGTCATGTGCTAAAAAATTAAACCTTATCAAAGGCAAACTGAAACTATGGATCAAAGAGACCACTATGAGAATTGATAACCTAGAGAGAAAGGCGGAGACGACGAACCTTATCGCTTTTGAAAAAAGGATCTAGAGGAGTTTAAAAGAGAATTGTGGAGACTAAACAATACAGAAAGACATGAATAGACAATGTTTTAAAGGAAAGTGGATACTAAAGGGGGATGAAAACAGCAGGTTTTTTCATAATTTAATTCAAAGAGGAAAGGATTGCAGAGAATGGGAGGACTAATGATCAACAGAATTCGGGAGACTAATCCAACATCCATGAAGGCTATTGCTTTTGACTTTTGTATCAACGAATATAAAGCTGATATTTACCATGCCCAAATGTTTATTTTCAGGAGGTGAAGCAACTGTCTGAAAGTTCACAAACATGGCTTGATAGAAACTTTTCAGAATCTAAAGTGTGATGAGCGATAAATTCATGTCATGGGCCTAATGGCTTTACCTTTGCCCTCATTAAAAACCAATGGCCTGTCAGTAAGATATACATTATGGGCTCTCATTAAAGGTAAGCAGATTATTGATGGAGCTCTCAGTATGGAGAAAACATTAAACTACCTAAAGTGAACTAAACATCTAGCTGGTTTTTTCAAAATTGATTTTGACAGAGCATATGATTCAGTCCAATTGGAATTCTTATTTAGAACTATGGAATTGATGAGCTTTAGCAAAATACGGATGAATTGGATTAAGGGGTTACTCCAAAACGAGGCTACTATGGTCCTAGTAAATGGGGCTCTCTGGTTTTTTTTGTAGTATAGAAGAGGTTGAGACAAGAAGATCCCTGTGCTCCTTATTCCTTATCATGGCAAAGATATTTCACTAATTAATCCAAAGAGTTATAGAATGTTACCTACTAAGGGAATCAAGATTGGTATTACTAGTCCTAATCTTCTCATCTTCGATACGTTTGTTTAAAGATGCTTTGGGCCTCAAGGTAAATATGCAGAAATTTGGACCACACGACATCAACATTGATCAAGATAGTATTGCACAACATGCATGTCAAATAGGGTGCTCAATTGGTGAATTCCCAATGAAGTATTTGGGTTTCCAAATGGGCATGCTGATGAAGCAAGTTTCTTCTTGGGATCATATCATCAATAAGTTCAAAGGTAAATTATCAGCTTAGAAAGCTAGACTGATTTTCCAAGCAGGTAGACTTACTCTACTAAAGGCATGACTTAGTAGCCTTCCTTTGTTCTACATGTCACTTTATGATCTCATGAATGAGGTATTAGAAACTCTTAAAGTAATATGTATGTGATTCTTTTGAGGAAACAGGGGTAAAGAAAGGAAAATCTACTAGATCGGTTGGAAGAAACTTTCTCAAGCCTCACAAGAAGGTGGGTTAGGAATTCCAAATTTGAAGGCCAAAAACATTGCCTTCTCTCTAAATGGTGGTGGAGATTTAACATTGAAGATAAGGCATTGTGAAGGAGAATCATAATTGGCATATATGGTCCACCGGGTGGTTTGTCAGCCTGGATGTATGTCACAAATCTAAATGGGAAAGAATAATTCATATTGGGAAATATTGGGAAGCTATTGGGAAACCACTGTACGAATAGTTCAAGTTATCTATCCATCAAGGAAATCAGATTAAGTTTTATCACGATGAATGAATAGAAGGTATATCCTTTAACATTAAGTTTCCGAGATTATTTTGTTTAGCTATGGATAGGGAGGCAGTAGTTGCAGAGTTGGGTTTGCTGTCTGATGGGGAGTGGTATTGGACATCGGATTGAAGATGCCAACTGAGATACCAAGCTTTGCAAGAACTTCACAGCTTGGAAAACATCCTGTGCAAAGCAAATTTCTTGGGGAGAGTGGACTATGTGACATGTACTAAGGATGTTGATGGAGTTTTCAATGTCAAGAAAGCAACTTTAATTATCAAAAAGTTTTTTTTAGAAGGAAGATCGACCCAACGATTGAAGAAACATAGGTGGGAGAGATTAATTCCATCTAAGGTGAACTTTTGTGTATGAAGACTACTAAATTCTGGTTTGGCAACTACTATGAACTTGGAGTTAAGAGGTATAGTGAATATACTAGTGACCTATGTGATGTGCAACTTTGAGACTAAAGATGCCTTACACACCATCTTCAAATGCTATGCAAGTCAGATCATCTGGAGTTAGATCCAAATCTAGACATAAAATGTAGTGAAAATTCGCTCAGACGACTCAACTCACTTACCTATTCACTAGCAATATGGATGATATGGAAGCGAAAAAATGCCTAAGTTTTCTACAATAGAGAGGACCCAACTTTACTAGCATTCGAAAACATCCAATTCCGTTCCTTCTCATGGATCAATAAGAGATGCAAACCTGGCACTTGTAGGCTGATTTGGCAAGATTGGGTTATGTGTCCTGTGGGTGTAGTATGCGACTCCATAGCTAGATATAGGGGCTCTTGACCCTAGTGTATAGCATAGTTCATAAAATATTGCATATAGAAGTGTAACGTAGTGTATGCCTTTTGGAAATAAAATAGCCAATCAAATAAAAGAAGGCCCAAATCA
Organism: Utricularia gibba; assembly: GCA_002189035.1. NCBI lineage: Eukaryota > Viridiplantae > Streptophyta > Magnoliopsida > Lamiales > Lentibulariaceae > Utricularia > Utricularia gibba. Next base: position 2,982,680 of record NEEC01000014.1, on the reverse strand, counting down.
TTCTCAAACCTATCAAAATTAATGGGTTGGTATCTCATATAAATTAGTTGAAGTCCTCTTCAACTAGCAATGTGGGATCACCTATTCTTCTCCAATATAAAAATTTCCAATAATCCCCTACATATTGGATATGGACTAAGTCATGCAGGCTCTAATGTTTGGAGAATGGTATCTTTCATATATAAACCAATCTTATGATTGTACTACACATGTATCACTAAGTAGATGGTATAATTGTATTTCTATGAAACGAATACTATTTTGTGATGCAGAGATATAGTCAATCACATCAAACCCACCCCCACAATCGTCAATTGTCCAATGCTCAAGTGCACTCATAAGCTCAGTGCATCTTCTATTGATTCATAAGTGTTCTAAAGATTACATATATCTCCTAGGAACCACTATCCTTCATACTTATGTAGGTGTTTATATGTGTTACTAATTTTTATAAGTTATAGAGATATTAAAAGTAAATACTCATCATTTACTTTCCATACAGAACACATATTCCATAAAAACGACCACTTGCCTAGAGTTATGTTCTCAGAATAACAGTGACTTGTTATTACCCATATGAACCTAATCAAGGTATTTCAATGACCACTTCACACATGCTCAATGACTCTCATTTGGATTGTGTGTGTACCTACATCACACTTCTTATTAACTAGGCATATTCATTCTGGGATGCACGATCATCTCTATTTTTCTATAAGCTAATATTGGAAACATATGAGGTCCTAGTCGGTTTCACATCATGAAAACAAAACTTTTCTAAGAGTTTTTTAATATAATGATTTTGAGTCAAGAGAAACCCTTCTTCATTTCATACAATTTAGATTTCCAATATGTAGCTAGTTTCACTCATTTCCTTCATCTCAAATTTTGAGCCTAGGAATTTGAAGGTCTCTAGTACAATGTCTAGGTTTGGCCCAAAGATCAATATATCATACACATAAAGGCTTATAATCACACATTGATCATTAAAAATCTTAGCTTAAACACATCTCTCCACTAGATTTGATTTGAAGCTTGACAATGTTATGACTTCATCAAATTTTTCATACAACAGTTCAGGTGCTTGTTTCAAGCCATACAATGACTTCTATAGTCGACACACCTTGTCTCCATCTCCAAGCTGAAACATGCAGATTTCTTCCTCCAATTTACCATTCAAGAATGTTGTTTTGACATCTGTTTGGTGAATTTTCCAATTGTGCACAAATGTCATTGCAAAAAACACTCGTATGGCGAAGAAGTGAACCACTAGGGAAAATGCCTCAAAGTAGTCAACTTTAGGTTTCAGCATTTAACTATTTGCTACAAGTCAAGCCTTGTATTTATCTAATTTACCATTTACAAGTAACTTTTTCTTAAAGATCCATTTGCTCTCAATTGGTTTTGCCCCAAGGGGTAGGTCCACTCTTTCTCATACATTGTTCTTATTCATCAAATCTATCTCACTATCAATGGCCTACATTGACAATAGAGCATCTGGGTAGGTAATCATATCATGATAGGTTAGATGATCTCCACTAGTGAGATACATAAAGAAGTCATCCCCGAAGCTAGACTCTATCTTTTGCCTTTTGCTTTGTCTCAAAGGTACTTTCTCCAAGGATTCACTAGTTTCAACTGTTTTATTAGTAGGTGTCTCATCACCACCATCTCGTTGTTTTTCCACTAGAGGAAAGATGTGCTCAAAGAATTCTACATTCTTTATTTCTATTATTGTTTGCTGATCAAGTAATATCACTTTTGCTAAACACCCACACGCTTTTAAATATTTAAGATTTGATGTGTAGCCTTTCCATATCTCAAATGGAATTTTGAACATGACAAGTTCTGAGAATTGCTTCCCCCAAAATTTCATCTAAAGTGCGAGAAGTAATAATCATTGAATTTATCATTTTCTTCAATGTCTTATTCTTCCTTTCAACCACTCTATTTGATTTAGGGGAGTAGGAAAGATTCATCTCATGTATTATTTCATGCTTCTCGCAGAAGTCTTTGAATAAGAAATATTCACCTCTCTATCAAATCTGACTTTTTTTATTTTCTTATCAAGTTGATTTTTTGTCTTAGTTTTAAATAGCATAAACTTATCAAATGCTTCAAATTTATGTTTCAATAAATACAAACTAACATATCTAGAGAAATCATCAATAAAAGTAACCATGCACTTATTTCCACCTTTAGATTTGCACATCGTATAATCACATCAGATGAATCAATGCAAGCAATTCAAATTCTCTATTCATAGAAAAACATGATTTCTTAGTCATTTTTGTCTCTACACAAGTCTCACACGTAGTAGGTAAATCATGCAATTTCGGAATTAAATCTAATTGATGTATTTTTTCATGTAGGCAAAGTTACAATGATCTAGTCTAGCATGTTAGATATCAAAAGCGCACATCATATAAGAATAATCAACTTTATTCTCAGAAATAATAGAAACACTCACCACATACAACTCCTAATTACCAATATATCCTCTCCTAACAAAGACATTGTTTTTTGTCACCATAGCAGTCCGAATACCTAAATTGATATTTAGGCCATATTTATCCATCTAGATAGTTGAGATGACATTGGCATTTATGGTAGGAGTATGCAACATATCCTTCAAAAGAACAATCTTCCCTAAGGTAAACTACAGAGTGACTTCTTCCTTTCAAGGCACGAATGTGGTAGACTTGTCAGCAAATTTGATCACATCATTGTCACCCTCCTCCGCAATGTATTTTGCAATCATCGAATTCCATTTGGAGGAGCATCTTTTAGACTCCACACACATCAAAGAGAGTGTCAGCACGAGTAGTAATTATAGTATAACGGCATACCTCTTAGCCCAATCTCAATCCACAGCAAAGATTTAAGTGTTTACGGCTTCTTGTTTGGTGATATCGAGGGCTCAGGCAACACTATGCATATTGAGAAATTCAAAAAATCCAAGCTTTCCAGTGTAAAAAGTTCTTGCCATCGAAAGATTCCATCTTTTCAATGTCAAGGAGGTATTGATCAGCAATCAGATGATTAAGAGACAAATCACGTACACCGGAGGTGACTCATGGTACATAGCGGGAGACATATGGATTTTGGATAGTAGGGTTTGTCAATGGTGGCAGCGTAGTTGCGAACAGTGTGACAAAAACCAAATAAGCACCATAGATGAGCACCACAGGCGTTCTGGCATCAGTAAATAAAGCACGGGTGATTGATGGCACAAACAACATAAGGTTAGGGTTTCTAAAAGAGGCGGCAGCCATATCCATCACGAGAATTCCTTTATATTGTTGTAAATTAAACATCGAGAATGAGAAAAAGATTAAAACCTTGGACTTGTAAAATGTAAAGGATTTCCTAATCCCCAAGGATTTAAGAGGCTCTTCGAGAACACTATCTCGGTCTCAAAAATCAGTCGAACATATATGGCTAACCCTAATGGGCTCAAGATGAAAATGAGGCGAAATGTTGGGCTTGGATTGTAAACGCAAAAGGCTTTCGTGGTCGGTTTTGCACATCCCCCCTCTACATGCATAGCCTTTTGGGTTTAAGAGCCCTTTGGAAACCCAATCTGATCTAATAAATTAGAATCATGCGCACACACAAAGCCCAACTCATATTCAAGCCTATCAAGGTTAATAGGTTGGTATACCATATAAACTAATTGAAGTCCTCTTTAACTAGAAATACGGGATCACCTCTTCTTCACCAATACAAGAATTTCTAGCACATCCTTCCTAGCTTGAGCTAGAGGATGGATCCTCTGGAATGATAGTTCAGGGGTAACTCCGAAGTGTTTTGAATAATATCCTTCAGCTCCAGTTGTTCCATCCATCCATTGTTAAATCTGAAAGACTTTGGACTATCGTTAATCCATTCTATTGTTAGTAGCATTGGACAGTGATCGGCAATATCTCAATGCAAAGTGGGAAGAGAGCATATCGGAGCTACTCCAAGTGTATCTCTTTGCTGCAGATGGTAAATCCTTCATGCCGTTAAGGACCATAAAATCCCAAAAACGATCTTGATCCGATAGATTCCCATCACTGCAGCTCCATCTTTCATGTAGGGGTACGGTTTCATTAAAATCCCCCATCAAAATCGGAAGACCAACAAACTGGCCAATAGCCTCAATCGAAGAATTCTAGAAGCAATTGAAATGTGGGGTTCATATACATTTACCAATTGAAATTCAAAAGAACTAGAAGAATCTATCTTTAATTTATGTATGATTGCTCTCTCCTATGTCTTTAACTCCATCGAATTTATTTCTTCATCATTCTAGATACATAGTAGACCTCAAGAGCGTACATTCATGGGACTAAAACAATATCCAAAAGTCGAGGATCCTCATATACTGCAAATTGATTTTTGGTCGATCTCTACTACCATCATTTCCTACATTAGGACAATATTTGTCTTTTGTTCCATTAAATGTTTTTGTATTACCCTTCTTTTCTGAGAGCTCCTAATGCTAATACTAAGAACTATCATCATGGATAAAACGAAGCTACCAAGATTGTTTGTCACACTCATTACCTCCAATATATTTGGACTACCACCCACTAAGGAAGGTTGGGAAGTATTCGTCAAAACAATTGATATTTGCTCATGTCTTTTTAAGATCTTCACTTTGTGAAATTGGTCCCATACAGGTTGAATTGGTTCCTTCGAGTTAAAAGTTATTTCCTCTTTATCTCCAAATTACTTCACTTTAAAATAAGATCCTTATAATTTGAGTCATTCTTTGTTCCTCCATTGTTTTCATAATCAGTGTCCCATCAAAGCTACATTCGCCAACCATACTCCACTCAGCAACGGAATTTCCTGTGACCATCAGTTCATCAAACCGATTTGAACCTTTTGCTTCAGAAACCCATACTTTTCTAGTTGTTTCTTTCCATTCTATCCATCGAAATCTACTTATGCCCCCCATTAATTTTGTTCAAATCAACACCCATCCGCTATCAACCTGGTTACGCTTTATCATGGTGTCACTTGCTGCCATAATAGTACCCCATCCACCACAATTCTTTGAAAATTATTCTACGTCCAAGCTTCTATAGGCACTCCCTTGATACGCTGCCAAGTGTATCGATTACGAGTCATGTCAAAAACCTCCGAACTGTGAACCCAATGAAAGTGTTCTTTGAACAAGGGATTCTTGCCTACTACCACATCTTGCATCTTAGAAAAATTCTTTAACTCCAATAGAAACCGAGGACCCTCAAGGTTGAGTATTTTTATCCCTCTAAATCTTGCTTCATTGAGCATGATTTTTAGAGTGAAGACCTCCCAACAGCATTTAGTATCTCGAATCACACACCTACCTGTACAATTTTGAGATTCTTCTAAGGGTTCTAACGTGATCGATTTTTAGCTATCATTGTTTTGGTTTTTTGAGAATTCCCTCCTCTTGGAAGCTTTGTGGCATCATTATTTGAGTATCATTGTCATACTAGTAGCATCAGACTATCAATGGATTTTCTCCCGTTCTTGCCTTATCACGAACCACAACTTCCAAATGTTGGACATTCCCTTGATGTCTAAAGCATAGAAACCCAAATCTTTTCCCGTTCTTTCCAGGTCTGGAGGTCACGTACACATCTATCAATGTTCCACATTTAGCAAAATGATTACAAAGGTCGGTGATAGCACACAAATTTTCATGTTTTTTAGATATGAAAATCATGAGTTTTTAATTATGTTTAGTTGTTTATTTTCTAGTTTTAAGTATTTTTATATATAATTTTGGAAAATGTGATTTTCGGTGTTTTAGTGGGCTAAATCACTTGATTTAACCCACCCATGTTCTAACCCAATATTGAGTCCAGCAGCTACCCGAAAATCATGGAAAAGTAAAGGATTTCGTGTAAGTTACTGCATTGCATGAGGCAATGAATACACTGTCTCGACAGCAGTCTGCAAGTCAGGGGCAGGAGCAGCAGAACTATTAGAGAATGTACTTGCCTTGGGCAGTGGGAGGTGAGAGAAAGGCAGAGGAGAGAGAATCGTAAGGGGACAACGCGTTTTTTAGAATACACACGGAGGTTTTCCCTCCAACTCGAGCAACCTTGAATGGGGGACGAGGGGGTTTCTCCCCCAACCTCCAACTCCAATACAAAGAACACAAACCAGGGGAGAAGAAGGACTTCACCCTCAAAAACAGCATCAGAACCCAGTCCAGCGCTACTGTTCTGGTCAGGGAACAGTAGCAAACGGAAAACTGAACTCTTACTGCTTTATTTTAGTTTGTTGATGTTTTCAGTTTCTGCACGCAACTCTTTCACAATGTTCTTGACATTTTCATTGTTTTATGTTAATGCTATCATGCTTAACCTTCAAAGTATAAGTAGCTAGAACCCTAGGGATGTCTTAAGGTGAAGCATGGTGGTGTGGGTCTAGGATTCTTAGTAAAATTCATCATTGTTTCTTAGTTCTTGTTTCTATCATTCCATGGGTAGACCTAAGGAGGGGAACAAATAACTTCACGACTAAGAAGCTTGGTTTAGAGGTAGACCAACAAATCAAGGCATGCGTAGTAGGTGTTAGTCCGGGGTAGAACCAGTAGACTGGGTAGACCTAGTTCTATATACTTTGCATGTGGGTAGACCTAATTGCAATGTTGGTGATAATATTGGAGACTAGCTTAGCCGAAAATATTACAAATGACCTTGATAGACTTAGGTTATTTGAAGTTGTGAGTGTAGGGACATGCTAATTTAAGTTAGACATTTTAGCACCACACCACCTGCAGACTTTTAAGGCATTTTCGTATTATTCCGAGTTAGAACTAGTACTTTTTACCTTTCACATTTAAACCTAATTTCGTTTACTGAACTTACTTGCCACTGCTAGCCCGAGCTTAGATTAAGATCTACTGTTATTCCGAATTTTGCATCTGCTGAAACACCTAACAAGCACAAGCTCATTGTGATCAACCCTGAAATCCACTATACAAGTTTTCTAAATTTGTATTTTTTGAGGATTAGGGACTATAAATTTATTTGATACGGAAATTTGGTTTTATTGCAACGACATGCTAAAATTTCCGTTTTATTAGCGATAATGATAGACTTTGATTGAAGAAGCCTATAGGGTCATACACAATAGTGGAGTCACTCATCGATATAAAATAGAATGACACAATTACATGAGATGTAATTGGTAAAGTGGATAAATTAAATACAGAGTTATTTTGAGATTAATATTGATTAACCTCAAAATAAAAGATCTTGTATAGATAAGATTTAGAACATATACATATCTCCACAAGATGAGATCTTTGTGGAGATTTCATTTGATATGTCACCAAATATCTATCAAAAGATTAAGATCTACAGATAAGCTTTGAGGTCTTGGTGCTCTCTAAGATTGATCCACAAGGGGGCGTTTTTCTCGACTAGCACCTGAGGAATTCGACCAGCATTCAACAGCCTTGAGAAGGTTATCGACGGAGTGCTCCACGTGTGGATACCATAGAGGCCGTCTGCTATTGGCGGTTGGTGAACAACAAAGTCATCTGAAAGGTATTTTTAGCATCCCTTTGTCTGATGTATACAATATTCCAAGATCTGCGTTTGGGGTTTCTCAAAATTTTTAAAATTCCGCTGCTTTTATGACATACGATGTCTACAAGAAACCCAATAGTGGAATGTGATAAAGTATCATATTTGGATACAATCTATGAAAATGGCTTTATAGACTCACATGAAGCTAAGGTTTGGTATTAAGGAAATCAAAAGGCTTAATGTCTAAGATGAGTTGTATGCTTTGGGAAGTTGTATTGATTGCAATGTATGCGCATGGTTGTTGAACTCTATCATGCCCAATATTAGATTAAACCTTTCTTTATATTTCACATGCCCTTCATTTATGAAAAGATTTGGAAGAAGGGTTTAGTGAGGTTAATGGGACTCTGTTTTATTAACTTTGATGAGATGTTTGCACTTTGGTTTTGAATGATTTAACTGTTTCCGCACACTGTAGCAAACTATGTCAACTATGGGAGGATAGAACGTCTCTCTCCACTAGCCACCTGCAAATGCAACATTGCTACTCTTTGCAAGTGTGAACTTAAAAAGTAGCTTAGGGAAAGGGAAGAGTTTACTAAATGGATTTAATAACATATATGATGCTATAAGAAATCATATCTTGTTCATGGAATCTCTTCCTTCTCTTAACAAAGTCTATCCTATGATAAGTAGATTGGAGCAATAAAGAAAAGTGCAAGTAACTTATATTGAAAGTGCAAGGTATTGGGTTAGCTGTCATTAACTCATGTACAAAGGACATTAAGTATGATAATAAAGGAAAGATAGAAAAAGAATTAAAATAAGGGGATCTATAGTGTAAAAAATGTTGTAAACTTAGTCACACTATAGACATATATTTCTAAATTCATGGAATACCCATATCCTATTAGTATAAGGAGTTCCTAGCTTTCGAAGAAAAATCTCCTTTCAAGACCTCTATTAATTTAGCATATACTATGACATCTAAAACTGCTCCATCAAATAGTTCAAAAGTGTTATTTTTCTCATATTTTTCAAACTTTACAAGAGAAATTGAAACAACTCTATAGTAAATCTCAATATAATTGATTTTGCTAATATGATTTCTTCACTTACTTTAGATGATATTTTTGGTACTTGGATTGTGGATTCAGGTGCTACTAGACATATATGCATGCAAACAAAACTCTTAAAAAATGTCTGGACCTTACCTACTCCTCATCCCATTTCTCTTGCTAAGGGTGCTATTTTTCAATCCAACACAGCCATTATCATCTTGTCCTCAAATTTTGTTCTTAGTAATATCCTGTTTGCACTTATCTAAAGTTTAATCTTTTATTATTCCAAATGCTTGTAGCAACTGCTCAAATTTTTTGCTATTTTTCAAATATTCATTGCATTTTCCAAGATCATAGTAACTCAAAGATATTAGTTATTGCACTAGTTTGGAATAGCCTCTATCTTCTCAATGCTCAATTCTGTGATCCCTCTATTCAATTCCTAATTCCCTGTTATTCAAACGATCTGAGTTTGATCACTTCTCATTCACTAAAGGCACAAGACTTCTTTGTAACACCTTGTTTTATGTAGATGATATTCTTTTAGTTGGATCTTGCATGCAAGAACTTGATGTGGTCAATGCTTTCCCCCAAATCCACCTACTATATTGGTATTGAGTTAATTCATTCCCCCATAAGAATTTTCTATAGCCAACAAAAATATATCAAAAATGTCATTCAAGATCTCAATCTATACACTAGAAAACAAGTAACCACTCCTTTTCCACCAAGTTTGAAACTAGCATCATCTATAACTGAAGATCCACTTTTAGATGATCCTAGTAAGTGTCAACAACTAGTAGGATGTCTTTTATATCTTGGTTTTACATAGCTGTACATTATCCATGCTACTCAACAACTAAGTCAACATTTGGATTCCCCTTTACTTATTGAGTGACTGTAAAGCATGTTGAATATTTTACGAGAACAAAAATGAAGGGTCTCTAATTTCCATTAGAATTTGATTGTCAAATCAAAGATTTTGGAGATATTGCTTGGGCAACTTGTCCCGATACTAGAGGTTTTTATCTAACAATTGTGTCTTATTTGGAACATCATTGATTTCATACAAGACTAAGAAGCAATTGATTGTATCTTCAGCCAAAGCTGAATATAGTAGCTTTGGGATGTTAATCTGCAAATTAAAATAGCTCTTATATCTCCTTACTCATTTGCAAGTTCCATCACATTTACAATCCAGATGGCATGTGAGAGTCAACTTGCAATTCACATTGCTCAAAATCCCATCTTTCATGAATGTATGAAACATATTGAAGTAGAATGTCATATTACTCGGAATTACATATGGTTTCATTGAACTTCATCACATAGGATCTACAAAACAACCAACTGATTCATTCACAAAAGCATTGCCATATCCAACTTTCCAATTGTGTTTACATAAAATGAGATTATCATCTCCATCTCAATCCCAACTGAGGGGGTGTGTTTGAGAAAGTAATTGAGTTACTACTGGAAAAGACATAAAGGAATTAAATATTTTATTTTTATTGACAAACTTTTGTATTATACCACTATTTATTTATGTAGTTTAGGTTTAAAATGGTGGATTTATTTGTTTTCAATGTATAAATAGCCTCTTGTGACTAATAAGAAACATGGAAGAATTACATACGTTTCTATCAATCTTCTTACATAAAATGTTATTCAACCACATCTCCACCCAGACTTTTCCCTTAGTAGTTTCTCTTCCCAAGTATTCAGTGCATGTGTCTTATTAGTTTAAATATTCCCATTTGCACATCATCTTCCGAGGCACTTCCCTCTCAAAGGCTTTCTCGTTTGGGCATTACTCACACCCAAGTCTTTCTATGCACCATGAAAATTTCATTAGTCTCATAATAATTATAATCAATGAAAAATATAATTTATCTTAAATTTAAATATTTCTAATTTTTTACTCCATCAAATTTTAAAATAACTATATATAATCATTCAACAAACAAAGTCTCCAACCCTAAACAAATATTAAGTGCAAGCTTGACTGTGATGGGGCCCAATCGGAAGCAATTACCCAATCCAAATAGCTGTTACTCTCACTTTGAATGAAGGAAAGAACCAACATTTCAGTTATGCATCATCGTCAGTTATGTGTTTCTCCAGTTCACACAACATTTATTCGACGAAATACCCCATAGGCGTTTTATCTAAGCGCTGCGAGGATAAAATCCCCCCAATGTGGATACATCGACTCATTCGAGAATCTGAGCATGGCACTGCGCTTGCCTTATCACCGAGTGGATGAGCGCTTGAGGGCTCTGGCTGGGAGAGCAGAGGGATTCGGTCATTCGGCTGTCGGGGGCTACACGGTGCTGTTTTCACTGTCACCACCTTGAACGGTAAAGCGAAAACTACTACAACTCACTTTGATGGTTTGTATTCTTATCCTAGACTTGGTTTCTAGATGATGGCCCGGGTTCTCTCCGTTACGGCTGCCGATTGAAGGAACCCCTGTGGATCATATTTGATGTTTCTGGAACCATAAAGCTTTCATCTCAACTCACTGTATCATCTCATAAAACTATTGATGGTCGTGGACAAAAGATCAAAATCAGCAAGAAAGGTCTGAGGTTGAAGGAATGTGAACATGTGATCCTTTGCAATCTCATCTTTGAAGCTGGGGAAGGGCCTGATGCTGATGCGATTCAGATAAAACCAATGTCAAAGCACATTTGGATCGATCGTTGTAGCTTCAGCGATTACTCAGATGGGCTTATTGATATCACCCGTGAAAGTACAGATATTACCATTTCTCGGTCAGCCATAGCTTCTCTACTTTCAATGATCGTTATCATAATCATCATTCCTTCTTCCTTCTTGTTGATGTATTTGCCTTACCTCTTAGTTGCCGATTCTCAAACCACAACAAGGCGATTCTTATTGGAGGTGATGCGTCACACATTGGTGACAGATGCATGAGGGTGACGATTCACCATTGCTTCTTCGACGGAACACGACAGAGGCATCCACGCGTGAGATTCGGAACAGTTCATCTGTATAACAATTACACCAGAAATTGGGGAGTATATGGCGTTTGTGCAAGTGTGGAATCCAAGGTTAAGATCCTTTATATGATTAAGATGTTCATTCAGTACGCCCCTTGCTTCATTAACAAATGTCTCATCTATGCAGATATACTCTCAGAGCAACATATATGAAGCTGGAGAGAAGAAGATCACCTTCAACTACAACACAGAAAAGGTAAAACTTTCACACAATAATCCTATCCCTAAATTTGAACGCAGAGGTCACTAGTGAGTATCCACTGAGTTGGGTGGCTGTTGGCTTTACTCTTCCACAAGGATCTTGTGCTCTACTTCAGGAAGAAAAAAAAATCAGTTTCCGCTTTGCGGGACTTGAAAAATTGTGCTCAGAGGCTCAGGTTCTTGACAATCTACACTACATTCTCTCATTTCTACCATTTGGAAGCTGTTTTATAGGCTGCAGACAAGTCCAAGGAATGCAGCGGATACATAAAATCCGAAGGCGACTTATTCATAGGAGAAACGGAGCCAGGTTTGAGTCCCCCACACGAATCCTGCGTGTTTTATCCCTGGAAACACTATCAAAACTGCACAGTCGAACCTCCAACGGAGGAGCTCAGATGCTTCCTCCAGCATGCCACCGGATGGCAATCCATACCTCGCCCTGCCGATGCACCCTCTTGAATTGTGCAGTATCAATATCATATCGTATTATAGTCATCAGTTTGTGATTCGATGTGTAAACCAATAAACGCATTACAACCAACACCATGTTTATGTTTTTTTTTTTAAGAAAAATATAACATTAATAAACATTAATTATAAATCTTTCAAAAAATCTCAAATTTCGATTGACAATTCTCTCTTTTATTTTTTTGAATTAAGTTAAAGTTGTCACACTACCAAAAACTTCAGCCAAATGGAAACCTGTTTAACTAAAAACTCAACCTCGTTATTGTGAGGAAGGCCCCATTGAAGCGCCGCTCGGGTAGGTTAAAAAGGCCCAGTATTTAAAGCCCGTTTCCGGCGGTAGGCCCACGCTGTGGCCCAGTCCCAACTGGCGTGTGTCTGTACTCTGCACTTGCAGCGGCCGCTGGATTGAGAAAAGAATTGTTTTATCAAGTTCAACAGGCTACACATGAAACTCTAAAAATGGTGTTTCCTTTTGAGAATTAAGAAAACAACCTTAACATATTCATAATCACGCTGATGCAGTGACATTTTTTAGCATTACTAAACTCAACAATATATTTTTGCAGGAGTGAATATATAGTGATTTCAATATATGTTAAAATATCCTAATAATAAATTAATAAACAAAGTGGAACCTAGGGAGGGTGTCACTTAAATTATTGTTTTTTTAATGAATTTACATTGTTTTTATTGGTATTTCATAATCACGCTGATGCAGTTACATTCTTTAACATTACTTAAACACAACAATATATGTTTGCAGAAGTGAATATATAGTGATTTAAATGTGTTAAAAAATCATTAAATATACTTTTACTTCAAAAACATTGAATTGGTACAAAACATAAAAATAGAGAAAAATTATATCTCAAACTAGATGAACACAAAGGTGGATCAAGTTAAGTTCAAAAGAAGATAAAAATGAATATTTTATTTAAAATCCTAAACAATTATGAATATTTGAAGAAAAATCTTTAAATATTTAGATAAAATATTTGATATCAATCTATCAAGAAAGCTCAATCTTTAAAAATATATTACCAATAAGTTTTAGAAGACTTCAAAATCTTAAAGTCGTTTTAACATTTTTGAAGTATTCCATTTTACTATTTTATTTACCTTTCATGTTTTTATGTGTTTTAGATTTGATTATGTATACTTGAGCACTTGCTTGCTAAAGATATATGAGAAAGTTATACTTTTGCAAATTCCTACATATATTGATGTTTATGTTTTTTTACATTTAATTTTTGTTTTGTTTTACACACTGTTTTTCTTGTAATGCATGTGAAGGAATTTAAAATTGATCTCAAGTTTCTAAAAAGAAAGATTCAATTGCATATTATTGTTGAATCACATTTAGGATGAACATAGTTCTCATAGAAGTTAAAATAATTTTAATATATGATTGATTTTATAATTCTATTAAGCAATAAGCGGTGATATAATAATTATTGAGTTACATTACTTTGGGATAATGCATTCAAAACTTGTATAATCAAGCCAGTTCTTGAAATTTATACACATACATATGGATTAGTTTTTGTATTTACAAAACATTGATTCAAAATCACTATTTTATATTATTCCATATCTATTTTTGTTTTTTTAAAAAAACTCAAAGAATGAATTCTAATTCGAGATCATTTTTATTTATATTTTGACAGTTTATATATTGTTGCAGAATTAACAATAAATGTAATTATTCGGATTGATGATAAAGGGTTGGTTTGGTTCTAAACAAAAAACAGGATGAAATTAATAGAATTTTATTTTTAAATAATATATTTGATTGAAAATTATTTAATGGAGATGAAACTTTAGTAGTTCACTAAATATGGGGAACACACATTATTTTTCATGATATTTTGAAGGAGCGTGGGATCACCAAATCCCATATTAATAATTCAAATTAAAAATAATTTTCAAATTCTAATTCATATACCAAAAACGATATTTCATTTATAATTTCTTAAATGCCTACAATTATAGCCTACCAAATACAAGGTATAAACAAATGGAGGTAGGTGCTAAGTTGTGGTAAAGCATTTGCGCGTTGATTTTTGGATTCGTAACCGACTAAACAAATTCAACTGCCATTTTATTTATTGTGTAATGAGGTAATTGGTACATTGATACCTTGACCTCTATGGACATCTAAATTCAGAATCAAAAGTCTTGTATTTTTATTGAAAAAAAGAAGACAAATATACAAAATGATATTTTAAATTTCAAAACGTTTTTCAGTAGCTCGTGAAATTTGAGGGGCTTACTTAAAGAGAACCGCATGTCCATTTTGCAATTCCCCCAAATCACAATCTTAAAGTTTTTTTTTTTTTTTTTTCGGTTAACATGGAAGGCTTCAACTCCTCCTCCCCTTCTTCCTCCGCCGCTGGGCTCAGCCTTGGCCCCGCCATCGACCGCTGCAATCCGATAATCAGAGACGCCACCAGAGCCGCCATCGGCCTCCTTCCCGATCCAAAAAAATCATCTCCACATCACCATAAAGATATGGAAGAGTTCCCGGAACCGAAGAACAACGATCCCGAAGTTGTCTCCGGCGACGAGAGGACAATAAGGAGAATAAATGAAACAGCTTGCCGGGAAAAAACATCTAATCTTGGATGGAGGAAGAGATTGAGCTGCATCAGATCGGGAGGCTTTTCGAGTCCACCTGGCTCCATGAGGTATTTGTTAGATGAGAAGGTTTTGGCCAGGACGACTTCCGATTCCAGTGTGCCGGAGGAACTGTTCTCCGATGAGAAAGCGGCGGAATCCTCCTCCGATGATCATCATCAGGTTCCGAATGAGTAGCACAATTTCAGTTGACTAAAATTCAGGGACTGTATTGGCAATACGCTCTGCTAACCTAAGGAATTTGTGCACATAGGTGGTTGTTCTGAGAGTATCATTACACTGCAAGGGATGTGAGAAGCAAGTCAGGAAGCACATCTCAAAGATGAAAGGTCGGTATCAAACATTTTATTGCAATTTTATTTCATTTTCTTAATGAGAAACTAACAAAAGATAAGGGTGATGCAGCATAGCGAATAACCCACGGCAGAGTTTGTGTTGTCTGTTTTTTTTTTTTTTTTTTTTTTTTTTTTTTTGCTGCTAACCATGAGGTTGTGTCTTTTCGACTAGAGGTGACGTCATTTGACATTGATTTCACAACGAAGAAGGTTGTCGTGACCGTCAGGAGAAGCTTAACGCCGGAGGAGGTCGTGTCGAGGATTTCCATGGTGAAGAATGCGGAACTGTGGCAGTAAACCAAACATAAAGACGGCGGCGGGGCGGACACACGCTTCTTGATGTTTCCGAGAGCCGGGCAGACCTGGGCGGCTTGGCTTAAGCCTGACCTTCATAGGACCCGGACCACGCGTCCCCAATAAAGGGGCATATTCATTTACTGTGGCCCATACTTAAATACAGTAACACTGATTGACCCACATCTGAAGCAGTTACTAGCAAACCAAACAGCACTCCCATATAATCTCATCTATCAACAAACTCTCCATTTCAACGCCCACAAGGTTGATTTCTCCCCTGGCATCCGACCACTGCATCTTCTTGTCCAGGCCTCTTTCTGATTCATCCCACTGCGAGAAATCTTCATTCATCAATCTGCCGATGGCATCACCAACTGCTTCTTTCTCCCATTTCGAAAACAATCCTCCGAGTTTCGGCATCACCCAGGAGAAGGAGTCGACGTGCTCCTCCAAAATCTCCAACAGAACTGAGTTCAATCTGTCAAAAAGCAGCCTCCTTTCTGACTTTGATCCCGTCACTCCATTGTTATACTTCTTTTCGAGATCTTCGAAAAGCTTTGGGTCTAACGGGTAGTCCCAGTTGGTTCCGAAGTCGGAGTCTTCGGGAAGGGATCGGATCAGCAAGTCGACAACATAGGCATTTTGCCAGCATTCTGTTGCTAGGCTAGTGAAGTTTTCAGAAACTGAGCTGGGAGTCTCTTGATCGGTCCGAGGAGTAACGTTAGCATTTGCATCATGCTCCTTTTCACGCGGCTGTGGTTGCTTTCGCAGCTCTAGGAAGAAGGATGAAGAAAGTCAAACAACCACTTGATTATTGAACATGAATGAACAGGATGCGATATTTGAAATAGAAGATCGCACCATGAAGTTCACTGTTGGCTTCTTCAATCCTTTGATCGGAAGATTTATCGCCACGGCAAGGAGCTTCGAGGACTGAAATTGGACTTGAATGATCAGCTTCCTTGGAGCTTTCCGATGACTCTGGCTCAGGATGAGAACTCCTGAGAGCTGGTGCCTCCTGAATCACCATCAAAAAAGTAATCGTTGTTCATTACAAAGAACGAATATTCAAAGATGGTTCAACGAAATTAAAACTTGTACCTGGACAACGGAGTTTATGCTACCATCAGACGAATTCTTATGGTTTATATCAGAAGCCGCTGAAGAAATGATTATGCTCCCTGGATTTAGAACCAAAGCTACCTCATTGCCCCCATCCACGACAACTTGGGAGCTCAATGGTTCACATGATACATCTGAAGAAGCTAAACTCGGTTCAGACTTGAAACTGGCCTTTTCAAAACAGTAAGCCTCATTATCATTTAGTTTCTGGCAGTGGTAAGGCTTTTCATAAGAGGAACTTGAACGAATAGGCAAATAATATTCTTCTTTGCTATTTAGATTTCCTTTCTTCTCTCTCTTTCTGTCATGGGATGCCGTAAAACTGCGCTCATGCAGATTTTTTGCCAATTCATCTGCATAAAGACACATTGCAGAACTGCCAAAAGACGCAGAGAGTGATCTTGATCTAGATGGCCTTGTGTTCACATCGTCTTTCCAACCATCTCTGCTACTGATACCTAGAGGAATATTGTTATTCATAGCCACGTTGTAGGTATGAAACTGACTGTTAACCCTACCAAGGCAACTCTTTGAGGCTGAATAAGTTGGGGTGGATTCTCGATCAGACAAAGCAAGCATCTCAGCTAGTGTGCTTCCATTTCGATTCATTTCCAGGCCTTGATATTTCTGATTCATTTTCCATCGCTCGCATATCTGCTTTTTGGCTTCCCTATTAACAGATGATGACACATATGAAGAAGATGGGAATCCACAGAAGTCAGTTTCAGCGAATGATTTCCTACAAGGAGATTGAAAAAGCTCCAAATCACTTCCGGAATCACTTTCATTCGAGCTCTCATCCCCAGTGTATCCCCCAAAAGCAGTGGAGTTGGCATCCACGTATTCATCCCAGCCTTCTCTTATTCTCATAGAAATTCTCCTAGCAATCTCCATAGCTTCTCTGGAAATTGGCCGTGGAAAACCAATTTTATGAGATGGAGATTTCCTCGTCCGTGATCCCTCTTGAGCACCTCCAGTATTTCGAAATTCCTTTGAAGGGTGATACTTACACTGATATTCACGTGGCAGATGATCCAATGTACAAGATGGCCCTGAAAACCTGATCTTCCCCTGTTTTGGTTTTAGGGTAAACGTTCTTTTAAGAGGCATATCTTCCTCATTATCTTCTTCCAGCAGGGACATATGAGAACTCCGAAGTAGACGAGCTCTGTTGGGATTATGGTGTTCAAGGAGAAGGCCGTCTTTGCGTGCCAGGGAAGAAATACAATGGAGCTCGTCAAAATTATGCTTCTCTGATCTGCATCCGTCATTGGTATCATACTTCTCAGAACTCAAAGGTGTCAACACTGTTATAGGGCTACCATAAGAACTCTTAGAAGCTATCTGCGGTCCATACTTCACAGCAAATGAACCAGGCTGCTTGTGTAACTTCGGCATTACACATTCGTGGAACTCAAGCATCTCCAACGTATCATCCACGCCATCCCAGTTTTGAACCATTTCATCAGATTGTAGATGCTCAGCATCACGAAAGTTATGATGAGTAGAAATCATATCCGGTGTTGCCAGAATTGGTCTCGGATGCCACCCTGAAAAACATCGTTGGTTTACAGCATGTGCTGCTTCCAGATCCTCGTACACATCCTTGAAATCCTGATGGTCTATTGAACTTCTCCGGCGTCGAACATCATGAACTTGAGAACTAGGATGAGCAGCAGTCTTCTGTTGGCAAATGTCTGAGCTTCTTTGTTGTCTATGAGCATGTTTCGGGGATGGCAATGCTTCAACACCCATTAACCTAGCAATAACACTAGGAGCTCGTTTCTTGGGTTCACCCTCTGCTGGCATTTCCTCAGTCGTTGACTTTTTCATCATAGACCTCTTTCCCAGCTCAAAAATGATCTGTAGAAACCCGATCAAAATATTCTCAGATCCACTTAAAATGATAAACCAATCAACCTAAAGCTTATCGTGAACAAAAGTATATTATTACGATTCATCCCCTACCTTGCTTCCATCAGTACATGGAAAAGAATCTGAAAACAAGCTTGAAGAAGATTTCTGCTTTAAAATCTGTTGCAGTCCTGTTGAATGTTCAAATTTTCAACATGAAACTCATGGAGAACTCTGTCAATCACAGGAAACATTGAATGAAACAACTGACAATTTCACAGCAAAAAGAGTGGGAGTAAGTTTTGAAATTTGTACGGAATCAGATAACACGGCACAAAGGTAACACGAGGGAACCCATGAGGAAAAGATGGAAATGGAGTTTGAATTCATGTGAAAATAAGAAAAAAGGGAAAGCGAGTCAAAAAAACCTTGTCACTCTTTTAAATAGGTAAAGCCATGATACGCGGTGTCTCAAAAGAAAAAAAATCCAAGATCAAGACGAAAATGAGCAACAAAATGGCAGGCAACTTAAGAAGAGGCTTTCCAGCGGACACCCCTTTCTATCAAACCTTTTCAATCCTCGGAATGTTAGCAACAGTTCCTGCTGGCTTTCAGAATAAACAAGGACAAGATAAGGAATCAAACTCTGAGGTATGGAAAAAAGTGTATGTTTCTGCAGAACAAGAGAAACTGCGGAACACACTTGTAATATGAAGATATTTAACCTTAGATTACCATCCAATTGTTTCTGATTGCCAAAACAGAAAAAAAGCTATTTCTCCGGTAAACAATTCAAAACCAGATAAACAATTATCTAGAGAAATAACCTTCAACGCCCGAAGCACTTGTAGATTTCGTGATCCTCAATCTCTCCATTTCGTTAATTGCAACTCAAATCGAAGAAAAAAACATAGCGCGATCCAAACTCGACGCAATCCAGATATTTTTCCGCATGTTGTCACGACCTCTGCATTTCACCACGAACGGAAAAGAAAGCAATCATGTGAAGCAGATCTTCCAGCGCATTACGCATAAAAAGGAATCATCACCGAAGCTCCATAAAAGCAGAAGGCAAAATATGGAGCAGAGAGGACAAGGCAGGGAGGAAGTGAGAAATACTCGTAAGGGTGATCATTCATGATCCATCCACCGTCATTACGTGTTGAGGGAGAAGGAGACACGGAGAGCATGTGAGGGAGAGCTTCGGGGTGTGCATTAATGACGGAACTGAAGCGAGCAATGTGTGTGTTGGAAAAAACGAGTAGTTCTATCTTTCTTTTTCTTTCTCTCTGGTACCTGTGCCTGTGTGTGGGTTTGAAAAATACGAGAGGATTGCAGGCGGGTGCAGTGTGAGAATTGGGGCAAATCGTGGGGACCCCTGCACACGCGTCCACCAAATTTTGAAAAAAAATATGAAACTCCCGGGGGCAAACCTGGCGCATGTAGAGCGATTGAAATAAATTGGTGCACCCGCACCGTGAGATCAAATTGGGGATGGTCTTCCTTTTGGTATAGTCGCCTCGGGGTCATGTGTTGTTTGGTGAACACGTGGGCATGAGGGGGACGTCCCGTCCCGCGTGACGCATCGGTCAACCTACTCTACGGCATTATTTTAGAATAATTAATTTATCATTTAAAGGAGTATTTATGACGCCACACATTATGGAAGCCACAATATGATCATTTATGAGAAGCCATGGGTAAAAGTGAGACATGTACCCAACGCTCACCATGTCCATGTCCATGGCCATGTCCGGTCCATGCTGCAAGATGCCTATCCACTGTTTCCTTTTTTTCACCTGTATGTTAATGGAAAATATAAATGCTTACTCGGGTAGTAATAAGTGAGGCACCAGGAGCCCAGACACGGATGACAGAACAACCCGGTTCACCGAGGAGGGAAACACATTAGTACTTATCATCCGGTTGCCCGGTTTTCAACCGCTGGTTGGGTACGGCCTTGGAGGGGAGGGGAGGGCTAATGCCTAATGTGAAATGAGAGAACCCCCAAGTGGTGGTCCAAAAATATGATTGAATGTGGGCCCTCGCTCCAACCCCCCGAACTTTGTCTTTTGACTTCCTTTGCATTTGTGTGTGTATAGGCAAGTGCCAAATGAGGTCGCCTCGCACTCGCAGGTATTTTTATGCATCGAAGCAACACACGGACCCAGTCATGGTGCTGAGAAGGGATCAACATCCATACCGCTTCCGCACATCACTTTTAAGGTGTGTGAGAGAGAGAGAGAGAATCTCCGACAATTTTTTTTCTCCTTTCATATTTGATTTGCCCCCGGGCACAAGTGTGTTTTGGTCCAGAGGGTAAGAAAGGACATGAGGTATCCCCACTGCCCCAAACCGGATTTGCTCATCCAAGAGCGGTCGCCGGTCAGTATTAAGATAGATGACAGTAATGTAGTACTACTACGCCACATAATTGCACCCCTTGCCGCAGTATGCTTGTAGACCAACACTATAACTATGCCAATAAATAATATCAGATATGATGGGTAGATCTTCCTTCTATGGTCCATAATTCTTACCTTACAGCGCGCATGGAGTTCTTTTTACATCACCAATGAGTGGTTACCTAAAATCACCATCATTTGGTGCACATGCCCCGGTAATTCAACCAGATAGGGTAAAAAGGCATTCTTTATTCCCTTTTTGTTTCAATTCAGGGTGAAAACATAAAGGTGTTCAGGGAAACGACTGGTGGGAGCTCAATTAATGGAGGCATGGTGTCTCAGAAGAATAACCACCACACACGGTAAAAAGTCCAACGAATGGTAAATTTAATGGCGCTCATTATATTTGACACAAAGTACCCACCCCCTAGGGGTGCGAGTTATGAATTGCAACACACTACAAAAGCAAATCCACAAGCTTGGAGCTCCACAGGGTGCGTACAAAAATTCAGACAAGTAGGGCATAACCCAAGCAATTTCAGGAATGAGTTAAACTGATATAAAAGACTGCTTTTGTTTAACCTTAGGAACCACAGCAAGTTGATCTCTGAGCAGCTTGGGCACCAGCTGCCTGGTCTTGTTGGCTAATCCTAATGGCCTGTGGCTGCATTGTACATAAATACAACTGTTAGTTTCTATCCTAGATACTACTCCCCATTGCCATCCAATTCTTCATTTCACAGCTCAGTGGGAAACAGTCGAAGAAATTATGCATGGAGTTCGTATTACTAGTGTAGTACCTGTGCCCTTGAATCAGTTTCAGCAAGTCTTTGCTTTATGTCTCTGGCAATTGAGAAGAAAACCTCCTCTACGTTCATGCTTGTTTTAGCACTCTGTTTGACGCCAGGATGAGATGGTGATGGTGCAAACGATATTCCGACATGCTTATAGTAGATGATACTTACAGTTTCAAAAAATTTTATTCCATATTCATCCGCAAGGGCTTGGCCTTTTGAGGTAGGAACCGCCTGAAATTGCATGGTTGGCGCTTCAACATCATTGTGGGAGCAAATAACATCAAGTTTATATAGTACTATGGCGCCACCAAGTACTGAAGCAACAGGTAAACACCTGGAGAATACAATATTGCACATAGCGGAATTATACCCGTTTACTCTCATCCATATCAGCCTTATTTCCTACAAGTATCTTATTTACATTGTCCGAGGCATGTTGTTCGATGTTTCTGATCCAGTTCCTAATGTCTGAGGAATAGACAATTAAAACAAATGCACCAGCAGTTAATTGATACAGTACAGATAACAACTCCTAAGATGCAAAAGGTCATTAGAGGGGGTTATGAGCAAGTACTGTTAAAAGACGATTCATCAGTAACATCGTACACCAGCAATATACCCATAGCTCCACGGTAGTAAGCTGCAAACACAAAAAATCAGGAAAAGTACTTTAAACTAGTATTGAGGGGTAGAGCAAATTAAATTTTACATGGAATAACCGAAAATATAAGAAGCCATACCAGTGGTAATGGTTCGAAACCTCTCCTGTCCAGCGGTATCCCAAATTTGCAGTTTGATTCTTTTGCCATCAAGTTCAATAGTTCTAATCTTGAAATCAATACTGCATGAAAAATAGCAAGATTCACAGATTTCAACAACTGCAAGAACCGAGAATGAAAGACCTATCAATGAAAAATCATACCCAATTGTAGTAATGAAACTGGTGGTGAAAGAACCATCAGAAAAACGTAGTAGAAGGCAACTCTTGCCCACACCTGAAAACATCGAAAACTAAAATGTTCAACAGATAAGAATGGATTTATTGCTTCATTTCAGCATCAAAAGAGAAATGCTCGTACAGTCCCAGTTGAACTCTCTACATAATGTCCAAATTCCAATGTGAAATCAATTTTTTTTTCTCTCCATATCAAAATAACCATTGCTTGATCACTGTGATATTAAAACCAAGCGTGAAACACGAAGAATAATGTGCATTGCTCGTGAGAGAATTTATTCACTTTCTTAAAATCAAGTCATGAGAATCACCACAAACATTGTTCCCTGAAGGACATGGGGAAACACGTACCGCGCCACACAAGTCATGATACTCCTCGAAATAGAGAAACCCCTCAAACCCAAACGTAAAAGGAAAGACACAGAAAAATTAGGAAAAACAAATAGAATTGGTGGCAAATGCACGCACCGCTGTCACCGATCAAGAGAAGCTTGATGAGATAATCATAATCAGCCCGAGCTCTAGCAGGAGGAGCGGCCATCAGATTTGTCCCCTTTCTGAAAAAATCGACATTACTTGATGAATTAAACCATAACACTAGAAAAAAAAAAGTAGCAATTCAATCAAATCCCCGCGTTTGCCCCATCAGCTCATGATGCAGAAAACTGCAAATGAGATTACCAGATCCCAGAGCGTGGATCTACTAAAATGGAAAATGATCCAAAAGAGGAGGGAATTAGCATCATCAGGCGTTGAATAAATTCAACCGTCAAGCCACACAAATTAAAAATTACTTGGGTCAGGCCCATTATGTTTAGTCCGGCCCCATAAAGAGGGTCGGTTTGTCTTAGCTATCCGTATCAGCCCTTCTTCCCCGTGGCGTTACTGAACAGAGCGAGACCCGATTTCATCCTGGCGTCGATTACGCTTGGAGGATGAAGTCTGTGGGTCGACCACAATAACATCTTATCGTGATTTTTCAGTTGCTACTTTAAATGAGAACTTGGGTTTTGTTGCTCACATATGAAATTTAGCAAGGGGTGGCAGAAATTCCTTAGTTATGACTTTGCATAATGGAGTCAAAACTCTGACGGATGTTCATGTTAACGTGAATTCTGTACGATGAATCCAAATTCTTCTAACATTAAAACTTTTTTAGTTCAAAACAATGGAAAACAAATGTCATAATTATTTAGTAATCGATGAAGTAAGTTATAGAAAAAAAGGAGATTTTGAAAAGTTGTATAGTATGTTTATTCGTGATTATTGGATTTTAGATATAGGAGTTTTAAATATATGACCACTAAGTTACTATGTTAAATGAAGTTAAAGCAATCATTTCCAAAATTGTAATAGTTATTGTTGGAAATAAATTTGCTTTACACCATGTGACGTATGCTCCCAACTTTCACTCTAATCTCATATTTATCTACCAGCTTATATATATGATCATTCATTTATCTTTGTATAATCATATTATTATGATTCAACTCATTGGTCACTAAAATCCCCACTCATATGCTTTGTTAAGCTGAATGATTATCTACATTTATGAAGTTTTCAGTTTTATTTTCAATATTGTATTCGACGTCTCAGTGAAGGTGAGGGGTTGTGCATGGAGAAATCATCAAATTGGTCCTCAATTTCATGTAAGGGATTTTATTTCGTCCCCCTTTTTAGTGTGGATCCAATTGAATCCTTTTTCGTCTATTCTTGTGATACTTTGATCCTCTCTGTTACAAAACCGTGTATTTTAATGGATTGACCCGGCCCTTTTAACAAACCCGACTCAAAAAATGATATTTGTTGACCTTTTAATGCAGTTATAACTGCCCCGCCCCCAAATTGGTGAACCCTAGTCGAAGAATTGCGAATGTCGAGTGGTAAGTCTCAAATCGGTGCAGCATCTGGCAAGAAGTCGAAAAAGAGGAAGGCCGGGAAAGACGTGGGTGGTGAAGAGCTATGGACGCAAGTGAAGAGAGCATCCACGACCAATGCTAACAGGACTATCGATGAAACTATCAATCAGCTCGTGTCAACAGTAAAGAAGTTGAAGGAAGAGTTGGGCTTGGAGTCATCTGATGGGGTAAAAAATAATTCCTTGACTCCCTCTAAAGTGGAGCAGCAGGTTAGGTTTTTTTCGGTTAAAATTGATGTTCATATTGATTCCCAAGAGTGATTACAGACCAGTCTTTTTAATTCCAGATTCGGGCATTAGAAGAGGTTAATATGGATCTTGTGGAGAAAATCTGTGAAGCACAAATGCGTGTTGAGGAGGTAGGAATGTCTTGACATATTTGAGATTGAATATGATTAATTCTTAGAATGGAATGATTTATGATTTGTAAAGTCTAATCATTTCCTAAAATTGTTTCAGTATCGTGCTAGTCTACAGCAACATCTCGAAAGGGTTGATTGGCTAAAAAAAAGTGCTTAGCATTGGAAGCTTATGTTGAAGAGGGTTCTTAGTATCGTGCTTTTTATTTTGAAGTAGTTTATGTTGTACAATTAATGTGTTTTAAAGAACACGTTTGTTAGTTTTAGTGGACTTGGTTTTATTAAAATGCAAATTGTTGTTGCTTTAACAAGGCAGTATCACAAAAAGCCAAGGTAACTTCGAATTACAAAAGATATGCTTGGCATTACAACATTTTCAAAAACTAGCGCCTTAATAAGCCATTACTACATATGCCTTGAAAAGTGCCTACGCTTTTGATGTCTTCTTCTTCCCCCTCTTCCTTTTAGTGCCACTTCACTGTGACTGTAAATCCACCTGCGTGTCTTTTTGAGGACAATTCTTCTTGTTGTGCCCTTTGGCCTTGCAAATGGAGCATCTATAGGTGCTGATGCTTGTGTACCTTTTGCGCGGTTCATCTTTTCGTCGATGCCGACTTTGCTTTGGTCTGCCATTTCGCCTAACAGGAACCAATGGTGGCAAAGGTGGATCCCCCTCATGTAACGGCCAGTACAAGTTGCCAAGCATAGGTGGGATATGCATGCTGTAGCACATTTCATAGGCACTCACACTATAGTGAGGACTTATGAAATTGTGGATGACTTATTTCTTTGCCTTCAATGCTACTAATGCATGTTTGCACGGTATGTCTAGAAAAACACAAATTAGAAAAAGAAAGTATGTGCTACACTTATTAATATCAGTACCTATTAGTTGAAATCGGCGACAAGTGCATGTTTTCCTTGCAAGATCCACACAGTGCTGATCTTCGCCATCCGTCCATTCCCAATTCCATCCATCAGATGGAATAACTCTTCCAGTGCCTTGTTTTTCCTCATTCAGTTGGACAATTTTCCATATTCGAGGACAGATTGAAGTCTTCCATTTTAGGCAGGCACAAAGATTTTTTGCAAAACGTTCCATAAGTTTCTTTCTGATCCCCTCTAACATTGGCACCAGAGGTAACTTTCTTGCGAGTAAAATCATTGAGTTGAAGGTTTCAGCCATGTTATTTAGCAAAATATCACTAGTGGTGCCCTCTGAAAATGTGTAGCTAGCCCAAAAATGCCAAGGTATATTACACATGTAAGCATAGGTACCTTCACTAACCTTCTCAAGTTCAGAAAAGTGAAGGTCGAACGCTTGTTTAGTTGCTGCTTGAACAACACTCCATACAATGCTTTGAATCGCCATAGCCCCATAGCCATTATCTTTTAAATTTTGGATCATATGTCTAACACAATGCCTTACCTGGAATCAAGAGTCATATGTTAATGTGACAAAAAAATGAAAAAAACATAACAAAGTAAAAAATGTAAACCTTGATATTGGGAAGAATAATTGTGGTAGCATACTCCAATCCTTTATCTCGATCAGACATGATCACATACTCCTGCATGTTGTCATCCGTAATGCCAATATCCTCCTTTAAAATAGATAGAAACCAGCTCCAAGCCTCTTTATTTTTTCCTTCGACAAGTGCATATGCTATTGGGTAAACTCTATTATTTGCATCTAGACCTACTGCAGTAAGCAACTCGCCCCCTACATTTTCAATCAAAAAACATCCATCTATGCCGAAAATTTTTATACAACCAAGCCTAAAACCATTTTTACAAGAACCCAAGCAAATGTACAGCCTTTTGAACCGTTTGCGGCCTAGTTCAATAGAATCATCAACTAAATCTAATTTAACAGTTGAACCTGGGTTGATGGCTTCCAATTGTTGACAGCAACCCATTATCTTGTTAAATTGTGCCTCATATGTTGCCTTAACACGATAATGGAATTTACCATTTGAATTAATGTGTTATACTAATAATGTAGCTTTAGGAGCAATTCTAGAACAAAAAGTGAAGAAGACATTACATGTTATTCATTATGAATCAATGAGCCATAATGGTGTGCAAAGGAATTACATCACAATGTAAAAGAAGCTTTTGGTTGACATTTTTACATTGTAGATATTTAGACTCTACTTGCTTCAAACAAAAATCAGTGTTTACTCCAAAAAAGAGGATAATAGTATTTTCTCAATAAAAAGGATTCCAAACCTCATCTATGAAATGGATACTACTACTACTACAAGAGTTCAAGAATGAAGTCCTTAAAAACAAAAGAGGATGTGAGAATTTGGTCACATCACTTCTAACGAAGCATAAAGCCCCATTGATGACAACTCCCTTGATGAGCACTTGTGCGTGATTCAAGAATGAAATCCTCGATACATGGATATTGTGAATTATCTAGTTACAAGACAATCCCTTAGAGAATTCCAATAGCATCAGCAGAACAAGTTGTGGAGAATTAGTATGCATTATATTTGAGATGACCCTAATTATGGAAGGTTGGACCTGATCAAGTTTTTTAATGATTCATTCATCAAGGTGAGCTGAATCCTATATTCTTACTCATTGAAACAAATTACCTTGTGGTGGCCATTTTGTTGCAAAGGTAATGAGGAAATTGCATTTCGTACCCATACTGTATACTTTTTTTGCACAATATATCCATATCTTTTGAAATTACACTACATACCCATTATTATAATCATTATTGTATATCATACCATCCACGCGCCGGTAAACACTACACACCCCCAAAATTAACCCGTTCTCACAAAAGCTCACTAGCCTTAGCTCGAAGAATATTACTGTGATGGATCGTTAGGAGCAAAAAGGTTGTACTCATATTTGGCTTTAATTTTTTCCATTGCATCACCGGTGAGTAAGAATTACTTTATCATCTTTGAAAATTGCTTCATTTATACTTCTGTTAATATTCCTTTCTACCTCTTATTTCTACCGAACAAGAAGTAGCTCACTCATGAAGCCCTTGCCTTTTTTTCATTTAAGAATAGTTACTTTTAAGGTTTAGTAGATTTTTTTATCTTTAGTGTAATATTTTTTGAGTTGTTACAAGTAAGTTTTTTTTAGTGATGATAATCGATGAAGTTTTGATATTTATTGTTTTTTTTACTAATTTGATAATGTTGGTTTTGATTTTTCCATGGCTATTTTCTTCATGCTGATAGTTTATGTGGCTGAATGAGTGAACTTGGGGATATAAACTATGAGGAGAACGAAGCATACATTGGCTCTGATGATGAATTAGAAAGTTTGATTGATTCGGATTATGAAATAGAAAAAGATGTTAACATTGACAATGATTATGATGAATATTTAAAGAAAGCAAGTGCTTTATGTAGCAGTGGCATAGATGCTGTAGATTCTGAGTTTGTAAATGATGCAAATGATGTTGGTTGCACCTTAAGTGATGATGATATTGATAGTGACATGACTTGCTCAGAAGATGAAGCCAAATTTGACAAGAGCTCTTTCTTCAATCCTAAAACGTGTAAGAAGATACCTGAATTTAATTTGTGCATGAAGTTTCATTCTAAAGATGAAGTAAGAGATGCTATTAAACAACATTGCTATTGTCAAGGAAAGAATGTGAGGTTTACAAAAAACAAGGCTTTGCGTATAGAAGCGAAATGTGTACAAGAAGGCTGTCTGTGGATGATTTGCATCAGTAAATTTCGTAATAATGGCTCATTGACATTGAGAGAATTTCAAGATAAACATCATGATGAATGTGGACATCAACATCGAAATATGGGTATTACTTCTACATGTCTTGGTAAAACATATTTGAAGAAGTTTCGGCAAAATAGAAAACTCACACCAAGGCTCTTCAAAGATATGATTTCCCAAAACTTAGTGTTTGTATCTTCCTGATGAAAGCTTATAGAGAACAAGCGTTGGCAATGAAAATCATCAATGGTCATCACATTGATCAGTTTAAGAAGTTGTATAATTAAACAGCTGGGGTTAAGAAATCTAACTCAAAAACACGATGTGTATTTCATGTTCTACCAAGTTTTGGAACTTCCAAAAAATTTCAGAGGGTTTACATGTGCTTTAAAGCAAGCAAGGAAGGTTTTCTAAAAGCATGTAGACTCATTATTGGTGTCGATGGATGTTTCTTGAAGAGTCTATTTCAAGGACAAGTTCTTGCAACTGTTGGATTGGATCCAAATAATAACATTTTGCTCATTGCATGGGCAATTGTAGAAAGGGAGAATAAAGAAAGTTGGCTATGGTTTCTAACCCTATTGTGGAGTGACTTGGAAATCGATGCAACAAATATGTACAAATATTGTTTTGTATCTAATAAAGACAAGGGACTGCTTCTAGCATTTGATATTATTTTTCCTGAAGCTGAAAATCGATTCTATGCTAGATAAGTATACAAATATGAAGCATGCTGGATATAGTTCACCTTTATTGAAGACATCATTTTGGAAAGCAGTCAGAGCATCCACTCCTGAAATTTTTGACATCGCAATGCAACAATTTAAAGCTCTTGACTCTGATGCTTAAAAGTGGTTAGAAGGAAAACCTGCTAAATGTTGGTGCAATGTGTTCTTTAATATGCACACCAAATGCGACACACTGCTGAATAATATGTCAAAAAGTTTTAATTCTTTTATTTTACAAGTGAGAGACAAATCAATTATTCAGCTACTTGACTTGATTTGAAAACTTGTGATGGTTAGGCTGTGCAATTGTCGATAGATGGGAGAGAAATGGACAACAACTATTTGTCCTCACATTTGCAAGTTGTTTGATAAATCTGTTGAAAATTCAAAGCATTATACACCAAAGCCTAGCAATGATCTTATTTGGCAAGTTACTGTAAGGTTAACTTGAACAAGTTTGTGTTGATCTAGCATTGAAATCATGCTCATGCCGAAGATGGGAACTTATTGGAATCCCTTGTAGCCATGCTATTTGTGCGCTACGGGCCTCTAGGGAGGATTCCTATAGGTGGATAGATCAATACTACACTATGGAAGAATACCGTGCTGCTTACCAAAGTTTTGTTATTGGCATACGTTCATCTAAATATCAGCCTCGTGTTGATAAACCATCTCTAGAAGCATTGCCAGCAAGGAAAAAAGTTGGTAGACCATCCAAAAATAGAAAAAGATTACCAGATGAACCTCTCGTAGGACTTGATAGAAGGAAAAAATCATTCAGTGAGGCACATGTGATATTGTGCACTACTTGTAAAATGCCAGACCATAATGCACGAACTTGAAAACAAAAACAACAGTCACATGAAGCCAATTCTCCCAATTAAGATTGAACATTAATTGCTTTATTGATTAGTGTTTGCATGCTTATTATTATAAATATTAAAAATATTTATTGTGTGATGTTTTTTTTCCAAGAAAAAAGTTATTTCCAAGACATAAAAAAGCAAAGATAGCATGATGAATGAAATTCAAGAACCCATGACAGATGCTCCAACTAAAGAAAACTCCATTCTGGTTGAGATCTATTAGTGTATGTGTTCTAGAGACAATCAACTCATTGGCAAATCTTATCTTATGATATTTACTTTGAATTGTGATCAAATTTATATCATTGATAAAATCCTCTACTTGATCTATGTGCTATAGAAATTATGATGAGATCATAATGTGAGATTCTTCAAGCACTCATGATCAAGTTAAAAACTCTCTAGCTAGAGTATTTGTGAAATGAGGATATCACAAATATGGATAAGCTGGCACACATTGAGTTCCCTAAATTGTTTAGGCAATGGTTCTCACAAGTGATGTAATGAGATTACTATAACCTATGTGTGGGTGTCGATTAGAGAATCGATTCACTGGATGACTCATCTTCGAGATGCTACTATGGGAAGCTAACCAAGTGTTAGTAGCAAGATCTCGAATATGACAGCCGTGCAAGTAAGCTTAGACTTGAGGTCAACAAAGTTATCTTGATCTTAAGCTCACATTTTCGCTCATTACTAATGGGAGCCTAACCATGGCTTGCCTAGTATGGATGAGTAGGGATGTGACTCCTTAAGGTTGGAGATAGTTGATTGATCAATAAAGGATTCATCACTCATGTTAGCGATGAGATCATATCTCAAGTAATTGCATCAAAGCCTAACAGTAAGTCCTGGGCTCAGGGTAATGACACTCGAATTGTTTGAGTAGGTCATTGAGTGTCAGTGCTTGAATGCAATTATAAGTTTGATACATCAGAAAGACACACACCCATGTTCTAGTATCGAATGAGATATAAGTATGATGAAAGCTATTCATTGCATGGTAACTGGTCATGGAAAGACTCAATCAGTTCACCTAATTATTCTTACATCTTGGGGATCATGATATGTTGCTAGACATCACTCATGATCGATAATGATGGATTTGATTAATTAAGAGTTAATGAATAAATCTATTATTACGACCTTGATTGAAGAAGCCTATAGGGTCACACACAATAATGGAGTCACTCATCAATATAAAATAGAATGACACAATTACATAAGATGTAATTGGTAAAGTGGATAAATTAAATTAAGAGTTATTTTGAGATTAATATTGATTAAACTCAAAATAAAAGATCATATATAGATAAGATTTGGAACATATACATATCTCCACAAGACAAGATCTTAACGGAGATATGATTTGATATGTTACCATATATCTATCAAAAGATTTAGATCTTGAGATCTACCTCGAAGGTCTTCGTGCTCTCAGAGACTGATCCACAAGGAGGCGTTTTTCTCTACTAGCACCTGAGAAATTCGACCAGCATTCAAGAGCCTTGAGAAGGTTATCGATGGAGTGCTCCACGTGTGGATACCATAGAGGCCGTCTGATGTATACCGTATTCCAAGATCTGCGTTGGGGGTTTCTCAAAATTTTTAAAATTCCGCTGCTTTTGAGACATACGATGTCTACGAGAAACCCAACAGTGGTATCAGAGCGAGGTTACAGAATACGTGTATACGTTAGAATCTTTGCTGATTTTACGAGATGTTCTCGTATGTTGCCTTGCCGGTGACACATTAGAATCTTTGCTGATTTTATGAGATGTTCTCATATGTTGCCTTGTCGGTGACACGCTATAATCCTTGCTGATTTTTCGAGATGTCCTCGTATGTTGCCTTGCCGGTGATCATCATAATAGCATGTGATTTTGCGAGATGTTCTCGTATGTTGCCTTGCCAGCGATCATGATAGTAGCATGTGATGCACGAAATCTGATTATGTTGGATTGTTTTGCTGCCCTAGGATGCACGAAATTTGATTGATGATTGATGCTTTCGAGAATCATATCTTACGTGTTTATGCGCAGCATGATGATGGTTTATATGTGAAAGTCGTGGGGCATGATGGCCTTTGCACGAATTTTGATTATGATGATCATATTGGTGAATTATTGATGCATATGATAGTTTTATCAAATGATGAGTTTTAGATGACACCTGATTGATTCACGGTTGCAGAAATTGAAGATTTTGTTAATGAAATTAAAAAGTTGTTTTAATGTTAATGAATAATTCATAAGTATATTTTGTTTTGGATGCTAATTGACAATTTGAATTTAGTGTTGTTTTTTTATTTACATAAATTAAGATCAAGTGCTATGGTGAGTATATTCAACATAAAACAAATATCAATAAAAATTCTTAAAAAAATAGTTCTTGAACCTTAATATGAATATCTATTGTTATAATAAAAAGTAAATAAGTATAAAGTATAATAAAATTCTTATGGGTCCTGATTAAATATTATAAATATGGTGGATATGTTGTGAAGAAAATTGCTATGCATGAGTACACGTGTTGTTGGCGAGAAAATTCGATAAAATTAGGGCAAATGGTGTAATATACAATAAGGATTATTCTAATGGATATTTAGTGTAATTTCAAAAGATATGGATATATTGTGCAAATAAAGTGTACAATATGGATACGAAATGTTATTTTCCCCAAAGGTAACTATTAATAACATATTGAAAGTTGGTTTATATTATCTAAGACTTTTACAAAATGGATACCTTATTTGTAAAGCTTATCTCAATTTCCAAAAAAGTGGAGACTTAAGCCCTGTTTATTTCTGCTTCAATATTAATGCTTCAAAAAAAGTGATTTTATTGAATCGCTTTTGTTGTAGCAAAGATTGTTTTCAAAACTGATTTAAATCATTTTGAAGCAGCTATTGTTTTCATTGTGCTTTCTAAAAAGTGATTCTATTTTATAATAAATTACTCTTTTACCCTTTTCGTTATAATATATAAAATCAATCAGTTTCTCATTCACATTAGATCTGCTATGCGTGAACCGATTGAATCTGTGAAATCCAAAAAAGAACTACTGGAATACAGATCAAGGTAGCTGTTTTTTATTCACAGTTTTTGGTAGAGCCCATTTCATTATTTTGTTGCAATGTTGGTATTTGATTATATTGAGATGGAACCCTTTTCTTCATTCTATTATTGCATTGGGATTTTTTGAATTGCTTTGATTATTGTTTGGGGTGTGCAAGTACAGATTTTGCAATGAATATATCTAATGAAAGTACATTTTATTCATAGAGAATTTAAGAAAAATGATGATAAAACCAAGGTGATAAATTTTAGCTGGTAATTTGATGCTCATTCATAGAAGTAATTCTATCATTTATGACTCTTTGCTATAATTTATTACAATCTCATTAAATCTCTAAACTTGAGAAAAAGCATAGCATTTTCATTCATTGTAATCTTTTCTGAAATTCATTAACTCAAAGTCATATTATTTTAGTTTTCTAATAGCTTCCTCCGATTTCTGATTTTTGGTTTTTAGTAAGACATATTGCAATTTTTCAGATGTCATATGATAGTGGATATTCAACTGAATTCTGTGGCCTTGTGGTGCTGCTGCATATACACACGGGCGTGATTTACACATAAACCACACCCGTGTGGCATTGTCATGTGTACATGATCTAAATTGCTCCTAAGAATCGAATGCTAATAAAAATACTAAAATAAAAAATATACGTTCGATCCTAATCATACTTAAAGATCGAATGCTAATAAAAATATTAAAATAAAAAATATACACTCGATCCGAATAATAACCAAGGATCGAATACTAATTAAAATGATTAAAATAAAAATACACACTCCATCCAATGAATACCTAAGGATCGAATGTAAAAAAAATCCATTTTTATGCTTACATTTAAAATCAAACGATTTTGATATGATTAATAATTTTAAAACTTTGATGCCAAAATTGAAAATGGTGTATAATTTTGATGTTGTCACAATAGTTTAACTAAGGAAACATATAATAAAAACCATCACAAAATAGTTGCTGCAATAGTTTTCTTACAGAAATATATAATAAAAAACTTAACAATGAAAATAAAAGAACATCTTTTGGAAATCATCAGGGAAGCTATTTCCTTGTGTGCTTTTCTTCAACTTATAACAATGAATATCATATTCATTGCGTAGAAAAGCATGTCTTGCTATGTTATCTTTAGCAGACATCCAAATATGGCGTTTTGTTTCATTTCCAAACATTGGCATTTCATAACCATATAGATCTCCACCATGTTCAATTGTAAGGCACTGATCAAGTATATTCATGCACTTTTCCAATTCGCACATCACATCTTCCTTCACTCGCTTCTCACGTAAAGGTCCAATCGCTTCAACCATCTTCTCCAAAGCAAAAGCAATCACATTTTTTTCTGTTTCCCTGGCCCTTTTCTTTGAGTTTGCAATTGATCTTTTGACTGGAGTTGGCAAATTTGTTCCTCTTTCAAGGGTAGGGGTTGATCCACTAGGTGTTTCCATATGTTCCGTCTCTTGAGTTGGAGAAGTGACTTCAAGATTTTCCATGTTGAAATCCACATGCTCAATTGAATCAGCGAAATTCTGTGATGTAGAATATTTAACAAGTATGTCATTGAATATGAGTTCTTGTTCTTCTTCTAACATTGGAGGGGCATTCCTATATATTTTAGCACTTTTGTTCACCTGAAACAAGCCAAATCTGAGCATTCATCAATGAAAACAACACAAAAAATAAAGTATTCAAACCTTCAAATAGTCCTTCCATCATTGGTTGGGCATATCCACTGCTCCATTGAGTTTGAATCCAATCCCAATTTGTTTTGTAAGTTTGATCCAAATGTCACAAAGTAATTTCAATTTATCTCACCTATTTTTTAGTTGTGCTCTAGAGTAATTTTTGCATGTTTGATTGGAAAAGTTCTTGACAACATTCTCCCAACCAACTCTATTGAAATGGCTGTTAGGCCTATTCTTGGCTCTCACTTCTTCAGTGCACACTTTTACGAAGGTTGCTGTACTTGCATCATCCCATTTTGCAGTCAACCCAGCATCTTCCTAATCCATATATTCTAAAAAAAAATTGAACAAGCATTTATGGGGCAACAATTATTATACAGCATACTAAGGGCATAAAAAAATAGTACAAGCAACAACAAATGAGGAGATCAAATTTAATACATAATTCATAGCAATAGGCTGACTATTCAGCATCAACAATAGCTTCAACTAACCTAGAAAAGGTTTTTCTTCACAGAAATGTGTTCAAGTGAGCACACGATTTTCCACCCTTTGTGCATCTATGCTATAAAAAAATAAATGAAGCATTTTTATAGTTAAGGTTAAAGTCCTAAAATCTCAGATCTTATATTGTTTACATTCAGTAGAGTGTTAACGTTGATAAGAATGAAAGAATTTTGAAGAGAGTTGTAATAATACAAAGCATAAAACCTGCAAATTTCCTTGGGCTTCGATTTTGTTATGAGCATATTTGAAAGAAAGCAAATCAGGATGAGCGCTTGGTCACGAATCTAGAGTATGCACTGATGAAACTTTAATTGAGTAGAGAGATCTCATTTTCTTAGCAGAGAAGACATAAGGGAGAAGGGTTTAAATTTCGTGGAGTGAGAATATGAGAGAAGAGGGATATTTTTGAGTTTAAAAAATTGAACTGCTTCAAAAGTTGATTGAAGTTCAATATTTCTGTTTCGAAAAATCAAAAGCTATTTCTGTTTTCAACAAAAATCGCTTTAAAAGCACTTCATTTGAAGCAAAATCGGAAATAAACAAACCTTTAGAGATTAAAGATAAAATTCTGCTTCAACCTATTTTCATATGTCAATTTTTTTCACGCATGGGATATTCACTTCATGGGATCTTTATCTCCATCCATGGAAAAGATTTATATCATTCTTGGATTGGTGTCCAAGTAGGTAGAAGCCATTGAATGAGAGAGTGGTGATGCCTATATTTCCAAGGTTTGGTTACCCCAAAGTTGTTCTTTTAGATCGAAGCACCCATTTTGCGAGTTATGTCATAAGGGTTGTGGTGGAAAAATGCAGCATTCATCATCTTTATTCTACAACCAAACATCTTTAGTCAAAAACTCAACTCGAGAGATCAAATACATTTTATAATGCCCAATGAATTCAAATAGAAGAGTTTATATTCTTAAATTGAATGATGCATCATGGGGCCTATGGTATAAGCTATGAAAATCGCATTGCAATGTCCATTTCCATATGATCTATGTCATGTCTTGCCATCTTCTTATGGAGACTTATCACAAAGCTTATTGAGCTAATAAAACAAGCAACATAACCCATGATCAAGCTAGAGAAAAAGGACTCTTGACCAACTCATCTACAAGAAGAAGGTAAAATGTTATAATGATAGTAAGATATGTGATAAAAAAATTTAGATTGGTAAAAAATTTCTTTTATACGAAATCACTATGAAATTTTACCCAAGTAAATTGAATCTAATTGGTAGAGACCTTTTGAAGTTTTACATATTTTTGCCTCATGATGCAGTTGTTTTACGTTTGTTTGGATACAGGAAAATGCATCAAGGTTAATGATGATAGGTTGAACCCCTTTTATAAGAACTTCTAACCACATATGATCTCTTGTTTTCAACTTTTCAAGAATCATGCATGGAAGGTAAATTGTGAGATCTTTTTTTTTTTTCATTTTTGGACCCCTCAACCACCATAATTCCTCATATCCCCATTTTCACCACTATTATCACTAATTATCCACTTTCCCCACTCTCTCGATAAACATTCCACCCATTGCTCGGTACTCCATTTTACTCTACTTTTCACTCTCTACCTCTATCATCATATTCCACCATGAAAATCCAATCTACTTCCTCTATTAGTACACATTTTCAAAAACCCAAAACTGTCGGCAATCCCATCACCAAAGGTCCGTCATGAAGGAGCCCATGCACAACCGGCCAAAGAACCGATTTGGTCCCTAGTGCTTCCCATGTTGCCATGATTTTGTCCCCATTTTTAAAGTGATACCAATTTAATCCTCATTAGGTAAATGTGATTTCATGTGCGTCCCTCAACGTGAAGTGTCGTCTGGCTCCGTTAAATCGAAGGCTAAACATGTAATTTCACACATTTATGCTGTGAAAATCATATGTTCCGTTTTCAGAGGTTCGTTTCCTGATTTCATCTTTTCCCTCTGTCAATTGCAATTGGGAATTGCTTGTGGGTAGGGTTGCAAAATGGGGTGGAAAACTGTATTCTTGCGTCACAGTGGGTTCATGGCATATGATGGACCTCAAAAATACCGAGGAACAGGTTTGGAAGCTCTGCGTGATGCCAAGGGTTTCGATATATCAGTGAGTATGTTATTAAATTTGGTAAGGCCTTTCGGGTTTACGATTCCTACTCATATGCGTTTTTGGGTTAAGTATATTGAAGGGAGGAATACAATTTGGAAGACTATTTCTAATGAGGCAGATTGTGATATAGTTAGAAGGAAGTTTATGGGGCGTGCTAGTATTTGTATTTTTTTGGAGTATTTCAATTATGATGTGATCAAAAGGGGTTTGGATACAATATGTTATGAGCTTGAACAGGATAATGATACTAGTCTTCAAGATATACCTTTGGATGATGAGCTTAAAAAGGACAGTGATGAGATAGTTCTTGAAGATGATTATTACATGTTAATGATCCTAATTGTAAGTGACGAACCCAGTGACGAACAACAGAAAAATGTAAGTGAAGAAGATGAAGACGAAGTACAAGTTAATGATCCTAATTGTGCAGCTTCAAATGATGAATTAGATGTAAATGTAGGTGATGGTAATGAGTATATTCAGGAAGGTAGCCACAAACCAGTGTACAATCCTAAGCATGGATTTAAGTATGTAGAACTTAAGGAAGGGCTTCATTTTTTTGGAAAAGCACATGCCCGAGAAGCCATTATTAGGCATGCAATTGAGAATGGAAAGGAGATTCAATGGAAAAAAAATGATTCAATCTGTTTGAAAGTATCTAACTTTACATTGTTTTATTTTCTTTTTTTGTTGTTACATTGGATAACAATTTTTTTCCATTTAGACTAAGTGTGCAACACCAGATTGTGGCTGGGTGGTCTATGCTCGTAAACTCAAGGATGGTAATGGATGGGTAGTTAAGAGGTTAGTTAACCCCAACCATGCATCTAACTGTGGGAAGGTGTTGTCCAATGGTACGATCACTGCTTCATGGTTGGCTCAAAGGTTCATGTATAGGTTCTGTGAAAATCCAAACCTGGACATAGACAGTTTTAGAAATGAGGTAAACAGGAAATTGCAGGTTTGCATAAGCTACAACCAAGCACGGAAGGCTAGGCAAATTGTTCATGTATCCGATTAAGGCTCAGGCGTTATGCATAGTGTGATGCGGTGAACAGAAATAAAAAGAGTCAGGGATTTTTACGTGAAAACCCTCAGAAAACAGAAAAACAACGGAGCTTGTCAGATGATGTGTGTCGTTTCCACAACAAATTTTAATACTTTTAAAACTCGTAAAACACTAAAGTGTAGTACGAGTGTTGAACACTAGGAGTTGTTTTTGAGTGAAAGGTGAGGTACCCCGAATACAACTGTCACAATTTGTAAACGGTTTTGAAGATGGAAGGTGCGAGAACCGTTGATAATGAAGCTTGAGTAAGGGAATGAGAGGGGTTTTGAGCAAACAACTAAAATGAACGTAAGCGATGAACCTTAAATAAAGTAAATGTTCCTGAGTTTGGAATCCTGTCCAGCTATGTTCGTCACGTCTTCACTCTTCTCTGGTCCTCTCGAGTACTCGGTTATAGGAGTAAGGAATTGCCTACCCTCCCTTACACTCTCTTGCAAGAAGGCACGGGAATAGCCCGATGTTGCTCCTCCTTGGACCAACGTGAGAATAAGAGGTCCTGCCAGTGTACCCTCACGGCCGAATTGTGCGCGTGTGCTCGAGTGTTGCCAATGACCCAATGAGTCCAAATACGAGGTCACTACCTGTCCATTGATCCTGAGGTATGGCCACAGACAAAACGTTGTCTTCCTCCTGCCAAAAGGACTCGAGTTGGTGCTTTCCACCTTGCTCCTCTCCAAAATCCGCGGGTAGTGATCAGCTAACCATGAACCTTGAATAAGGGGACTGTTACAGAAAGACTGCAACATAGTCGCGCGAAGACATACGAAACCTGTTCGGATTCAGAGAAAATGTGAAGATAAGCTAACGATACATAGATCTGGGGGTGTTCCAACCCTGAAACGGAAGTTTCTAGCTGCGAACGCCCATACAAACTAAAGAAAACGAAACAAGGTTCTAGAGAGAAACTAGAGGAAAATTCCTCTAGAGAGAGAAACAAAAGGGAAACTAAACTGAAAGTAAACTCAGCTTGTCTGAACAGAACTGAACTTCATTGAGAGTCTGAGATTTCGTGTCCTTGTGATTCTGCTGAACTTGGGATGACTTGCAAGCAACGTCTGACACTGGTACGCTAATGATGCTGCCTGTCAGAGACTCCCGTGTTCCGCACGTCAAGGCTCATGATTAGGCATATGTGTGTCTTCTGGAAATCAAGGGAATGTCAGCTCGGGAAGATCCAATTTGTCGCCATCTGATGCCTTCTTTCACTCACTTCCTGCCACGTGTGCGCCTCTAGAAAAACTCAATTAAAACTAGTAAAATTAATAGATAAAATACAAGATTTAGAATAATTACCCTAAACTAGATAAAAACCTAAATCTCATATTATAGACTCCTAATTAGACAATCCTAATTATAATTAAGCATAAAAACAACCTAGCAATTAGTAAGAAAATGACACTTAACATCAGATCTCGCCGGGAATTATCTTCACTAGGTGGAGGTGGGGAGAGAGTACAAGTTGAAGTCCTTAAAGTCCAGCCCCTCTCACTATAATGTTTCTTGCATTTACAGGTGAGTTGAGCTTGACCGAGTTCTGAGCACTGCATGTGTCGGCTGCTTTCTGTGCCTGTTGTACACACTTTGGTTCTACATTCATATAACCGCTGCCTGCCCTGCTGTTGCCGTAATTCAGCTACTTTTTAGTCTGTCCAAAACGGCCACCGCTGACAAACCCTAACAATTATCGGTCTGTCGGCCTGCACCAGGGTGTCAGGACACCTTTTGGCTACTTTTCATAGGCCGATTATCTCAGTCTGATTTAGACCCCATCATTTAACCCCTCTGATTTGCCGATATCAACCTCTTGGGAGAATCGGGAAATCAGAATTGTTACCGATCTCACGCATGTCAATTTTCTGTGGCTAGGTCTCAACCTGAGTTAAATCAATCTCTATGCTACGCGTCATCCCCTGGGCGCTCCACGTTTCTTCTTGCCCAGTTTTGGGTACCTGAACCGGCGCGTCGTTTCGAATTCCAAATACCTCCTCTAAAATATGCGCATCTTCAATCATTTCTTCCCTTTTGCTCCTTCCTTCTATTCGCGAGATTCCAAAACTTTTCATGCTCTGTCGTACCTCGCCACTGTGATACCCGTCGAAAACTGTAGACTTTTCAGGTACCTGTCGGTTCTTCGTCTTCCCGTTCGATTTCTTAGGGTTTAGCCGGGCTCCTCTTACCCTTTTAGTCTCCTTCTGTCTCTTCTGAAAATGGTTAGGAGGTTTAGTAAATTGAATATCCATTCCCTTCGCATCGGATATTCTATCCCCCATGAATACATCGTCTCCCATGCTCGGGATACCAAAATCCCCTTGTGGTTAGGTGAAAGTCCCCTTCTTCTCTTTAGCCTGCCGATTCCCCTCGCTTATTTCGAAAGCGGTTTACTTTTCCCCCTCCATCCTTTGATAGTCCGTTTTCTTCACACTTTCGCCATCCCGCTTTACCGCCTTGCCCCCAACTCCATCTTCTGCTTCACTACCTTCTTGTTCTATTCGGTTGGCATGGATTCGGCTATGACTTTAGTAGCTGTTCGCAAAGCAAAGTCTCCG
The DNA here is from genome assembly GCA_002189035.1 of Utricularia gibba. Taxonomy (NCBI): domain Eukaryota; kingdom Viridiplantae; phylum Streptophyta; class Magnoliopsida; order Lamiales; family Lentibulariaceae; genus Utricularia; species Utricularia gibba. The sequence goes on along the minus strand of NEEC01000014.1, from coordinate 2,941,402 downwards.
ACGGTTGGCCGATCTCATTTTCAGTTTCACCGATCTCATTCGGCTATAACTTCATTGTGAAAGCCCCTGATACCCACCACGATTGGTGGTCTTCTTTTGTCTGGGTGGCACCCCCTCTGGGTTTTCGGTGGAACTTCCTAGTTGATCCTCCCACACCCTTCAGAGTAAAACTCTTCGGTACTTATTGGCCATCTACCAAATCCCCGAAGTCCTATTTGAAAGGCTTAGCTAAGGGTCTACCCAATACGAATCTCGTGCTTTGATGTTTTCGGGGAGTCATTGAAAAGATCGGGTATTATCGGTTGTTCTTGTGACTGCCACTAGCCCAACATCGTTCCTTCCGAAGGTGCCGATCTACAAATTCCTCCTTCTAATCCTTCTCCGAGTCTCCCCCTGGCATCTGTCTCATCCCCAATTCCCTCAAATGTTCAACCCATGGCCCCCAGAAAAAAGAAGAGGGTTAAGGCGCTAGCTTATAAACCCTCTAAGAAGCAAAGAGGTAGTTAGGTTATGTTTCCTTGAGTTTCAACATTTGCACTGCATCTTACTCTTCTCTCGGTTTTCGTCTGCAGCTGAAGAGATGGCCCAGAGAACCGCTTTAGAAAATTCGGTGATGGCCCACTTCTTTGTCGAGATGCAAAGGATGCAAGAACCTGATGTCGCCTCTCCCATTCAGGTTCGGTTTATATGAACTGTTGTAACAGATTTCCGATTCTGACCCTTTCCAATTCTTCTCGGCTGGTTCCCCATAAGTTCAGTTGGATGCCGCTGATCAGCTTTTAGAAGGGGATAAAATACCCCCCCCCCCCCCCCCGTCTTCATTTCCTCATGAACTGTGAAGAGTCTTGGAGGAAGTGACCCCCGAGTCTCTCGGGGGTTCAGCCAAACATTATATTTAAGGGGATCTGGAAGGTATTCCCCTTTTCCTTTCATGGACTTGTACGTAATCAGTTACTTACTTGGTGATTTCTTTTCAGGCTTTAACCTTCGGCAGGGGATGGCGAAGGAGATCAAGACTCAATCGGAGGAGGTTTCCCGGCTTCAAGCCCACTCTGCGGCTCAAGGCACCAAAATAAAGTTGCTGGAAGAGGAAGGGAGTTCGTTGAGGACAGTTCTCGAAAAGCGTACTCGTTGGGAGGAAGAGTTGCAGAATGTGGTCTACGAGATGGGGAAGGCGATCGACGATGCCAACTCCAAAAAGGAGGGCTTCAAAGTAAGGTTCGAAGAGGCGGAAGCGGAATTCAAGCATGCTAAGTACCGCGTCTTGGCTTTGGAGGCCGAGTTGGTTAATCAAGAAGCGTCTCGACGGCGACTTCTGGATGATTTCATCAATTCGACTTGCTTCTCCAAGCTGTCCAACATTTATGCTGGGGACTTAATCAGGCTGCTCCTGTATCGGCAGAGGCGCCTATTCAGCCACGAATTCGGGGTATCAATCACTGATCCACGCTTCAAAAGGATCAACCCCTTGACGAAGGATGATAACATGCTGGATGTCATCATGGACGTGTATCAAGCCCCGAAATTCGGATTTGAGGTAGTTGGGAGCGACTGATTGCGCTGATTCAGGCAAGGATCCAGCGGGAAAATGAGTCTAAGCTGAGAGCGAGGCTAGAGGGACATGTTGGCCCCTCAACTGATCCCCTTCCCGAACCCTAATTTCTCTCTTCTGAGAGTGATGTTTTTGGCCCCCGATTCGGGGTTTTTTTGTACATTTTGAGATCTTGGTAGCAATTACTGGCCAGATATCTTATGCTTTCGGGGCATAGTCGGATCTGCTTCGGGTGCAATTACTGTCTCAAGATTCGGTAGTAAGAACTTTACTTAGGGCTTCCTTGGTGCAACTCCAAGCTCTTTGGCCACCTTCATTCCTTCAATCAGGGCTTAATACTCGATGGTATTATTAGTGGTAGGGAATGAGAATTTCACCGTGATAAAAATGTGATCTCCATCCCGAGTTCTGATGTCGATTCCTCCTCCAGCCTTGTTGTATGTCGAACCGTCCACATACATGGCCCATACGCCATTGGTTTCCACGAATCGATCAATTGGCCTGGTCATCTCGGCCACAAAATTGGGGAGTGGCTGGGCCTTGATTGCCGTTCTTGATCTGAATTCGATATCCATTGTGCTCAATTCAACTACCCATTTAGCTACCCTTCCGGAGATTTCAAGTTGAGACAGAATATTCTTCAACGGTTGATTGGTGAATACCACGATATTCCGATCTTGGAAATACGATTTCAGTTTCGTGGCGGCCATTTTCAAGGCCAAGATGAACTTCTCAGTTACTGTATATCGGGTTTCTGTTGATAGAAGAACCTTACTCACATAATATATCGGCAGGTGTTTTTCCTCTGAAATAGTGGTTCGGACTGCACTAACCGCAACAGGCAATATGAATAAGTAGAGCTCCAAGGGTTCTCCTTCCTTCGGAGCCACCAACAGTGGGGACGATGAAAGATATTCCTTGAATTTTTCGAAGGCAACTTGACAATCCTCGTTCCATTCCACAGTGTTTCCCTTTTGAAGAGCCTAGAAGAAAGATGCCAACTTATCTGCCGATCAAGATATGAATCGAGTAAGGGTGGCCAATTCACCTGTGAGACTCTGATACTCCTTAATTGTTCTCGGGGTTCCATTTCACATATTGCTTTAATCTTTGCGGGGTCGGCTTCAATTTTTCTCTCTGATACGTAATGTCAAAGGATTTTTCCACTTTGCACCCTAAATCAGAACTTTAGCGGCTTGAGTTTTAACCCGTATGACCAACAAAGAGAGAAACAAGAATCCAAATAAGCCAAATGATCTTCTTCATTCATTGATTTCATGATCATATCGTCCACATACACCTCCATGGAGGTACCGATTTCAAAAGAGAAGATTTTGTTCACCAATCTCTGATAAGTAGCCCAAGCATTCTTCAAACTAAAGGGCATCACAACGTAGCAGTAGACACCATCCTTGGTGTAGAAGGTGGTTTTCGGCTGAACCCTCTCTATGACAAAAATTTAGTGATATCCGGAATATGCATCCATGGTGCTCAGAAATCGAGATCCGGCGATGGCATCCATCAATTTGTCAATATTCGGGAGGGGGTAAAGATCCCTTTCACAACAAACTTTGAGGTCCGTGAAATTGACACATTCTCCATTTTCCTCTTGGCTTCGGAACAACGATAGGGTTGGCCACCCATTCCAAGTACTGAATCTCCTTTACGTAGCTGGCTTCTAGCAGCTCTCTCATTTTTTTCTTTGATAATCCAGCACTTTTCCTCGGAGAAATGTTGTTGCTTCTGTCGGATCGCTTTGCTCCCGGATAGGTATCAATACGGTGTTCAGCGACAGCTCGACTGATACCTACAAAGTCCGCAGCAGTCCAGGCGAAGATATCGGTATTCTTCTTCAGAAGTTCCACTAATCCTCTCTCGAATTTGGCATTTAGGTTGGTGCCAATGCGGGTCGTCTTCTGCATATCCCTCGGTATCAACTGCAATTGCTTGTATCCTACCGATTCCATTGCTTGTCTGGGAGGCTCCCTGTGTTCCCTTTCCACCATCATTATTCTCGATTTCTTCGCGCATGGGTCACGGCAAGAAGATACATAACAAGATTGGGTGGCTAGTTGGTCGACATCCAGCGTGCAAATGCCCCTTAGAGTCGGAAACTTGACTTTCAAATCCCCGGTATCCCTGGCTAGCATCCCTTGAGCCATCCGGTTTATCTCATCCCCCTTCAAGATTCGTGTTTCTGCCGGCGCATGATGGCCCTCCTGATTGCCTAGGGGGGAATTTCGGGTATCAATTTCCTTCGTTATCTCCACTCTCTCCTTAAGGTCTGATTGGACATCTTGTGCTTGGCAATTGAATCGATCAATAAACCTCCTTAGACTCTCTTTTCGGTGGTTGTACCGGATAGAGTACTGTGCTGCTTTTGAAGGTGGTGTTTCGATGTTGACAACGTATGTTAAGTGTCATTTTCTCACTATTTCTTAGGTTTTTTTATGCTTAATTGTAATTAGAAATGTCTAATTGGGAGTCTATAATATGAGATTTAGGTTTTTATCTAGTTTAGGATAATTATCCTAAATCTTGTATTTTATTTAATAATTTTGCTAGTTTTAATTGAGTTTTTCTAGAGGCGTACACGTGGTAGGAAGTGAGATAAAGAGAGCAGCAGATGGCGACAAAATAGATTTTCCCGAGCTGACACTCCCTAAATTTCCGAAAGACTGCACACGCATAATCATGAGCCTTGACGTGCGGAACACAGGAGTCTCTAACAGGCGACATCATTAGCGTATCAGTGTCAGAGCAAACGTTTGCTTGCAAGTCCCCCCAAGTTTAGCAGAACCACAGGGACACGAAAGCTCAGACTCTCATTGAAGTTTAGTTCTATTCAAACGTTGGAAAAGCTGTAGTTAGTTTAGTTTAGACTTTTGTTTCTCTCTCTAGAGGATTTTCCTATAGCTTCTCTCTAGAACCTTGCCTTCATTTTCTTTAATTTGTATAACCATCGTGGCTAGAAACTTTTGTTTCTGAGTTGGGACACCCCCAGATCTATATTTCGTTAGTTTATCTTCATCTCTTCTTTGAATTTGAACAAGTTTCGTATGTTTTCACGTGACTATGTTATAGTCTTTCTGTAATAGTCTCCTTATTCCAGATTCATGGTTAACTGATCACTACCCGCGAGTTTTGAAGAGGAGTCAGGTGGAGAGCACCAACTCATGCCCTTTTGGCTGGAGGAATACAACGTTTTGTCTGTGGGCATATCTTAGGATCAATGGACAAGTAGTGACATCGTATCTGGACTCATTGGATCATTGGCAATACTTGGGCACACGCGCGCAATTCAATCGTGAGGGTACGCTAACAAGACCTCTTATTCTAACGTTTGTCCAACGAGGAGCAACATCGGGCTATTCTCGTGCCTTCTTGCAAGAGAGTGTAAGAGAGGATAGACAATTTCTTACTCCTATAACCGAGTACTCAAGAAGATCAGAGAAGAGTGAAGATACAATGAACATAGCTGGACAGGATTCCAAACCTAGGAACATTCATTTTATTTAAGGTTCATCACTTACGTTTATTTTTATTGTTTGTTTAAAACTGTCTTATCCCCTTAATCAAGCTTCATCATCTACGTTTTTCGCATCTTTTACCTCGAAAACCGTTTACAAATCGTGACAGTTGTATTCGGTGTACCTCACCTTTCACTCAAAAAACAACTCCTTGTGTTTGATACCCATACTACGCTTTTATGTTTTACGAGTTTTAAGAATATTAAAATTTGTTATAGAAACGACACGCATCTGCATATCAGGTAATGAAGAGTAACACCAACTCCCGATAAGAGCCCACACTACATGATGGTATCGGCCAAGCGCTCACAATGGAGAGTTAGGATGTCGCCACCTAAACTGAAGGCACTCTCATTGGCAACAATGGAACCTGGTGGTGTAAAAATAGCTTATGCTACTATAGCTATGTAGCTGATCTAAGATAAGCAGACATTTGACTCTTCTACCATCCTAATATATCGAATTCATCTCCTTTAGGCTTTTCCTGGTGGATTGCATTATATAATGAAACTTCACTACCTTTGGAAACAGTGCATGAAGAAAAAAACACCATGGCATAGAAGTCCTTCGACCCACTCGAAGTACAGGCATTCATCTCTACTCTAGTGCTTGAGCTACCAGACTCAATCTCAAATAAATCACGTAAATGATTCAAAGCATTTATAGCTAAATCATACATAACCAAAGCAATAGACTCAATATTTGATATTCTAAGAAAAATAAGATAATCACAATAAATTTTTAAACCTACTTGCAAATTGGAAGCCTTCACCCTCGGATGAAGAATTCTAGACATAAGAAATAAAATAAGAATATTTTGAAAATATTTTGCAATTTTTTCAACCATAATACTAACAACTTTTCTGAGAAATTTTATATTAAGGTATTTTTTAAAAGCTCTATAAATACTAATTAAAGCAGAAAACACTAAATGAGTGGTAGTAAGTATGATCCATAAGCAAATATGTAATTTTCAAAGGTAAATAACAAATGACATAAACATTGAAGTTTAGTAAAAATCATAGAATCTAACTCAATCATAAGATCAACATGCATCGATATAAAAGATGGAATAATATATGTATGAGGTAACATAGAATTAATCATACAAAGTATAGAATTCCACATAGTTGAGCAATTATACTTTAAAGTCTTATATGAAATACTTCAAGCTTTACAAACTCGCTTAAACATAGCTTTCTTAGGATTACATTTTTTCATTAGCTTAACAAACTTTCAAAAGGTCCCAAGAACATGACTAAAATCATCTACCGTAAAAGCATCTTGAACACATAAATTCAATATAAGGAAAGCACAAAGAGAATGGAAAAAAGAACCTTTTAGAATGGGATTGATTGACATTTCCATGGCCGAAATTGTAGAAGAATTATTAGAAGCATTATCAAGAGTTATTGAAAAAATACGATAAAAAATACAATATTCTATGTAAATATTTGTAATTAACTCAACAATTCTAACTGAATGAGGAATATCAATTTTTCTAAATGTCAAAATTCTTTTTTGCATAAGCCACTTATCATCAATCCAATTAGCCGTAACTACCATATAATTCTCCCCATTCCCACCACTCCAACAAATCGATGTTAATCCAAATTTATATTTTAAAGACTGAAATAAAGAAATAAAACAAGCTCTTTTTTCCTCACATTATTGAAATGCAATTCAAATGGCTTTTCTTCTTGAAAACGGTAAATACTATGGCTACATGCATGTTTTAAAAAAATGTTACATGATTGGATTTTCTGCTTCACAAAAGGATGTTTACTAGCAATTAAAGTAAGTATATAATCAATTTTAGTTTTATGCAAATCAAAAGAAAACTTTATAGAAGGACAATGATTACCACATAAAACATTCAAAGTATTTTGTCTAAAGTAGTGTTCCGGAATATTTCTCCGGACTATTTCTACTTCCCAAAAAATATAAAGTAGAAATAGAAATAATTTATAGAAGTAGGAATGTTGTTACTTTTAATTTTTACTGTTCGTATAACTTGATTTTAGAAATATTTCTACTATAATTAAAAGTAGAAATTAATTGTGTTCCGTGCAAAAATTATTTTCTACTTTTCAAAAGTAGAAATAGTATCCAGAAATATTCCGGAACACTGCTTAAGATTGTGAACTACCTTTACTATGCTCATAACCCTTACGACAATATTTACAAATGACCCTTTTTTACCATATCATGCTCGAAATGCTCATGCTACACACCGCTACCGTTTCTTTTGGCTGATGTAGAACCTTTCCGACTTTCTCCATGAATTTCAAATTCATCTACTTCAATAAAAGTGACGCAATCGACTGATTCAATGAATCTTTGCCATTAAATCAAAGAGAAAAGGTGAAATCAAAGTTTAAAATATAAAATATGAACAACTCTTTGATTCTCAACTAGAGTTTCGAAAAAAGGGGAAATAAACAGATTTAAGATATGAGAAATGTGTTGCCGCAAGAGAACTAAATATGGATTTGAGAAGAAAATCGTTCGAACATCGAATGGAATATGAAGGATGGAAGAATGCTAAATTTCAAGATTTCTCAAGAAAGAAGAATGTGAGTGTACAAAGAGTCAACTTTGAAGATATATGTTGAATAAAAAAAAGTGATGTTAGTAACTAAGAAACAATCGTTGGACTTGGTGCAATCATTGGACTGGGAACAATTTGAGCTATAAATCATTCATTTTTTTATGAGTTACTGGGGTAACTTACTGAATCGAAAATCACCATATTGACTAACAAGTATGAGTAGTTCATATCCATTCTATACAGGTCAACTCTTGGCTAACCCGGGTTGACCCATACCCATGCTGAGGTCTACACATCATGAACATGAAATACAATCAACATGTAAGGTGGTTTCACAACAAACATTGAGGTGCCACTATAGGCCAAAATACTCTTCTACCATTTGAATTTAACAGGAAGTGTCCTATTCTTATCTATAAGATGACTAATGCATATGTTGTGGGTCTCTTAATGAACTTAAGTGTTGTTAAGGAATTCCTCTATAACATCGTGCTCAATAACTCAGCTTGTATTTTTCGGCATCTGTGGGACACCTTAGTTTGACCACACTAGAAATGTCACTTCCCTATAGCATTTACAAATTATGGCAGTATATCACTCAAATACCTACTCTCATTACAAAAAAGTTTTACTCCATCTTTGAGCAAACTCTCAAACCTTACACTAAATGTATCAAATTAAGTATATTAGATTTTAATGGGTGGTGCAAAATAAAGATGATAATAGCATACTCTTTGCCTTTACGACAATCAATGAAGACTCAAGTTTAGTGAGAAAATCTAGATCCTCCTAAGGGGACACCCACACAAAGTTGATCTACTTGTCTTCATATCTACCTCACATCTCTTTTACCAATGTTATACCCTGTTTTACTTTTAGAGAGAAATAGTTGGTTTTCCAATTCTTCATACATATATTAACTGCTATAAATATTAGAATGGCAGGTACTAGATGTTTTTCAAAACACACATAGATTAATTTTAGAACATATGCAATCAATTTGGATAATAGTTGAGACAACAGAACATCCAAGCAATTCAGTAACTCAACCAAAAAAGATGGCAACAACAATTTCAGACCACAACGAAAAGGTTTCAATGTAGCAACTCACCATCGATGGTCTCAATGGCCTCTTTGTCCCTTAGGAATAAGATCTTGGGAATTATAAATTAGAGTCTCAACCTGTCAAACGTTTGTATCGTCTTTGATGAGTTTAAATAGCACTAACAATTGGCCAATTGGAAAAACGCAATTCGTGGGTTGCAATCAATTTCCCACACCCTTGGCTTATGAAGGTTCAATGGCATCTTCAAGAAATGTATAATTCAATGGCACTCATGGTTGAACTCAAAACACATGGCGAATTTGCAACGACGGCAAGTATAAGAGTTTTGTATGTGTGTGGTTTTAGGTGAAGAAAATGTGTTAAATACGATGTTGAGGGCCCACCTAGAGTAAAGATGGTTCATAGTTGTTATTTTTTCTTACTCATCTTTTGTTCCAACGACTATCTTTATGTGGCAGACAATATCTATGCTGGTTTCCTCAACTGCAAGTCTCATGGGTTTTGACTTCAAACTTTAACACGTGGGGAATGGATTTAATTTAATGGCACAAGCTCCGGGAGGAGGTTAAAAGAATTCGTAGTTTCGATAAGGAACCTAAAAAAGAGATTTAGAAGTGGATTCAGCTGCGTTGATGAGCTTGTTGCTGAAATCCCACAATTTCTTGCCCAGAACTTGGTCCCTTGCGAACCAGCTCGTCTTTGCCATGTTGCAGTCTGCAAAATACTTTCCAGATACCCCTTTCAACTGAGGATGAAGCGCCACGTAGCACGTCGTCGCAGCTCCCTGACATTCCCAAAAATAGAATGACTTAATCTGATAACACAATCTGAAAGAAGGAAGTATTTATTTACCTGAGGTACATTTTTCCACAGGAAGAAGCTGAATAGCTTGACGATTTCTGCAGTGAAAAGTCCTTTATGACTTAAGACTTCAACAGCAAGAAAAAGGGAATGCTTTGCTTGTGTTGGATTTGGAAACTTACTCAGCCAGCCCTTGTACTTGAACAGATTCGTCATTATAAGCCCAGGGTGCACCGAGTTAGCAGTGATATTCACACCCTCTTCCTTGAATCTGCGGGAGAGCTCGTTTGTATGGAGGATGTTTGCTAATTTGGACTGGCCGTACGCCTTTTTCTCGTTGTACCTGAACATGAACCGGCGTCCTTGTAAGAGGAATTTCGGTCCCGAAAAAGGGTAAATCCGAGAAACTACCTGGTTTCATCGTTGATCAACTCGAAATTGATCCCCCCAGGGTAGGTGTAGATGTGGGCTACAGATGATAAATTTACTATTCTACCCTCCACGCCGAAGCTCTTCGCCGTTTCCTTCATCGTACCGATGAGAAGGTTGGTCAAGTAGAAATGCCCTGCAAAATCACAACTCCCCCACACAGGAAGAATGCTAATCTTCACGGGAGACAATTCTGATCCAGTGAAAAAGATGGATATTTTTCTTTTTTCTACCTAGGTGATTAGTGGAGAACTGAGTTTCGATCCCATCTTCGGAGAGCTGAAACGGGCAGAACATGATCCCTGCATTGTTTCTGAAACACAAAACCGACACAGTTCAATTGGTTACTTGGTTCCTCTGGAATAACATACAGAAGGATCGAACCCACTCACATCAGGATGTTGAGAGGGAGACCGAGAGCAATGAAGCTGTCGGCGAAGGATTTAACGGAGTCCAGTGAATTCAAGTCCAGTTTCAGCACATCGACACGAGCACTGGGGTTCTCACTCAGGATCCTTTCCTTGGCTTCATTTGCAGCCTCAATGTTCCTTGCCCCGATAACAACATGCGCATTTCTCAGCGCCAGAACTCTTGCTGTCTCCAACCCGATCCCACTTGCACCTCCTAAAAGAAAATGACTAGCGCGTTATGAGGAAATTATGATCCAGTAAAAAACTGAAACCCCTAAGAAGTTGACGATGGGGAGGAATTAAGCTACGTGTCCAATAATGGAGGTGGGTGACCATCTTGGCTTGTCCCTAGTTGACCAAATACTTAATGAATGTTCTGGTGCTTGGGACTGTGGCAAATTAATGAATTTAAGTTGAAGGCCTATTCACTCGCTCTCCTCATCGGTGAACTCACATGGTGGGAGTCCATTTTTCTCAATTCCAACCACCCACCCACAACAAAAAAAAAAAAAAAAACAAAAAAAATGAAAAAATGTCCCACTTTTGTGACTGCTCACATGGCGTGACGCTTCTAACGCAGTCTGGTTGACCTAATTGTATTTCACAGATGAGTGCGCGTGTGTGTGTTTGTTCTTGTTCTAAGATTCGCAATGAGGACACCCTACTCTGCTCTATGGAAAGCCAGCGACAAGTTGGTGTAGTAATGGCCACCCATGCGACGAAACGGACGGGTAGGGGGACCGGAGAGGAAAACGACATGAAGAAGAGGGAGGTAAGAAAACAAAACAGGAACAGGTTTTTTGGGGTTGCTCTTTCGAGTTTACTGTTTTTTATTTTTTTGTGATGGTGGTGAGGACGAGAGACGGCGTACAGAACGGTACACGTCCTTCGCCCAGCGCCGTCACAAACTCAAGAAAAACCAGGTGTATGCGCAAAGAAAGAATTCAAATGTGATGGAAGAAACTCCACTAGCCAACGAAGTTACGGATAACTAAAATGAGAGAGCGAAAATGTCGAACCTGTGATTATCGCGGTTAGATGAGAAGCATCAATCCCCTGAGTAACCTCCTCCGCGTGGGAAGCCGATCCGAAGCCGCTCGGCCCTGGATTCCGGTGACCAACCTGATCATATTTGTACCTGTCGTTCAGGTATTTTAACAGCACAGATGGGTGGGTTATATGGAAAACAAATCTGCAAAAGACTATGCCTATTTATAGACGGAAATGGGAAAAGGTGTGAGGCGAAGAAGTCAAAGCAGTAAGGCGTTGAGGTTTTCAATTTTAAATTTATTACCGGCGGATGAAGGAGGCGGACATTAAAGGAGGGCGGTTGAAAAGCTTCAGTAACAGAGAAATTCCGGTAAGAAACAAGAGGCATAAATGCAGCTGACCAAAATGCAAAAGCTTATCAAAAGCTGGAAAAAGGCACGGTTCGTGTGGACCACGTGCCGTGCCATCCCAAATCCAAATCTCAACAAAAAAACAAGGGGAGAGGTAACCAACTGCAACTCAAGGTGCGCATACCCACGCACACGCAGTACGTAGGTTTGGGATACGATGCGCGATACACTATGTGCCAAGGGATCTATGAGTTGGGTTTGTAAATGGTTTGCGAGAATGGTGATTAAATAAAGAAGAAATTTATCTTTTTTCTAATTCTCAAAATTGCACCATGGATAAATTTTAATTATTTTACATGTAAAACCCATGAATTAAAGCTTACCTTTGTGTGTCTTGGTTCGGAGTTTTTACCAAATCCACCAACTGCAAAAAAACTCAGTTTCAAAACCACCTATTGTGTGCATCTCATCTATACTGCGTGTCAAAACCACCCATCCTACATATTTTTTTTTCCATTTTTGAATTTCCTTTTGACAACATATTTTAATACTATTATCTTTTTTACAAAAAAATAAAAATATATTGCATTCGTTTTGCAAATATTGTAATAAATATTATTAAAATATCTTTTTTAGAATTCAAAAATTATAATAAATAAAAAAAAATCAAATTAAATTTTTCATAATGTATATTTTATTTAATTATTATATATTCAAAAATATATACAATTAAACAATAGAAAAATAAATAATTTAAACAAAATGAAAAATCAAATTATATTATATATTCTTTTATAAATAATAAATGAAATAAAAAATCATAAATATCATTTCATATATTTTTTATTTATGTTGATCACTGTAATTCATTAATTACAGTTATCAGAAATAAAAATATATATATAAAGAAAACAACAATTACATATTTATGTCGATCACTACAATTCATCAATTACAGTTACTAGAAAGGAAACTAATATAAAGAAAATGATAATTATATATTTCTTCCAATCACTACAATTCATCAATTACACTTATTAGAAATAAAATTAATATAAAAAAAATAATTGCCTATTTCTAACAATCACTGTAATCATCAATGATAGTTACCACAAATAAAAGTAATATAAGAAAAATCATAATCGTTTATTTCTGTCGATCACTATAATTCATCAATTACAGTGATTAGAAAACATGGTGATAGTAGTCTATTAAGCAAAAGTGTTCCGAACAAGCATAAAAGAGAAAATAAGAATTACTCGAGTAATAGTTTGTATCTCTAAATTTTACGGTCACCGTAATTACCAATTGCAGTTACCAGAATTGAAAGTAATATAAGGAAATGATAACCTGTTTCTACGGATCACCGTAATCATCAATTACAGTTATTAGAGAAAATGTTTATAATACTTTATTAAGCAAAACGATGATTAACTATTTCTGCCGATAATCATAATCATCAATTACAATTCTCAGAGAATATGCTTATAGTACTCTACCAAGCAAAATGATGATTACCTATTTCTGCCGATCACCGTAATCATCAGTTACAGTTACTAGATAATAATAAAGCAAAAGTACTCCTAATATGCATAATGAAATAGAAAATGAGAATTATTCTACTAATGCTTTGTAATACTCCCAGTCTGGATGGTCTTCAATCATTGGGGCTTGACCAATACGAAAATCACGCACAAAGGATGGTACATCAGATGCATCTATAAGTCCTTCAAGAAAAGTCTTCATCTCACCCCCTTCCATAAAAGATGAATCTTTTTTATGATCCGTGTGCTTGTAGGAGCATGGAAATATGGCATTGTCAACCTATTTGAGAACCAGTAGAGTATAATTAAACTAAAAAAATAAAATTTAACTTATTAAATTTTTAACTAAAATTATTACCGGATTTGTTGTAAACTTGTATGATGAATCATCTACCAACAAGGTGTTACTATGTGTATACCGGCCATGAAAGGCTTCTTGAGGACTCGAAGGTTTGTGGTGGTGCATTTCGTTCCATCCCATATGAATGCCAAATTTGACATCTTCTCGTCAAACATCCAATTAATGACTTGGTTTAGTTGTGCACTATTATAAAAAGAATAACATGTAAAACATATATAAAAAAGATAATATAATATTTTGTATGTTACCCTCCACGTGAAGACCATAGTGCAACATCAAAATGTTGCATACATCATTCCATAAACTCCCTAGCATTTGGTCTTAGAAACACTGAAAATATAACATATGCAATAAAGTCAAGTCAATAAATTAGCAACTAACTATATGTTGCAAATGTGTGAAATACTAAATAAATACCATACATGCTTGCCCATAAATCCACTTATCTGGACGCCCATTGACGTCGAATACTACTAATTTCTGCACCGTTGGAATATGACTACTTGATTCACAGAAAGAAGGCCATCTGGATTGATACCACTTTAGTTGTTGCTTCAATGCCTCATTTTCAGCTGCCAAATCATTTGTTTCATTGTCAACCGCCACATCTTCGTGTAAATTATCAGCATCATTTCCACTTTGATCATCCACATCATCATCATTCTTTGTAATCCTTTTTTTCTCACACCAAAACATGGTTGTGCCTTGGATTCTAAAGATGGGAGGTAGGATTGTATTCAATGACCTAGTCTGTCCTTTAAAGAAATCAATGAATTCATCAACAACATCCCTTGGTAACATCTCAACACCTAATAGTAAACATAAGTAAATTAGATCAATAAAATCAGAACAATTCTCATAAAAGAACATAGTATAAAAAATTGTTTAACACATAAAATACCTTGTGGTTTTCCAATAAGATGAGAATTTGGAAGTGTGCGTGGAAAATCATTTGGTAAATCTTCAGGAGGAGAAACCCATACAAAACTTGTCCACCAACTATCATAGCCACTTCGTAGACCTTTCACTAATTTAATTGTAGACTTACCCTTTATCACATAATTTGGTGAATCCTTTATTCTACTACACATGCTCACAGCAAAGAAAATAGGCAATTCTAGGGGAATGCTTTCCTCACAAGCAATGTAAACCCATGCCAATATATATGCCACTAACTTAGGAGTCAAATGTGAAAATCGAATTTGAAGGCATGTCAAAAACTTGCAACATAAATGGTACCACTGGCACACGCAAGCCACATATAAGGTGCTCAGTACTGATAGCAAAACCCCTATGACCAACACGTTCTGGAATATCACCAACGATCTCTTCATCCTCTTCCTTATCCCACAATTGATATTCTGCAGGAATATTGAATCGAAGCCTCAACTTTTCTAATGTGTTCATCTCTGCATAAAGAACAATGAAAATGGATACTTTCAAATCCATAAATTGTAACGAAAGCATTTCATTGACTAAAATTTCGTAATAAAATAAATTTCGTATAATTTCATAGCCACATATTGCAATGAAAGCATTACAGTGACTAAAATTTCATAGCCACACACTGCAATGAAAGCATTTCAGTGACTCAAATTTCATAATAAAATAAGCCTCGTATAATTTCATAGCCACACACCGCAATGAAGTCATTACAATGACTAAAATTTAACAATAAAATAAACTTCACATAATTTCATATCCACACATCGCAATGAAAGAGATACAATGACTAAAATATCAGAATAAAATCAACTTCACATAATTTCATGGCCACACACCACAATAAAAGAGATACAGTGACTAAAATTTCACAATAAAATAAACTTCGCATAATTTCATAGTCACACAGCGCGATTATCGCATTACAGTCAGAAAAAATATAAAACAAAAAAACATCTGCATAAAGCCACGCACTGCAATGAACGAATTATGGTGACTACAAATCCAAAATATAATAAACATATGCATACTTTCAGAGCCACGCACTGCAATTATCACACAATACGGTGACGAGAGTAAAATAACGTTTCATATGCTTTGAGATCTTTGCACATTATAATGACCGTAATTTCAAAATGAAAAAGAGTGGGGATACTTTCAAAGCAATGCATTGTAACAAACGCATTATGGTGACGATAATTTCAAAAAAAAAAAAAAGAAAGCCATCAATCCTTTTTAGATTCACTCACAACATTGATCAATACAGTGACGAAAATTTTCAGATAAAACAAATCTTGTATGCTTTCAGATCCTCGTGAAATAGAGAACCCAATACTATGACCATTAAGATATAAAAAAACATAAACAAAAATTACACATAAAGCATACCTGTTCTGCATGAAAAAAGCTTTGAAATAAGAAGATTGATAAAGTGGTTGAAGAAGGAAGAGAAGAATAGTGTAAATAAATTTTTAAAGTAATTAATTTGTTTTTGAAAACCCAATTTAATAAATTCAGGAAAATTGTCAGTCTGTTTTATCGGGAACCGAATGATACTTTTTCAGTCAAAAATACTGTAGCACGTGATAAGTGGAAGGCGTGTGAAGTAAAATTTGACGTGATTCTGGTAAAAATAGAAGATTTACGGATGGTCACCGTAATTGAATATACAGTGACCATATTTGGGGTTTAGGGTAAACCTGTTTACCCTAAACCCTAAACCCTATAAATCCATCTGATTAATGTTTTGAAGACGGGATTAAAAAATATGATCATATATTGAACATAGTTATGAATTATATATCATTTGCAACTTATTACAATTTTTTTTACATACATGAATAAGATTCAAAAAAATGTGAAATTTGCAACTTATTACGATTATGTAGTGTTTTAGATGTAGTAATGAGAATGGGTTTCATTGTGAAAAATTCTTCGATTTCGACTTTTTTTACTCTAAAAACAAGTATACACTTACTCTCTATTGCATCATACAATACACTTAATCACACGTTTTTAGAATGTTAAACATACTAAATCTTTATTATTTGTGTAATTTTGATTATATCTTTGGCTGCTCACTGGTTTCTCCATTGCGGTGTGCCGCCTATATTCTATTATCAGCCGACAACACCGACAGCTACATGTTCCAAGATCAATAAAGTCTACTGACATGTGTCCCCATGTTTTGGACTCACATGCCCCAATCACATGACTGAATTGTTCAAATTGAAATGCTTTTGAAAACCATTCTTTCATCCTTCTCAAGAACCTCATCTTCTTGCAACCTCATTCTTACATATCTCTCTATTTGGATGGCTTTCAAATCTATCTCATACAAGGTCTTCTTTGGAGGTCAAATCTATTATTACGGGAATTACGTAAGTTATAGTGTGGGAATCCAGTTTTTTCAGTCAGATGCCAATATTTCATTGGAAGAATTAAAAGCAAGGTTATATGAGATTGTTCAATTCTCTTCTTTGAGGTTCAATCTTAAATTATCTGCCCAGTTTTTTGATGTTGTGACTAGAGAAACGAGGTATTTGAATTTAGAGACACAGAGCAACCTAGATTATCTTCATGAACCTAACCATGTTATTGCTCCGGTGGATTTATTTGTGGAATATGACCCATTTTTTTCAGAAGAATCTCACTCACAAATTGGAGACAACGGTAATGACTATTTCTTTCTTGTAAATTTCGAAATTGTATATGTTTTTTTTTAATTTTATGATATTCTATTTTTCTATAGATGAATATGCTGATTATGATTTCAGTCCAATCCAAAATATTGATGGCGATTCATTTATGCAATTCACTAATGAAAATGAGGTTCCTGATATTGATCATACTCCTCAAAACTCAGAAGGCGAAGAGAATGTGCTTGAAGGAAACACAAGTTTTGATTCGGAATGATATAGGGGAAGAATCAAGTAATCATGGAGTATACACACATCAATATGAATCGAGATTTAAGGAAGGTGATCTATTTGAAGATAAAGAAGATTTTCAAAGACAAGTTATAGAATTTTCCATTGAAATTGGAAAGGAGTTCAATGTTGATGACATTAGGCTTAGAGTCTTGGAGATGTATTGCAAACAACGTGACACTCAAAACTGTAACTGGAGGATTCGTGCAGCTCATTATAAACGATTGGGAAAATGGAAGATCTCAAAGCTTATTGAGCCTCATACATGCAAGCGGCAGGGGGCGGGATTCTTTTATCACAGAAACATCAATCATGATTATATCTCTCAGATTGCCAAGCCATATATTGAAGCAAACATTGGACCAAAGTGTCAACTATTATTGCAGTTGTGTTGGATACAACTGGTTATGAAGTACCGTACAAACGTGCATGGTATGGAATACGAAAGGCCTTTGAGAAGGTGTATGGCACATGGGAGGAATCAGTAAAGAAACTTCCAGCTTTCTTAAATGAAGTTGCCTTACAAAATCCAGGCACCGTAATCCAATGGAGGAATAAGGAAGATGGAGTCACATTGCACTATTACTTCTGGGCGTTTGGACCATGTATACATGCCTACCAGCACACCCGTCCGGTTATTTCAGTCGATGCAACGCACTTGTATGTGACATACAGGCACAAAATGCTCATTGCGGTGACCATCTCTCAATGTGGAAAGATTTTGCCGCTTGCCTTTGCTCATTGCGGTGACCGCCTTAGATGAAGAAACTGATGCTTCTTGGCTATGGTTTCTAGAGCTAGTGGGAACTTACATTGCATTAGGAAAACCCACGTGCTTGATTTCTGATAGATGTGACTCTATTTGAAAGGTAGCAATCAGAGTTACAGCATTCAGTGAAGAATTTGGAGGATGTCATCGCTATTGCTTTCGCCATTTTCGAGCAAATTTCTTTGAAAGATTTAAATCTGAGCCGGTTCGAATGTTGTTACTTAAAGCATCATTCACCGGGTACGTGGAGAAATTATATGATTATATGGAAGAGCTTAGAATGATAAATATCGTGGCTTGGAACTACTTAATGAATGTTCCTCCCGAGGCTTGGACAATATCTCACGATGGTAGTCGAAGATATGGAACAATGACTACCAATCAAGTTGAAGGAATGAATAGTGATTTGAAAGGAGCACGACATCTCCCACTTACGCCATTGGCTCAGGTATGATTAATTTGTGTTTTGTGTTTTAAATTTACCGAAAATTTTGAATGTAATAACATGCAGGCTACATTTGCTCGATGCAAAAAGTATATTTCCGAAGGTTTGGAGTTGGCACTAGAGGCACAAAGGAAGAATCAAGTCCTTTCGACACAAGCACAACGATTGTTTGATCATTGGGACAAGTCTCATCCTTATTTAAGAGTAGAGATTTATGATCACTACGAAATGATAGTTCATGTAATCACCCAAAGGAAAGCAAATGGGAAAGATAACATTTGTGTGGTGCGCATCAAGGAGGGCAAATGCACTTGCTGCAAATGGCAAAATTATGGAATACCATGCTCACATGCACAACAGGTTAGACTATGATTTAATAATGTTCATTTATTCAATATGAAAGACGTGTTTATTTCAGGCGTGCAATAGACTTGGAGTTGATTTAAGACAATATGTGGATCCCATACACTTACAACAACATTTGATGAAAGCATACAAGGTCCAATTCCATCCACTTCGAGTAGAGAGACATTGGCCAGCAACAATGCCTCTCATTCATGTTCCTACACGCAAAAAGATGACTAGACATGGTCGTACACGTAGTTCGCGATATAGGATGAATATGGATAAGGGAAGGAGCACAGGAAGGAGAAGTGGACATAGTGGGAGACCAAGATTTTCACAAGATACAACTTCACTTGCACATAGTCCACCTCAGAGCCATCGGCTATCTATTGATGTACCATATCACCGTGATTTCGAAGGTGTTTCTCAACAACCACGATCATCTCTTTAAGAACAACCTCAAGGTATGAACACTAGGTTTGATCTTCCTAGATCGTCTACTCAATAGCCTAGGAAGTAGAAGTCACTTATGAGTAAATTTTTTGAGTCGTTTATGAAATAAGGATAAATATTATCAATATGTAAAATATTATTTGCCTGGCAACTGTAATTGATGAATTACAGTGATCGGCATAATTATGCAATTATCGTTTCCGTTATATTACTTTTGTTTTTGGTAACTGTAATTGATGATTAAAGGGATTGGCAAAAATAAACAATTTTCGTTTTGGTTACATTCATTTCTAGTAACTGTAATTGATGATTACATGGATTGGAAAAAATAAACATTTTTCGTTTTGCTTATATTACTTTCATTTCTAGTAACTGTAATTGATGAATTATAGTGATCGTCATAAATAAGTAATTGTCATTTTCTTTATATTACTTTCATTTTGGGTAATTGTAATTGATGATTACGAGGATTGGAAAAAATAAACAATTTTCGTTTTGCTTATATTACTTTTATTTCTGATAACTGTAAAAAATAGAGAATTATCGTATTACTTATATTACTTTCATTTCTAATAACTGTAATTGATGAATTGTAGTGATCGGTCAATATAAATTAACATATGTAAAATTGAAATACAATTAGTATATAGTAAAACATGAATTCTATTATTGTATTATAAAAAAAATCGATATATTATAGATATATATGTATTATAATGATTCATATAAGATATATCTTTGAATTTTTTCAAAAAATCGAATATCTTGTGGAATATTATAAATATAAATATTATATTTTGTTATTATTTTAAAATTGTTGTATATTTTAGTAACTGTAATAGATTATTACGGTGCTTGAAAATCTCGCACTGTAATTTTTATTGTCGGTATCAATTTCAATATAAATTAAGATATGTAAAATTTGTTTTCATTAATCGAAATATAATTATAATATATTGGAAAACATGATTTCTATTATTATATGTTCAAAAATAATGATACATATAATATATATGTATTATTTTTGTAATTTAAAAAAAAAACGTAAATATCTTGAGGAATATTAGAAATATAAATGTGTATTTTTTATTTTTAAAATATGAGTAATTTTTTAAAAATATTTTATTAATTAGTTAGTTTGAGTGACATAAATGGTGTTTTAAATAAAATTTGACATATTTATAATAGAAATTATATTATTTAAATATATATATTTATTATATTTAAATGTGTACGATATGTAAGAATAAAAGTAATTCAAAATAGAAAAGAAAAAGTTAGCATGAGTGGTTTTATATACATAGTATACACAGTGGGTGGTTTTGGAATTAAGTTTTTTTGCAGTGGGAGGTTTTGAAAATGACCTGACTGGTCCGATAGTTTAGTAGCTCTTTTGAAGAGACTAGAATGTAAATCGAAAACATCTCCTTGACAGATGAGAGTTTTCGGTGGAGCCGGTGAACCACGCATGCTGGTTAGATGTGCATGCCATCGGCAGGAATAACCCGATATGATTTGACTGCCCGTTTTATTGACGGATCCAAACCACTCAACCGATACAAATCAATAAAATAATTCTTTATTTATTTCATATAATTTTTTTGTGTTATGTGGTTTAGTGTTTTTAATTCATTTTACATAAAATTATATGATTTAAGGTTTTAGAAATGAATAAAAAGGAAAACAATATAATAACTCGACAAAAAAAAATCAAGGGTACTTACATAAAAAAAGATAATGAATAGTGATTCAAAAATTACAATTCTGCCGATGGGTGCTTTAGGATTTGAAGAGTTTATATTGTTGTTATTAGGAAATCATAATATTAAATTATTTTCAGGTTAGATTTAAGAAAATAAGTAACAAGATAACAAATTATGACTTGAAAAATGGGAAAATCGATTATAACAAGATAGCAAATTATAACAAGGAGAAATCAATTTAGAAGTAGGGAATGAACTCTGACAACCGATAACGTAAGTGTTTGCTTGCGGGAATTGGAGCTAGACAATGTTAGGTCTCAAGCATTTCAATAGAACCTAAAAAACAACCAACTTGCAAGAATTAAGAGCAGGTAGCAAATATATGAAATCGGGACCACAAGTATGGCCAATATACCTATCAAACATAGAAAGTAGCTAACATTTGAAGAAATCAGTCGGCCGAGCTTCCCCTATAAATAAGGGAACGTCTAAAGAGAAAATCATTATATATTCTATGCTTTACTTGTAACCCTCCTTTTCGCCTCCTTAGTGAAGACATTTTTCTGGTGAGATCCTCCAATTCTATAGTTTTTCCATTTCAAAAGTTTCCACAAAAAAAATCCTTGACCTCTTTTATCGATTCATGCATTAGTCAAAAATAATATCTTAACCGTTAAAATGTATACATAATTTGGACTTGCACCAAGAAATCAGATTTACCTCAAGACATCGATTATAGTCTACAACAAGTATAAATATGTGAAATAAAAGGAGCAACGAGATGGGACTTGATAAACGAAAATTTTCTAATGTCGTTATAAAAATAGAAATTTCGTATCAAATATATTTATAAGCCCTAATTTACAGTAAATACAAATTTAAAAAAACTTGTATAGTGGATTTCGGGATCGATTACAAGGAGCTTGTACTTGCTAGGTGTTTCAGCAGATGCAAAATTCAAAATAACAGTAGGTTTTAGTCTAAGATCGGGCTAGCAGTAGCAAGTAAGTTCAGTAAACGAAATCAAGTTTAAATGCGAAAGGTAAAAAGTACTAGTTCTAACTCGGAATAATACGAAGATGCTTTAAGGGTCCGCAGGTGGTGTGGTGCTAAAATGTCTAACTTAAATTACCATGTCCCTATACTCACAACTTCAAATAACCCAAGTCTACCTAGGTCATTTGTAAGATTTTCGGCAAAACTAGTCTTCAATATCATCACCAACATTGTAATTCGGTCTACCCGCATACAAAGTTTATAGAACTAGGTATACCTGGTTCTATTGGTTCTACCCCGAACTAACACCTACTGCGTCCGCCTTAATTTGTTGGTCTACCTCTAAATCAAGCTTCTTAGTTGCGAAGTTACTTGTTCCCTTCCTTGACAATTTGGGTTGCTGTTAGACTCCAAAATCGGGTTAGACATTGGATGGGCTAAATCTATAGACCAAAAATAATATTTTCCCTAATCAAATAAAAATACTTAAAACTATAAAATTAACACTTAAACATAATTAAAAATTTATGATTTTTCCTATCCTAAAACATGAAAATTTGTGTACTATCAGGACTTCTCCTTTTTGTTATACTTTTTTGTCCATATTTCTACCACCATAAACATATTCTCCTATTTTACAAAAAGTTGATCTTGACAACTACATTAGAATAAGTAGACATAAATTTAGAACTCCACGAGGTAATGGACATAAAGATGCACATTGTTACGGGTAAAATCGGTATCCGGTGGGAGGCCGATTTAAGGTGATAGGTGCAATCGGGAATGCCACACTTAGTCGCGTTTTCACGGTTGGTTCAATTGAAGTAAAAGTGAGCGAAGATTTTTACGTGGAAACCCCCGAAAAGCGGAAAAACCACGGAGCTACCGGAGCTCACCGGGAAAGATTTCCACTAGATGGAGATGGTGAAGAGGGGAATATAAGTTCAAGAATCCTCTTCTTTTTTTCAACCTGGTGTTCGTCATAATTCCTTCTATTTATAGGAGAGCTCACTCTGACCGAATTCTGACGTTTGCAAATATCAGTTGCTTTCTGCTCCTGCTATGCGATCTCGCTTTTCAGATATAGGCCGCCTGTTATGCCGTAATTTGGCCGCTTTTCAGACTGTGTCATATGTCCATACCTGTCAGATTTCTGACAGATATTGATCTGTCGACTGACATTATCCCCTCAGATTCTCTTTTGGTAACCTTTTAGGAACCGGTTACCCTTGTCCGATTAATCCCCTATCACACATATCATTTAGTGATGAGACTAGCTCTTGTCACCTTAGGTTTTTCATACACCTTTTGAGTAGGTGTATGAAAACTTAACCTACTTGTTGGGCAAGGCATACTCTTCTTCGATATTTGTTGCTTAGTGCATCGATTAGGTTTTGATTTTTAGATTTTGATTACACTAAAGGTAGGAGTGTCATCTCCTTAGTTTTACATAAATATTTTCCTTCTCCATAACACCAGCATTTTGAACTTCAAATATAATTGATTAGAGTAGTAGTTGAACTTTGTTGAGGGAAGAGAAGGTTATTAGAACATTGATATGCCTTGGAAGCAAATACCTATCAAGAAGTCATTCATCATGGTCAAACCACTCTAAGAATTGCTCAAGCAATACATTTATGATGTTCATGAGTTAAATAATGTTTTTTGGTTGCTATTTTTATTTCTATATTTATCAAAAATAAATGTGTACAAAAGACTTTCTATATTTGTATTTTTAACAAAAATAAGTTTTTGGGTATAGTTAAAAATGAGTTAAAATTACAAATAATAAAACATTCACTTCGATTTTTATTTCTATTTTTGTTAATAATTCTCGAATATATATTTTTGCAATTTTTTCAAAACATGGCATTTTTGTTTTTATTTTTTTCAAAAAATTTCTACTTTCATTTTTTATTTTTCTAAAATAAAAAACAATATTCAAATTTTTTTCAGAATACTCCTTAGGGCGCATTTGCTTCGTGAGTTTAGATAGGTTTATAGGTTGTTTTAACGTAATAGATATGTTTGGTATGTAGGTTCCTATCGGGTATAAATTTACCCGGCAGGTTTCCTTAAACCTATCAGCAACGCGCTCATATGGGTTTATATAAACCCATCTAGGGAGGTGGGTTTAAATATACCCGTCTTTAACCATGCTGGGTTTTCCAATTTTAGCCCTCTCCTTATTATTTACTTCCAATCGTGCCCTTGTTTTTGCTAAAATTACTGTTGGTGTCCCTGCTCCTTAATTTGCGCAAATCACCGTCTTCCACACGGCCAATCTTTTGTAAAATTGCGACAATACATCTTGGGTAAGGTGCGCATGGTTGTTGTCTACAAGCAGACGGTTGGGTGTGGTTGTATTTATTATTAAACTATTTTTTATGCTCTAATTTAATCCATCTTATGGTGAGTAGTGGGTTCGAGTAGTGAAATGATGGCAAGGTCTTATGAGTCTGAAAATGAGGCCGTGTTAGCTGCTATTACATGTGTGTTAGCAGAATACCTAGTTAGGCTGAATTTTATTGTCTATCTTTATTCGACTCGTTATTATGGAAGACAAAAACGTAAATGCAAGTATTCTATGAAGGCGAAGATGAAAAGACAGGTTGACTATTTAAGTAATCTTTTAACAGACTCTAATTCGGCATTGTTAGAAAATCTAAGGTTATCAAAAGATGTGTTCAGAAAGCTATGTTACATTTTGCAAGTGCGTGCAAATCTACAATCAGGGAAGTATGTGAGCATTCATGAGAAGGTTGCAATGTTTTTGGGAATATTATCGCATCACAAAAAAATGCGAGTTCAAAACATATTTTTAGGCGATCGACAAAGACATTATCTCGGTATTTTAAAGAAGTTTTGGACGCACTTCTCACTCCCAATGATATTTTGTTGGAAAGGCCTAAAAATAATCAGTCCACAGAGGGTAGATTCAAGTACTTTCAGGTACATTCTAGTACATTTAGCTTGATATTTCTTATTTCTAGCATTAATGTAGTGTCCATAATGCATGCATTTCCATTCTGTTCTTGTAGAACTGTGTAGGAGCATTGTATGACACATATATTGGCATGCGGGTGAGCTCTGATGAGAAACCCAGGTACCATAATCGCAAAGGCCAAATATCTACCAATGTGCTTGGTGTATGCGATGAGAATATGCGTTTTATCTATATTCTTGCTTGATGGGAGGGTTCCGCCGCCGACAGTAGGGTACTAAATGATGCACTAACATGAGAAAATAGGCTATGCGTTAATAGAGGTATTTTTTTTGACATAGCAATCCTCCTATTATTAGTTATATGCACGTAATTTGCGCTGTAATATGTCCATCTCTTGTGATAGGTACTTATTATTTATGTGACAATGGATACGCAAATTGTGAAGGATTTTTAGCACCTTATAGGGGGGTTCGATACCATTTGAAGGAATGAGGTGTTGGAACTCGAACACCCCAAAATGCACAGGAGTATTTCAATATGCACCATTCTTCCGCTAGAAATGTTATTGAACGCGTTTAGGGGCTCATGAAGATGAAATGGGCTGTGCTACGTAGTCCATGTTTTTATCCAATAGATATTCAAAACCTTATAGTTGTGGGCTGCACCTTGTTACACAATTTCATAAGCAAGGAAATGACCGAAGACCCTCTTGAGACTGCAGTGCCTCCAGATTTCCATAATGTAGATGCAGACACGGGTGAAGTTGAAGATGACAATTCAACCACTGGGTCCTCCCATTCTTGGAATCCATTTCGTGACGCATGCGCTGCCAACATGTACGAGGAGTGGGTGTCATGCCGTAGAAGGAGGTAATGTTGTGCCATTATGGTTCTTGCGATTACTGAGTTAATTAGTATTTTGGATGTGCATTGTGTTTACCCAAATCCGGCGTTGATTTTACAAACCCTAAGCCTGCTTCTCAAGTCGTTAGCTTAGAATGGTAGATTCACACATGGCGGAAAATAAATACATTAAATTTTCAATTTTATTTTGTAATTTAAATAAGCAATACATTCGATTAGGGATATACATTAGGATAGAGTGCATTATTTATTTAAAAAAAATAATGCACTCTATCCTTATGTTTTGTAAGGATCGAATGCATCATTGTAAAATAAAAAAATATACTCTATCTTTAGAAACGATAAGGATCGAGTGCATTATTTACTTGTGATAAAAATGATGCACTCTATCCTTATGTTTTCTAAGGATCGAATGCATCATTTTATTATAAAAAATATGTTTGCCAATATTTCTTTGAAAAACCATTATATTGAAAGCACCCCCGTTGACTGTTAATGGTGCTCCTAGCAAGCACCGCCGAAGTACCATTCAGGTGCCATCACAGAGCTTGCATTGTGTTATCGAAGAAGCACCTAATTCTACATAATCTGGTGCTTGCGATATACACTCCCTACAGCACTGGAATCAACATGTTGTAGTGCTTGTGATACTGAATTCAAAAAGCATTATAAAAATAAATAGCGCACTCGATCCTTATCATTCCTAAAGATAGAGTGCATTTTTTATTATAAAATGATGCACTCGATCCTTAGAAAAAAGGAGGATCGAGTGCAATATTTTTTCTTTAAAATAAATAACGCACTCGGTACTTATCGTTCCTAAAGATAGAGTGCATTATTTATTATAAAATATTGCACTCGATCCTTAGAAAAAAGAGGATCGAGTGCATTATTTATTATTTAAAAATTTTTGAATTCAATATCACAAGCACTGCAACATGTTCATTCCAGTGCTGTAGGGAATGTGTATCGCAAGCACCACATTATGTAGAATTAGGTGCTTCTTTGATAACACAATGCAAGTTCTGCAATGGCACCTGAATGGTACTTAGGCGGTGCTTGCTAGGAGCACCATCAACATTCAAATGTGGTGCTTTCAATATACTGGTTTTTCAAAAAAATATTCGCAAAGACCGATAAGCCTAGATATAAGTGCCCGCTATTAAATATTTAATCTTTGGAAATATCTCCTTGTCAGAGTGGCAGTGCACGGCAATCGCACATTTACCCCCGAGATTGAAATCCCTAATTGCATAACTGCTAGAGTCCCTTTCCCCTGAATATCTTCAATTCGTCTTCTACCAAATTGTTGTTCGTCATCTATCTATCAGCATTTCGTGAGTTACAACGGTAATTTTGATTGCTTTGTGTATTAGTATTGTCGTGTGAAAAACGGTTGTCTGCTTACTTGCTTTTCATACCAGATGTTGACAAACGAGAAACTTCGTGTGAGATTTTCCATTTCAGTGACGTACTAGATCTGGGATACCCAAGCTGATGACTGTATAGATGACGTGCTGCCTCTTCGCATTGGTGCAACGGGTTTCACAGTTAGCACCGAACATTTTTGGTGTGGCTTGAGATTACCACTAAGCCCGCTGCTCACGCAGATTCTGAGATCATTACAACTCCCCCTTTCTCATTTAACTCCTCGTTCTATCGCATATACTCTTGCATTTGAAAGTATCTGTAGGGATGAAGGTGTCCCATGTGAATTACAAACCTTTTTCGCAGTTAGCGTCTGTGTTAAGAGAAAGGACACCAAGCATTTTTGCTTGAGGGGCAAGCCTGTGGTAGTATTGGTGACCAAACTTCGTAGCAGCTATGACAATTGGTAGTCAAGGTTTGTGTGGATAACTCCTCCTATAGAGCCTGATTTTCTACGGATATTAGCAACTAACAAGGATGTAGGCAAGCCAAAGGATATGATACTAGTCTTATTGCTTACACCCATGTTCTATCCATCTCCTGCACATATACTAATTTTTTTTTGTGTCAGGTTTCAAAAAACTAACCAAAGATGAGGTGCATCAACTAGTTGAATTGTTTGGTGCAAATAGTAAGGAGTTAGAGGATGTTTAGCTCGAGGAACTGTCAAGCTATGGTGTGGCACATCCCGAAGTGCACGTGCACACAGGGATGAGGAACAAAATGATGATCCCCTTGGAGCCGAGAATAAAGATGAGCTCCATGACATAGAAACTAATGACACAAATGAGATGGGGAATACCAATCAAAGGAATGCACCCGACCCTGAATTCCAATGACTGGTCGTAGAGAATGAAGAACTTCGGAGCAAACTACAGTGGTATGAGAATAGATGGCCAAATGCGGGGCCATCATCAAGGACTATACAAACACCTCGTAGGCTAATAGTTTTTTATGTGAATGGTGTTCTCGCTGATGTAATATTCATGAAGGGTGCTGGAAGACTCCAACGCTCAGTAGATGCAGTCGTCTATGGCCAATTTGGTAATACATTTGGATCGCATGAGGCTTTCATTCTCATGGCACCGCATGTATTTATTAATCTATTTGCTTCATTGTTTTTGGAGTGTTCCTGCGGCCACACGCTAGACAATTCATCCAATGGTGGTTGGACAAATTTGATGTAGGTATCTGGTCATCTAGGCGTGGGTAAGACTTCGTTCCATCCATTCCATCATGATCCCGAACAGTTGTGTCCCTAATTTCTGTTAATGTAGACCACAACTAGTGCAAATTGTGAAGTGGATCTTTGGGGACGATTGGGCACGTCAACTTGCATTCACTTGGGATGATGAACAGGCCACACAAGTATAGATGTGTGCACATGACAACCCCAACAAGCTCGTGAGACTCAAAGCACTAAGTCACATATGGAGTTGCAACAAATTCCAGAAGAAATACAATAGATCAAACACACTACTCATTGATGATTCACCCTATAAATCAATTAAAAATCTGATAAGCATTCATAATAAATTTTCTATTTATGCATTTGATTTTGGTGTGTAATGTGAAGTTTTTTTCTTACTCTAGTTGCATGATAATGCTGTGTTCCCGGCCGCATATAAATGCACGGATGTGGCCGAATGTGTATTGTGTGAGGATGGTGAAATCAGAGTATTTTTAGAAGACTTGTTGCAGGCAAAGGACGTGCCGAGCATGCCTGAAACTCGTCGCATAGGACAACCGCCATTAACCAATGACCACCCTTTGTGGGATTACTACAAAGGTATTGCTTGAGCATTAAACTTAGCACCGAACATTTTGTATGGGGTTGCCTATGTGGTGTCTGTTTGTCGATTCCATTAAACAGGGGTTTTGTGCCTATCACCCATTTCTAAAAAAAAATAATGCATTCTATGCTTCCATCTAAATCAACAAGGACAGACGACCGGTGTGGGACTTTTTCCACCCTAAATACCACGCAATTTGTTCATTTGATCCAAATTACAATTGGTATGAAAAATATAGAGATTTTGAAAGAGTTGACGTTATTAATAATGTTGAGTAGATGGGTGATTCATAAATTCCTCCAGATGCACGTTAGTTCAAATTTACAATAAAACTAATATGCACACGATCCAAATAACAACTATGGATCGATTGATGAGCTATAAAAATTTAAAGTTAAATAAAAGATGCACTCGATCTAAATAACACGCAAGGCTCGATGAATGATACAAATTGAAAAAAAAAAATGTGCACTCGCTTCAAATAACAACTAAGGATCCAAATATTACAAATTAAAAATATTACAAAAGCTTAGTACAAGTGTCCGACTATAGTTGTTCATTAAAATATACATATTGTTTTAAAGACAAATGTGTACTTGGTGTTCATTTGAATATACATAAAGTATTTGTAACGTATATTTAAATTTTATTATTAGTTATTCTACATACAATGCTATGGGTGTGCAAAATTATAATAATATGATCTATATTATTATTTCAAATATTAAGTGGTATTAGTTCTTCAACCCAACGTGTTCAGGCCTCGAACAATGAGCTCTCGCTCCGCCTCATTAGATGCCCAAAACAAAATTCAGCTTCATTGGATTTGATCCAATAATCTCAGAAATTCGAAAGTGCTCCATTGTGGTTAGTTGAAGAGGCATGCCTCGAATTATCTCTGCCACTGCTATCTGCTTCTCTTCTCTATCTCTCTCGTTTTCACCAATCCTATAACTAATGATGCGAAGTTCGGCACAGGTTTGTGCATTTAGCTGCCGGATTTTAGTTAGAAAGGCAGAGTGGTCATCCAACATCTTCGGCCTTCTTTTGTTTTTACCATTCTTCACTTGGGAGTCGACACTCAATGGTTCTGAATTCCTTTTGTTGTCATCTGAATCCTTGCTTTCCGGAGGCACTGAGGGTTCTATTGGATCTGAAGTGGGAGTATAGTCGGCTTCATTAAAAAAAGCAGGCATTTCCGATTGACCAAACTCATTTGCATCATTAGTGTACTCCTCATGGTCCCCAGCCTCACCAATTTCTTTATTCGCACCTTCGTGATCTCTTTTCTTTGATACTGTCTTCATACCAGTGGTTCATTGTTCACCAGTTGCTCTATCTGTGCCAAATATCTCCAACCAATCATGGTAATAAGGCCACGTTTTATGCCGCAAACCTCTCATCTTGGGAGAATGCTGCAATATAGTATTATCGATATAAGTAAAGTGACATGTGCACAATACATAAAATGAACATGTACCTGCCCTAGTTCATTCCATAGCTCATCAGTGGCATCTAATTTACTTGTGACTTCATTGAAGGCAGTACCGGACCTAGATAAGAAATCAACTAGCAAATAATATTCCTTCTTCCAATTGTGTACCTTTGAACTAATATAGGGATGTGCACGTATATCACTCCCTGGTCTAAGTTTAAGGAATATGGTCTCGATTGCCTGATGATACCTCTCTCTAAACTCATTTTCTACCTTCCATCCATCTTGTACTACTTGTTTTAAAGCAAATATCAGATGTCTCTCCTCTTCTGGTTTCTATTGACGCGTTGATTGCCTGCTACCGTCTTCACTGCCATTATCCTCCTTTCTAGTCCTCATTCTTCTTCGGAAGAAACGCCAGTATAGACAAACATGTAATTAAACAATCTAAAAAAAATCATTTCTACAAACTACACTAATAATACCACAAAATTAGTTCAATTATGAATCATATTAACAAAAAAATAATGTCAAAGACAGCATTTCGTGAGACTCAAACACACCACAACACGTCTACGCTGCAATAAACATCAATAGGCCGAACGCAATATGGTTTTCTTTAGTAAAAATCAAGCATAGGCCATACCATGAAACCCATCACAGTGCATATGAAATACATACCAGAATTTGCTTCGTAAGCAAAAGCTGTGCTCGGACGGCAGGGCGCGAGCGATCCTATTCAATTAGGCATTGGTGGGTTTCAAAACAGTCTTATTTGTATACTCTAAAAATACTCACATATCATGGGCATTTTAGTAATTTAACTCAAAAAATATTCATCTTTTCTAAACTCACTAAACAAACACAAGTAACAATAACTTTAACCTTACTAACCTGCAAACCAAACACATTTTTTATATGTAAACCCATATCCATGGATTTATATATGCCCAAATAATTCAAACCCGGGTAAATCTGAAACCCACGAAGCAAACGCGCCCTTAATTGAACATTTCCATGTATTAAGGCATATTTTTGTCTTCCGAAGTTTAAAAGTGAGATAATTTTAGAATTTCTTTTTTGATTTTCCTCTTAATTCCTAAAAATTTTCTTTGCCAATGCAATTTTTGACATTCTATCCCTTTCAATTTTTTATAATTCCTTGAAGATAATTTTGATTTCTTCTGTTAAATATTCATTTCATGGACCCTTAATACATAATGTGTGAATTTCTTATTTAAATTGATTTGATAGAGTATTTGAAATTTCAGAAACTATCAGTTTGACAAAAAGTCAAAGCGCTTTTTAAAGTCTAATAATATTGTTGATGTCTAAGATACATCTCCATGCATTCTCTCTAACTTTGAGGGCATTCAAAGATGGGTTGCAATTCCTACCACACCCGTCCATTGCGTCTTTGTTATCATGTTAGAGATTTCCTTATACACTCTCCATCCCCACCTCTTCATGTCTTTTTGTCATATATTTGATTGTAGCCAATCAATAGGTGTTATTCTAAGTTTTTTACCAGGCCCATAATTTGTATGAGTTTCGTTGAATGCATATCCAAGGATCAAAAGGATTTGGAGTAGATCTCAACCTGTATTGGCTCTATGCCTACAAAAGTGAGAGTGCTCTCTTTTTAAGCTCACCAACACTTGGGATGTATGGTATTAGGGATGGTTTTGATGACATTTTCTTAAATTGGGTTGCAATCTCCCAATAGTATCCAACTCACTTCGAAATTTTTCTATAGATAGGAAAAAATTTTGTTGCTATAGTCCACCAAAATTGTATCTTTAACTCTTTCCTTTTGGAGCAGTATATGATAGCAGTTTATATTGCATTTTGGATACAAGAAAAATTTTAATGAAACGCATGATCAGTCTTTATTAGAAAGAAGGGCATCATGCCTTCTTTGAACAAATTTTACCCCACACCTTTTGCCACTTGGGCATTTTTTAATTAGATCAATCTCTTTTCATTGAAGTTCACATGGTTTCAAACATTTGTAGACCTTGAGTTATTATTTTCAATTGGAGTCCTTATCCAGCACTTTGCATGAGATCATGATGAAATAAAGGTTAGTGTGTGTCATGCCTCCTAACAAAAAAGGGTTTAGGAGGCATGAAGATGCTATTGAGAAGGTAGTCAAGGAGAAAGCTAAGCAAAATAGAATGAAAGCACTCCTCCTCCGAATGAAGAAGTGTTTTGCATAGTTAATATTAAAAAATGCAAATGTTCAAGAGAATTAGAAATTAGAGCAAGAGGTACAACATTTGAAAGCTACTCGCACAATTTTGAATAAAGTAAATTTAAGACATTCAACCATCTCATTAAGATGGCTCTCATCTAGTCTTTGAAAGTTGCGTGTTAAAAATATGGTCTATGTTTATTTTGGTTGTCATTGTTGACCTCAAAACAATATTTGTGTAGATTTAGCTTTACTCTCTCAAAGTGGTGAACCATTTAATCAATTAGCCAATATATGTGTAATCATCCTCTTTCAATGTAGTAATCATGTTGTAGATATATATTGTAATGAAATCTACAATGAAATGTAAACCTACTACACTGAAATATAGACATATGCTACAATGAAATGTAGACCTATGACCCTTGTAGAGTGTGGCTTTTTGTTAGTTATCTAGTTTGAGTGAAATTTGATAATGCAGTTGGCTCTCATTCATTGTGCTCAGATGTTGTTCCCCAAAACAACCTTTGTAAAAGTATTTATGTGAATAGTTTTTACAATAGAGAAATCGACTATGTGAAACTGATAATAGAGGTATTAGTTCACCTTTCTTCCTCATTTATTTATGAAGAAATGCTTGAAACCATATTTAAATTTATCTAAATAGGTTATTTGTCGGTCAAGGTAGATTTTAATTAAGAATCTTTTCATGTTTTTGTACATGCATATGTTCCCATTATGGGTGTGATACAAATGTGCCATATATGATTTTTTTGGATATGCTATGTCTCATCTTGATCATATGAAATGAGGATAGTATCTCAATATTTTTTAATATTTTAGAAAGCCTTAGTGTTTCTTATTTCGACAAATGAAAGGATTTGGCGCAATGAAACTTTCAATATTACTTAACTCTATAAATCGTATGGCTCCGTGCTCACAAAGACTCAAGCAACATTGTTTTAAATCTAATCATAAGCAATGGAAAGCTTACATAGTTATAAAATTGTGATTCTGTTATAATAAGATCTCATATAACTTATAAAATTATATTTTGAAGAAGTATAATAAACTCCTTTGGTATGATACTTTCAATAACACTTATGAAGATCAACTTCTTCATGAAAATAGTAGTGATCAAGTTAAAGGTAGGGAATTCCATGAAATATTGTGCAAATTTCCAACATTAAATTCATAAAAAATGTCGAGATAATCAAAGTTGAAGCACCTGATAAAGTTAGTTTGAGAAGAGTTGCTCTTTGGAGAGCACAGTATGATGAAAGTTGTAAGTTGTGTTCGTGGAAATGTATATAACATCAGGATATAAAATATATCTAGTTCAAACAAATTACATGGCTAATATAAGTAGATATATAATATTTTCTCTTGATATGAAAGTTTGAATGGTGAAATGCTTGAATGACTAATATTATGTCTTTGCTTGAATTTAAAGATTAAGAGTGTGTTTGGTACATGGATAAATTATACTAAGGATAATAAAGGATATATAATGAGACGGTATATGACAGTATAATTTTATCCCAACCCCTCCTCTCCCATTATTTTATCACATATGCATGGTATAAATTATTCTAAGTATAATTTATTCCATCTATCAAACATTCTATTTTTTTTTCTCATTTAACTATCACCCTTTGTACTTCCTACCAAACACACTCGTACAGTTATTGATCTTATAATAGCATGTCATGAAAAAAATATTAACACAATGTCAAATTTTCATAGGGTTTCCTTTATAATAGAGGATTAGCAATTCCAAATAAAGAAAAACAATCTAAGCCGTTTAGTGATAACAAATATTTTTCATTATTTTAAGATTAGAAAATGATTAATATTATGATAAAATCAGGGTTTTATGATGCATTTTTGCAATTTTTGCATTTAATAGTGTTGTCAAAGTATTTTATTCCAAATTGAAACTAAATATTAAATTTAGTCACAATCTTTATTCTAAGCAGTTTATTTGAACAATGAAGCACAATTTCAACAATCCAAATCCTAAGAAACCAAAAGTAAATTGCGAAGTTGCAGAGAAATGTAGCCAAAAAACTAAAAATAGAAGATATCAATACCCAAGTTTACACAAAGTAGATTTTGGACATGATGAGGGGAATGAAAAATATCTCCCATGAGTAGAATGTGCAAAACAATCTAGTGAAAGAGATCTCGAAGTAAATTGAGAAGAAGAATCACGAAAAGAATGAAGAACTCAACTCACTTGAAGATATTCTAACAGGAGCCTTACTCCCGGCCAGGAGCAGATCGTAAAAAACATTTTACTTTACTATTGCTATTTATTTTCTTGCCTTAAAATTTGAACTCAGAAATGTTATTGATGTTGTGTGATGAATGTGTTTTATTTTCGAGTTAATTAGTATTTTACATGTGTTAGAGTTTTTTATTTGCAATTTACCTGAACTTTTCTTCTAATTTGTAAATTGCCTTACTTTTTTATTTTTATTTGCAAAATGTCTTAGATTTAGAGCTAAATTTGGTAAATGCATGTGCTAAAGGGCAGAGGTTGACAAAATACCCTAACTTTTTGTTTTATAAAGAAAAAAAAATAATTAATTTACAAATTAGAACAAAAAGTTCCGGTAAATTGCAAATGAAAAATTATAATCCATATAAAATACCAATAAAATAAAAATTTACAATATTTTGTCAATCTCTATCCTTTGATACATATATTTACGAAATTTAGCCAAAAATTTTCGGTAGATTGCAAATGAAAAATTGTAATCCATGTAAAATAATAATAAAATAAAAAGTTACGGTATTTTGCCAACCTCTTTACTCTAACGCACGTATTTAACAAATTTTGCCTTTATTTTCCCTCTACATGTGTAGTTAAGCACCAAGTGATGTCTTAAGACCAAAATGGATAACTATGTTTGTTGTGTTTTAAACCATTTTAATCACGTACTCATATTATTTCATTAACAAATCAAGATAGATTTAGAAGAAGGAGGTATTGATGTTTATCATAAATAACCCAAAGTAGATATAGATAAAAAAAATTAAGGAAAAACAAGGGTTTAAGCAGACTTGAATTTTTATTTATTAATTGAATAATTTATATTTTGGATGAAATTATTTTAGTAATAAGTATATTGTATCTGAAAGTTTTAAGACTTTAACTTGTTTCATTTTAGAAAAAAATGTGCTTTCATCTATTTATTGTTTTATTGCTTATAATCATTGAACTGCTTAGTTTTATCTTAGATTTAATCTCTTGACAGTGACAAAAAGTAAATGCATTGATTTTCACTTAATAAGCATATAGTTTCTTGTATTCGACACAAATCTAATCTGCTTGTATTTATTGTATGATTAAATATGAATTAGATTTATAAATTTTATTTGATAGAATAACTTTCATTTTAAGAATGTGTGCGAAATTTTCATTTATCATTTAGTTTGAATTTCTGACATTTTTCTTTGAAAAATAAGAGCTTCCAAATTTATCTTTTTTAAGGATGCATAAACAATTTAAAGTAATAGGAGATTATATTATTAGAAAATTATTATTGTTTTGTAATTAATTTAAACATATAATCTATTGTTCAATTATATTCATTGGTTAAATTATTTGACTATGAATTTTGTTAAGTTACACTATTCAAACAAAAATCAATGATGTTAATCAAATTAAACACAATTTAAACATGGGTTGCTCATTTATTATAATAGTCTTGGTTTTTTATGGATATCCAAGTGAGATGATGCTTATGAGATGTCGTAGCTAAGAATATGAACATTTTGGCATAAACTTCAATAGTATGAGAGTGGGTGTTCCTTCATTGGCCCTTCAAAAAGTAATGTACCACCACTTTGAAAATTAATGTATTGGACATAAATTGTACACTTCTTTAAAATCGGATATAAAAGACTAGTAAGATTGCTAGATATACTATTGTATGAGCAATATGGTAAATCAATTTTCTAGGATGTGCTCAGCTCTATACATACTTTCATTCACATCTATCAAGCACTTTCATTTTACACAGTTGTCATGTTGAATTTTGTATTTTTCCTATGTTCATTTGCTAGAGAGTTTGTCAAATGATAGTTGTGGCACATTAATGATGGCATATGGTGGTCACATGATGTGTAATATTTAGTGCAAGAGGTGATGATTCATTATGAGCTGTAATGTGCTAATGGTTAGATTTGTATGTAGGTCCCAACTAAATATTATAATCAATGGTTTTCAGCCCCACTTTAATATACAACCTTATTTTAATATGAGATATGATGAAGACAACAAATACCATTTGGATGCTCATGGGAATCCATCCAAGAACATCAAAATATAAGAGCTAGGTTCTATAGGAGTAACAAATAAAGAATTTTAAGTGCAATATGATCTTAAGGATATATTGTTGATTGACGATGCTCATTTTGAAGTCATTTAGAAATCCTATATATAACTTGTACATATAACAATATGACAATACTGTCTTCCTTGAACCATATAGATTACATGGAAATATAGGATAATGCATTAGTTCAAAGTGGTGAAATCCAAAACTTCCCCAATCCATTATTTAAGTGAATGAATGTATAGAAAAAAATCATTATACTAAGAACACCCCTTGTGGAATTATTATAAAAATCTTACAATATATGTTAAAAACTTGTGCAGTGGCTTTACAATTATTATGTTTTAGTATGCAAACTCTTTGTTCATTGTTATGATCATTGAAGCAACTTTCAATTTATGTTTAATTTTTTATATCTTAAAATAAAAAACACTTGTATGCTCTACAAAATTACATTTTTCAAGCAAAAAAAAAAGAAAAACAATTTCATAATAGTTTTGGAGAGTTTTTTGAAATAAGATTAGCTAACTATAAATTTTAGAGATTGGAGTTAAAACTCATGTTGCAAACACCAAAAGTGTGTGATTGCTATGTTTGTATACAACTAAATCTTTGCTATAGATGCTATTACTCATGAGAAAATATTGTTTTTACATGGTTGATTACAATTACGTTTCTATGATAATATCAAATGTAACATATGGTTGATTCTCTAACTCCTATTTTCAAACCTAAGAATATTTCCTAACCATGGATTGTATCATTCATATACTTATTTACTTCTTTCAATATCTTAATCAATGTTAGAGGCTGAGATTTTTTTTTTATTTTCTTTTATGACTCTTTGTTTCTAAGTCTAACTTGTTGGTGTAGACTCTCATCAATTAAGTGATAATTCTCAAATTTTTATGAAGCATCATAGGATATATGAGAAATCATGTCTCTCATAATTGTGTATGGGTTTTGTGTGCTCCAATAGCCTTGATGCTTCCCCAAGTCAAATGGAATGTCATATGTATCTTACTCAATCACTTCAAGGATAGTCTTTATATGTATTTCGTGGTTGTTCTATCCTTTCTAAATATGACATCATAATCAGCATAAAATAACCAATGGTTGAATCTACTCATTTTAAAATGAATGTAAAATCATAAAAGTATAAAAGGAAGTAGAAGTCATTTTCAAGAATGCTGGGCCGGTGGGCGGCGTTGGTCCCGCCCGATGGGAGAGCTGTCAGGAACCGGCTTAATCGTTTATGGATGGGCCGGGCCCAGGATTGTTGCTACAAGTCGGCGGTAGTGGTAGTTGGCAGGGCTTAAACTAAGGTAATTGTTGAGGAGGACATCCAATGTTCAGCACTAGCCAATAATAATAAACCCATCGACTGATACCGTAGCCAGCCGCTAGGGTTTGAGAACATTCTAGAATACACGGTTTGCATTATATTTACAGCCGCTCCTCCAAATGTTTGAAACTCCTCCAAGTCTCGATCTCGTTTTACGGCTCTCTTTGTGTTTGCCGTCTTTGTCGACAATTCTATGGCGGGTAAGGGAGAAGGGCCGGCGATCGGCATCGATCTTGGAACCACTTACTCTTGCGTCGGCGTATGGCAGCACGATCGCGTCGAAATCATCGCTAACGACCAGGGAAACAGGACGACGCCGTCGTACGTCGCTTTCACTGATTCCGAGAGGCTGATCGGGGATGCTGCGAAGAATCAGGTTGCCATGAACCCAACCAACACCGTCTTCGGTAAGCATCTCCTCTTTTAGATCCTGATGAGCGTCAATGTCTCGTGGTGTTTCGCTTCTCAATCTTTCTACCTTTTCCATTAAAGAAGAACCTGTTTGTCATGCTTATCTGAAAGCTGGATCTGTATCTTCTGAGAAATAACATCCAGATGCGCTTCATTGATGCTAATCTTTGGCTCTTTATGCCAACGTTTTTATGTAGATATTTATCACCGTTCATGTAAGTTTCCAATTCGGTTAGATGTATCTAGGTGTGGATGCTGGGTGTTGTTCAGGGTTTTTCCGTGCTTATATTTGTGGGTTTTTGATTGCTAATAATAGACGATGGCCTTATGTTCGTCTCTGTACGCATGATTTAAACTCTTCACTTTTTTTTTCATGCTACATCTTGACATTTTCTGATAAATTAGAACATCGTGATTTACGCTGTATGATGTAAGCCCTTCTATATGTATCAGTTAAATATTGGATGTTTTCAATGTTTTTTTTTTTCTCTATAGATGCAAAGCGGTTGATTGGAAGAAGATTTACTGATGGCTCCGTCCAAAGTGACATCAAACTGTGGCCTTTCAGGGTTGTTTCTGGGCCTGGTGACAAGCCGATGATTGTTGTGAACTACAAGGGCGAGGATAAGCAATTTTCTGCTGAGGAAATTTCGTCCATGGTTTTGATGAAAATGAAGGAGATTGCAGAGGCATACCTTGGTTCAACTGTGAAGAACGCAGTGGTTACCGTTCCTGCGTATTTCAATGACTCGCAGCGTCAAGCCACCAAGGATGCAGGTGTCATTTCTGGTCTTAATGTTATGCGTATTATTAATGAGCCTACCGCTGCTGCAATTGCTTATGGATTGGACAAGAAGGCAACCAGTGTTGGTGAGAAGAACGTTTTGATTTTCGATCTCGGTGGTGGCACCTTTGATGTTTCCCTCTTGACCATTGAGGAGGGTATTTTTGAAGTGAAGGCTACTGCCGGAGACACTCACCTTGGTGGTGAGGACTTTGACAACAGGATGGTTAATCACTTTGTTCAGGAGTTCAAGAGAAAGAGCAAGAAAGACATCAGCGGTAATCCTAGGGCCCTTAGGAGGTTGAGGACATCTTGTGAGAGGGCAAAAAGAACGCTCTCTTCCACAGCTCAGACAACCATTGAGATTGATTCCCTGTATGAGGGTATTGACTTCTACACGACCATTACTCGTGCTAGATTTGAGGAGCTCAACATGGACTTGTTTAGAAAGTGCATGGAACCAGTTGAAAAGTGTTTAAGGGATGCCAAAATGGACAAAAGCACGGTGCACGATGTTGTTCTAGTTGGTGGATCCACTAGGATCCCCAAGGTTCAACAATTGCTGCAGGACTTTTTCAATGGCAAGGAACTTTGCAAGAGTATCAACCCTGATGAAGCAGTTGCATATGGAGCTGCCGTGCAGGCTGCGATATTGAGTGGCGAGGGTAATGAAAAGGTGCAGGATCTGCTGCTTCTGGATGTCACTCCCCTTTCGCTTGGTCTTGAAACCGCCGGTGGTGTTATGACTGTCCTGATCCCGAGAAACACCACCATCCCAACCAAGAAGGAGCAGGTGTTCTCAACCTACTCCGACAATCAGCCTGGAGTCCTTATCCAGGTCTACGAAGGAGAGAGAACCAGGACCAGGGACAACAACTTGCTTGGTAAATTTGAGCTCTCGGGCATCCCACCTGCTCCCAGAGGAGTTCCTCAAATCACTGTGTGCTTTGATATCGATGCCAATGGTATCCTCAATGTGTCCGCCGAGGACAAGACAACCGGACAGAAGAACAAGATCACCATCACCAACGACAAGGGCAGGCTCTCAAAGGAAGAAATTGAGAAGATGGTCCAGGAAGCCGAGAAGTACAAGTCTGAGGACGAGGAGCATAAGAAGAAGGTGGAAGCCAAGAATGCCTTGGAGAACTACGCCTACAATATGAGGAACACTGTCAAGGATGAAAAGATCGCCTCCAAACTCCCTGCTGCTGACAAGAAGAAGATCGAAGATTCCATCGACGCCACCATCCAATGGCTGGATGGGAACCAGCTCGCTGAGGCTGATGAGTTTGAGGACAAGATGAAGGAGCTGGAGAGCATCTGCAACCCCATCATTGCCAAGATGTACCAAGACGCCGGTGGTGATGTTCCCATGGAAGACGATGGTCCTGCTCCCAGCGGCGCCGGTGGTGCTGGTCCCAAGATCGAGGAGGTGGATTAAGCACTTTGGCTCCCTGAATTTATCCACTATTTCATTTTCATCAACACTCTGCGGCGATAGCCGAGTGTGCTTTTTTGGCAAAATTTGCGTTATTTTAGAAATATATTAGTCAAATATTACATTTTTAGTTTAATTTTGCAAAGTATTCCTTATTCTAGAAACAAAATTGAAAAATCCACTAATTCAAAACAAACTTTTTCTTTAATTTTTAATTATGAAATAATAATTAAAAATATAGAATAAAAATTTTACAAGATATCTTCAATATTTTATTTAAATCTTTAAATAAAGCAATAATCAAAATTTAATATGGAGTAAATGTAATAAATCTCCAAATGAAGGGTCATAAGCCTTAGAAGATTTATTGAGTTTTTAAAAAATTAGTGCATATAATTAAGTTAGATAAATATTTTCAAAAATATATATTATTTCTAAAATATTAGCATATATTTTTTAGGAATTACATAAATGTAAATAATATGTTTTTTATTATATTTTTGTTTATATTATGTGACAATGATTAGAAATATCAAATATGATATCATTTGTAATTACTAAAAGGATTAATAAATAATATTTTAATACATATATATATAAAATTAGATTACAACCATTTTTATGGTACACCTTAATAAGTGATTTTGTATCATTCCAAAACATGTTCTTTCATTACTCTTGAGTGTTGTTTTTACTTATCTGCACTTTCTCATTATTTTCAATTGATTTTGTATCTTTCACATTAATTTGATATTTTTGGAGAGAGTATATTTTGTGGATTTTTAAGTTACTTTTGGATCAATTTGAGGAGAAATAAAAACCCACCAAATTATGGACTTGATGGGTCACGAATCTCAACCCAAGACTCGGTCAAACGATAAAGATTTGGTCCAAGATCTGTGGATAAGATAGAGATATGAAGATAATTTTCGAAGATTTGGATAAAAGATCTTATCCAAGCCTATCGAATAAGCTCAATACGAAAACTTGAATCTAATCTCTTATAAATACCCTACTATCTCAACTATCAGAGACGTCCTTTGACCACTTTTCCTTTGTATTTTTGCTATTTTCGTGTCGATTTTCATGTTAGAGTCGAATCTGCGCGTATAGGCGCTTGCGGCTGAGGATCTGCGATGAAGCCTTGGTTGCGCAAGTCCTATACGTGTGACTGTTTTACTATGGTTTTCAACATTTAAATTGAGGTCTAATTTTGTTTTTCGCAACGTTTTCTTTACCAACGTGATATTTAGTATCATATAGCCCTAAAGGAGTGTGGAAGAATCAAAGGTTGGCCTCAAGCACCTAAGGAGAAGGGCTCAATTGGACATCGTTGGTAAGATACATTCTGTCTAATCTGTCTGCGAGGTGTGAGGTGTGGGGGTTAGATTTGGGTGTAGGGAAAACATAGGTTATCATAAGAGCTAAAAGGGCTCTGGTGGCATGGTTAATTACATAATCCCACAAAACAAGGGACGGTGCTATAACGGTCACGAGTAGCACTATTTTAACATAAC
The DNA here is from genome assembly GCA_002189035.1 of Utricularia gibba. Lineage (NCBI taxonomy): Eukaryota > Viridiplantae > Streptophyta > Magnoliopsida > Lamiales > Lentibulariaceae > Utricularia > Utricularia gibba. The sequence goes on along the minus strand of NEEC01000014.1, from coordinate 2,898,734 downwards.
ACTCTCAAAGCTTGTGCAAGCAGGTCAGTTCTCAAAGTTTGCACACATATAAGGGCGAGTTTCAAGTAAGGTGGATCTTAGGTCCAATGTCACTTTTCTTATTGTCTTCAAAACCAAATTTTTCTTTTGTTTTCAGTCTTTTTGAATCTTTGTTTGAAAAGAAAACTCTAATAACAATTTCCTGTTGATACAATCTTATTTTATTACTTCGACGATTTTTGTATACTTGCAGAATCACCATCACACCTCACCTGACCATCCATTTGAATTAATGTTATTAATTAATGAAAGATATGAAATGATATACAATTCTTAATGTTAAGATGTGTAGTCAATAAATCTCATAAAGTATATAAAGTATTTTATTTAAAATATAGATAAATAGTTATTTGTTATGTTTTTCTATTTTTTGATTATTAGAGATTGACGGTGATATATGCATAAAATAATAAACAAACATAAAATTGATATAAATTGAAACATGAATTCTTGTATTCCATGTTTCATTATTATAAAAAAATTTCTAAATGATGTATTATTTAAAAAGCATTCTAAATTTTTGAACATTCTAACATTATCCTAAATCCAACGTATGTTTTAAATTTCATGATGGTGAAACTTCAATCAATACACATTTTAGTATCAGAATATTGATTTATATCTTAACTAAATATAAGTTCTCAATTTTATAACTTAAAAGAATATAGTCAATTATTTAATGTACATGTTTACTACAAAGTTATAAATGTTTTAATACAATTGTAGGCAGAAACATGGGATGTTGGTGAAAAAATGAATATCATTAGTATACATCGATTAAAGTATAAAATAACTTACACTACGTTTATGCTCATTATTCAATAATGAATGTAGGTATTTTCAGTGGTTATGTCTTATCCATATATACAACATTTATTAGTAGATTATCAATGTCATGAATAATTAATTTTTTAAAGGAAAAAGGATTTTTACCATTAGTTTTGTATTGATTACTTGAAATATATGTAGTTAACCATTTGTGCAAATAGTCGTTGAATAACTTTCAACTCTTCTCACAAGGCTTTTTCATTACAAACTTCCATAGTATTGATTCTATTCCTTTGTTATCATTTTTATTGCATTGATTTGTTTGATCTTTAATTTCTTCCTTAACATTTAACATTCCCCCTTGAGGGAGTAATTGATGACCAAAAACACTTTTTGTAGGATTGACTCTCAATCCAAGAAGCTCTCTCATTTGTTCAAAGAAAGAGGCACTTGGTAATAATACATATCTTCAGAAGATACATATTTCATATTTATAGAGTCTTCTTTTACATATTCTTGAAGAACATGATATTTTACTGAATATCATTGGGTTTTATGCAATACTAATAACTGATTTGTTGTCAGATTTCAACATCACTAGTTTCTTGATTGGGATTTTCAGATTCACATAATTGTATTAATCATTGAGAATAATTTGTTGTAGTGGCTCTAGCTAAATGCTTAGCTTCAGCATAAGATTAAGCCACAACTTCTTGTTTTTTTGTTATTCCAAACAAAGGTTGTTTATCATAGTTGATTTGCAATTTCCTTCATCACATGAGTCAACCAACCCTTGGAGATTTGCATTAGTTCTCTTTTTATAATACATTACCAAATTTATATATCTTTTTATAATTTTTACAATTTGAAGGTGCTGCATAAAATTAAATAAGTAAGAAACAATAAATGTGATATTTGGTCTCGTAGCAGCCAAGTATACAAAACCTCTGATAATTTTCAAATATATTCTTGAGTGTTAGTTTCCTTGCTCTCTGATTTTTATATTGTAAGTTACAATCTGTCCATCTGTGTTTTTCTCTCATCCAAGTCACATCTCGAATGATTTCTATCTTGTTGGTATTAAGATTGGGAATTCTATATCCCTTGCGGGTTTCATTGTATCCTAAGTGAATCATCAATCCTTTTTCAACAAACTTTTTTGCGCTTATGAGATTATGAGAGGCATTAGGCACAAAAAAGGCGTCTTTGATTTTAAGAAGTCAGTTTGGAGTTTCTATACAGACACCTCCACTACCCTTGACTTGGAAGTTTTAATCTGCTATTTCTATGGCCTTGATCAGTAAAGTTGAGTATGTGGTAAATATGATTCGATCATTAATTAAGTGATGATTGCATCTATTGCCAATCATCCAAATTCCTTGCTTTTGTAAGCTTATGAATATGGTTATTAATGTTTTATGATACAATGAGTAGAGCTTAAGCTTCATATTAGAATCATCATATAAGTTTACATCTTTCAATTAAGAAATGATTTCTTCAACAAGTTTTCCACTCATTTGCAGGTATCGCTTCAATAGACTTCCTTTCCACACGCCCTATCACTTTACACTAAACTACACTTAGCCTTTGGATGCTAAAAACAATTTATGGCTTGATGATTCTTCTACTTGCAGAAAGGGTAAGGAGCAAACAATCCTCTTTCTTCTGATTTGTTGTAAGTCAAAAATTGCACTGCATTTTCATCATAAACTCTTCCATTTTCTTGCTGAACCTTGATGGAAATATCACGTGCTTTCTTTGGAGTTAGAGAATATCTTGTTTTCCTCTTGCTTTCCAGGCCTACAAGTCCAGCAAGCAAGTGTTTGGAGCTCATTAAATGTATTCTTCCATCTGGAATAAAGGAATCAACGTCACTTGAATACTCCTCATGTAATAATTCTATAATTTTGGAGCATATTCTATTTTCAGCAATGTGCTCTCCTAACTGTTTTAGATCATATATTAACTTGGTTAGAGATTCAGCAAATTGTACAATAGATTGACTTGGAGATATAGAGATGTTGTCATATATTTTTCAAAAATGGTTCTTTTCTCATTCTTGTATTTTATCATCCATACCATAATGAGTCATTAAGATTTTCCATGATGGTAGAGGAGATCTTGAGTTTATAATTAATTTGTATGCATCTCTACTGAGTAATGAATTCAGAATGCTTGTAGCTCTATGCAATTTTGCTTTCCAAGCGGTTTGTTGTTCCTCAGTTGGATTTTGAGTTTTTTTTCATGGAAAACTTCTCACATTCCTATGTCAAGCAAAAAATTGATCATCCTCTTGGCCCATACTTCATAGTCAGCACTAGTAAAAATGGGAGGTGTTAGTGTTCAAGAAGACATTTTGAAGAGATAAATTCTGATGACACACTTAATATTTCATAAGATTGCTTGTGAAGGCTTGTGGGTTTACGTCAGGTTTAGCATATTAGAAATCTAAGGAGAAATAGAGATTTGTATAGTGTTTGGGTTTTGAGAGAAAGGGCTTAGAATTGCTTGAATCATAGAGGATTTGTGAAGACTTGTTTGAAAAATATTGTGTAGAACCCTCACTTATGGCTCTTGCTATTACAAGAAGTTTTATTGAGATTGAAGTATTTTTTACTGCTGCTTGTGTATTGATTTCTTGGTAAAATATTAATATGTATTGCGTGAAATATTTGAAGATAGTTGTTTATACAAATAGCCATTGCTCTGTGGTTTTTAAGTGATATGATCCGATTTCTTGTGCAAAGCTCATGGTTTTTTAAACTCTTTGATAAACGGGAATTTCCTATTATCGTTGTAAATAAAAATAGAAAATCCGTATCAAATAAATTTATAATCCCTAATCTACACAAAATACAAATTTGGAAAACTTGTATAGTGGATATCGGGGTCGATCACGAAGAGCTTGTGATTGCTAAGTATTTTAGTCTAAGCTCGGACTAACAGTGGTAAACAAGTTCAGTAAACAAGGTAGGTAAGCAATATCAAGTTTCTACGCTAAGGTAACAGGTACTGGTTTTGACTCAAACTAATACGAGAATGCCTTAAGGGTCTGTGAGTGGTGTTATGCTAAGCTTCCTAACTCAATTTATTATCTTCCTACACTCACAACTTCGAATAACCTAGGTCTACCCAGGTCATTCATCATATTTTTGGCTTAAGCTAGTCCCCAATATCATAACCAACATTGCAATTAGGTCTGCCCGCATACAAGGTATATAGAACTAGGTCTACCCGGTTCTACTGGTTCTACCCTGGACTAACACCGACTGCTCCCATCTTGGTTTGTTGGTCTACCTCTAAACCAAGCTTCTAAGTTGTGAAACTACTTGTTTCCATCCTTAGGTCTACCCATGGTTTGTTAGAAATAAGAGTTAAGGAATACACATAAATTTCATCATTAACCCTAAGCAAACACCACACCCTTCACCTTAAGGTATCCCTAAGACTCTAGCCACTCATGCTTTGGAAATAAAACACGATTTCATTCACATAAGCTGGCCAAAATGGCAGAAACATTGTAACAAGTCAAATGCAGAAACTTGAAATGTTCAGAAAAACGGAAAGCAAATAGATAATGTTTTTCCGCCCGCTATCTATTGTTCATAGCCCTGAACAGTAGTGCTGGACTGGGCTCTGGTGCTGTTCTTGATGATGAAGGCCTCCCTTCCCCCTCTGGTTGGTGTTTCTCCCGTTGGGGAAGAAGACCCCCTTGCGTCCCCCTCGCTGTTCGTTTCTTCGCGCTCTCTTTCTTTTTTCAAATTAATTTCTTTTTCTTTTGCTTCACTCCATTGCATTGTTTCTGACTACTAGTACTGTTCATGTTCTAAACTTGCAGACTGCGGTGGCAGCAGAACAGTGCTCTTTGTCCTTCTCCGGATTTTGCGCCCTTTTTCACTTGTTCCACACGTTTGCACGTCTGATTTTCTGATGATCTCCTTGCTAAACTTACTGAAACATTAGTAACAAAAGTTGTGGACTAAATCAAAGGATTTAGTCCACTTTTTAGCATAATCACACAAGAATAACATAAACACCACTAAAACATTAAAAACTATATTATCTAACTCAAATCATAATAAAAATAGCTATTTTGTGTTATAAATTTCAGGAAAAATGTGTGTTATCACTCTTCTCACAAGGTTTTTTAATCACAAAATTCCAAGGTGGTGATTTTGTTCCTTTATAGGTACTCCTGTTGCATTGATTTATTTGATCTTTAATTTCTTTCTCAATATCCAACACTCCTTTCATTGGGACACCCGTGAGAACTGGGCAGGTTCCTGCATTGTGTCTTTGATGTCCTTTCTTTCCCAACTCAGTAAGAACAGGAGAATGGTTCCGTATGGGCGCAATGCCCCTGAACCTTCATTTCTTTCTGCCTTTCGTAACTCCCTTGGATTGTCTACTCGAGCATTCCATTCCTCTCTTTTCCTAGCCACTCAGTAACTAAGATGTCAAAGCGGATAACATAAGGAGCTTCCCTTTTGTATTTCTATAGGAACTAATGTGGAGAACTAGGATCAACCTATTATCAACTTTGTGGCAAATCAGCTCTTTCATTTCTTTCTTTCAACAAGAGAGAGAAAGACATAGGAAATGTCGCATATCGGTTTACTTAGTTCGGTTTACTTAGTTTGTTGAGGGTTTCCCTCAAGTCTCAACTCTCAAGTAATGAATGCTTTATAACTTGTGGACACCTTTAATCCTAACCGTTTTGTGGATCAGATTGGGCCCCACAGCATGTAGGATTGGAGCAATTGGCAAATTTACCTGATTTCATTATACATTGACAAAATACATACATGCTTTTATTGACAATTTAACCTATTTTTTCTTTAAAATTTCATCTTTTTATTAACATTTTACATCATTTGAATTTTAATAAAAAGGATATTAACCTTTTATTGAAGGGTAAAATTTTAATTTGAATTTTATACATTCAATGTAAAATTCATTGAATGTATTTATACGTTAATGTTTTATACATTAACATTTTACATCATTTGAATTTTAATATTTATTATCATCTAAATACACATTGATTATATATTATATATAATATACTTCTTATTTATTTATATTTATTGATAAAAAGGATATAATAAATATTGTTTTAATCCGCTGATGATAGTTTTAATATTTTATATTCAATTATTATGATTATCCAATAACTGTGTATTTCTGCTTGTATTTTTTAATTTTTTCCCTCGATTTTTTTATTTATTTTCACATAGGTTAAACATCAATTTAGAGTGCCTAGAAATTTATAACTGTGTATTATACTTTAAAAAATGATTATAATGCTTGTGGTGGTTGGTTGAAATTACATTTTAAAACATTGTTGATATTTCCAATCATCCACAATAGTAAATGATATCAAAAGTTTTTGTTCATTTTGATTGTTAAAAATCATGCATTAAAAAAGGAAATAATTTTTAAAAAAACATATCAAAAATTTGTGTTCATTTTCCATGCATCTCAAAAGGTGCATGCAATTGTAATTTTTTTGTTTTTGTTTGAAAATTTTCAATTTTCAATGAGTCATTTACAAAATTTTTGATTTTTTTGAATTCATTTTTTAAAATTTTCAATTTTTATTATTTTTCAGATATTCTTAATATTTGTTTTGTACGGCTGAAAGTAATTTGACTCAAAAAAAAAAAAAAAAGAGTAAGTTATTCCCAAGCACGCATTATTTGCACAAGAAGTCCCGTGTGTGTATATGTCCTTGAAAGACTCTAGGCATTCTTTGTCGCGGCTATGGATGATTGAAAAAGTATTTATGCTTAAAATCATTATTCTAAACATGCATAACGACATTTAAGGATATTTGGGAATAATCTTCTTTTTTTTTTAATAAAATTACTTCCAGTCACCCAAATAACATTTAAAATAAAGAAAATCGAAAAAAAATTAAGAAAATTTAAAATGTTTTTAAAAAATAAAAATTTTAAAAAAAATCTTAAATTTACAATATGAATGAATTGATGTTGACCCTAGAAATCAAGATATCAAAGATAATCTTTTTTTAAATGTGATTATCAAATATATGCAACAATTTGTATGCGTCACTGGAAAAAATTAGTACTTTTTATCAAATATAATTTTCGATCATCCAATAGTGATTGGAAATAAGGTCAAAACATCAAATATGAATACCTAGAAATAATTTGCTTTTCTTAAATTTTATTTCCACACACCCATAACAGCTATTATGGGTGTCTGAAAAAAATTAATTTTTTTTAACATGGTTACCAAACAATTACAATAGTTTTTATGGATGTTTAAGAATAACTATCATTTATTAAATATATTAAATAGAAGAAATGATATATTTAAATAGATGTTTTTTTTTAAAAGTGATAAATCCTTGCTGGATTATCGAAGGCACATATTCCTATTGACAACATGTTATATGGTTGATTAGGTAATTTTCTGATAAGTTAAATACCTATTTCTCTCTTTAAGTTACATGAGTAGTGTTCATTTTATCATATGGTAGCATGTGACCTCTCTCATCACCCTTTTTTTCATTTTAAATTTCCAAGAGTGAGTGTATGTTGATATTAATAGAGATCAGTTTAGGAATATAATGTCATTTCTCGATATCTTATATTCATACCGACAAGAATGATACGCCACTGCATATGAGTGACGAGATACACACCTTCCTAAAAGGGTTATTTAATACCAATGATGTGCTGAGCTTTTTTAATGAAGTCAAGTTCTTCTACATGAGGGAGATCCCTTATGACATTACTATGAGTGTCAATTATTTCTTTATTTTGATATCAATTGTCTCTTTATTTTATTTTTATAGTAACATTTAGATCTTTAGTATTGCATAACTAAGTTTAGGTTCCTAAAAATACATTCTCTGTATACAAAATGCAAAACAAATGTGGGTTATTTGTTAGAAAACAATAATCATCGTTATAGATGTTTGAAAATAAATTCAATACATAAAATATGACAAGTCATTTGATAAACACTGATATCCAATAATCAAATGATTCAAAATATAATAATTAGAATATTTATAAAAATCATTAAAAAATGTGTTTTAGAAATAACTTAAAAAATGTTCTCAAATTCTCTATGTACTAACATATTTATAATACTTAGTTAATAAAATATCAAAGTAATAGAGTATTCTTGATTAATTTTTATGTTTTATAGGAAGAAAAATATATTGTATAAAAAATAAATTAAAAAAGAAGACATGATATATGCAAACAAATATTTTTTTTTTCAAAATGGCATGTGATTAATGGTAAATAATCGTATGCTTTGATCTTTAATCATTTTGTATCCATCAGTTATTATTAATAATAATATAATTACAACATAATAATCTCTGTATCAGCCGAACTACTTTTTTATGAATTAACAACTACTCTCTTTGTGCCTTGTTAAAATGATAAACAATTAATATTTATGTGATTATTATATAACAAATACATAAAATAGAAGATTAGTGATATTAGTAAACAATTATTTTCTCTTTTAACTAAAATAAGGCTAGAATTCCGTGTACAATAAAAAAATAATAAAATTGAAAAGATAAGATATTTTGTAATTAATTTTCTAACTAAAGTTTTTGCAAAAAAAAAAAAAAAAAAAAAAACCAATAACACAGGTATTTTGCCAAGGTTGGGCCTCCTTAACGATCCAAGCTTGTAATTGTTGATCCCCAACCCACCGGTAATCAAAATAGTTCATTTTTTATTTTTAATTGTGGATTAATAGAATAATATACTCTTAAAAATATTTTGCATTCCATTAAGGATGTGGAAATAATAAAAGTATATTAAAAATACCAGAAATAACAGAATCAAGTAATGATGAATTAATTGGATTCATGGTATGGTCTGCACGTGGACATTTTCATTTCTCATTTTTAAAATTGAAAGTAGTTTTGGAGAATACACATACTTTTCATCTAATAGGATATCATTGGAATAAATAACAAGTAAATTATTTAATATATTTTCCTTTTTTCTAAATTAGAAAACACCATCTTATGTCATTCTACCTCTCATTCTCATTCTATCCCTTAATTCTGATTTTCCAAAAATAGGAGGAAACATAACTTTAAATTTCGATCCAAAAATAAAAAAATCAGATGCATTATTTATTTATTTTAACAATAAGTACGCCATTCCATCTTGACCATCTTTTCCCATTTTCCAAAGCAGTTCACTGTTCCCTGATGCTGAGGCAGCTTGAACATGAAGCTACCCTAAAAGTTCTTCATTTTATTTAAACAACTCGTATGTTATTCTGCCCAGACAAGCAAGCGCCAGTGTTCCATTTTGTAAATAGTATCTACTCTGGCAATGGTGTATATTCAAATGCACCCCATTGTCAAACCAAGCAGCATGCACAATGGGAAAGAAATTGTGATGCTCCCCATCAACGAATTTTTGAGGGAAGATTACAGAGATCAACATTTTTTTATCTAGTGGCTCATTCAGATAAACTCCATGGGTAAATTCGCATAGATGAAATAGCATTCATAGAGTTTGTTTTAACGCTGGGACCATAATTTCAACGATGCATAGTTTCCGTGGTGGGTACGAAGATAAGTGTTTTACATGCCTCCAGAGTTAAGTCTCCTTAAATCAAAGCACCACTCCTAGAAAGTTTTACCTGAAGATGTAAAGTCGACGACTTAAAGTAGATGGTTGTGGTTACCAATACCATCACAGTGTTTTGAGGCGAAGAAGAAGAAGAACATGATGACAAGAGAAGCTTACAGGCGAAGAAAGCATGGAGTCGGGACCCCCACTCGAAACCCTAAAAAGCAATACAACAAAACACGAGTGAAAACAAATCACTAAACATATATAAAAACGTAAAGCACCCCTTTGCTTTAGATGCTTTAGATGAGTTGCTATATTCTCATTCTCCTTTATTATTCCTTGTTTCTTTTTTCCTCATCTCCTCCCATTCTCTCTCTATCATCTTTCTGGGAATGTGGTGGAAGAAAGAGCTAATTCCCAGCTGATTTGATTCTCCATTACAGCACCAGCATCTTAAAAAGAAGCTCAAGAAGCCATGGTTTTTTCCTCTATTCCTGCTTATCTTGATGCCTCCGGCTTTCATCAGGTACTTTGTTTTTAGGGTTTTCTCTCTTTCGATTGTCCTGCTGCTATCGAACAAGTGGAGGAACTTCTTTTCAAACGCAAATATTCCCTGATTTGATTCTCCCTTTCTTTCTTTCTTTCTTTCTTTTTTTTGAATGTTGTTGTTGTTGAATATCCCACGATCTTGAATTTTTGTTTTCAAACGATATTGTTCTTGTTCAGATCTCTTCTCCTGATAGCGCAGTTCTTTCTTGTAGCAGGAGAATAGTCAGGTAATTGGGCGGAATTCTTCAAATCCATTGTTGGTATCATCAGTTCACCCGGCGCCGGCGCCCCCGCATGGAGGAGGTATCCGGCCAGGATCCATGGTGGAGAGAGCACGGATGGCGAATATCCCGATGCCCGACCCGGCTCTGAAGTGTCCGCGTTGCGATTCAACGAACACAAAGTTTTGTTACTTCAACAACTATAGTCTGTCTCAACCGCGTCACTTCTGCAAGGCCTGCAGAAGGTATCATTCAAAGATTTTTATAGGGCCTTGTTATATATGCGCTAGGTATAATTTTATCACTGTGAACAGATATTGGACTAGAGGCGGCGCGTTGAGAAACGTGCCGGTGGGAGGCGGTTGTCGGAGGAATAAAAGAAGTAAATCAAGTAGCTCAAAGTCGCATGCAAGCATAAAAACCACTTCAACAACCAACACTTGTACGACTGTTGGCCCCCCGCCGCATTCAGCGGGCTCAACCCGCCATTGAGATTCATGTCACCTTTAAGTCAACTCAGCAATACCTCCGCCGGCGACATTGATTTATCTTTCACCGGAATAAGGTCCCCTCTCTTCCACGGCACCTCAATTTTTTCCGGAGACGGCGGAAGCAATCACGGCGTTGAGCCGTGGCGATTACCTTTCTTCGCCGATGTGGAATGTTCCCCGCCCGGAATGTTCCAATTTCACAGTGACGAGTCGTCGTTCCACGAAAAAGCTCCTGCCACCTCGACACCAGTCAAAATGGAGGAAAGTGTTTCCCGTCTTAATCCGATCACCAGCATCCATGGAACCGAGCAGTGGAATCCATCTCCGGCAGCTTGGAATAATCTCTGAGGCTTCAGCGCCTCTTCAACAACAAATCCGTTGTGAAATCCAATGGGACGCTTAGATGTTCGCTTATTCCGCAAAACCCTCGCCGTAGTCTCTTATTATGAAGTGTAATGCGAAAGAGGTGTTTGCTTAAAACCATATTTTCGATGTATCCACAACTACTTTATACACAGACCCGTAAGATTGTCTCATATCAACCCTAGGAAAATACGATCAATTTAAAGAAGAAAGTATTGCACTTGCAGTGAAGAGAGTTGCAAATGGATAAGCATGTACTGCAAAAAAATGCCAGAAAAGGACTAATATAAAATAACATAGTAGTAAAAGACTCATTTATGCCACCATTATTTTGCAAGTACTAAATGAGAATGTATAACATGAATCTTTTTGTCGGGTTAAATTGCTGACGATTATATAGTCACTGATTATGGTTTTGGAATAACAGCATGATTTTAAATGATCAATAAGTAAGGAGGTGTAATAAAAATGAAAGATATATTAGAAGTAGAAATACAACAGTGTGTGTTCGCTTAAATGCAACAACAAGCAACAAAATGAGTAGGAGGGCACGGTGATCGCGAAGAAACTCTCAGCACTTAATACTAGGAATTCTAACTAACTCAATTGAAAATAGAGCAACGAACTGAGAGTGGTTAGCTAAAAGTGCCGGTCTTGTTCCCTTGCCTCACCACAATCCTTGAGGCCTATTTCTTGGATAATCAAAGCTGACTTCAACGCCTACAACAAGCTCCTCCTTCGAGCTAGCTTTATTTACCATACCGAGTTTACTTGTCATGAGCTCTTAGAGGTCGGACTCTTCAAGAGTCGTTCCTATGCGAGCTTGATGTCCTCTTCAGCTTGCTGGACTAGTTCGAGCCCGAGTAGTCGATGACAGACCACTTCATCTCAATGTAAGGGTGTGCAGCATTGCCAATCGTAGAGGCTTCAAACAACGCCATCCCTAGCTCATCTAATAACTGCTGCTGTACACAAACTAAACTAAGAATATATGACCATCCCATGAACCTCAGAAGTCCAATATACACACCCATAGGAGGTCTTCAAGAGTTTGTATGGTCCACTCAAACTGTCTATTTATGAAATCATGCTTTATCTCTTGAAGATGAGTGGTTAGATTTTAGAAATGACTTAAGGTGTAGAATAGTAACTTGGTTTAGGGTTGTAAGTAATCTCTGATTTTATACATTTGCTTTCATTTCTTAGGTAAACCTAGAGGGGCGGGGGGGGGGGGGGGGGGAGGGGAATAAATAACAAATAAATAACAAATAACAGTGCAATTCAGAACCTCGATCTAGAGGTAAATCAATAACTTAAGACGGATACAGTAGATAATAGTCTTGGGTAAAATTAGTAGAATCGGGTAAACCAAATTCTACATATTTTGCATGTAGGTTGACCTAAGTATGAAGTGGATTAGCATATTAGGGACTAATTTAGTCAAACTTATGAGAGACAACTTGAGTAGACTAAGAACAACCTTTATTCTAAATTTTACATCTACTGAACACTTTGTAAGCACCAATTTCTTGTGATCGATCCTGAAATTTACTATACAAGTTTTCTAAATTTGTATTTTGTATAGATTAGGGCTTATAAATTTATTTGATACTAAAATTTTATTTCTTGTAACGATTTTAAGAAATTTTCATTTAGTAGTAAATTCAATAACTGAAATTAGATTATAACGCAAAAGATAATAAATACTGGTTTTGTGCATAAAATAACATTATGATACCTCAAGTTTGTCTAGGTGATGTGGTACTTAAGTTCCTAATATAATATATCATTTTGTACATAAACAACTTGAAACAAACTATCTACCCAGATTACTCTCATATTTTTGGCTAGGTTGTTCTCTAATATATTTACTCATTGCACATTTGGGCTTATTCACATATGAAATATATAGAAATAAGTTTATCTGGCTCTATTAATTCTACTCAAAACTACTATTTACTATACCCACTTCAAGTTATTGATATACCTCTAAATTAAACATTTGAGGTATAAGGATTGCTGCTCCTCCCATTAGGTCTATGTGATTATAAATTACTAGAATATAAATTAATTAGTATATACCAATAAAAAAAGTATACTTAAAAGATTTATGGATTTATATATAATTTTACATAAAATACAATAATTATCATTTTATGTGAATTTAATTCTGAATAATCCTTTTAAATAAAGAAACATATTAGAGAGGAGGTATATGTAAAAACTTGTATAGACCTACACCAAATATCAATCAGGGTTCGGACGATTGTGATACTACCAAGATTTGCAGAGCACATTTTTCTCAAATAACAAGCAAGTTTTTATGTCAATGACTTCATTAGTTATATTGAGATAATAATTCATATGTCAATGACTTCATTAGTTAATCTCACTTTTTCTTTCGAAATCTCATCCCGTCAATGGAACTATAAGTGCTTTAAGGTGAACGTTGAAATGTGAAACAATAAACTATATACCGCCATTTAGATGAGAGCTAGTCAATATATATGTGACATTGCATATTTAGTTCATTAAATATGGAATGCTCCAAGTTGTGGTAGGCTTCTCTGAACTTGTATACAAACAGAAAAAGCATATTGAGAGTTTCCAATATTTATAATATACATGATATTGCATATTATTATTATGATCAAAGTAGAATATTCGTTTCATTAATGATATGTGGTATGGAGTGATAATATTAATCAAACTTAATTTATCTAGAAAATGCATTCCTTTTCTACACCCAATTGGCTTGATATATAAAAATTCAAATCGAGTAGAATCCTTACAAGATTTGTTCAATAAAATTGATTAATGTTCAAGAAAAAAAGAATGATATCATCAGGATTTATAGCCATTGTGTTAGATCATCTAATGTTTTATTTTCTTCAAAATTTACATATATTACATCTGAAAGTTTAAGGTTATCATCTTCTGCATTATCATTTACAGTAGAATAGTAATCTTAAATTCCATTGTAAATTATAATTCTTATAGATATCGAATAATTTATAAAAATACAAAATATTATCCAAGGAAAAAATTGTAAGTATATATTGTGTAAACAATATAAATTAGTGTTTAAAAAAATTTTAAATTTTATTTTCCTTTTTTAAAATTATTTTAGAAAAATAAAAATAGTTGATAGAAATAAAGATAAATTATAAATGTGCAAAAAATTGTAAAAATAAGATGTAAAAGTATCATATTTCTTATTTTTTCAAAAATATTTTTGTATTGTAATTTCAAAATTTTTTGATAGAATTACTTTTATAATTAATAATATTTTAAAATAAAATTATTTTTATTTTTTGAAAAATAGAAATAAATTTGAAAAATTTTCAAGAACAATGTTTTATTTTTTTCAAATGTACTGAAAATTTTCATAATGCTTTGTTTGCTTGATAGAATGCAACATTTTACACTTTTAAGCAAGATTAATCTTCCTGTTGGTATTATTAACCATTTGTTGGATTATAGTGTTAGCAATTTTAATGTTTTGTGAAGAACATTATGATCATACTTATACACTCTTTTTTGCATTAAGGAGAGATAAAATAACCAACATATGATTTTGTCAACCACTTACCAATCATATGTTTATGCGTTTTATGCTAAGTAATTTTTTCAGTTGACATACTAAATATTGTTACGTCACACTATTAGATGACATGAATTGAACATTCACTCTCTTGTATGAAGATGAAAATATTATAAGGTCCATAATGATAATGTATATGAACACTTGGAAGCACAATTGCTATTTAATGAGATGGTGATGAAGAACTGTTATTAATGAGATATATGACCAAGATTACAACTTGAATGTTTGTGAAATACATTATATAATTTTCTTAAAAAACTAAGATTGTATAGAATTTTGATTTTTTTATTGCATTTGAAGTTCTTTCGATATAATTATTAAATTGAAGTAAAAATAGTGTTCTTTTGAATAAATAGTTCAAATATGTCATAACAAACATGTGTAATTTAAATAATTTTTAAAAAATAATTTTATTTCGTATAACTTATTTATTTATTTAAAAAATCGTTATAGTATTATTCTTCAAATTTTAATATTATTATAATGCTAATTTTTTAAAATGATTATAAATTTGATTTTTACATATTCCACTAATGTATGAGTTTTTATTAATAAAATTAATAAATTAATAAATTAATAATAATTTGCAGAGTAAAATTAATGTTTAAATTATTTACCAACTTCATCCTAGTTGGCGAGTTTGGCATATCTCATAGAGTTGTTTGGCAAATATTTCAAATTTTTTTATTTCATTTGGTATTAACTTTAATTTGATAAGAAAAATTTGTAAATTATAAAAAAAAGACTTCTTTTTTTATTTTACCTCATCTTTATGACTGTGAATTCGGAATTTAGATTTATTATTTAATTTTTAAGGATTTAAGGTTTTGAATTTAAGTTTTAGAGTTTAATGTATAGGTTATTAAATTTCGAATTTGAAATTTACTTTTATAATTTAAATTTTAGTGATTAAGTTTTAAATATTTCTATTTTTATGAGATATTTTATAAATTATAGGTATTTTGTAAATGATAACTTAACATAGGCTAATTTGCAAAGGCACGGGTTCCACCTCGGCAACCGGAGCCGGAGGAGTTGAAAACCCCTTTACGCAACGTGACTGGGGTTTGAGGACGTATCCAACTCAGCATCCAACTTTACAAAGGGAATGAATGGTGTAATTTGCATTTTTGTATTGAAATTTTTATTTTTTTAATGGTATATAATTATAATTTTATATACAAATTTTGAAGTATATATAGTTTTTGTTAAGAGGTGTCATTAGAAACCACTGAAATACATGTGGCGAGTGCCTCGGTTCAAAATTACGTTTTAGTGGGCCGCAGATTATTACCAGGGTCCTGACATGAGAATAAATATATTAAACCAACTTTTTTTTATTAAAAATATAGAAGAAAATGTTCTAGTTGTGGTGGATGCAGATGGGGTGGGGAAACATCCCATGTTTGATGCTTACTAGCACCTTGCTTTGTCTAAATTACAAAACAGGCCCATCTTCTACTTCTACTTTCACATAAAGCAGCGGAGGAGAGGGCTGACTAGAATTTCAAGAAAAGAAGACAATTTTTAGCCTAATAAAACCTATTGATAAATCAATGGAAAGCATCTAGGGCCTCAGCTTTGTCACCTGTGAGACTACAGCCAATCTACTAAAAAAAAATAGAATTATACAATTGCAATTACAAACATGGCTCTAACTGGTCACACAAACATTCAAAATAATAACACATTAATTAGACAATGTTAAAGCTAATCGTATAATATTCAACACAAACAATCGCACTATCAGTCCAACAAGCTCCACCTCACCCCCTTCACCATAAAGAAGAATGAGTCACATGTCTTATCTCGTTAGTAGATTTTTCTCATGTCTTATCTCGTTAGTAGATTTTTCTCTTGAAGTGCTCCATGATTCATGACATGCATCCAACGGAAAATCCCATGCTCTCATGCTTTTACACCATTTTCTATTTCAATTACCTTTTTTGGGATCCTTATTTTATTGTTTTAGCTTGTTTGGACAATATTAAACATAATATGAAGTCCATTTATTTAATATGTCCAACAATCGGCCCCCAAGTTGAAGCATCACTCATTCTTTAGATAAAAATGGAAACAAGCCACGCTCTTTTGGAGCAAGACTTGTGCTTGGAGCTTGGAAGAACTTTAGTTAGGAAATCTACAACGTTTTTCTTCTGTCTTGATATTGTTCATCCTCACCAGGTGATAAACGAAAAATTCACACATCGTAAATGTAAATCTTTCTATCAAATAAATTTATAACCTAATACATATTCTAGTATAAAACAATTATGAGCATAGTGATTAGGGTTGAATACGAAGAGCAGGTGCTTGCTATGTGAAAGTTAATGTATGAAATCAGTGTCACGTTGGTAAAATTGGTCTTAGCTAAGACTAAGGCGGAACTGAAACGAAATACAGTAAAGAAAGGTAATAAGTTCTGCAGCTCGGTTGTTGTATGCTCATCACTAAACAAGCTGATACAAATCATAAATCATACAACTAACTCACAAAATCTAGGTCTACCTGGATTCTTGTTTTTCCCTCTAATCTTTGGTCTACATTTGATTAGGGTTTTTAAGTTGGGTTTCACTACTTCCCCTTGTTGGATCTATCCTGGTTTGTTAAAGAAGTGGCATGACTTATGGTTTATTAGGTCTAAGGAAGGATTAGCATAATTCTCCCCCTTTCACCCCAAGGCACCCCCCTAAGTGCTTAGCCACTCATGCTTAAGACAAACGAAAATAGAAGAGAAAACATCATCCACAATGCATTCATGTCTCAATCGACTACTAGAAAATAAACAAGCAGGAAACTGATATGTTCGGCAAAAAGCTAGAAAGCGTCGCTAGCTAATCTTAGCTAGGAGTAATAATCCTTGGAAAATGGAAAATAATCTTCAAGCATGAGCTTAGTTCCTGTTCGTTTTCATCCTTCTTCCTCCTCAGAAAACCTTCTCCAAACAGTTGTTCGTGAGTCTCTAAGGGGAGATCTGCCTTCTCTCTCCATCTTTTCCCCCTTTTTGTCCAAAATTTCCCTTTTTTTCTTCTTGGATTTTGTGTGTACTACTTTTTAGACTTTTGGACTCATCTACTGCCACTACACTATGCATATTCGGCTCCTTGGGATTTGTGTTGCGACCTATGCTGCATTGCTCAAAGAAGACTATTAGAAGGTTGGGACTAAATCATAGAATTAGTCCCAACTAAGACTAAAATAACATAACTACGGTACTTTGTGCAAAATATAGAACTTGGTAGTAAAATCTGATTTTTGTAGCACAATATGAATTTTTTCCATGTACTTAATTACTCAAAAATATGTGTTATCACCAAGCCATTTCTGATTTTTTTTTTCTCGAATTCAATGAGCACGAAGATCAACATGTTTCACCAAAGAATGACAAACTATATTCTTGCTAAGTGAAATAGCTCTTGTACTATCACTAAAAATGATTGTCTTCAAATCAAGTTGCTACAATTCATCCATAAGACAATCGATCCATATTGCATCTTTTCTACTTTCAGACAAAGCAACATATTTTTCTTTTGTAGATGAGAGAACAACTCCCTTTGGAAGCCTAGAGTACCACATTATTGCACCACTTTCAAGGATTTAAATTACATTAGTAGTTGATCTCCTATTGTTAGTGTCATAACGAGATTTTCACCTACATAGATTCTTAGTCACAAGTCATTGTTTCCAAACTGTAAGCTAAATGATTTAGTACCTTGCAAATAGTATAAGGTATTCTCCATTTTCTGTAATCATGTGATAATCATTTTCAATGATCATAAGATAATCATTTTCAGTGATCATGAGATAATCATTTTCAATGATCATAACAAAATCATCTTCAAAGTATCTTTAGGAAGGTGTCCTCCTATAGGTGCTTCTTCTTATATTATCAGTTTTGAATGTAATGTTGTTGGTTTGTTTTTCTCTAGTAGCTAAAGTGTCCACTACAAGGATTGCTTGAACATTTTCTATTCTTTCAGCTGCTTCATTCTCAAGCACTGGCCTTTCATCCTGAATAGTTTTGGACAAAGAGTGTAAGCTAATTTGAATTTCTTGATCACCAACATATTTCTCCTTGAGTTCCATTGTCTCATTATTCAAAATTTCACAGTTCAAGATCTAATGATCTTCTTCTTCTTAGGATCCCACAATTTATATCCAAATTCTGAATAACTATAACCTAAAAAAACATAAAGAATGTCATTTTGCCTTTGTTCCTTAGGTATTAAAATTTAAGCTTTACGCTCAAAAATTCGTAGATGCTCATAGCTTGGTTGTTTGCTGGACCAAAGAGCTTAAGGAACCTGGCAGCTGATGGCTATTTTGGAGTTCAAATTTGAATATAGCATGCAGTATATATGGCTTCACCCCAAAATTTTACAGGCAGTCTAGAGTACTTCAACATGCTATGAACCTTGTCAAATAGGGTTCTATTCATTCTTTAAACAACAAAGTTATGCTCAAACATGTCTCGTTCAGTTTGAACTTTATTGATCTCTTGTTTGAAGCCAAACTCTTTAAATGCTGAAGAGCTTTCACCTCCATTATCTATTTGAAGGCATTTGAGCTTCAATCCAGTTTCATGCTCAATAGATGAAAGAAGTAATTTGAAGCATTCAAACACATTTGACTTTCTTTTGATCAAGTAAATCCAAATCTTCCTTGTTGCATCGTCTATGAATGTAAGATAATGATTTTTCCCAGCATATGTAGCAATGTTAATGAGTCCCTCTGCATCGAAGTGGACCTTTTCCAATAGTTCTATCCTATGTTTAAAGGATCTTATAAAGGCTATCTTGTGTTGCTTGCCAACTATGCAAGCTTCACATTCACCTAGCTTATTCAAGTTGTTAATGGATAAATATTTCAACTTTGATAAACACAAAATCCTCTTTTCGGATAGGTGACTCATTTTATGATGGCACATAGACATTTTTCCATCATTTTCAATGATAGTGCCTATTGAATCATTATCTCACCACTTTCATTTCCATCCATAAAAAGTGTTCTCAAGTTCCCTTGTGACTATGACCATTGATTCCTAGATCAATTTCCAAGCCCCACCTTTCATAGAGTGGATGTATCATTCCTTGTCCAAGGTGCCACACAAAATGAGATGATATTGTATAGATGGAACAAATCTTTACTTGTTTCATCACCATGTGATATTCTAGATTGGTTTTTACCTCTAATTCTCTTATATCCTTAACCTCAAAGGTTGACTAGTTTCCGATATTGAATTGACCCTTGTCTTGCTTCCTTATAATTTTTCATACCAGCTCAAGTATGAATTGCATAATAAGAAGCTGCAAAATTGACAAACTATTTTCTTTCAACGACGTTATCACCTTCCACAGCCATAAGCACCCATAGTTATTCTCCTTTCTATATAACTAGCTGGTTTTCCTTCTTCTTCGGAATGCTTGTTAAAAAATTCTTTTACTCTTTTTAAATGACAACAATTCCTTTTAAGATGGTCTTTTTTACCATAGTAATAACAAATCTTGTTTCTTCCTCCAACCACATTTTGAATTTTATCTTTGCCTTCATTTTCTTTTACATTGATTTGACGGGTTCTTGAAGTTTCTCTTTGATTGCCCTTTCCTCGACCAGTGTCTTCAATTATTGCTAAAACAGGTTGTTGCTCACTCTCATTGCCTTTTTTTCTTAGGTCTTGTTGAAGAAATGAATCAAATACTCTCTTTAGCATCAATTTCCCATGTGTTGAGTTACTTATAGCAACAACAAAAGTTTGACATGAATTCGAAAGTGAATTAAGGAGCATAAAGCCTTACACTTCATCATCAAGATAGATTTCAACAACCATCATTAAATCAACTATTTCTTTCAATTGGGTTACATGTGACACTATTTCAGTTCCATCCTTGAATCTCAACTTAGTCAGCCTCACTAAACAGATTTTATTCTGGGAAGTATTCAACATGAGGAATTCACTCACAATATCCCAAAGGATCTTAGTACAACTGTATTCAAAGAACGTATAG
The DNA here is from genome assembly GCA_002189035.1 of Utricularia gibba. Lineage (NCBI taxonomy): Eukaryota > Viridiplantae > Streptophyta > Magnoliopsida > Lamiales > Lentibulariaceae > Utricularia > Utricularia gibba. The sequence continues at coordinate 2,878,103 of NEEC01000014.1, read as the reverse complement.
CAGTAAACATACTTTATCAAAACATCATCATGGATACTGCCTTGAGATGGAATATCTCCTAATCTAGTTTAGGAATAGCTTCTAGCCATTCATCAACAAGTGCCACAGATAACCATAAATCATTACAAACAAGCACAACTTTCATCTTCATTTTCTAAATGAAGTAGTTTAATGCATTGATTTTAGGCATACCCTCATAGTTATTTTACTCATCCTTGTGACTGAGAAAACCTATAACCTTGCTTTGATACAAAATGAAGAGAATTTAAATAAAATAAGATAGTTTTTGGCTTTGTTGCCTTTGAGACTCTAGGAAATTCACTAACAAAAAAAAAACAGAATCATAGTCTCACAAAAAAAAAAAACAGAATTAAACATGGCTCTAACTGGCTATACAAACATTCAAAAGAATAACCCATTAATTAGATAATCTTAAAGCTAATCATCTAATACTCAACACAAACAATTGCACTATTAGTCCCACATGCTCCATCTCACCCCCTTCTCCACAAAGAAGAATGAGTCATTTGTCTTATCTCGTCAGTAGTTTTTAAGTTTTTCTTTAAGTATTATTAATTTTTAGATTAAGTGAAATGTTTACCTCTAGATTTTCAGAAATGTTGATCTATTTATTGCATTACTTGTTTTTATTGTAGAAGCTATTTTATGAATTTTTACTAATTTCTTTAGAGTAGAAATCCAATTTCCAACAAAAATCCCCTATTTACTTTTGATTACGCATAGGACTCACAACTGAAAATCATTTGTTCCCTATGGATCGACTTGGACTTGCCCCAACTACATTATTTTCTTCATGAGTGTGATGTAGAACACTTATTCAGTTTTATAAATATTTTTTTATGGGAAAAATCTTTAGGGCCATGACACCTTTTTTCCATCCAGTTTTATAGAATTTTCCATCCATTGGTCTTCTTTCCCGTAAGACAATGGTATCCACGCATACAAGCGCTTGCTTGCCATGAAGAGAAAGCATATCCACGGTGGGGTTTCTCACATAAAGGTATAATGAGATTTCACACAAAAGCTATGTGTCTGATTAAGAGCCAAAAGGTGATTTAATCCACAAGAAATAGCAATTAAAATTCATCCAGCAAACACAAAGCAAAAAGATCCACACAAGCATAATCAGAAATAGATGCCGATGTCAAGATCACTCCCATGCTCACCAATCGTGACTTATAGGTCTCCAACCTTATAACCCCAATTCCTTTATCACTACATACAATTTCTATAGAATGGTTCTTATTTTCTAGATGTGCCTACCTCTTCAAACCTGTCATGACCCTTCTTTTATTAGAAATGGCTAAGTATAAGGTGGATCAAGTTTAGCTCTTGAGTGAGCGTGATAGCATACAAATTTTACTGTTTTTATTATATGAAAATTATAAATTTTAATTATGTTTTAGTTACTTATTTTAGAGTTTTAAGTATTTTTATATAATTAGTTAATATATGAATTTTGTGTGCAAATGGGCCACATCTTTGAATATAGTCCTTTCTATGTTACTAACGTGTTTTGAATCTAGCAGCACCTTCAAAAAATCAGGTGGGACAATATGGATTTCATGCAAGCATCATGATGCGGAAGGAAAGGCAACATGATAGAAGGAGCAATGAGTGCACTATCACGGCAGCAATCTGCAACTTAGGGGTAGGAGCACCAGTGTTGTCAAAGATAGTACTTGCCTTGGAAAATGAGAGGGAGCTTTGGGAGCTTCAGTAGCAACGACACACAGGGGACTCCTCCAACACTACGAACACCGATAAGAAGAGGAGAAGGAGGAGATTTTCGTAAATAAGACTTGCATCCTCAAGAACAATGCCAAGACCCAGTCAGCACTACTATTCCATGTTGTAAACAGTAGCAGATGAAAAATAGAACATTTTGTTTACTTAGTTTGTTGAACTTTACTTTCATTGGCTGTTTGTTTGACAATGTTGAGAATTTTTTCTTCAATTTGTGACTATGAAATCTTGCTTTATTTTCTATATATGAGTAGGTGAACCTTAGGGATGCCTTAAAGTGTAGGATGGTGATGTAGGGCTAGGGTACATAAGGCAATTGATCTTTATTTCTTAGCTTTTGTTTCTATCAATCCTTGGGTAGACCTAATGAGGGGAACAAGTTGCTTCACAATTCAGATGTTTGATTTAGAGGTAGACCAATAAATCAAGGCGAGAGCAGTAGGTACTAGTATAGAGTAGAACCAATAGAACGGGGTAGACCTAGTTCTATATACTTTGCACGCAGGAATACTTAGGTTATTTGAAGTTGAGTATAGGAACATAATAAATTAAATTAGGTATCTTAGTATTACATCACCATTACCTTAAGGCATCTTAATATTACCCCGTACTTAGACCCACCACTTGTTATTTTCTGCTCTGCAACTTGACCTTACTTAATGAGTTTGTCTGTTATTGTTAGTTTGACCTTAGACTAAAACTCAAATCATTCCATGATCCTCCATAGACTAAAACACAGAGTAAACATTTGCTCCTTGTGATCAACCCGAAAAACACTATGCAGGTTTTGTGAACTTATATTTTGTGAATAGTAGTATTTATAAATTTATTCAATGTTAAATGTTATTTTCTACTTGTTTATTATATATTATTACGTGTTAATTAGGTATTAAGTTGCTCAATTTAGGAGTTATATTGGTAAGCATTCTATTTTCTTAGAAAAACCTTATTTTTGTATCTTGCACATATTTTGTTGTTTTTTTTTGTGCACTTTTACCCAAAATGTCAGGAGGTAGACTTGAAGTGTTATAGGAGACCAGACACCGACGTTTCGTGCCTTGCACGTGACTTGTGTCAATTATGAGCGAAAGACTGATACTAGTTAGGACCTCTGACATACGACATGTCAGATTCTGTAGCAATGATTGAGCAGTTACTTGCACGCATGGAAAAGCTGGTGGTGCAAGTAAGGTAGAAAGAATGATGGAAGGGGAGCAGAAGAAATTAATGCACCTGGGGAGTGAATTAAAACCAACTTGGAACACTTTTTTTTGAACTTTTGACTTAGTTTTTGCACTAAGAACCTTTGGTTATTCCTCTCCTCAAGGGAGGAAGAACACTTTTGCTTTCCATTTTTGTTTTCAGTTTTTATGGTCATTCGTGGCTAAAATTTTTTAGTTTTTGGGAATATATGAAGTTTCCTTCCAAATCTTGAGCATCAATCTCGCTTCTTTGCTGAATTCATTATGGATTTTGCATACTTCTATGCATCTTGTTGTAGTCAAGGCCACTCATCACGGATTTTGATGAAGAGCAAGGTGAAGAACATCATCTCCAACCCTACTAGTTCGAGGGAAGTAGTGAATTGTTTGTGATCGAGGTACCGTGATAGTGCACAGTTAGTGACCTCGTACCTGCCATTGGTCATTGGCAATAACTAGGCACATGCACAAAATTCAGTTTTGAAGGCTGATAACACATATTTTTGAGTGTTTAGGAGTAGGAATATGTCTAATATTTTTCCACGAAACACAAGTTCTAGCATGAATATCTATGCTTTCGTGCTTAGTACTATAGTTACGTGTTTTATTCCTAGTTGGGACTAAATCTATGATTTAGTCCCAACCTCAGTCTTAATGGTTTCCTGGAGCAATACATCAATTGTCAGCCGATCCAATTCCCTTGGAGCCGAAAAGAGCATGGTGAAATTGTAGAAAGTAGGAAGAAAAAGCTGAAGGAAGTACAATCAAATCCCAAGGAAGGAAAAAAGAGGATTTTTGAAAATGATGAGAGAGAGAAGGAGGAAGACCTTGAAAAACAAACCAGACACTTATAGAAAAAGATCTTCCCATCGCAAGAACACCAAGAAGAATGAGGAGGACGATACAGAAAGACAAGCTCCCCTTTAAAGATTTCTTCCGTTCTTGAAGAATACTGTTCCTAGCTGAGACTAGTTCTAGTTTTCATACGTGAACAATTTGCTGTTTAAGTTTTGTTAAGCATCTTATGTTGTCGTTTAACTTTCAAATCTGAATGTTTCTTAGGATATATTATGATAATGCTTTCTTTTCCCTTATCATGAGTAGTTAAAGCACCTAGTAGTGGCTTGGGGTAAAAAGGAGATAACAAGTTTGTTGTTCACTAAACCAAATTAATCAAGTATCACATATCGCCTTTTACACTAAGAGAGATCCAGGAGCAGGAAGTAATAAAACTCACTAAACAACCCTAATTAGAGGTATACTAAAAATTAGAAAAAACAAAGGTTTGGGTAGACTTAGGTCTTTGCTTGTTATGTGAATGATATATGGTTTAGGTGGGATAGTTGTAGCAATTTGCATGTTAACCCTATGAGTCCCAAGGCACTACCCATCTCATCTTCTGTACAACCGAGTGCGAAAGTTTGTTCTTTTCTTCTTTACTATGTTTTATCGCAAAGCTACCTTAGTTCTAGTTAAGACTAAATCTATCAACATGACACTGATTGTATGCATTGATAATCATATGACAAACACCTGCTCTTCATATTCAACCCTAAACACTATGCTCATAATTGTATTATGTTTGAATGTGTATTAGGTTATAAATTTTATTTGATAGGAAAATTTACAATTTAACGACGTTACAAAATTTTTCATTTATCAAAGACAATCGCCGGCAATCTTTTTGTCTTCTCAATCGTTCAAGGAGGAAACACATGAGACTATTTCCGTGCCTCCTTGTTAATCAGAGTGTAAAGGAGAGTAGGCTATTCTTTGCTCTTATAACCAACTATTCAAAAGGAATCAATGAAAGCCGAGGTGAAGATAGACAAAAGGAAGAAACGTAGTCCATTTCCCAAGAACTATGTCCCTTTGTCAGGTTCATTACTTGCGTTGTACCTTTTATTATTGTGTTTTATGTTTTTCTAAAATAAAATTTGATACGTAATATTTAATACGGAATTTGATTTTATTACAAGGTTATTCAAATTTTCCGTTTATCAGAACCCAATGCCTTTAATATGTAGAAATTCACTATGCATACTAAAAATTATGCATGACTAGTCTTTTGAGAATTGATGAAGGAGATATGACACTCAGAGGGTCTAGAAAGTTACTTTAACTAAGTAGAGAATTCAATCATTATCAACAAAAACCAACTACCATGACCATGCCATAGAAAGTTACTTAAAAAAAGATAAGAAAGTGTTTGAGGCAAGTAAAGGAAAGATAAAATAAAAAGAAAAGAAAAATATCAAGGTACCATAAAATAGTTTAATTCAGTTAGGGGTGAAAATGAGTTACCTTTTGTTATTGTTCTTTACTAAGCTACACAATCATATTCTTTAGCCTTGAAATAGTTTACTCTAGTTTGGTGATGGTAATTCTGCAAGTGCATAGAAACTTTTGAAGTAATAAAATAAGATCGTATCCATAGGGAATTGTTATTGAAATTTTCTTTTTAAACAAAAAATCAAAAAGACTGAAAACAAATGAAAGATTTGGTTTTAAAAATAATAAGAAAAGTTATTGTAAATCTAACATTCACCTTGCTTGAAACTCGTCCTTGCGTATGTGCAAACCTTAATAACTGACCTGCTTGCACAAACTTTGGGAATGTTATTCTAAAATAGTGCAACTTAGTGACAGTTATAGTACCGTCCTTTGTTTTGTGGGATTATGGAATCAATCATGCCACTAGAGCCATTACATCTCTTGTGATAACCCATGTTTTCCCCACACCCAAATCTAACCCTTCCATCTCTCACCTCGCAGATAGATTAGACAGAATGTGATGTACCAACAATGTCAATTGGGCCCTTCTTCTTAGTTGTTTGAGACTAATCTTTGATTCTCCCACACTCCCTTAGGGTTATATGGTACTAAATATCACGTTGAAAATGAAAACGTTGCGAAAAACAGAATTAAAGCTCAAATTAAATGTTGAAAAACATAATAAGAGAGTCAAATTAAATGCTGAAAACGTTGCGAAAACAGAATCAAACCTCATAATCATCATCTCCATTCTCCATATCCAAATATATATGAAGTTCACATTTACCCTTTCTTGAAAGTTGTTGCTTCATTTCTTTGCGACAATCTTACAATTGTACAAAGAAAAAAGTATGCATATTATAACAAGTATTATACTAAATTAATTATAACAAGTTAAAAAATGAAACTTACCTAAAAAAAGAGCGTAGAAGAAGATGTACTTGAACCTTTTAACTTTGATCATTCTCGTGCATATGAACTGAAATATTTCAACATATTTACACTAGATTGATCTAATAATATCTACATTTGTTCATAAGTATGAAATAATCTTCTCAATGTTGTTTTAACTTTATCCACTTTCTTTTTTCTTCATAAGTATAAGATCAAGTTTTTCGTAATAGTATCTCAAAAATTCCAATTTCATATTTGGATCAAGAACACATCCAAATGTAAGAGTGATACAATACTCATCCTAATATTTATCAAACTTCTCTTTCATTCCTAATATATTATTTTTATCACTTCATCTTTACAACTTTCAAGTTCTTTAAGTTTCAGTTCAATCATTGCAGCATGTATAAAATACAAGTTGGAAGTGAGATACTATGATTATGATATCAAGTTCGTAATCTCATAAAATGGTCCCAATAGATCACAAATTTTCATTGCTCTGTCTCATTCATCTTTAGTTAGACTAATAAGAGAATTACCAGTACTATAGCATAATGTAGTGATTGCAAAACGATACTTTAAGGCAGTTTGTAACATTAAATAAATAGAATTTTATCTAGTAGATACATCTGATTTTAAGAAACTCCCACTAACATCTTCCAAGTGCTCATCCATGATATACTTCTGAAATTTTCTCATTATGCCTTGTGAAAATCTAAAATATTTAATACAATCTCTATTTTTTTTCAAAGCAATATATCTCACTTTCAATCCTTCCTCAAAAATCAAATTCAAGATATGAGCACAACATCTTATATGAAAAAAATCACCATCGCATAATAACTCATTCTACATTTTAAACCTTTCTTTTAAATTTCTAACCATGCTATCATTGGATATAGCATTATCTAGTGTGATTGAAAAGATTTTTTAATTTATTCGCAAATCTCTTAGTACTCAGTATAGCTTACTTGCTAATGACTCTCCATTATGTGGACCATACAATTCCACAAATGTCTGCAATTTAGAATTCAATTTCCAATTTGCATCAATATAATGAGCAATCACAGTCCTATATCCTTCAACAGTAATAATTGTCCAAGTATCCGATATCAAAGAAATTCTTAGAAATTGAGGACAATAAAGATTTCAATTTTTCTTTCTCATTGGCATAACTTTTCATTCAATCAGCTCTTGAATTTATTCTACTAATAGATCAAAAATCAGTATTAAGAATTCCATTTGTAGCATTAACTCTTTCTTTCATATTCAGCATAAGCAAATAAAAGATCATGCATGATAATTGCCCTTGCTACTGAATCTCAAAATTCATTATGATCAAATTTCGCTTTTATGACCAAAGTAGTTTGACCATTAAGTAAAGAACTTACATCATGAAATTTTGGAGACTTCATACAACTTCGAGAATCTCTTAATAAATATGATGCACCTGATTTGCCACAACAAGTCAACATTTTTTTTACAATAATTACATTTGCACATTTTTGCACCATTAACTTTTCCAATCTTTTCAAAATGATGCCATATTTTAGACTTGGACTTCTTTGATAATGGAATAGTATCACTGATGTCTTCTAAATTCTTTCCAATAGAAGATGTAGGAGATGGCGATAATGATCGTAATATTTGCAAATCGCAACTATCTTCTTCAACATTATTCATATCCATCATAACACATATAAATAAACATGCAAAAATAATCAACATAAAAATTAATTATTGTAAAATAATAAATATCGAAAACTATAATAAATCCAAAAACTCCTTTTTTTCCAAATTTTTTGGATGCTAAAAGATGTTTGATATCTTCAAAATAATGATTGCAAGCTACTTCAATAACTTCAATTTCATTCAAAGGTATCTCAAATTCGAACTCGGTTATCTCTTTGTCTTCCTCATCAACTTGTACCATAGCGATAGACTCATTCAACCCTTAAGCATAAAATTCTTCTACTAGCTCATTATTGATGTCAACTAGATTAACTAAGTCAAATTCTTCAACATTCTCTTCTTCACTACGCCAACTGCATACATACCAACTTTGGGTTCACTAGCCATAAATGTCACAAAGTCATTTTCATTTTTTTATCAGCTACAAAAAACTTTCATGTTCAGATGTAGCAAACTTGATACATTATATATCTTAAGAGCATTAGTTTAAAAATAGTCATGAAAATCAACCATCTACAATTTGTAGATAACACACACCTTCTTCCCAAGTACAATTTGTTTTGTTAATATTTCAGTTCTGCACATAAATTCACATAAAATCAACTTGATGTGTATTAAATGAGTCACAAATTGTCATACTTCATATGATAATAGGGGTGGGGAGGGATAGGTTTTTTGGGTTTTTTTGAAAAAAAACCCATTTAGTTAATGGAGATGCAACGAATGTTCTTGTAGATGTAGAAAGCATTGATGATTCTTTAGAAATTGGTAAGAAACTTGGAAGACAAGTAGATGAAGTTTGGTCTCTATTCATCAAGTTGACAATAAGAAGATTCTTCAATCTATAAGCATTTCAAGTTGACAGTAAAGATGCATTTGTTAAAATGCAAGCCTTTCATTCAATCGATAATGATTTTCTCATCAAGAAAATCAAGATCTTCCAACAAAAAACATAAAATGCTGCCAAGTTCAAGTTCTCAAGGGTTGATTAAGGAAATCATGCTTCCAAGACTATCATAGCAAGAGAAGGAAAATATTGTGCTAAATATTCCGATGTATTATTTCACTACAGGAACTTCTTTTCAGAGAATTGAAGAAGCTAATATCTGCAAAGCTTTATCCCTATGCCGTCTGGATATCGAGTCGCCTGATAGGAAAAAGTTGGTTGAGCCATTACTAAACAAATGCTATGAAACTATTAAAGCTCAAGTTAACTTGAAACTACAAAAAGTCAAGTCAACATTCTACTGCTTGACATCGGATGGCAGGACAACTAAAAATGATCAAATCATCAACTACATGTTGATTGGTGGTGATTCTTCTTATTTTGTAGATTCTTTAAATACTAGAAAGCAAAGCCACAATGCACAATTTATTGCTGATGATTTAACCAAAGTGATCAACAACCAATTAGCTAGAGGTTTGAAAATTTGTAGTGTGGTAATTGATAATACGGTTACAAACAAATCTGCATGGTGAATTCTTCAACAAAAATATACTGCAATGTATTTTCAAGGATATGCTTGTCATGGATTACATCTTCTTATCAAGGATATTTTTTCTACCACCAAAGCCCGATGTGGGAGACCAGTTTCTACTTATCCTAAAGGTTATCCTTTCTCATACTTACTTGAATTTACTCAAAGTTGCAAAGAGGTTGTTTCCTTATTTCCATATCATCGACAAATCAAAGTTAAATTGGTTAAAGAGCAAGTTTTCTAAAAAGGTTCTAGGATTGGTTCAATCAACACCTACTCATTGAAGAAGCTTGAAAGATTGTTTGGTTAGCTTGTTGCAGAGTGAATCTATAATCTATAATATTGTTATTGAGAGGGTTTTCATCACATGCAACAATAGATTGAAACCTAGTGCTCAAAGAACTCATGAAATTGTTATAGACTCCTATTTTGTATCTCACCTTGAAAAGTCTATTGCAATCCTAGAATCAATTGACAAAATCATTGTCCACTTAGGAGCTGAGTCTATTTCAGTATCATAAATCTATTATCTCTTCATGCTTGATCTCAAGAAACAATATGAGTCCATGAAATGTCTTGAGGATTTGGAAAAAGCATCTATGATTAAATTTCCTCAAACTAGAATGGATTTTCTTTATGGCAATGCAATAGGGATTGCTTATTTGCTTGACCCTCGTTATCTACTAGATGGAATGATTTCAAAAGAAAAAAGGAAGGTTGAAAATGATATATTTAGTTCCATACCAGAAAAAAAGAAGCCTTATTTATAAAGTACACAAAGTTTATGATTAATATTAATCAAGACAGAGATGTTTCAGACATTTAGTTCAACATTGGGAGTACACACTCAAGACTATTCTTCAATATTGGTTGATTGAAGGAAAATAGTATTCCTTACTTCAAGAGATTGCATTGAAAGTCTTTGGAATGGTAACATCAAGCGCGGTTTTAGAGAGAAATTTTTCTACTATTGGCTTTATCCATCAAAGCTTCGGAGTTCTTTAAGTGAAGAGAGTATCAAGAAGCTTGTTTATATCAAAACGAACACACCAAAATTAGGAGAAATGACTTCAAGTTCAAATTTTTATCATGATTGTGTTTCTAGCTCTGAAGAAGATGAAGATGATCTTCATTTGTATGCATAAAATATATAATCAGATGAAGAATGAAGGGTTCTAATGCAAACTTTTACAATAAAAAAAAAACCCAACTAATTTTGGATTTTTTTAAAAAAAAACAACCGAAGACTCATTTTTTATTGTTGAAAAAACTGGATTTTTTTTACCCATAAACGATAACTTTACTTGGTTATGCTATTGGTTTTTTTTCCTTCCAAATATGTGGGATTCCTTCTAGATGCTAAAAAAAAAGTAAAGCAAACTTAGAGAGAAATGAAAGAAAAGTGTAACAAGAGGTTGTTGTATTGAAACAGAAGTTATTATTGATCGGGGATCTCTAGCTCTTCTCAAAGTAATTTTAAGCATCTTATGAATATAGTATTTTTCTCTCTTTAAGTTTCCAAAGGGAGTACTCATTCGAATGTAGCAAATCATAAGTCTTTTCTATTGGAATGGAGGAGATTACTATAAGATGCATTGGATACGCTGAAAAGCAAATTACTAGACCATGATCAATGGCAAGATTGAACATTAGGAAATTTGAGCCTGTAAGTGAAAATTTATTAGCGAAATGGTGATGGCCAATACGAGAGAAGCTTATCTATTATTTTACTTTATTATGATTGTGGTATTTATGTGAAATTTATGTTAGAAACATCAAATTATCTTTTTTTATTGTGAATGCAATACAAGACAATAAGAAAAATTGCACTCTTGGTGGGGGAAGTCCTCCCAATTCTAACACATCTTCTGTAGAACACCAACATATTACTAGGGAAATAAATTTAGATTATTGTGATTTTAATGTTGTGCTTGTATGTTTGGGACATCAGAATTAAGAAATTTTTTGAAAAGAACATTCTCATGAAACTTCTATGGAATGTGATGGGGTACAAATCGGATATGGGTAATCGGTCCCTGAAAAGCTGCCAAAAGGTGCTTTGATGGGATAGCGCTGATCGACAGACCGATATGTGTCAGAGATTTGATAGCAGCAGCCATATTGCACAGTCTGAAAAGTGGCCAAATTACAGTAGAGTAGACGGCGATCATCTGAAAAGTAGGATCACAATATAGGCACAGAAAGCAACCAACGTCTGCAGAATTCATGATTCAGTATCGACCTCTTCTATAAGTAGAAGAAATTCTGAAGAGAAAATGGCTCGACTCTAAGCCTTCCAATCTGTATTTTTCCTGCTTCCGTCTAGTGAAGATATCTTCCGACGAGCTTCGACAGCTTCCTGGTTTTTCCGTCCTCTGACGGTTTCTACGTAAAATTCTCTGCCTATCTTTATTTCTGCAAAATGAGTTGAGAAAATCACCGAAAGCTTAACCAGGTGCGGCACATCCGGCTGCACCCATAAACAGAAAATCAGCCTTCCCTAAGATATCGATTTTCGCCCTCAACAGAATCAATTAAGTGAGTTCAACAACAATTATTTAATTAGATATAAAATAAATGAAGAGAAATACACTTACATCTCTTTGAGAATTCAACCAAACTTTTACCGTCAATCATCTTAACAATTTTTAGATGTTAACATATTATTTATTTGTATACGCACTATTTAAAAATAAATGAAAATATAAATTTTAATATTTTTTAAAAAATTAGTTAGATATCTGAAATTTAAAATCCGGTTTTATTCTGTAGGCCCACCAGATGGGAGGGTAGGAGCACTCCCCCGGGGCCAGGGTCAGGGTCAGGGTCAGGGTCATAAAACATAAATCTGTCTCTTCAATTGAATTCAATGGACAGATAAACCCAAGTAGTAGCCGTTGATAAAACTGAAACCGGCGTTACCAGAAAACGGCGTCGTCTCTTCGAGCTCGCTTCCTTTTAGGTTCTTCGCCATACGCCGGTCCCGGCGTGGGCTCCATCTCCAACCTTTCCGATTCGAATCGGAGGCTCCGGCGACACGATTTACGATCAGAAACCTTCGGTTTTAAGCGGAATTTCCTCGGAGCCGGTGGGCATTCGGTCGGTGTCGTGATTTTGCGACTTGGAGTCTTGGATCCGTCATTTTGTTCCTCTACCTCTTTCTCCGATTGGATGCCCATCACCAACGCAGTATCCTCCGCAGGGAGATTGTGGTTCGGAGCCCCCAATCCCTCATTTCCTTCATCAAATTCCTTCTTCGGTTCTGTGTCAGGAACCGATCCGATAGCTTTCCGCAATTCAATTGCCATCTCCAACGGAGTCTCTGTATCCGACACGGATTGAATTAGATCAAAAACCTCGTTTCCACCAGCCACATTTTCTGGGCTTTCTGCCCCCCTCACCATCGCTCAACGGCCACGATAAAGAGGGGGAAGATTTCAGGCAGAGTATAGAGCTTTCCAATGTCCAATCACTCGACGTCGGTGAGTGAATTCAGGTGGAGGTAGAGCGAAGGGAATAGATTAGATGCAGAGGGAAGCGAGGAAGAGAGGAAAATGGGAGTGACAGCGGCCGGGCTCCTAAGACAATGAAATTAAGTAGACTTTATTACAGCGACTATGACCGAAAAAAAAAAAAGCAAAAATACAAATTACCCGGAAAAGATGTTATAGCAGCCGAGTATAAAGCATACCGAGCAGGCATGAACTGGGCTTTTGGACCATACGATTCGAATTTGTGACTTTCCAATTTGCTTTTGAAGGATTAAATTGAATTAAATACTCCAAACCCATTCCGCAGAATGATCGTCTTCCTGAAAGCAAAGAATTACTCTTGTATTGCATTTTTAACAAACATGTCTTGTCTAGATGTTCTTTGCATAGTTAGGATAAAATGTTATTATGAATTTCAATTTGAAATGCGCTTGATAAGACACATATGAAATTTAACATCTTTAAATAGTTGAATTTGTTTAAAACTAGTTCTAATTATACTGTTATTAAGCTATTTATCAAGCACCCTTGTCTATTTTTTATTAATTTGGGGCCGCAGTGTTGTAAGGTAGAATAAGATTTTATTTTGGAATTATGAATTTCTAGAATCCAAAGGGCATGTCATTGTTTTGCTGTCTAATTGTATTAAATAATGACATGGTTTTGGTATCCAATTGAACCACATACACACATTACAAACTGTTTCGTAGTCTATTTTAGTTACTTATAGTACATCCTTTTGGTAATAAATTCTATAAAAAATCGCTTTAGGGTAATTAAAAAATGGCTTTAAATAAAGGTAAAGAATAAATTGTTTGTATAAAGGTACTTATTAAATAATACTACTTTTAAATTAATTATAGTTAACTTCAAATCCTTCAATTAATATCATATTAAATATGTAATAAATATTATTATATCATAAAATTTAACTACCAACAGAAGCCCGTCTAGCTCAGTCGGTAGAGCGCAAGGCTCTTAACCTTGTGGTCGTGGGTTCGAGCCCCACGGTGGGCGATTCTGTTTTCCAAAGTCCCCCTCTTTTTGTGATGATTTCGTGTCCAAATTACTATCCTTTGACTTGAAATCAATGAATACGGACGGACGGCAAAGGTAAGAGATGTGAAGAATGTATTCGACCGTATCATCATGATTATTTATGGAAGTGGTGGCACGGTACAAAAAGCACTCCCATTTCCTCCATGCCATGCGCTAGTTCTAGTTGCAGAATGTTTAAAGCACTGGGCGGGCATAAAGACGATTCAACAAGGAGGAAGAGGAATGTGATTCGCCGCTTCCCTTTGCCTTTGCATCCATCTCCTCAACTTTTATTTTTTCCCCTCACGTGGTCAACCTTCGTCCTCCGACGCACTCGGGGTAACAAATGCGGAAGCTCCTAAATGAAGTCAAGGAGTCAATCCTGGGGATGGACACGAAAAACGCGAAATGCAAATCTCTGGGAGCTGAGACCACTCGGAACGTTGGGGCGCCACCGCCGGCGGTGCTCGCAGCTTTCGTTCCAAACAAATTAGGACTATTCGTAATCAATTTTGTGTCTTAATCTAGACTAAGTCTACTATTTCAACTGTGATGTAAATTTAGGGTTTGAGTAGCATGCATTGTACCATGATTTTTTATCAAAGCAATATAATTTTATATGCAAAAATTAATATTGTATAAAACATGGGACATATTGCAAAAGAAAATATGAATTGAATGTATGAATGCTAAAGGAAAAAAAAAAAAAAAAAAAGGGATGAACCACCAATATGTTATACAAACAAATGACACAACATATAATGAAAAATATATTTAATGATGAAGAAGGCGAAAAAAACATTATTAACGACAACATCCAAAGATAACGTATAAGAATGTGAGGAAGTAGAGAGAGAAGAGGTGATTTTTCAAGTAAAAAGATGTCACCCGAATTATGTTCCACTCTAACGATTCCAAATTAGAACTAATGACTTATCTTTACTTCTTTTGAGCCTTTGGTTCGTGTAAATTATTCTAATCCAAATTTACTTTATTTGAGTTTATTTAAATGTATTTTAAGTCTTTGAAAGTTTATTGGTATTTGATACATAAATGCAATTTATTTGAACTTTAAGCTATAAGATATTTAATATGTGGATTGAAAAAAGATGGATTTATTTTTTTGAAAATGAAGGATTTCCTCATGATGCATTGACAACAGTTTCGTTGATGTAATTGAGAAGGTGCTTGCTAAAAATTTTATATGTTAGGTTTGACAATATCCTTCATTTTCTGTGAACACCCATTTGTTTCTCCATCAATACGTGCAAAACCTAGAAGCCAAAAAATTAAAACAAAAAACACAACAATAATCTTCATTCTTTCTTTTCCTCAATCTTTTGCATAAAAATCCCATAAGCTATTTCGCGTATTCTTCAAGGATTCAAAAGGCATTCATATAAGAAAATACCTATAGAAGATAGAACAAGTACTAAACTCGTGGGCGGAATAAGAATACGCTGCTCTATATTTTTGTAGCCCCCCTTTTTGCTCATAAAAGGAGATACTTGATTCATTCTTTGGTCTCTGCATGTGGTCTTTCCTTTCTACAAAAAGAATTATGCACCCATTGGAAAAGAAGATATTCCTTCTCTTTTATCTACACAACTTGTATCCTCACCAAATGGTCCAATCGAGCATCTGAATTGGGTAAATCCAAAATGGAGTGTCTGGGTAAATATACCAATCCATTCCCCCCTCAAATTATTTAAACCCATGTGGGTTTTTGCCTGGCATATAGACATTAGACAGGTACATATTTTTACTCGCTTACAGTTCATAAACCATAATCATACGTGAGTTTAGAAATAAACCCATCTAAATCCACGTAAAACCACAAACCAAATGAAAAAATTCAAGTCGAATAATCATGAAAAGGATTCGAGTATATCTAGATTATCTTAAATTGCAATTCTTAGGTATTGTAATCATAGTTAAGTTAGCATTTTTTAAATTTTCAGGATAACAGTATCTCGATTTGGTTAAGATTTTACGTTAATGCTTATTACGTTTCCGTCATCTTGTATTTTTCGGTTATGATATTATTTACATTGGCTAAAAAATATTAAATTAAAAATTAGAATCGCATGTTTTTAGCATTTTATGAGCATAACCTCTTTATGATTAACTTTGAAACTGTTATATATTTTTCTTTTAGTTAGTATTTGTATGAATTTATTTAATAAATAATTTTTAATTTATAACCATCTTAAAAATAATTCATCAAGCCCTAATGTATTCACCAAGTGGGTACACCTTAAAAATAATATGTATTTAACTTCTAAGCCGATCACCAAAGTTTGAAGTACATATTCACGGAGTGGAAGATGAACCTCGAGCATCGAAGATGATTTGAGCCATCAAACACTACGATATCATGGTAAACAATCTGTCGGGGCATATGGATGTGGTCACAAATTGAATAAGTTGAGCACAAATGGCTTAATCGCAAACATGTATTATGGCATGTGTTCTTACGAGAAGTGCACGAATTAGAGCATAGTACACACCCAGGTTAAGAGAGATGTATCATGTTGTGAGGAGTTTTTGATGGCCTGGCATGAAGAGGAGCATAGCCGAGTATGAAAAACCAAGTAAGTGGGTCAAGGCAAAGCACCTATGATTGGGTGGAATCCGACAACCCTTGAAAAATTTTAGAGCAGGAACTGTAGAATGTGGCTATGGATTTCAAAATAGGACTGCGCCGCACCAAGGCAGGAAAGGATGCGAAATGGGTAGTAGTAGATTGACTTATGAAGAACATACGTTTCCTATCCATCCATAACAAAAAGAGTGAATCAGCTCACTAGATAGTATTTAGCAAAGGTGGCTCTAGAACATTGCAGAGTAAGTTGGTGATGAGCATGATGATCCACCCTCAAGTGGATGGGCAATCAAAGAGAACCATCTAGCACTAAAAAACATTTTAAGAGCAAGTCCTTGTAGTTGTTGGGAGATTGAGATGATGAAGGTCAGGGGTTGCTTGGTTACCGCATGCTTGGGTAGGGCTCATAGCGTGCCACAGGATGCACAATGTGAGATGCTAGTATCAAGCAGGATACGGTATCCAACCCACATAACCCGAAGACCCCCACGCGAGACCATGACAAATGTTAGCATGCAAAAGGACATGGTTGGGTGTATCTGTATGAAGAGATGCACACATTGGAGTGTATGGAATAAAGATGGAAGTTGTAAGAGCAATTAATACGTGGAGTTGTAACTTTTATGAGGTGGCTATTGAAGATGTGGAGAAGTAAGGTAAGGGTGAAATAAAAGGAGAAAGAGAGAAGAAAAGCGCCAGCAGGGTGACTTTGGTGGCGAGCGCACGAGCAAGTTAAGGTGAGCGACTCACTAAATTAAGCATGAGAAAGGAATGGAGGTCCATAAGAAGTGCGGGAGCTCGACGAGGCTACGATGGAAGGCTCCCAATGGGGCTATGATGAATGCTGCCTGATGGAGCCCCAAGAGTTGGGGTCGGGGTTGAGGGAGATGTGAAGGTACCATTAAGGAGTCCAAAGGACGGTTGGAATGGATCTCATAACTACGGTCCCTCCAAACAGCAACACGACTGAGTCGTGGGAAAGTCAAAGAATATCCGCAAGGACCGAAAGGCATCACCCCATAGTAAATTTAAGTCCTTGCATGTGTTATGCGCTTGCGTTCATTTGGATGGTAAGATTCTTTCCTACGTTCAAGTTGACCCATAGCTTCTTGCATGCACACTTTCGTTTGTTTGAACTTGTTTAAGAACTCTCTTTTACCATTGGCTTTTAAAAGTTTATGAATCTCCCGGTAACTTTTGCATCCCGGAGCACACACAGAGGAGTGATGCCCAAGACCTCTCGTGGCACAAGGTGTTGATGCCTATCATGAATGGAGTAACAATTCGAACGTCCAGGCCCTAAGTTCGAATTGTTAAATTTTGGAAAATTTCTAAAGTTGAATAACCCTAGAAAGGATTCCAATAGGGCGGGCTAGATCATCTTAAATTAAAAAAGATTGCTAAATATTGAAATCATAATTAAGTTAGCACATCTATAGCATCTATAGCATAATTCAATTTTATATTGAAATGTTTTATTATTTAATTATATAATAATATGTCTACACCACAATCACCATTCGGATGCTGGTGTGAATTTGTTTTTTTAAAAAAAAAGTTAATTTAATTCAATCCACACGATTAATTCTTTGTTTTTTTATATAAAATAATAAAAAGTGAATATGAATATATTAATTAAACGTAAAATAAAAAATGATGTCACAGATTTACATCGCCCGTGATATATATTTAAACCAAATGGAATGGCTTCACATCAACCTGAATACAAAGCGACGCACCAACGCAGGCCTACCTAAATCGGAGCAGTCCATCAATCACATCTTTTCCAAGTTGTGCATACAAAACAGAAATCCACAAGTAGGGTGAGATGCGTCAATCTTTGTATTGTATGATTGGAGCAGGCAGCAGCCATTCACAATCACAATCGCCTCATTAAACTTGTTCCAATTGCATTTCTCAAATAGTTCTTCACTCGCTACATTACAAGTCGTGTATCAAATGCGTCTAGACATTACCGTGAATACCTAATACATCCTTCTCACTCATTGTTGATTCATGCACCAAAATATCCTCAATCATAAAGGGACTTGATGTTGAATCCATTCCCAACCAAGCATTTTGACACGTTTATTTGGTTGCATCAAGCAAAGCCTTCAATGGGCTGTTTAGAGTATAAATGCCTTAATATGGACAACAAAGGATATTTTGCAGTACAAGGATTATTGCCGGAAAATCTGATATCAAACACACCCTAGTGATGTAAGGTTTGAGAAGAATGGGGGGAAGAAAAAATGACAAGTAGAACAAGTCATCCATTCAATTAATCCTGAAGACATAATACATATTTTCATATACTAAATATGTTTTGCTCCTTTTTAAACCATTGTTATAAATGCAAATCCTCTTTTACTCTATACGCACCATTTACGTGAATTCAAGAAAGTAGGGAGCGGAGCAATGATGAGCGAGCCCAGGGAGGTCGCATTCATTAGGGTATTTGACCTCCAAATCACTCACTAATTGAAATTGGAATCATCTTCATTTCATTCCATCGTAATCCCACATCTAAATCCTGAGGCATAACAACCATGCCCATCTACCTTCTTCTCTCTTCTAGAGGCTTCCACAAGAATCAAAATATCGTTGATGCTCCTGGGCACAATTGCTAATAAAATACATTATCTTGAGAATATTGTAATGCAAAGCAGATGTTGACCTTTTATTAATATTTGGTGTTGGGGTTAAATAAACAAAACTCACACGTCTCCCCTTCCATTGACTTTATTTATTCAACGAATAATACTCTCTTAATCCCTTGAACAAGTAACTCAAAAGCCATTTTTATCCAGCGAATTCGAATTTCCAAGAGCCGTGCGTGAGTGGAGGCAACGGAAGACGACCCCACCGGACCATGCGTTGCCACGTGGACGGTGGAGGTTCACTGATCACCCTTCCCCTCCCCTATAAAAAGGAGGCCAATGATGGAGTCTTACACGCCACCAGGCACGCCTTGTTTCGGATAAAGATCGATCAGGATGTCTTGCTGCCAGGGAAACTGCGGATGCGGCTCTAACTGCCAGTGCGGAAACGGCTGCGGAGGGTAAGCTCAGCTCTTCCTCCTCCTCCTCCTCCTCCTCCATGTCTTGTGTGTTCCTCCTACTTTTGATATGGATGGATCATGCTAAAGTTTTCATCTCTCATAGATGCAAGATGTACGGAGATTTGAACGAATTCTCCGGCGCCTCCTCCACCACCGTCATCTTTGGCGCTGCTCCTAAGATGACGTACGTTATCACCGATCGCGCTGTTCTTCTTCCTCCCGTTTTTATTTAATTTCTGGTGACGTTCGTTATCTTTGCAGGTACGCTGATGAGTCTGCTGTGTCTTCCGGCGAAAACGGATGCAAGTGCGGAGACAACTGCACCTGCAACCCTTGCAGCTGCAAATGAGCAACCGGCGCTGACTTACCCCTAGCCATGGATTCTATCATCATATCCCCCCCTGTTTCTAGTATGAACAACTAAGTACTACAATAAGATGCGTCTGGTATGGGTGGCTTTCCCATATCTCCTCTGTGTCGGTTCTTAATGTAACCCCCCGTGTGTTGGTGTGATGAATACTACTGTTTCGTACGATTGCCGTAATCCAGATCACAATCACATACACCGCCCCTCTGGCGCACTCCTGAAATCCCTAATCGCTAAATTACATCCTCAATCCTACCTAGAAATGCAGAATTGCGTCGTCTCTAGAACCCGACCTTCTCTAGTTGTCCTCTAGCAGCTTTGCTGAACAAGTTCTGCACCTGCAGTGGAGGAGTAGTTCTTTCAGTCACAGTAGTTCATGAGAACAGAGGTAAATGATCTACCGTCTTTGTTTTCACCTGCTTTGAAGAAAGGCCAGCCTTCTCAATATCATGCAGCTGCAATGGAAAAAGGGCAGCGTGAATTCACAAACTGGGCAAAACAGGTTACAAATTCTTCCTGTAGAGTTGACTTACGGATTTGAGTGGGGTTCGTTCCCTGAGCTCGATGATGTACTCCGCTATTTTGTGACCAATTCCATTCATTTCCATGAGCTCCTCCTTGTTCGCCGTGTTAAGGAACTCAAGGTAGCACTCCATGAGCGTGCTCTGTTAAACCACAAGTCGAATCCAAACTCGATTAAGGATAAATCTCGTCAATATTGGAAACCGAAACCGAAACCGGGAGCAATACAAACCTTCAGTTTACAGCTGGTCGATGTAAACTTATCTAATGGGGTGCCGGCATAAGGGTAGCTGAGCTCTCCATCGCTGCAGCCTTCCAAGTTTATCTTCGGTTCGATGCTGAACTTGTCAGCATTGGAGTCGATGGGATTTAGGGGCCTTCTCTGGGGAGTAATTGCTTCTTCTTCATTTTCCATACTAACAGCGTCGGTCTTCGATACATCCTGCTAACAGTCCAACGATGAAAGGTTAGAAAATGGTAGAAAAAAGCATTTTCTTCCAGGAAAAGGAGTTCACCTTTGGGATGGATCCTAAGAAATCTGCTCCCTTAAAGAGGTTTCTCTTGGCTTCAAGTACCCTGTTGTGTTTCGAATTTAGCAAGTCTTTTTCTCTAGCAGACTTTATTTCATGCGACTTGTTCACACTTCTTTGAGCAGCTCTCAGTTTCCCTTTTGATTCCAACCATGCAACAAGCTTTGCCTCCATGTCCACTTTCACATTGGAGTTTTTGCTTGCCGAGTCCAAGATAATATTAGTGACACACCGTGACCTGGATGCTAAGCTTAGTGTATAGACGCATTCTTGGTACCTCCCAGGATTCTGAAACCAAAAATGAACATGAATCGACGACAAATCCCGCAAAAGAACATAATTTGAGCTTACCAGACAAGCGATCATAAGTGCAGAGCTAGTGCCTCCGAGGGAGTCTTGTAATATTCGGGTCAATTTGCTCTCTCTGTAAGGTATCCTTGGCTGTCTGTTATTAAGAGCGTAGATTACATTTGAAAGTGTGAGTAGAGACTGGTTTATCTTTCCACTTTCTTGAAGACGAATGCCTTCATTGTTAGTTTTTCTGTTGTCTTCGTTACCTGAAAGGTTGAAACAGCATTCGAGTTTTAGATGAACAAGAGCTGACGCTGGAAACAAGAAAATCAGTACTGAGAACCTGCTAAATCAATCAGGTTAAGCTTCCCAACCATGGTCTTGTTGGAGCCATCTTGGGATTGTGAAGAAACAGTGATGACAAGAACACCATGGCTTCTGCTTGAGTGATCATTTAAGCACGTATTGGCTACTTTTCTTCTGCAAAAAGCGGAAGAAATGGTCTCATGGAACTGCTCCATTGAGTCCACTTCGATTTGTGACAGTCCCTTGAGATGAATCTGCCCATCTTTGCCACTCAAGACAGCGATTTCTTTTTCCTTTGGCTCCAACAGATCATAGCATCTATCCAGATAGATCTCATAGTAAGATATTGCAGTGCTGCTTTTCGTACTCTTACAGATCGACGAGATGACAGAAAAGGCAAGCGGCATCAATCCGGGTTGCTTTTCATTCCCCTGTTTTTATTTAACACAAGACAACCAAGAACAACACGGATTCATCTTCAATTTAGATGTCAAGCTCACAGACTTGGGTGACTCGACTGCAGAAGCACATTATGCATACCTGCATAGTGTAGGTCTTCCCACTGCCAGTGGCGCCATAAGCAAAGACAGTAGCATTGCGACCTTGAAATATTCCAAGAATCAATGGCCTCAACTCTTTATCGAAGATTCTGGTCACATCGTTGTCTCCGTTGCCGAAAAAACCATCCAATTTGAAAGATTCACTGCGTCTGCATCAGCAAGAAAAATAGCCCTCTCTTCAGAGAAAGCATTTCAAGAGTAACTACAGTTGAATGGGAACCTGGTATCTTGATCATGGAGACAAACAGTGGCTTCCTCGACCGGATCCCCGGATTCTTGTAACGAGACACAGGAGAATGGTTTCTGGTTTGTTACATTAATTTCCTCGGGGAGAAACGGCCGGGGCCTCACCACAACTCTGACCTTGGCACCTGAAGCATGTGGTGTGCGTAGATTCCGACCCGGAGTCGAAAAGCTGTCGACATCAATTGGCTTCATTGCAAAACTCTCTGCGCTGGGAGGCATTGATCTATGACTTGAACTTTCGAATAAAGAAGACAGAGAGAGGCATGCGCTATAACACTGAAGAGGCAGTTGGGAGGGGGAAAGTATCCGACCGTTAGCCTATTTTTGACCGTTGCAAAAATAATGGAGGACAGTTCAAATTCGAAATGGCGTGGAGGTTAAGCCCAGTAGCTATTCCATGGGCCCAACTGCGTGTTCCGCGGCCCGCATTAATTTCGACCCATTTGTTTTCGGTGATTTTAGTTATATTTTTGGGGTCATACAACTCAACTTCAAAACACTAGGAACATGAATTATCCTTCACATAAATCCAGGCGGTGACTTTGCGTTGTTAAAGGTAACAAACAAATTCGACAAAACACACACAAGAGAAGTATTTAACGAGGTTTTACAATAAATGTGAATACTTATCATACATTTATTTATATTAAAACCCTCTTTTACTTAAAACATTTTTAACTACCAACACAGCTCCTAAGCACCCTTGGCTGATAGTTAACTTATTTAAAAATAAATAATATTTGAAATATTTGTATGAAATATATGATAGATTTATATATCTATTCCTACAAAACAAACTACTAATCAAAAAACAATTCCTACAAAAGAATTAAAAAAAACAACATATTATAAAACTTTTTCAAATAGAGAAGTCTTATAAGTCAACCAACACGTAATACAGTTTCTAAACTTCTCTAATCTTTATCCAAATGAAGTAAATAGGGGCATTAAAATTAAACAACAACTACATTATCCATCATACATACAACAACTCCCAAAGGAACCGACAAGGACTTGGTTAAGTGCCATATCTTGTTCATCAATTGGAAAAGAAAACAAGCCCAACTGAGCTTCACATAAAGAATGGTACCCTAATCTAGATATGCTTAGTCCATCCATGGAACAATAGGTTCTTTATCACGTCAATTATTTATTTGAAGGCACACAAAATTTTGTTTGAGTGGGAGCAGGGTATCTTCAAATTTTTTTTAATCAAATATCTTATTACTTGCTTTTTTCAAGTTTAACAGTTGATTGTTGCTTGGAAGACCAACAAAGCATACCATTTTCAAGACTAAAACAATAACCAGAAGTATTTTTCATATCATCCATCAAACTAACAGAATTAGAATAAAAAACCCAATAAAGTTAAGTTCTCATGTGTTGTACATTATTCCAAAATCCAGTGTTTTTTTTTTGAGGTACCTTAATAGTTGTGTTCCACCAGAAAAATAAACCGATGGATGTTGGACAATGCATATAATGTGACAACAGAGATGTAAAATATGCAATGTGAACCCTAATTGTAAACAAAACATCAACCCTCCAATCGAAGACCTATATAGAGAATGATCAATAGCAAGAGCATCCTCATTCTTCGTAAGCGAACATCTCTCCTACAAATTGTGACACTTCAATCCCAAGGGAATAAATTAGCTTTCTAAGTTTGTTCATGAATTAAAATAGTCAAATATTAAGGAATTACAAATCATTAGTAATTGGTTGAACCTAATCATTAGCGCATTTGCATTGCAGCATGATTTGAATGGCCAAGATGAGTTTGTATTGGTCTAAGGTATGATTAACAAAAAAAAAAATAAGAAGATGCATTTGACTTGTACGACAAAAATTAAATCAATATATACCCTGAATAATCAGAAAAAAAAAATCTTAATTGGATCGAAGAATAGTTCGAATTAAGAGCGAGTATTAAAACAAATAATTCTACATTGGAATCAAAAGTGAGATAATAAAATATATAAAAAATTGCAATTTATACTTATCAAAGCTACAAAAACAAGAATATAAAAGGTATCTGATGGGATATAAACCGGTTTGGGAAATCGGTTTATCAAAAAGGCTGCCAGGCGAGATTTCCTATGAGATAATGCCTGACAGTAGATCGATCCCTGTCAAGGGTTCTGACAAGAACAGCATGGACCAGTTTGAAGAATAACCGAGTTATGACAGGATAAGCGATGATTGTCTGAAAAGCAGGATCATAACACAAGTGCAGAAAGGCAGCCGACATCTGCGAAGTCCATGATTCAGTCGGGTCGGCCCCCTCCGTATAAATAGTGGGAATCATAGCAAAAAGAGAAAAAAAAAGGCTCCCAATCTGTACTTCTTCTTGATCACCTTCACCTAGTAAACATTTTTCTCCAGCGAGCTCCGATAGCTCTGTGGTTTTTCTGCCTTGCGGTGGTTTCCACATAAAAAATCCTCATCTATCTCCATAGCATCCGATCAAACCAACAAACGGTAAACAAGGAAAACGACATCACCAACAACACGAAAATCGGCCCAAACCGGCACACCGATTTTCGCCCACAACAGTATCCTTTTTAAAGACATGAGAAATCATATATTTCTTTAACATTAAAAAATAGAGTTTAGAAGCTTGCTTTAGGCTACTATACAAAGATGACTTTTTTAATAAGCTCAGTTTTGAAGAGTGATTGGACTTCTTATAACCTAGTGGATGAGTAACAAATGAGTATCCCTACATTATTGAAAAAGGCAGACTTGACATCAAATTGATGAACAATCCAACTGCAAATGGCAGACATAGCAAGCGATTCATACGAATGGTATCAAGATAATCAATCTATGCCTAACTTCATCATAATCCATCTTCAACAGCTAATCTTGCCTTATAGTTGTTTATATATCGAAAAAAACCATTTTAATCTGATAATGTTATTCAATGATTTTAGCTCCTCTTCCACCACTGATTTCCAAGGAAGTAAAGATAAAAACTTGATATGCTAAATTCGGTTTCACAGAAATATTTCAATTTTCAACAATATAGTAAAAGTGTCTATATCCAAGAACATGGGTCTCATCATATGGATTAAAATCTAATTCATTATCAAAGTTAGGATGGGTAGACACTTCCGAATTGGATGCAACATTGAAACACCAATTAGATTGAGATGACTCAAAAAACATTATTATCAAAATGGGGATGAGACTTGACACCATTTTCATCAAATTTGAGAGATCTTCTGAACGAAAACTATTGAGTGAGAGAATTATAAATTTTAAAACACTTCACTACATCGTCAGAAACCAATCATAATATCAACAAAATTCTTTTCTTGAGCTTGGTCCTTAAATTTTTAGGAATGTACCAATAACAAACACTTTAAAAAACTTTACACTAGGCTTCTTCAAAACCATTTTTTAAAAAGAGGGGAAAAAGATATAGCTTGCCTTGTAAAAAATATAACAATAATAATGGTTGTATCTTCTACCCATAAAAAATTAATCTTGATCTAAAAAGTATAATTTTGTAGTTACTCAAGAAATATTCATGCAAAGAGATTCCACATAAGCCAAAAAAACACACTATGGAGAAAATAAAAGAAATTTGAAGCACATCTTATCTACATCAACAATGCTTGAAAATTAATGATTAATATTTTACACACATTATTTCTGATTTACTTATGAAGATTATGAGTATTTGAATATTATATGTAATTTTTTTAGAAGTTTTTTTTTTTTTTCAAAAATCGCTTAGGGAGGTTATCAGTACCTGAAAATAACATGTAATTTTTTTTTTTTTTTTTTTCCAAACAATGCTTGGAGAGTTTTATTGATATTTTAAAATAATCTATACCTTTTTACAGGTCATCGTCAGGTGAATTATTGACATGCTCATATAACATATACTTTTTTTATACCTTGTTTCTAGATTCCATCTAAGAGGATTAGCTATGTATAAAAATTGTCTTACTTTTTAATTAAATATATATTATTTAAAGTGTACGAAATTCATATGAAAGTACAACACTCACCTCTAAATTAATACTATTAATATCAAATGCATTTCATTTTACTTGTTACTTTTCAATATATGTGTATTGTGAATAAATTTGTAATTATTGCATAGCAACTTTATTTTCTTCACAAAAATATTTCATTTTTTAATTTTTAATTAATAGAAACTAATAATATAATTTATAAAATTTTAAAGGAAAAATTCAAATACACATGTGTTTACACGTGTATATAATTAATTTTCATAATACGAGCACATTGGGCATATAACAATGTATTAAAAAAATCATATTTTTTTAATTTTTTTTTGTAAAAGAGAAAGAACGAATAAGACAGAAATAAAGGATAAAGAGAAATTTAGTGCAGTCTTGAATTTAATTAAACCCACCATTCCCTTGGTTTATATCCATTCATATTTATGATTATACGTTGTGTTTATATAAATCATAAACTAATGGTAGATTTTGAAACTAGATTATATTATTACAATATTGGACTTTTCATATCAAATAAATTTATAAAAATGAATTCTTAAAAAATAGTAATTACAATGACACTAGACTTGTCATCAAGTGTAAACAAAGACTACAAAATCAAAAGAGTTTTGGAATTTCTGAACAATTATCATGATGCTCAACATTTTGTTTCGAATGCATGAATCAAAAGATTGCAACTGTGCTAATCATGTCATCTATGAAGCATCCATGATAATTTCTTATTAAGAATTACTCTCAAATATTAAATTTCCAAATTTAGCTTAACTCAACCTTCTAAGAGGCCCTCGATGCCATTCGTTTTTCCTTTACCTCTTTTCTTCTTCATCATCATCTTGTTTTACATAGATTGAGCTAAGGAAGAGATTTCAAAATCAACTTAGGCATTGTGTGTTCCCCTTATGCATGGAATGTTGATCAAGCACTCCTACTCCTTTCTCCTTTAGGCTTTCCTCCTCCTCATCTAAGTTGATTTCTCTACCCCCATCTTTCTCGTTGCTCTGTCATATGCACACACTTTTTTTTTTTATTTTGCATTGCTTTTCAAGACGTAGGGTCCCATCAATTTTCTCTTGATGGTGTATTCCCTCAAAAAGGCAAACTTCACTAGTTTATGTCAAACAGAATCTTGAATGCATAAATTAGACTATATTATACATGTTACTTCCTCATGAAAATAATCATGTTAAGATCATGCTCAAAGGTATATACAAAAGTCGTAACAAAATTCATGTATTCTTCACATCATGAAAAGCATCATTCACATCTACATAAATCCCTTAAACAATTTCTAATCATAATATTGACAATCAAATTCCTCCTACCTTTGATGAATAGTGCTCACTTCCTAACTAACAGTGAACTTACATAACATGGCTAAGTAAAACAAAACCAAACAAAATAAAATAAAACAATAGCAATAGCTGATTATTAGATGAGGGAGGAGTCTTTTACCCTCTATTCAGTTCTTTAACTTCCCGAATCAATTCCTCATGTCTATCATATATTATGTGAATTTTGTCCTTACAGAAACATTTGTTTTTGTTTCTCAGCCTTGAGCTAGTTGGTTTAGAGGAATTTTCATCTTCCTTCATTGGAAATGCATTCTCACAAATTCTTGCAAGGAACTTAAAAATAAACCTGCTTTTCCCTAGTTTGAATTAGTTCAGCAATTTTAAGGAAATGTGCATTTAAGGAGTTGTCTTTGTTTCCACATTAAAAAGCTCAAGCGAATAAATCCGATCAGTGCATGACTTTTGAGCGAGAAAAGTCATGATGTAATTGAATCTATCTGTGATGGAGGATGGTGCTTTGTTAATAATTCTTGTTCATTTACTTTCTTCAAATGGTTCCTGAATTCAAAGACCTATTGTGCAACAAACAGCATATGAAGATGGATATATGTTTTATAAAAACTAAATCCAAGAACTCCTCCAAAAAGTATAACGAAAATTCGCAAATGAACATATCGCATAGATGGATTAGTGAACAAATCATCTTTTGTAACGTTGGACTTAAATTTTGTCACATGTTCATCAATTAACATCCCTTTCAGTTTTCATTATCATACCCATCAGAATAATCAAAGAAGGATGTAGCAAAGGTATGTGAATCAAGATTTCGTTCTGAACAGAAATCTAATGTGACATTCCACTCAATAATTGAAAAGGAAAAATCTTTCCCTAGTGCATACACTAGCTATCGTTGGTGTATACACAATTTCTAGCTTCTCATAACAAAAAGTCAAGTGTGGAATAAATATTAATCACTATCTCTTATTGTTTTAAAACTTCAAAATCTATAACCCAGTATAGAATAACTTTTACCCCTTTTACCTCGTTGTACCTACTTGAATACTCTTCAATGTCAAAATTCAGGTATTTGAGGTGGAGCGTATCTGCATGCTGCTTGATGTAGGGAATTTCTTTGCTGGTCATCTTCCTCTGTGCTTTCCCTTTCTCTTTATCCACATGTCCCCCTTAACTCAAAAATAATAAGAAAAGGTAGGCAAACATTTTTCCCCTTTTTTCCCCTGACTCTCATTATCAACATCCTTTCTGGATTGTTCCTTGTAGGTTCTGTAGTTTTTCTTATTTCATCCCATGTTTTTCTTTTGTTTCTCCCTTTCAGCACTTTGATTTTGCATCTTTGTCTTCCTCCCATGTTGCTAGTAAAATATTCAAATTTGGTGGTTGCTCTTTTTCTTGCCTCTATCAGAATCCCTTGACTCTATCATCATTTCTTTGTTTCCTTCTTCTTGTCTTCCTAAAGTGTTTTCAATTGCGGCTCCAGCTTCTACTTCGGGTAGATTATCATCTTCCACTTCTCCATCAGCCTCTTCAACCATCTTTTCAATTGCATGCTTTTCAGTTTGTGCTTTCTTTTGACCTTTGTTGTTTCTTCCTTTCTTCATCCTAGCCGTAACCTTGGGTTTCTATAGTCACTTGCTTCTTCTCTTTTTTTTAAAAGGCTCCTCTACCTCCAAAAATGGAATCATTCCCAACTGCGTTGTCTATAGAATGGTGTCCACCCCCCCCCCCCCCCCCCCCCATTGTTCATTGGTGGGAGCCACAATGGTTTCTTCCCTAACTTTAAAACATTGCACCATAATTTCATAATTTCGAATCCTATAAATTTTATTTCTTTATCAGTTCTTGTGTGTAATTCCTTTGCGAACGATATATATGCTACTGAGTTTGGATAATTTTCATTTCCAAGAAGTATGATAATTTGACCAAATCTTTCAAATCAAAGGTCTTCATGAGTTTTTCTTTGCATCATTCATGAATCAGTTTAATGTTGATGTTGGTTATGAGGATATCATCATATATAAGGACACAATTACTTTTACATTCTCTTGTTTTTCTAGAAAATACAATGTCTAATTGTTTTTACTTCTAATGAAGCCTTGTTTTTTTAAAAAACTCATTTATTTTACTGTACCCCTCTCGAGGTGCTTACTTGAGTCCATAGAGAGCTTTATGAAGTTTCAACACCTTTATTTTTCTTCTCCTCTAATGATGAACCCTAGAGCTTGTTCTATGTATATCTCTCCTTGTAAATCACTGTTGAAAAATGCAGATTTCACATCCAAATGGTACAGCTCCCAATTGTTGCATGCTACAATAGCAAGTAGTATTTTCACTATGTCTAATCTAGCTACTGGGGCAAATGTTTTCAAGTAGTCGATTCCCTTCTTTTCTAAGTAGCCTCTGACTACTAGCCTTGCATTTAATTTATTTAGTGAACCATCAGCATTTAATTTTTTTTTTAAAACCCATTTCACACCAATCACCTTTCTATCCTTTGGTTTTTCTCTTAGAGACCAAGTTTTGTTTTTGCAAATCGTTTTCAGCTCCTCCTTCATTGCCTTTCTCCAGTCCGAATGAGCAAGTGCTGACATTACTGAGTTTGGCTCATATATAATTGAACAGGTTTCATAATAATCTTGTAGATTTCTCATTTTTCCAATTGAAGTATAGCTATAGCTTTCCTCAGAACTCAAATGTGTGTTTTCATTGTCATCCCTTTTTTGATTTGTAAAGGAAAGCAAATCATCTGTTTTATTATTTTCTCGAGTATTCTTGGACCACCCTGGTTTTTCAGAATTTTCACTATTTGCTCTTCTGGAATTCTGAAAACTCTGCACTAGTTGATCCAAAGGTGTATGTTGGATTGTTGGAGTACTATAGGTGCCCATAGAGGAGGGTACAATCAGAATCTGACCTTGATCTAGTTGAGGGAATAATGCATCCAGAGATACTAATATGCTCTGAGACACTAATCCTGGTTCTATGTTCCAATTCCAGCATAGGTTCTCATTTACAAGAACATTCCATGAGAGTTGTATTCTGCTGGTCTTTGGATTCCATACTTGGTATGCCTTTGGCGTGTCACTGTATCCCATTAGCACCCCAATTTCTGCATTTTCTTGCAGTTTATTTTGCTATTCAGCTAGAATGTGGACATAGCAAATGCTATCAAATATCCAGAGGTGATTACGGGATGGCTCATGCTTAAACCATTTTGTGAAAGGTATCTCCTACTTCTCATTTCCCCTTGTAGATGCTCTGTTGAGTGAGAAACTATAGTTTTTACTACTTCAGCCCAGAAACAAGATGCAACTTCCATTTGAAATAGTAAATAGTAGATAGCGAGCCATTTCAATAATTGATCAGTTTCATCTTTCACAAATCCTGTTTTGCTCAGGTGTATACGCGATAGTGAATTGATGAACAATGTCAGCTTCCTCACATGTGAGTCGTGGTTCATGTGGGGTTAACTCTCCCCCATTATCCGTTCTCAAATATTTAATCTTCAGCTGGCTCAGATTTTCCACTTAATTTTTCCAACTCTTGAAGATCTCAATTATTTGGGATCTACTGCTCATAAAGAATAGCCAAGCATACTTTTTGAAGTCATCAACAAAGAGCATGAAGTATTTATTTCCTGCTAGAGTAAGCACAAACAATTCATGAAATCATATGGAAAATATATGGAAAATCAGTGTCACGTTGATAGATTTGGTCTTAACTATGAGTAAACCTAATTCACCTCAAATCATATAGAAAATATGAGCATAGTGGACTAGGGTCGAACACAAGGAGCTAGTTGCTTTCTATGTGAAAGTCAATGCATGAAATCAGTTTCACGTTGATAGATTTGGTCTTAAATAGGACTAAGGCAAAATTGCATTAAAGTGCAGTAGAGAAAAGTAACAAGTTTTGGAACTTGGTTGTTTCTAAGATGAAATGGGTGATGCCTTGGGACTCTTAGGGAATGTATGCTTATCACTAAACAAACTCACACAAACCATAAATCATACAACAAACACACAAAAATCTAGATCTGCCGGATTCTTGTTTTCCCCTTAATCTTTGGTCTACCTCTAATTAGGGTTGTTAAGATGGGTTTCACTACTCCCCCTCCTAGATCTATCCTGGTTTTTTAAGGAAGTAGCGTGACTCATGGTTGATTAGGTCTAAAGATTGATTCACACATTTCTCCCCCTTTCACTCCAAGGCACCCCTAAGTGCTTAGCCACTCATAACAAGAGAAAGGAAAACGTTTTCATAGCATATTCTAAGCAACATTATGGTCTCAAAGTTAAACATCAATAAGCAGTGCATAATAGAAATAGAAAAGACAAATGGTTCACGCAGTAAATCTAAAACTAGTCTTAGCTAGGAACAGTATACATCAAGAACGAAAATAAATCTTCAAAGAGAAACTAGTTCTTCAGAGTCTTCGTCCCCCTTCCTCCCCCCTAGAAACCTTCTCCAAAAAGAATGTCATGAATCTCCAATGGGGGATATTTTCTCTCTTCATCTTGTCCCCCTTTTTGTCCAAAATCCTACTTTTTCCTCCCTTGGATTTTGTGTGTACTCCTTTTCAAACTTCTGTCTCATCCTCTGCCACTACACTATTCAGATTCGGCTCCTTGGGATTTGTGTTGCGACCTGTGCTGCATTGCTCAAAGAAAACTATTAGAAGATTGGGACTAAGTCGCAGATTTAGTCCCAACTAAGATTAAAATAGCATAACTATGATACTATGCACAAAATATATAACTAGGCAATAAAACTTGATTTTTGTAGTACAATATGAGTAATTTCCATGTACTTCATCACTCAAAAATATGCGTTATCAATTCTAAAGATGGTTCATATGTTTTTAGGAATATTAGGTTACCATAAAAAAATACGGCTGCAGAAGCATGTTTATAAGAGGAGCACCGAGACTGTGTTTGATAGTTTGATCAAGTGATTAGGAAAGGTACTAGTGTGATAGTTCACTATGATTACTCCACTTCACCTTTACCATAGGAATAACTTTGTTCCTTAGCTTCATCTCTGATAGTTTGGTCAAGTGATTAGGGAAGGTACTAGTGTGGAAAATGTAGCTACAACAAGTAAAGAACAATCTAATAGAATTTTGAGGAGAATCATGAGGCTTTGAAGAAGGTGGGAATTCAAGTGTTTTCCAAAGGAAGTCCAGAGAATGCTTAAACTTGCCTGCTTAGGTTGGAGGAAAAGTTTGAGCTGGTTAAATGTTACTACTTATTCTTCATGTATTCTAATGATCCTTTATTTTGAATGGTTACATACTTGCTCTACATGGCCTTCTTGATTTGATGTATTGCATTCAGTGCCTTGATCGCTAATTATTCCAGGAAATGAGTGAGAAAGGTAGGATTAGGTGTTGTAATCCAGATCATAGGAGAAAGGACCTCACTGTCAGCCATTTTGGTATCCAAACTAGTCCTGGTGTTTATAGGTTATCTTTATGAGTCTTTTAAACATTGAGTCTAAGTAGTCATATTAGTGAATTTAAATATGTTGTCCACACCATGCATACTATGGTTATATGAATGATTTTTTTTTGTTTCACCTCTTCCTATGTGATGTTCACTAAACTATATCCAATCTCCTTATGAGTTTAAGTTGATAGGATAATAGGATCTTATGT
The DNA here is from genome assembly GCA_002189035.1 of Utricularia gibba. NCBI lineage: Eukaryota > Viridiplantae > Streptophyta > Magnoliopsida > Lamiales > Lentibulariaceae > Utricularia > Utricularia gibba. Next base: position 2,844,812 of record NEEC01000014.1, on the reverse strand, counting down.
TTCTTCTTTAAGAACATGGCATCAAGGTCTAAATTTATAATGTATGAATTGGGCCTTGACACCAAGAATCATGGCTACTCAAGTACTAATCAAGAACAAGAATGAAATCGGTTGAACCTCAAGGGACATTGAAGCAATATATCTCTCAATATATATGCATAGAATTCTTTTGGAGGATGGAGCTAAACTTGTTCGACAACCTCAAATGCATCTCAACCCAAACATGATGGAAGTAGTAAAAAAGTAAATTATGAAATTTCATGATGTGAGTATCATCTACTCCATCACACACAATGAATGGGTCATCCCAATCCATCTATTATCAAAAGAGATGCCTATGACTTTAGTACCAAAGGAAAAGTAGAACATTTGCAATTAAGAATCCAAAATGGGTGGATGGTTTGCATACATTACATGAAGTTGAATGAATATTTTATTACTTTTATATTAGATGATCTAAAAATTAACAGAAAAATCATTTTATTGCTTTTTGGATAAATATTTTAAATATAGCCAAATTGTAATTCTAGAGAAAGATTAAGACAAGACTATCTTTATTTGTCTATTCGGAACCTATGTATATATAATGATGTCTTTCAATTGTACAATACCCCTAAAGGTAGCTTAGATCATTTGGACCAAGTATTGTATAACTGTGTTTTGTTGAGAGAAAACTTGTTCTTTATTTTGAAAATTTACATTTTATGATAGATCATAAAATGTTTCTTGATAACGTTGTTTTTAGAAGAGGTATTCAATTAAATATAAAAAAAATTGAGATTATGACTAAATTGGGGTATCCAATTGATGTGAAAGATGTAAGATCCTTTTATAGCGTTGTTTGTTTCTATGGGAGATTTATTTAGAATTTTTAGAAACTTGCTTTACATCTTAGTAGACTTTTGCATAATGATGTTAATTTTCATTGTGATGACTCATGTAAAAAGTTTTTTGATTGTTTAAAGATAGCTGTAACAACTATTCATGTGATGCAACCACCAAATTGAAAGCATGATTTTGAGATTGTGTGTCATACAAATAGCCATTTTGTAGAGTAGAAAATCAAATAGCAGCATCATGTTATTTCATATTCTTCTAATATAGTAGATGGGGTAAAAAGAAATTACACAGTGACTTAATGAGAATTTCTATATTTTATATTTGTTTAAAACATTCAAGTCTTACCTTCTTTGGAACAAAGTGATCATTCACATAGACCACTTAGTATTGAAGCATTTCATCAAGGAGGAAATCAAACTGAGGCTTATCAATTGGATTCTCCTTGTCCTAGAGTTTGATGTCAAGATCATGGATAGACTAGGAAAAAAACACAATGACTAATCATCTCAACAAGATAGAGTAGACCAAGAATGATAGGCTTATTGTAGGAACATTTCTAGAAAACCATTATTCTCAGTTAGAATTTGCATTTGTGAACCATGGTTTGTTGAGCAAGCTAATTTTCTCTCAACACGAGTAATGCCACCAAGAATAGACTACTATGTGAATAACAAATTGAAGAGTGCTGTCAAATATTATATATGGCATGATCTTTAAATGTGGAAAAGATGTAATAATGGTGTCATTCAAAGGTGCATTCAGGAATTTCAAATTCCAAAAATTATTGAATCATGCCATGTAGGATATTTGGTGGATATTATGGACCAAATCACATAGTCATGAAGATTTTATATTGTGGACTTTATTAACCAAACACTTTCAGAGATTTTTATATTTATTGCAAAGCATGTGGATCATGTCAAAAGAGTTGGGAATTTATCCAACAAAAGTGAAATGTCTCAAAGAGGAATTATGTTTTGCGAACTCTTCAACGTTTGGGGTACTGATTTCATGGAGCCACTCCTTGAGCATTTCATTATATTTCAATGACTGTTGGTTATGTATCAAAGTGGTTTCAGGCTGTTCCCATAAGGGAAAACGACGTGAACATAATCATTAGTATTCTGCGGAATAACATTTTTGTGCAATGTAGGACTCCTAAAACATGGATCGGCAATAGAGACAAAGCATGTAATCTGCAAACAAATGGATAGACAAAGGTATCAAATGCAGATAAAGCAGATTTTGAAAGAGGTAGTCAATCAAAATAGAAAAGACTTGAGAATGAGACTAAGCAATGCTCTATGGGCCATAGCAACATACAAGACACCAATTGGAATGTCATCATTTGGTTAGTTTATGAGAAACCTTGTAGACTACTACCTGCATTGGAGCACAAAGCTTGGTATATCATGAAAAGATTGAATTTAGATGAGAGTCTTAGTGCATGTCAAAGGAAGTTACAGCTTTTTGAATTGGAAGATTTTAGAAATGATGCCTATGAGAGCTCAAAGTTGCTCACAACGAAAACTTGATAGGCATATTTCCAGAAAAATGTTCAAAGTTGGCCAGAAAGTATCACTATTTTAGTCCATATTAAAGTTGCATCCATGGAAGCTTAAATCATGTTGGATAGCACCATTGTGATGAAGATACTAACAAGGGATTTGCATTGAATGGCCATAGATTGAAAATCTTCAAAAAAAGATTTATGGAGAAAGCTGGAGTCATTATCCTAAATGACACACGAACAACGTAGAAGGCATTGGAAGTTAAATTTAAGAATTTAAATTGGGATGCTTGTGACAGACAACCTATGGCTAAAACTTCATCTAGTTTTTGAATTATCTTTTTACTTCTATTTTTATTTATATAGCCATTTAGGGTAATTTAGGACCTAAGAGTTATTTCCATCTTTGTTTTTTTGTTCATGTCGGAAAAATGAGAGAAGACATAGTTGTATAGAAAATGAGAGAGGTTATTGTATGGTTAAGGGTGGTCATTTTTTAATTTTGGATCAAACCTTAGGTTTCTATAGATTTACCCCTAAACCTTGGTTAATTAAAGGGTGGAATCTCCCCTCTTTTTCATGTTTCAGGTTGTTCCTTGGATTCATGAGACTTGGAGAAAGGTTTGCAAAAATGCTAGCCAAATGTCAACATTAAGGTGCTGCTACTGGAGGACTTAGCAAGAAAATGGCAAGTAAGACCAGCAAGAAAGGAAATGAGGAGCTGTGAAAGCACACTTCTATATGTTAAGCATACTTGAGGCAACTCCTTATGAAGTTTTAGCCACCAAACAGTATGAAATTGAGGTATGGAAAAAGGAAAAGAGGAAAGGAGCTGCAATTGTGTGAATTTAGTAAAGGGGGTGGCACCCCTTTATTGATTTCATGAAGCCAAAGTCAAAAAGAACTTCTTGATCTTGGCCTCTAAGGTTGCCAGACTAAAGTTACTGAGATTTATGTTTTAGAAATAATCAAATTATTGGCAAATCTTATATTTTCTCGAATATGACAATCGTGCAAGTAAGCTTAGACTCGATGTCAAAAAAGTTATCTTAATCTTACGCTTGCATTTTTGCTTATTACTAATGGAAGTCTAACCATAGCTTGACTAGTATGGATGAGATGAGATATGACTCCTTAAGGTTGGAGATAGTTGATTGATCAATAAAGAATTCATCATTGATGTTAAATATGAGATCTTATCTCAAATAATTGCATCAAATCTTAACGGTAAGTCCTGGGCCTAGGGTAATGATACTTGAAGAATTTGAATAGGTTATTGAGTGTTAATACTTGAATGCAATTATAACCTCGATACATTTTAAAGACACAACCATGTTCTGATATCGAATGAGATAAGTATGATAAAAACTATTCATTGCATGGTGGCTGGTAATGAAAAGACTCAATTAGTTCACCTGATTATTCCTACATCTTGGGGGGGGTCATGATATATTATTAGACATCACCCATGATCAATAATGATCGATTTAATTAATTAAGAGTTAATTAATAAATTCACTATTACGGCTGTTAAGTGTCATTTTCTTTATATTTCTTAGGTTTTTTATACTTAATTGTGATTAGGAATGTCTTATTAGGAATCTATAATATGAGATTTAGGTTTTTATCTAGTTTAGGGTAATTATCCTAAATCTTGTATTTTATCTAATAATTTTTTTAGTTTTAATTGAGTTTTTCTAGAGACGCACACGTGACAGGAAATGAGATAAAGAGGACATCAGATGGCAAAAAATTGGATCTTCCCGAGCTGATATTCCCTTGATTTCTGGAAGACTGCAGACGTCTAATCATGAGCCTTGATGTGTGGAACACGAGAGTCTCTGACAGACGACATCATTAGCGTACCAGTGTCAGAGCAGATGTTTGCTTGCAAGTCATCCCAAGTTCAACAGAACCATAGGGACATGAAATCTTAGATAAAATAGTTCACCTCAGTTCTGTTCAGACAAGTTTAGTTTTACTTTTCAATTTAGTTTTAGACTTTTGTTTCTCTCTCTAGAGGATTTTCCTCTAACTTCTCTCTAGAACTTTGTTCTCGTTTTATTTAGTTTGTATGGTCGTTCGCGGCTAGAAACTTCCGTTTCTGGGTTGGGAAAGCCCCAAATCTATGTTTCGTTAGCTTATCTTCATCTCTTCTTTGAATCCGAATGGGTTTCATATGCCTTCACGCGACTATGTTACAGTCTTTATATAACAGTCCCCTTATTCAAAATTCATGGTTAGCTGATCACTACCCGCGAGTTTTGGAGAGGAGCAAGGTGGAAAGCACCAATTCATACCCTTTTGGCAGGAGGAAGACAACGTTTTGTCTATGGCCATATCTCAGGATCAATGGACAGGTAGTGACCTCGTATCTGGACTCATTGGGTTATTGGAAACACTCGGGCACATGCTTGCAATTCGGCCGTGAGGGTACGCTGGTAGGACCTCTTATTCTCACGTTCGTCTAAGGAAGATCAACATCGAGGTATTCCCGTGACTTCTTGCAAGAGAGTGTAAGGGAGGATAGGCAATTCCTTACTCCTATAACTGAGTACTCGAGAAGACCAGAGAAGAGTGAAAATGCAACGAACATAGCTAGACAAGATTCCAAACCCAGAAACATTTACTTTATTTAAGGTTCATCGCTTAAGTTTATTTTTGTTGTTTGTTTACATTTCTTGCACTTTTACTTTACAAAACCGTTTAAAAATCGTGACAGTTGTATTTGGTGTAACATCAACTTTCACTAAAAAATAACTTCCTGCGTTCGACACCCGTACTATGGTTTTGTGTTTTACAAGTTTTGAAAAATATTAAAATTTGTTGTGGAAACGACACGCATCAATGACCTTGATTAAAGAAGATTATAGGGTCATACACAATAGTGAAGTCCCTCATAAGTATAAAATGGAATGACACAATTACATGAGATGTAATTGGTAAAGTAGATAAATTAAATGAAGAGCTATTTTGAGATTGATAATGATTAAACTCAACATAAAAGATCTGATATAAATAAGATTTGGAACATATATATATCTCTACAAGATAAGATATTTACGGAGATTTAATTAGATATATTACCAAATATCTATATAAGATAATCAGAAAGATTTGATCTGCATAGATTTTCATATCTTTGTTCTCTCTTAGATTCATTTGCAAGGAGCGACTTTCTCTACTAGTATCTGAGGAGATCAACAATCATTCAGTGGCCTTGAGAAGGTTATCGATAGAGTGCTTCACTTGTGAATACCATAGATGCCATCTACTAATGATGGTTGGTGAACAATAGAGTCCACTGAAAAGTATTGTCAATATCTCTTTATATAACATATACTTTATTCTGAGATCTGTATTTGGGGTTTCTCAAAAATTTTTAAATTCCACTGCTTTTATGACATGCAATGTCTATGATAAACCAAACACAAGGGGGTGGAACCATGCACGTAAATGGTCACATAGTTAATGGACTCATGATATGTCAAATATTATTGCTTATTCTTCTTTTCTAATGACCCTTTATTTTGAATGGATACATGTTTGCTCTATGTGACCTTCTTGATTTAATTATTTTAGGAAACAAATGGAAAAAACATGATTAGATGCTGTGATCCACGTCATAGGGAAAGGGATCTCATTGCTAGTCATTTTGAAGCCTCTTGGTTGTGGGCCTAGGTTGGTTGTTCGGAGTGGAGCTCACATCAAAACTAGTCCTTAAAGTGTTAAGTTTGTGTAGGGAGTCATGTTAGGTAAACTAATATGTTGTCCATCATGTTGTATAATGGTTATGTGAATCATTTTCTTTTTGTTTCACCTCTTTTTATGTAATGTTACCTTAACTAATCCAATCTCCCTATGAGTTTAAGTTAATAGAATAATACAACTTTATGTTTCTTCTTTGGGAACATGGTATCAATGTTTAAGTTCATGAGGTGTGAATTTGGGCCTTGACAATAGCATTGTCTCTAGACATCAATATTATGATAGCCTACCTTTCAAGGTTCATGACTCAACCTAATATTGGTACTAACCTGAAAATCGAAGTTTCTACGATAGTGATTATGCAAGTTTAGATACTGAGATGAGATCAACAAGCAACTATGAATTCAAGATAGGTGCTGGTGCTGTCTCTTGGAAAAGCAAAAAAAATAGGAGGTAATTGCACAGTCTACAGTCGAAGCATAGCATATGGCAGTGGCTGCTACTGGAAATCAAGCTATGTGGATCACAAAAATAATGGAAGATCTATGGATGAAACCAGGAGAACCTATAAACCTTCATGTGAACAATAAATCAACAATTAGCATGGTAAGAAACCCAGTTGCTTTTGAGAGAATGAAGCATATTTAGATCAAATTCCATGTAATTCGAGATTATGTTGATGAGAAAGTAATACAGCTTTCCTACATACCGTCGGAGGAACAACTTGCAGACCCGCTGATGAAGCTCTTGTATTCGAAACCCTTCAGTGAACATTGCTCCAAAATGGGACTCGAAATTTATCAAGGGACAAGGGATCTAGGAGGCCTGGAAGTCGGATTAGAGGGAAAGTATCATAGGGAAGTATTGAACATTGATGCTTGTCATCTCCTCCAACTCACAAGGCCTCCAAATGAGGAAGAGCTGATGTTGGAATTGATCTATGAACTCTGAAAGAGAAATAGGGCTAGATGTGAATCCCTAGAGCAATTAGATCATTAAATGTAGGCCCAAGGTGATAAGTCCACCAAGACAAATGAGAACCAAGACTCACTTCAATTTGCTTAGATTGATAGAGTAGGCAACAAATATTTTTGGGTCAAAATTAGGAAGTAGCTTTTGGGTCTTGTCTTTAAATAATGGGTGTAACTATGTTTTATGTATCTGTTTTTGGAAAAACCCTCAATAAAAAAACCTCTTTTACTTATAGTAAGCTCGCATAAAATAGTGAAAGAAAAAACAAGAAAGCCAAGCCCTACACATGCGACATGGCGGCGTTTATGAGTGGAGTTGGTAATTATAAGTGAAGGTGGGTAGTGGTTGTGGTCATTGGCCCCCCCGCCCGCTTGCAGTTTGCAGCTTGCTTCCTTCCTCCTAGTCCCGGAAGTCAAAGACACTTCAAAACCAGTGTCAACGTTTCACACCGGTCGCTCCTCCTCAAAATCATCGCCTTCTTAAGGATGGATATTTGGGCTTAAAACAACTGCTCTGCCGGAGAAGACAAGATTCCGTGTTCACATTAGGGAGGATCTGCGCTCTTTAATAAGATAAAACTCTTGTAGTAAAAAAAATATTTTACTATCCAAACAAATGTTCAGAAAATGAGAAATTAACAATGTTGTGTAACATTATCAAACCATGAGAGCGAGAAAAGGGTATTGGGTAGCGATTGCGAGTCCCCAATTCTTAACAACAAAATACTCTCTCTGACGGACTCCAAGTCAAAGACTTTTTTGAGGTTCTGGAGGGGAACGACTGTGTGTGTGTGTGTGTGTTCTCAGTCGGCCTCGCCGTTGCTTTTTTTATTTTAATAATATGTACCAAATAAGTAAACCGAGCCCCGATGGGTGATTGCGTGAGGGGTCAAATTCAAGGGGGGCAAGCAGAAAGGTCCTCGCACATTCTGGGAAGCTGTAATCACCTTTTTATTATTATTATTTTATTACACGGAAAAATTCTACATACATCTTGTGGCTGCGCTCGCCCCTTGTGTGTCTGCTCCTGGGATGCGTGTTGAGCTTCGCGAACAAGACTAAGGTTGGCGGGTAGGTGACGCAGATGCTGGTCTCTGAGGGTTCAGACTAGATCTGGGCCGCCACTCATTTTTTGCTCTCTTATTCTTTGGTTTTGCTTCCTTGCAGAGATAGCCATTTTTTCTGTGTTTGCATGTGCTTGAAGGAGAAGCAAAGCGGAACTGCGGATCTTTCTTTTGTGGGCTTGTTCCAGGTTTCCTTGATTCAGCGTTAATAGGGTTTCAGCTTGGGATATGGGTATCTGCCTGAGCAAGAGGATTGCGGAGAGCCCTAAGAATCCTGGTACGCCCCTCATTTAACTTAGTTTCCATTAGAAAAGTCGACTCCAAGTTGCTGTATTCAGCTGTCTGAATTCTCCGGATTTTCTATTGTTCTATGCTGAAAATTGGATACGCCGTTGTTTTCTATAATTGGAAAAGGATCTGATCCTGGCTCGCACTGCGGCCTGATTTTTCAATTTGGTATGCAATCTACCTTGAATTGAGTGAATTGTGGCCTAATGCCCGGCGCTAGTACTGTTTGATTCTATGTTGTGCAAGTGATTTGTGGCTGCTTACGTTCATTCCTGTTTCTAATTCGTATTTACAGGTCGTAGTTCATCTAAAATGGCTACTGGAGATGGAAGTCAGCTCAGTCAGTCAAGTAGCAAGGCATCTAATGCGTCTTATCCACCGACTCCAAGAAGTGAAGGTGAAATACTGCAGTCTCCCAATGTGAAAAGCTTCACCTTTGGTGATCTCAAGGCAGCCACCAGGAATTTCCGTCCAGACAGTGTAATAGGAGAGGGAGGTTTTGGGTCTGTTTTTAAAGGATGGCTAGATGAATATTCGCTCGCTCCTTCAAGACCAGGTTCTAATATGGTGGTAGCTGTGAAACGGCTAAAACAAGATAGTTGGCAGGGGCACAGTGAGTGGCTGGTGAGTAGTATCGCCCAATACTTGTTTTTGCTCGTGAATGCTTCTTTGTTGTTATTGTAATGTGGAAGTGGCATGCGTAGGAGTAGTAGATTATTTCTATGTCCTGTAGTTTCCCTGAATCAAGCGAACTATAACAAATTAAGCTGCATTTTGACAGTTTCGTTTTATGTTTTCATGCCTATGCTTTATTGACGTTCTTCTCTGGTATAAACAGGCTGAAATCAACTATCTTGGGCAGTTGCAGCATCCAAATCTCGTAAAACTGATAGGTTACTGCTTAGAGGATGATCATAGACTGTTGGTTTATGAGTACATGCAAAAGGGTAGCCTTGAGAATCATCTCTTCCGGCGTAAGCTTTCAATGTCTCCCAACTAAGCCGCCTGCATTCTAAAGTGAATTAACAGGGCATGTTTTTATGGTGAATCAGGAGGATCTTACTTCCAGCCACTCAACTGGAGCCTGAGAATAAAAATTGCAGTTGGCGCTGCCAAGGGACTTGCCTTTCTTCACAGTGCTGAAACAAAAGTGATATACAGGGACTTCAAGACTTCTAACATCTTGCTAGATTCGGTACGTGCTAACTGGAAAACTGCAAACAGTTGCATTTTAGATGATCATTGTTGTTCTCAGTTCATCTCCATTTACTTCCAAATGATCTGCAGGACTACAATGCTAAACTCTCTGATTTTGGTTTGGCTCGAGATGGGCCAGCTGATGATAAAAGCCATGTCTCCACTCGAGTAATGGGAACATATGGATACGCAGCTCCCGAGTATTTATCCACAGGTGCTATGAATACCTGTTTCAGCATTCCCATGTTGTTCAGCTGGTCTTAGATAGGGGTTGAGCGCTAACTTGACACTCTCGACTATGCTCAGGGCATTTGACAGCAAAGAGCGATGTCTACAGCTTCGGGGTTGTTCTCTTGGAGATCATAACTGGTAAAAAGGCGATCGACAAGAACCGTCCAACGGGCGAACACAGTCTAGTCGAGTGGGCGAAGCCATACCTCACCAGCAAACGCAGGGTTCTCAGCATCGTGGATCCCCGTCTCGAAGGACAGTATTCGGTGCCTGTGGTTGCCAAGGCATCTCTTCTTGCTCTCCAGTGTTTGTCACTGGATCCAAGATGCCGCCCGAGCATGGCCGAGATCGTGAAATTCCTGGAGGATCTCCATGAATCAAAAGGCTCGTCCAATAGTCGCTCCAAGCAGAAACTTCAGGGCAGCCAAGCAAGCAACGTTGCTGACTCACGCCGGAGCACCGCCACCGAAACAAAGGCGGCCTCGGCGTCAACATCCCCGATGTACCCCAGGCCTTCAGCCTCTCTGTATGCTTGAACTGCATTCAGTGCGAGGGGAGCCCCTGTGCTGTACAGCTAGTTGTTCCTTTTGGTTGCTGCAAATGGTTGCCTTTTGTTCTCAGACTTGAGGATTTTCCTCTTGTTTTAAATTACGAGTATATTTTGTTATTTGTCAAAATCATTTTGTGTCAACGCCTATCCAATTTATTCAACCTTTGACCCTTCTAATTCTAGATGGTCAATTGAAAGTCAAGTCTGACCCACAGATCTTCTGTTTTTTAATAATTAACAAATAATATTCAATATTATTATTTTACTAGAGGACTGACATGATTCCGATTCCATGAGTTACGGATATAACTTGAGAAATTCCTTTATTTTTATCAAAAATGTTATTTCAATTTGATTATTATGTCATTTGATGTAGTCTAAATAATTACAATTTTTTCATATTATCTTTTGTATATGCGAAAAATTTTCAATGTGATTTTTTTATTCATTAAATAAAAGATTTCAATATTTATATTCCTATGAGTGAAAATACACAAGGCATGTATTATTAAAAATTAAATATATTTATTATGTTATTAATATTTAATATTGATAATTAATATGATAATAATATTTAATATTTTTTAAAATTTATAATATTTTGTTATTAATTTGGATTTGACTTGTCAAAAGCGGATTTAATCAATCAAACCCTGATTTTCAGACCGAAACTCCATTCCCATTTGATTTGAAATATCAATTTCAAAACATAGGTCTCAGCTTACAGAACACTTAGAGTGATTGTAATAATTTTTTTAATATTCAATTAAATTATTTAAATAATTCTAATGTTATAATAATTTATTTACAAACTCTCACCATTCTATTCTAACATGCATCTATTCACCTACGAATACAAACACAACACAGTCGGCAATACATTGTAAATTTACCACCATGTGCTTCATTAATATCTCTGAATTATATTATTCTCAAAGATGTTGTTGAGTGGTTAAAAGCCCAAGGGATACAAAAAGAATTATAAGTCATTTTTTGAGTTTCTCACTCGTCATTACTATTGAAACTCGTAGGAGACATTGCAAAAGTCAAATAAGTTGAGACTCCAGTTCATAATACCCGAGAACTTCTTCTTATGAAACATTATGATACAACAATATTAGATTTATCTTTAAATCCAAACTAGGACTAACAGAAAGAGTTCAAGGATTTCCTAAACATTAGTGGACATCTTTAGTCGTTAACTTCTTTGACCACTGAAAGTTCCTCTACTTCCATGGCAAGGATTCTGATCAGATTTGCTGCATGCAGAATGGCGTCCACCCCTTGCAATTTTTCTTCTACAATGCTTGAGATTTCATGTTGTTCCTAGGTAGAAACAATAGTGGTTTCTCCCCTTGGTTTTCCCCTTTAAGTTGCTCGTGGCTGCAACTTGCTTGGGTTTTGCAGTACCTATGTTAAAATGTTGGTGCTTTGTAGGCGTTTTGTGAATTTTTTTCTGCAATCATCAAGAATATGATAAATAATTTGAAAGAAGGCAAATGTGGGAAGGATTTTATCCCTAATTTTACTAAGATTTAAGGGTAAATCCGAAAAAATCTAACATTTAATTATAAAACTCAAAAGCAAGCAACACAACTTCTCCTTTACCGGTGACATTGTTTAAAGCTTCCCCATTTTTTTCTTAACATGAATAATAAAAAACAAAATAAGAATAACTCTTAGCTTGGTCCATAGTCATCCTAACTTGCAAGAAAATTAAAATAAATAAAAAACATAAAAACTAAATAGAGTCTTAGTTGTGGATTATCTCTCAAGAGCATCCTTATTTAGTCGTGGATTCAATCTTGGTTCTCTCTACGTCGTTATTGTATCCTTCAGGATAATAATTTTAGCATCTTCAATAAAATTGTTTTGATGATTTTCGTAGAAGATCTTTAATGCATGCCCATTAACATTAAATCCTTTATTGGCATCTTCATTATAAGTTTCCATAGTTTTGTTTGAAAAAACTTCCTTCACCACAAATAGTCTAATCCAACATGATTTAAGCTTTCTCGCATGCAACTTTAGTCTTGATTGAAACAGCAACACGTTCAAACCAACTTCAAAAGATCATTTGAAAATATGTTGATCATGGTAATTCTTAATCCTAACTTTGAATAACTTTGAGCTTTCGTAGACATCATTCCTCAATTCTTCCATTTGTAAAAGATGTAATTTCCTAACATGCATTGAGATTACCATTTTGATTCTACATCTTCACAACCCACTAAGCCTTGAGTTCTAAAGATGTTGATAATATGCTCTAGTCTCAAGCTCTAGTCCTTCCTATTTGGGTTAACTATTTTTTTTAGAATCTGCTTAATCTTTCTATTCAATACTTCCATCTATAAATTTGTTTATGGATAATAAGTTGTTGAAGACTTATAACAAACATTGAAATACCTCAGCACACTCCTCAAGGCTTGATTATAAAAATGAGTACCTCTATCATTGATAAACGGAAATTCCTAATATCGTTGCAATGAAAATAGAAATCCGTATCAAATAAATTTATAGTCCCTAATCTACACGATATACAAATTTAGAAAACTTGTATAGTGGATGTCGGGGTCGATCATAAGGAGCTTCTGCTTGCTTAGTATTTCAGTAGATGCATAATTCAGAATAACAGTGAGTCTTAGTCTAAGCTCGGACCAACAGTGGTAAACAAGTTTAGTACGCAAGATCAGTAAACAATATCAGGTATCAACTCTAAAGGTAACAAGTACTGGTTCTAACTCAAATTAATACAAAGATGCCTTAAGGGTCTGCATATGGTGTGATGCTAAAATTGTCCCTATACTTATAACTTCAAATAACCTAAGTCTACCCAAGCCATTCATCACATTTTCGGCTAAGCTAGTCCCCAATATCATCACCAACATTGCAATTAGATCTACCTACATGCAAGGCATATAGAACTAGGTCTACCCAGTTCTATTGGTTCTACCCCGGACTAATACTTATTGCTTTCGTCTTGATTTGTTGATCTACCTCTAAATCAAGCATCTAAGTTGTGAATCTACTCGTTCCTCTCCTTAGGTCTACCCATGGAATAATAGAAACAAGACCTAAGAAACAATGATGAATTTTATTAAGAATCCTAGACTCATACCACCATGCTTCTCCTTAAGACATCCCTAAAGTTGGTTGCAGAAGCTAAAAAAATAAACAAGCGAAAATGAAGCAGTAAGAGTTCTGATTTCCGTCTGCTACTATTCAAAGGCCGGAACAGTAGCGTTCGACTGGGTCTTGATCTTCTTCCTTCACGCTGGAGGTTCTTCTCCAGAAAAATCGCCCTTCTCCTCCTTCTGGTTCAGTATTCTTCGTGTTCGAGTTGGGGGAGAAACCCCCTCTTGTGTGTTCTGCAAACTATTGGTCGCCCCCCTCTTGTGACTCTCTCTCCTCCGTCTTTTTCTTCTGTCTTGCACTTCCTAAAGCAGGGACAATCTCTGAAAACTCTGCTGCTCTTGGCCCTGACTTGTAGACTGCCGCCACGACAGTGTACTCATTGCTCCCTGCAGCATGGTGACTTACATGAAATCCGGATTTCTTCCTTGATTCTCAGGTTGTTGCTAGACTCAAAAATCGGGTTAGACATAGGGTGGGCTAAATCAAAGGATTTAGCCCACTAAGACACCAAAAATCATATTTTTCCTAATCAAATGAAAATATTTAAAACTGTAAATTTAACAACTAAATATAATTAAAAATTTGTGATTTTCATATTATAAAAGTAGGAAAGTTTGTGTGCTATCACAATATGCTACAATGACACTAGATTTATCCTCAAGTCCTACCTAAGACTAGCAGAAAACTGGTTCCTTCAGCATCAGTGATGAATATAAAAATTGAGAGTGAATTTCGGTGCATGAGCTATAGAAGTGCAAGTGCGCGTGCCATTTCATCACACAAATATGTATGAGTAGATTCCTCTTGGAGAGTGTTTTCGAAGATCATACCTTATAGAATTGATCCCTCCAAGGTCACTTAAGATCACGGTTGTCAACCCATTTTTTTTTCTTCTTTTTTTTCTTTTCTTTGTTTTTTTTTTGGGCAATGAAGGGGCAGTTGGTATTAATGTGGAAACAAAATTAGCCAAATCAGTGAACTATGCCTCACGAATGCATCTTAATTGAGAATAATTGTTTTTCCAGAAATGTCTCGGTGATAGGACTATCATTCTTTATCCCTTCTTACCTATTAACATGGTCAGCCACCAAGTTTTCCTTATTTGGTCTATCCCTGATCTCGACATCGAATTCTTGGATAAGAAGAACTCATATGATAAGCCTCGGTATGAACTCCATGTTTTCCATCAAATGATTCACCATCAAATGATCTGTTGAAATGATCACCTTGCTTTCTAGAAGGTAAGACCTAAATTTTTCTAAAGCAAATATAATGAAAAAAAATTCTCTTTAAATCATTGTATATCTCTTTTATGCTTCATCTAGTGTCTTAGAAGCATATGAAACAAAATGATGATTCCATTCGATTTTTTAACCCAAAACTGCTCTAACAGCATAGTTTCTAACTCAAACATAATTTCAAAATCATACCTCATGTTTGATGGTTGCATCACACAAACAATTGTTATAGCTTCTTTCAAGAAATCGAAAGCATTTTTACATGAGTCATCAAAATTAAAATCTACATCATTATGCAAATGTCTACTATAGAGAAATAAAGCAATTTTAAATAAATTCTAAATAAATCTCTTATAGAAACCAACATGTTTGAAATAAAATCTCACACATTTCACATCTATTGGATATGGTAATTAAGTTATAACCTCAATTTTTGCTTTATCTACTTCAATACTTCTACTAGAAATAACATGACTAAAAACAACTCCATTATCCACCATAAAATAACATTTTCCGGAATTAAGAACAAGTTGCTTCTCAACATATTTATGTAATACTTTATCCAAATGATCTAAACATGACTTATAATCTTTCTCATACACTATAAAATCATCTAAAAATTTTAAATAAAATTCTCACCAAAATTAGAGAAAATACTAGTCATACACCTTTGAAAGGTAAAAGAAACATTACACAATCTAAAAAGAATCATTCTATAGACGTAAGTTTTGAATGAACAAATGAAAGTAGTCTTGTATTAGTCTTTCCCTGAGATAGCAACTTGATTATATCCCTAATATCCATCCAAAAAAACAGTAAAATGATTTTCGTAGTATTTTTTGAGTATTTGATCAATGAAAGGTAAAGATAGTGATTTTTTTTTTCACTCCATTGAGCTTTTAATAATCAATGCAGATTCGTCACCCATTGTGGACTTTTTGTGGCATAAGTTCTTCTTTCTCATTTTTCACTATTGTCATCTCAATCTTCTTTGGTACCACGTGGATTGGGTTGAGCCACCCACTATCTTTGATCGAGTAAAGAATTTCTGCATCATGAAGTTTCATAATTTTCTTTTTTACCATTTCCATCATGTTTGGGTTAAGACATGTTTGTGGTTAATGAACAGCTTTGGTTCTGTCCCCCAAGAGTGTCTTGTGAATGTATATAGGACATATTCTTTCAATATTCACTAGGGTTCATCCAATTTCTTTCTTGTTCTTGATACCTCAAGTAGTTTTAATTTTTTATCTAAGTTAAGACTAATAGAGATCATAACAAGATTCCTCGTTTAATCATCCAATAATGCATACTTCAAGTGCGTAGGCAATGGTTTCAGTATAGCCGTTCTCTCTTCCGCTTTTAATCTGCACATCATTTAGTTGATTTGATCTTATTTCGACTTCTATCCTTGCAAGAGATGATTCTTCATACTCTTCTTCTTTCACATGAATAGTCTTCTCAAAATGTTCTTGTCATGACTCACTTTTAGGGCTTGGGAAAGATGAGTTATAATCAGTTTTGTTGAGGGTAAGAGAATAGAACATTCGAAAAACAGCATTTAAAACAAGGAATGGACATTATGAGTGTACAATGGTCCCTTTTGGCTTAAGAAACGCCCCTGCTGCATTCATGGATCTAATAAACCATGTGTTTGAAGCTTAGATGACTTTGTGGTTGTTCATTGATGATATTTTGATTTATTCTAAGCATGAACAACACCTTAGAACATTTTTGCAGCAAATTGTGATTTTTTGTTGTCGAGTATCTCATTTCTTAGGCATATAGTGCAGCTGAAGGTATAAGGTAGGAGGCTCAAAGTTTCTTGGGCATGGCAAGTTATTATCAATAGATTATTGAAGGATTTTCAAAAATCGCAGTAACTCTTATCGAATTGAAAAAGAAAGGAGTGAAATATATGTGGTCTAAGCAGTGTGAAAAGAGTTTTAAACTTTTGAAACAAAGGCTTACCACATCATCAGTCCTCATGCTGCCTAAGATAAATGACAATTTCATTATTTATAGTAATGCATCTAAGGATGAGCTTGGTTGTGTTTTGATGCAATAAGAGAGAGTTATAGCTTATAGCTCTAGGAAGTTGAAATCTCATTAAATGAATTATCCAACTCATTATTTGGAACTATTGGTTGTTGTTTTTGCATTAAAGTTATTGAAGCACTATTTATATAGGGTGAAATGTAAGCTATTGACTTATCATAAGAGCTTGAAATATTTGTTTACTCAAAAGGAATTGAGCATGAGGCAAAGGAGATGGCATGAACTATGAAATAATTATGACCTTGAAATCAAATACCATCCTGAAAAGGTAAATCAGGTTGCTATTGCTCTAAGTAGGAAGAATCATAAAAGCATGGCTGCATTGTTAGCTAGTAGGTTGCTAATCTTAGATTGGAGATGGTGGAGGATGATGAAGAGGTGAAATTAGATACATTTCTAACAATATCAGCATTTTTAGAGGAAGTTAAATAAGCTCAATGACAAAACCTTAAGATACGTAAGCTGAAACAACAAGTAGAAATAGGTGAAAGAATGAAGAAATTCAGTGTGACAAATGCTGGTAGTTTGATGTTTGAAGACAAGTTTGTAGTTTCTAATGAAGCTGAACTTAAGCAAAATATTTTAAGATAAACTCATGGTTAACATTAGCGATATATCTAGAAGGCAGCAAAATGTCCAACAACTTGAAATCAAGTTGGTGGTGGCCTGGGATGAAAAGGGATATTGCAAAGTTCATCGCAAAATGTGGCACATGCCAAAAGATTAATGTTGGACACCATTGAGTAGAAGGGAAGTTACAATCATTGGAGATTCCTGAATGGAAGTTTGATTATATTACGATGGATTTTGTTTGTGGATTATTGAAGACTATCAGGAAGAATAATGCTATTTGGGTGATTGTAGCTAGATTGACCAAAGTTGCACATTTTCTTGCGATAAGGGAACATGAAAGCATTGACAAGCTTGGTGAGTAGTATATAAGGGATGTCCTTCAATTGCATGGTGTGGTTTTAACGATTGTTTTAGAAAGGGACACATGCTTTGTATTCAAATTTTGACAAAGTTTACAACAAGCTATAGAAATCAAATTTAATTTCAATACATCTTACCTCCCTCAGAGTGGTGGCCAAACCAAAAGAGTGAACTAGATACTAAAAGACATGTTAAGAGCTTGTGTTTTAAAATTTGGTGGATCATGGGAGAAGTACCTATCATTGGTGTAATTTGCTTATAATAATAGCCACCACATTAGTATCAATATGGCACCCTATAGGACATTGCATGACAAGAAATGTTGGAGCCTTATGTAATGGAGTGAAATAGGTGAGAGACTGTTGCGTGTCGTTTCCTCAACAAATTTTAAATATTTATAAAATGTAAAACACTACAAGCGTAGTACGAGTATCGATCTCAGGGAGTTTTTTTTCGTGAAAAATGTTTTGTAAGAAACTTTTACAAAATGTCACGGTTTTGCAAAAGGGGGTTTTTGAGATACAGAAATAAAAGTTACAACCTAAGTGATGGGCATTGACTATGGGATGCAGTTCCTGGGAATAAGATTCCATCTCCTTCCTTTGTCCATCCTTGCCTCGGTTTTCATTGATTTCTTCCGAATAGCTGGTTATAGGAGCAAGGAATAGCCTACTCTCCCTTATACTCTGATTGATAAGGAGACACGGGAACAGCCTCATGTGATTCCCCCTTGGACGATTAGGAAGACAAGAGGATTGTCTTCAAAACCGAATTGCACGCATGTGCCCAACTGTTACCAATGGCCAGTGGCAGGTCTGAGGTCACAACCTGTCCATTGTCGCGGTACCTAGGCCACAGACAATCCGCTACTTTTCTCAAATCGACAGGGTTGAAGTTGGTGCTCTTCATCTTGATCTTCACCAAAATCCGTGAGGAGTGGCCTGCTACTTATGGACCTTGACTAGGAGTCGTTACAGAAAGACTACAACAAGATGCATGGAAGTATGCAGAATCCAAATTGAATCAGGGAAGAACCGAGTGTATTGCTCAAGACTTGGAAGGAAACTTCATATTCTCCAAAAAACTAAAGGGTTTTAGCCACAAAGGGCCATGAAGACAGAAACGAAATTGGAAACTAAGTGTTCTTCCTCCTTGAGGGAGGAAGAACTCAAAAGTTCTAAGTACAAAGCTAAAGTGCGAAAAGGTTCAAAAGTCTGAAACTAAGTACTCTAAGTGGCTTTTATATCACTTCCCATGTGCATTAACTCCTTTGGGTCCCCATCCCATCATTCCTTCTGTCTTGTGTGTGCTAGTAGCTTTCCTTTGCGTGCAAGTTAGCGCCCAATCATTGTTGCAGACTCTAACATGCCGTAAGTCAGGGGCCTTAACTAGCGTCAGTATTCTGCCCACAATCGTTCCAAGTCACGTACAAGGCACGAAAAGTCAGATTCTGACATGTCTTGATCAAAGAGCACGGAAAAAGTCAGAAAATATTTACAAAATAGGAAAATAGAATTTTTCTAAGGAAATACAATTACTTATCAATATAATTCCTAATTGGGCGACTTAGCACTAGATTAATACATAATAATACCTAAATAATAATTAGAAAATGACACTTAATAGAAACACATTGTAGGACCTGAAATGATCAAAATTAGGATATAATGGGTATAGTTCAAATGAATTTAAGGATAACTCAAAGTAGAATGAAAGAATGGGCTGATATGCATAGAAGCCCACTATAGTTTATGGTTGAAGACTTTGTATATCTTAAGGTTACTCCAATTAAAGGAGTATCCTAGATAAGAAGACCAAATAAAATTGCTTCGATGTATATTGGTCCATACCAAATTGAGAAGAGGATTGGATCAGTTGTGATGTTAAGGTTACTTGAAGAGTATGCTAGAATATACAATGTTTTCTATGTTTCTAAGTTACGAAGATGTTTGGATATTGACTAGCATAAGGTGGTTCTGGAATCTATTATTGTTGACGATCTATTGTCCTACATAGACACACCAATCAAGATACTTAATAGACAAGAAAGAAAATTGAGGACTAAGAGATTCCTATGATGAAGGTTCAATTGTCTAATCACAATACAGAAGAGGCTACTTGGAATGTTGTATTTGAGATACTTGAGGAGTTTCAAGAACTGGTATAGATGACTTAAATCAAATTTTGGTATGAAATGTGAATATGGTGAGGTAAATGTGAGGGTTTAACCTTTAATGATTTTGATCTTTAGTTTTTAACTTGTTCCACTTCATACCTAAAGGTAAAAGTGCAAACAAAAATGCAAAAAAACAAAAGCACCAATAATGTGAAGACAAAACCATTCTTATATCCACTTTAAAAAATAAAGCAATACAAATGACTCATTTATAGTAGATTATCTTATTAAAAAAACTAGTCACTAAGACACTAAGTGAATTCTATTTTTGACTTCGTAAAAGACTAAATTGACTGAAAACCTATTATAAAAAACATTTCACAATAAACACATTTTTTTAACTTTGCTAATATTAGAGTTTTCGGTTCAATTGTTACCAATTGAGCTTGTTTTCACAATAAACACATTTCACCAAACTAAATATGCAAAAGAAGACAATTTAGCATGCTAAACAACATCTAACCCTACAAAAACATACTTAAAAACATACATAAAAACACAATAAAAACGGTGTTATCACTCTATTCTACAATGACTCTAGACTTGTCCTTAAGTCTAAAACAGAAAAAGAGAATGAAAACTATCTAAGATTGAGTCTGCTGAGACAAATAAAAGATTTTAGTTCATACTATCCATGCAAGGAGTGAAGAGAAGATATAGCAAGTTCTGGTTAGAACAGTTTCACTCAAGCACTGATAGTAAAACTTACTCACATGCTTTAAGTGTTCGAAAATCATATCTGCATGAGTACGAACTTGATCCTAGCCGACAGTAGCATACTAACAGTGACATGTATGAGTTTTACCTTGCAAGACACATACAAAAGTGTGGCTGAAAATGAAAATGATGCACATGGAGGTACTAAACAAGAACATAGAAACTTGAGAACTCTTCCACTACAACTTAGTCACATTCCCCTCCCTTTGTTCATCCTTATTTCTTCTAGAGTGGTTGGCTAGAACACTAAATATGTTTAGAGAAAATGATGAGTTCATAGTGTCTAAGCCTCAAGCTCTTATTGTTTTGACAAGATTTTTTTTTACAGCACGACTTTTCTGGTGTGCCCGCCTTTTGTACCTCTCTACCTTTCTCTCTCTTTTTCTTTTCTTTTTTTTCAAACATATAGCTTGGCTTTTTTAGATTTGAGCTTGCCTTTTATGATAAAATATCTTTTATGTGCATCAGCCACAATCTATGTATCTAACTCAGTGCACCTCACACATCACATACTAGCAAGCCACGTACAAGCAATTCACAAGTAAGTCCTAGTGCAGATAGAGCAAAACATAGGTCGTATGTGTGAACTTTTCTACAAAATCTGGCTACCCACATATAAGTCTTAAGCAGGTAAGAACTAAAAAGGCTGAGTCCTCACAGAAGCGAAGGGTAGGTATCTTACATTTCTAGCATGAACCGAAATTCCTAAACATGCTCAGCAGTACTCAAGGCAACAAAAGATAGACAAACAACTACAGAACACATGCGATGGTGTGTAGAAGAAGTAAAACACATAAGACACAGAACAAAAATATACAACACAAAAGGGTAAAGTGTAGTCAAGGTTTAGGAGGAGCAATAGCACCTGCGTTTGTCTGTATATTAAGCAGAATTTCCAGGTACATCTTCAGGGTTCCTACAATACCTCTCAATTCACAAATTTCCTTCAAACAGCAGCACTCTCCACTTTTCATAGGTGCTTGCCCTGCCCAAGCAGATGTAGACGCTTCCTAAGCATTGGGCAGGGGCTGCTTCACAACATTTCCTTCACTTGTGCTCAATAAAAATACGATCTTGCCTTTGGCAAGTCAAATCATGCCAATGTTCGTGAGAAAACACAATCTATGGGGAGATGAGGTGGTCCAATGTGCAAGTTAGCATTTTCTAAAACATTAGGACCAAATTCTTTCAAAGCCAAATAAGAAATCCAATTTCCAAACCGCATGGTCAAGACACAGGTCCTATTTCCTACTTCCTTTTTCATCAAATCTGTAATCAATGCATCAACATTCAATGGCCTTTTCATAATTAAACTCCAAAAAATAAAAGTTTCATTTTTTAACAAGGAATTGAAAGCACGTTCATGCTGGAAAAAGGAAGCAGAAAAGAGCACATGAATAATCCTCTACACGGGATCAACTATAAGACTAGCCATAGTCCCTTTTTGTTTAAAAATAACCTCACACTGCCCAGCCAATTGTTCATACACTTCATGCTCATCAAAATATTCAACACTAGGAAAATCAAACATGGAAGTCTGAAAAGCAATGGAGTTCACGTCATCTTCAAAAACAAATCCTAAGGCTCTATTCCAATCAGCTAAAGAATAGGCAAACCATTTTCCAAACAGTCTATACCGAAGAATATCAGGAGCAAAGACAGTTTCAGGCACATCATACACAAATGTTGTGAAAAATTCGTAACACAATTCAGCATAGGCAGGCAGCTTGTTCTGAAAAATATGAAGAAATGGTTCTGGCTCGATGCCAACCATTCTTTTACCTCTTGCTCGATGCCAAGATGCTAAAGCGTTTCAGTGTCTAGAAAGCACACTGGTTCTGGCTCTACTCCAAAAATTGTGTCCAGCTTCTCTTTGTGGGCTTTGCCACTGAACCGGAGGTACTCTGTGAAGATTTCAGTATCTTCTTTGCTGAAAAATGTGCGCCCTTCTCCATTCATTCTTCTAGAGCAGTTCTCCAGGTCCGCCATGGTGATGTCCCTATCTGCAAAAATAGTGGATCCCGCAGGGGGGTTAGTTATCTTTTCTTTACCTTTCGTAGCCTTGCTTTGTTTGGCTTTTCCTCCCTTTTGCGTTTTTCCAGCCTCCTTCTCCTCTCAAGGTTGTTTCTTTTGTTCTTTGATGGCTCTCTCTAGTTGTTCCCTTTAAATAGTAGAATTCTCTGCCCTTGCTATCTTTGTAGGTGCTGGGATTGGCTCAGGGGCAGGAGCCTTTTTTGGTTCCTTTTCCTTGTTCACTGTTGCCGTGCCCTTCTTCTTGCTGGCAGCATTTTCCTCCTCCCACTATTTGGCTTCCATATCTTCTTCATTTGCCCTTTGCTTGTGCGTTTTGTAGGTCTGATGAGTCACGCACTGCTTGACTTTGCTTCGCTTGCCCGTCACAGGTCCCGCCGTGGTATTCCCTGTTAGAGCAGTGCTCTGGGAGGTTTTGGTGCGGCATCAAGAGTGGAAATGGTAGCTGGGGCCACATTTTTGGGAATACCCTCATAGGGGGTCTGAAATTTCGGGTCCTCACAAAAATCTTCATAAATAGAGTCCGGTGTAAGTGGGGGTCCACAGGTGAAGTGCTCCGATGCCGGAGGAGTAATAGAAATGATAACCACCGGAGGGGGCGAAGGTGTGCGGTGGTGGGTGCTCGGTGTGGTGGTAGAAGGACGAGGGGAACCCAAGATTAGGGAACAATCGATTGAGCCCATCAGATTTCGGGTAGGAGAAACAGGCAGCAGTGGGGAACGCTGGCGCGGTGAGGGCATAACGGTAATAGGGGTTGGCTGCGGTGTAGGGATGGTCAAAGAACCGTTGGAGACAAGGGTGTGAAGATGAGCAACCCGTAAACCCAACAGCAACTGTAGAATGTCGGCTTCAACTTGCGCAGAGAGCAGCAATTCATCGAAAGAAGGCCTAGGGTTCGTGGCAGAGGGTGCGATAGCAAATTGGGGGAAAAACTGAACAATGTGAGGCACCTCAAAGGTCGAATTGATGGGTACGGAGGCTGCCGGACCAGATGGGCGGTCAAGGGTGGCCGGCGGCACAGCGGTGGAGTTAGAGGACGAGAGGTTTGCCATGGAAAAGGTGCCACAGTTCTGTTGGGAAGAAGGGTTTCCCACCCTTTTTAAATTGAACCCAGTGGGCCTGTGTAACTAAAAATAAAGAAAGAATTGCAACTACGCAGGAGATGGGCTATTGCATCAGAAACTAACAATGGGGAAGAAAAACCAATAAAATAACAGATTGCAACTGCACAGAAGGCAAAATGTATAACTGAAAGTGCAAAAAGAAAATAAAAATGCATAAAGAAAATAAAAGGAGAAAATACTTGTCACCTCCCAACGAGAACCGTTAAATAAGTCTTAGGGTAAGACTTAAGTGGAAAGTCTTAAAGAGGAACTTCAGTGAATGCCACAGCATGCACAGGGTGTCCCACTTCATCAATCATAAGCGCATGGAACAATTCCAATTTGTGACCATTCACATTGAATGAATTGTGCATGTCTCTATCAAACAACTCAATGGAGCCATTAGGATTCACATGAGTTTACCTGGGTGAGGTTTACCACTTCATCAATCATAATCACAAAAGGGCGTTCCCAACGAGATTTCAGTTTACCTAGGTGAGGTTTGAGTTTAGACTGAAACAATAATGCCTTTTGGCAAGGCTCAAAGTGCTTTTGCAAAATCTGACGGTCATGGAACTGCTTCGTGCGTTCCTTAAAGATCTTATAATTCATGTAGGCTTCATGTCTTAGTTCATGAAGCTTGGAAAGTTGGAGCTTCCTCAGATCACCACTGCCTTGAATCTCCCAGTTCACTCACTAGATCGCCCATCTGGCCTTCTACTCTAATTCAATGGGCAAATGGCAATGTTTACCATATACAACACGAAAGGGAGACATATCGATAGGGGTTTTGAAGGCTGTCCGAATCGCCCACAAGGTGTCATTCAGCTTAGAGGTCCAGTCCTTGCGAGAGGAAGTCAAAGTCTTCTCTAAAATTTGCTTGATCTCCTGATTAGAAACTTCTGCCTTCCTATTGGTCTGAGGATGGTAAGAGTTAGATGGCTTGTACTAGACTCCATAGCTTTTCAGCAGTCTCTCCATAGACTTGTTAAAGAAATGGCTCCCACGATCACTGATCAAGGCTTTGGGTGTTCCAAACCTCACAAAAATATTATTCTTCAAGAAGCGTATGACTGAATGAATGTCTTGTGACTTGGTCGGGATCCCCTCTATCCACTTTGAAACATAGTCCACTGCCACCAAGATGTACTCATAGCCATCAGAGTTTGGAAAGGGGCCCATAAAGTATATACCCCACACATCGAACACTTCTTGAACAACAATTGGCTGCATTGGCATTTCATATCGGTTTGAGATATTCCCTGGCAGTTCTCGCAACTCTTACAGTAAGACTTGGCATCCTTGAAAACTGTTGGCCAATAATAACCACAATCCAGCACCTTCTTGGCAGTACGGTTAGGACCATGGTGCCCTCCACAAAGAGACACATGACAGAAAGCCAACACTTGCTGAATATCATCTTTGGCCAAGCAGCGTCGCACAACACCATCAGCACAAATTTTCCACAGATAGGGGTCATCCCAGAAATAGTGCTTACTCTCACTCTTCAACTTCAGCTTCTCATAACTCTTTAAATCTAATGCCATCTCGCCAGTGCACAGATAATTGGCTATGTCAGTGTACCATGATTCACTAGTCTTCCATGCATCAGCCTTAATTGCACAGAGTTGTTCATCTGGAAATTCTTCAACAATTGGAATACCATCCATGGGTTGCTCAATTCTGCTAAGATGATCTGCAACTTCATTGAGCTTTTGATAGCACACAGATTTTCCTATTTTTAGGATATGAAAATTACAAATTTTTAATAATGTTTAGTTGTTTAGTTTATAGTTTTAAATATTTTTCTGTATAATTTAGGAAAAGGTGATTTTTGATGTGATTAGTGGGCTAAATCCTTTGATTTATCACATCTATATTCTAATTCAATTTTGAGTCTAGCAGCAACCTGAAAATCATTGAAAAGAACAAGGATTTCATTCAAGTCACTGTGCAACAGGGAGCAATGAGTATACTGTCGTGGCGGTAGTCTGCAAGTCAGGGGCAGGAGCAGTAGAGCAGTTAGAGACTGTACCTGCTTTGGGAAATGCGAGGAGAGAGAATCGCAAGAGGGAAAGAGACAAAGTTTTTAAGAACACACACAAAGGGTTTTTTCCCTCCAACATCCAGCAACCTCAACGACTTCTCCACCAACAACAACACCCCAACAGGAAGAACACCGACCAGGAGAGCAGAAGAAGAACTTCATCGTCAAGAAAAACATTGGAGCCCAGTCCAGAACTACTGTTCCGGCCCATGAAGAATAGCAAACGAAAGCCAGAACTCTTACTGCTTTATTTTCGTTTGTTGATGTTTTCAGTTTCTGCATCCAACTCTTTCACGATGTGCTTGACATTTTCGTTGTTTTATATTGATGTTATCATGTTTTACCTTTAAAGTATGAGTAGCTAGAACCCTAGAGATGCCTTAAGATAAAGTATGTTGGTGTGGATCTAAGATTTTTAATAAAATTCATCATTGTTTCCTAGCTCTTGTTTCTATCAATCATAAGTCGACCTAAGGAGGGGAACAAGTAGCTTCACAACTAAGATGCTTGAATTAAAGGTAGACCAACAAATCAAGACGGGAACAATAAGTGTTAGTCCGGGGTAGAACCAGTAGAGCCAGGTAGACCTAATTCTATACACTCTACATGCTGATAGACCTAATTGTAATGTTGGTGATGATATTGGGGACTACCTTAGCCAAAAATATGATGAATGACCTGGGTAGACCTAGGTTATTTGAAGTTGTGAGTATAGGAACATGGTAATTTAAATTAGACATTTTAGAACCACACCACCTGCAGATCCTTAAGGCATCTTCGTATTATTTTGAGTTAGAACCAGTACTTATTACCTTTCGAATCAAAACTTGATTTTGTTTACTAAACTTACTTGCCACTACTAGTCCGAGCTTAGACTAAGACTACTGTATTTCGAATTATGCATCTACTAAAGCACTTAGTAAGCACAAACTCCTTGTGATCGACCTCGACATCCACTATACAAGTTTTCTAAATTTGTATTTTTGTGTAGATTGGGGACTACAAATTTATTTGATATGGAGATTTGTTTTATTTGCAACGACATTGCTAAAATTTCCGTTTATCAGCTTCCCAAGCTTATACTTGATTTCCACATTGAATTCTTGCAGCAATAAGACCCATCTCATAAGCCTCAGTTTGGCCTCCTTCTTGGACATGAGGTGTTTGATGGCGGCATGGTCTGTATGCACAATCACTTTGTCACCCAAAAAATAGCTTCTGAACTTCTCCAATGCAAATACCATAGCTAGCATCTCCTTCTCGGTTGTAGTGTAATTTGCTTGAGCATTATCCAAGGTTTTGGAGGCATAGTTGGTGACTGTGTCTTTTCCATCAAGTTTCTGGCCTAACACAACTCCTACTGCGTAATTGGATGCATCAGTCATCACATGGAAGAGCTCATTCCAATTGGGCGCTTGTATGATAGGAGCTGATGTCATGACCGCCTTGAGAGTGTCAAAAACATGTTTACATTCATCTGAAAAAACAAACTCAACGTCTTTCTTTGAAACGTCGCTGGGGCATTGCAGAGACCAAATGGCATCTTCTTGCACACATATGTGCCAAAGGGACAGGTAAAACTCGTCTTTTCTTGATCATTCGGTGCCACAACAACCTGGTTATACCCTGAGTACCCATCAAGAAAACAATAAAACCTCTTACCACTTAACCTGTCCAACATTTGATCAACGAAGGGTAGAGGGTAGTGATCCTTTCTTGTGACTTCGTTCAGCTTCCTGTAGTCAATACATACCCTCTAGTCATTCTGAACTCGCGTCGCCACCTTCTTTCCATCAGCATCTTCGACAACCGTAATTCCTTTCTTTTTAGGGACTACGTGGATAGGACTTAGCCACGTGCTATCAGAGATCGAATAAATCACTCCAGCCTTCAGTAGCCTCTTGATTTCCTTCTTCACTACCTCCATGAGGGTAGGATTCAGCCTTCTTTGAGGTTGTCTAACCGGTTTTGTTCCATCTTCAAGATAAATCCTATGCATTGTCACAGAAGAGCTTATTCTGGTTATATCATCTAATATCCAGCCAATGGCTTTGCTGTTGGCTTTCAGAACATCCATTAGCTTCATCTCTTCTTCACAAGATAGATTAGCACTGATAATCACCAGCTTTGACTTGTCACCAATAAATGCATACTTGAGATGTGAAGGCAAGGGTTTCAATTCTGGTGGTGCAATTCTTCCTCATCGAGCTCAACATCTTGTCTAAAAAATTCAAGAATATCATGCTGCTCTTCATCAAAAACTTCCACTACTAGTTCATCAACAACTCCAGTCACGAGTATAAAATCATCAGGGAACTTTTCAGCTTCATTAGTCTTAAAAATAGAAATATCATCACCATACCCAATAGTGATAACTCCTTTCCTACAACCAATTTGAGCATTTGCAGTAGCTAGCAAAGGGTGTCCCATAATCAAAGTATTATCATTCACCCTAGCTGGATACATTTTAACAACAGCAAAATCGCAAGGATAGTAGGTGTTAGAAACTCTAACAAGAACATCTTCAGTAATATCCTCTGGAATGGCTCCCGAAAAATGGTGCCATTTTAATGAACGTTTAGAATGAGGTTTCTAAATTTCACAGTCTAGCACATTCAACGCGTCAAAAGAAATTTATAAACTTGGCTATTCTACTATAAAAATCACAAGAATTAATATAGTGTGGCAAGCAAGAGTCGAATCCACAGGGAATGATTGCAAGCTGTAATTTCAAGTTTGTGGGCCTAAGGGGTTCCAAGTCCAGTGCTAGATAAACTTCATAGGGCATCATTTTGATTGAAGTGCCTTGATCTACCATTGCCCTGCTGATAAATTTAGTTCCTACCTGAATCGTGACAAAGAATGTTCCAGGGTCTAGACATTTGTTGCGTCAGGTAGGTTGAGACCTGAGCACTAACTTTGATGACCTCTTCATCCTTGCTCTTCCTCTTTGAACTACACAAGTCCTTCAATACTTTCATCCCTTTCGGCACTTGCCTCAAATAATCTACAGCCTTCATGGTAATCATAGCAAAATCTAAGGTTGTAATTATGGAATCCTTCTCTTCTTGCCTTGCTCTAGCTTGTAGTCTTCTAGGATAAGGAGGCGTTTTTCTTGATCTCAACAACAGGTTCCCCTGCTGCTCTTCCTTGTTGTACCTTATCCTCAAAATTAATTTCAGCACCTTCAGCCACTTTTCAATGACTTGCAGGGGCCTTTTGATCAGGCAATTGCTTTCCCCCACAAAGTTCTATAGTAGAAATGTTAGCCTTCAGATTGGCATTGGGCTAAGATGGTAGTTTCCCTGAATTTCCTTTCAGTTCAGCAAGCTTTGTAGCAAGTTGGCAATTTGCCTCTCAAGACTTTCATCATTTCCTTAGATTCAGCATCTCTTTTTGCTTGTTCAGCATCACGTCTGGCCATGTTTTCCAACATCATCTTCATCATTTCTTCAGTTGAAGGAGGTGGTTTAGCACCTGAAGTGCTTGGCTGATTGACTCTTTGATGTGGGGGTTGATAAGTCTTGCTTTGATACCTATTCCCCAACTAAACTTTTTGTCCTTGTTGAAACGAAATTGGTGGTGCTCCTTGCCACTGTGGTTGAGTAAATCCCAGGTGTTGCGGATTTTCAATATTGGTGCTTCTCCAACTGAAATTGGGATGATTCCTCATAGGCTCAAAGCGCTGGTTGCTTGGGCCTAAAATAATCAACTCTGTTATTCATATACCCCCATTGCATTCACTCCTTCAAGTGGTTCATCCAAGTTTTCTTTCATGGAGCAATAATCAGAAGTATGTCCAAGAATTCCACAGACGTCACAAGGCATAGATTTGGCACGAACAAGGAATAAACCTTTCACCATATCATTCAATTCAACAATGTTCTTGTCATTTCTTGTTGCTTCATCTTCTCTCAATACTCCCATTTCGTTCACTTGCCGCTGGGCTCGAGATCTAAATTGAGAATACCTGGAATGTCCAATCATTTCCATGATTTTCTCCCAGCCTTCAGATGGGGTAAGTGTCCTCATATTGCCATGTGCAGCAGAATCCAATTTATCCCTATGGGCAGCAGTCAATCTCTTAAAAAAAAAACACTTCACCTACTTCAATTTATCAAATCCATGGTGTGGACAGCTCGAAAGAAGAGTAGTGAACCTATCCCAATACTCATGTAGAGGCTTATCATAATCCTGAAAAATATTCTCTATTTTGCTTCGCATTTCGTCTACTCTAGAGGTAGGAAAAAACTGGTTTAAAAATGTTTTTTTTCATTTCTATCCAACTTCTTATACTTCCTGGTTCAAGTGTGTTGAACCAAGTCTTGGTGTGTCTTTTAAGTGTAATTTGGAAGACCCTGAGTAGTAAATCTTCCTCAATCTCTTCCTTGTGTCGCAGCACAGCTTCAATAGCAATGCAATCGTCAATGTGCATATGAGGATCGTCATTCTTGTTCCCATAATACTTAGGAAACATAGCAAGAGTTCCTGGCCTCAACTCCAAATTTATTGCTGCTATAGGAAAGGTAATGCAGTGCCCTCGATATGTATGACTTGGTGACTCATACTCTCCAATAGTCTTCTTCAAAATATTCACAAGCTAATGGTTGTTTGGTGGGTTGTCAGCCATCTCTTCGGTTCTCAACTTAGCCTCTTGCTAACTTTGTTTGTGATTCTTTCTCAGTAATTTTGCAGTCCTCTCAATCTCCAAATCAAGGGATTCAAGTGGACAAGCAAAGGAACGTAAATGCATTAACAACAGAGAAATTAACAGACACCGTTCCCCGGCAACGGCACCATTTTGATGAACGTTAAGAATGAGATTTGCTAGATGTCGCGGTCTAGCACATTCAACGCATCAAAAGAAATTTATAAACCTAGTTATTCTACTAAACAAATCACAGGAATTAATGTAGTGTGGTAAGAAAGGGTCAAATCCACAAAGAATAGTTTCAATTTCCTGAAATAGGAGGGTTTTTCTGGGGGTTTAGCTCTAATGCGCGTAAGACATAAAATAGCAGCAGTTGAAATGAATGAGTTGCAGGCATGAAAAGGCACTGAAATTAACGTGAATGTGCAGAAAGCTTAAAATAAAAGTAACTTGGCTAGGTTTTACACCAAGGTCTGTCTCTTGTGTCACTCAAGAGAGCCCATAGGCTTAAACCCAGCTTCAAAACACTTAAAAACAGAGTAAGGGTTCACAGGAACAGTAAAAGGCATGTTAAACTTAGAACCAAACAAAAAATGATTAAACAAGAACATGTTCATAAGCTAAAATAAGGATTACAAAGAGTTTCCCGTTCACGACAAGGTACCGAAATGTAGCAAAAAGTACAAAAATGAAGACAGTAGCAGTAGCGGTTCAACACAAGAAACGAAGTGAAAAAAATGGAAAATT
This sequence comes from Utricularia gibba, assembly GCA_002189035.1. NCBI lineage: Eukaryota > Viridiplantae > Streptophyta > Magnoliopsida > Lamiales > Lentibulariaceae > Utricularia > Utricularia gibba. The sequence continues at coordinate 2,813,617 of NEEC01000014.1, read as the reverse complement.
AAATGTTCAGTGGTTGCTCTCGGTCTTAGATCTGTTGGAAATAGTGTTTCTGGGCGGAAAGATGGTGTAGAAGTGTAGATCTGGAGGTCGCTGGAGACGTTCACCGGAGAAACCTAGTTCTCCTCGCTCCCGCTCCTCTACTATCCTCTCTCCCCTCCACTGTGCACTCCACCCTGTCTCTCTCTTCCTTTTTTCCTTTTATAGCTCAAAAGTAAGGTAGCTTTGTCTTTTCCTCATGCTTCTAGAAGAGAGATCTCTGCACCAAATCTTATCATTTCAGAAGGGCGGTTGCTTTCGGCGGAAAGTGACTTTTGCACAGCTCTTCTGTCCCTTCTGACTTGTTAACGTGGAAAATGCACTGCTATAGTACTAGCTCTTACCCTGTTAAGACCTAAACGCATACTAGAGGAAATATTAGAGTTTTCGTCTCAATTGTTTCCAATTGAGTCTGTTTTCACAATAAAAACATTTCACCAAACCAAATACACAAAAGAAGACAATTTAGCATACTAAACAAAATCTAACCCTACAAAACATACTTAAAAACGTACATAAAAACACAATAAAAACGGTGTTATCAGTCGATCACAAGGAGCTTGTGCTTGCTAAGTGTTTCAGCATATGCAAATTGTGAAATAATAGTGGCTCTTAGTCTAAGCTCAAACTAACAGTGGAAAGCAAATTCAATGAACAAGATCAAGTCTCAACGCTGTAAATAGAAGATACTGGTTCGGACACAGAGTAATACTAAGATGCCTTAATGATCTGCATGTGGTGTGGTACTAAAGTCTCTAATTTAATTTACCATGTCTCTATACTCATAACTCCAAAAAATGTAAGTCTACCTAGGTCATTCATCATATTTTCGGTTAACCTAGTCCCCAATATCATCATCAACATTGCAATTAGGTCTACCCGCATGCAAAATATATAAAACTAGGTTTACTCGATTCTACTGGTTCTACCCTGGACAAATACCTACTGCTTCCGCCTTGGTTCGTTGGTCTACCTCTAAATCGAGCATTTGAGTTGCAAAGCTACTTGTTCCCCTCCTTAGGTCTACCCATGAAACAGTAGAAACAATAACTAAGAAACAAATATAAATTTCATTATTAACACTAGATCCACACCACTATGTTTTACCTTAAGTCATCCCTAAGGTTTTCGCTACTCATGATTGGAAGGCAAAACATAATGTCATTAAAATTAAATAGCCAATGTAACAGAAACATCGTTAGGAATTCTATCAGAGAAACTAAAAACAGTCAGTGAACGAAAATGAAATAAAAGTTTGTTTTGGTTCCCCGTCTGCTACTGTTCACTGCTCGGAACAGTAGCACTAAACTAGGCCTTGGTGGTGTTCTTGAGGATGAAGCTCTTCTTTTCCTCTTCTCGTCGGTGTTCTTGTTGTTGGAGGAGAAGCCCCCTCATGTGTTTCTCTGCACGAGCTCCTTCTGCGATTCTCCCACCTTCTTGATTTTCTCTCCTCTCTCAATTCCCAAAGCAAGTACAATCTATAACAACTCTGCTGCTCCTGCCCCTGACTTGCAGAATGCCGCTGCAACAACGTACTCATTGCTCCTACTCCCTCTACTGCATGGTGACTTGCACGAAATCTTTGTATATTTCCATGACTTTGGGACCTGCTGTTGGACTCATAATTCGGGTAAGAACATGGGTTGGACTAAATCAAAGGATTTAGCCCACTAACATACAAAAATCACATATTTCCTAAACACATAAAAATACTTAAAATAATAAAATAAGTAACAAAAACATAATTAAAAATCTATAATTATCATATCCTAAACACATGAAAATTTGTGTGCTATTATATAGGTTGAAACTTCATTTATGAACATGACTTTAAATCGGTGCAGTATCTAGGCACCATGTATGCTAAATTGTGATATCTAGACATCAAAGTGATCATGCACCTATTTTAGCACCGCAAACATAAAATTATGGTACCTGGAACATATCTCTATCAAAAGTTTATTTTATGTAACATTGACTCTAATTTTTCTCAAGAGATAAAAAAAAATTTGCTAACTTTAAACAGTATGACGAAATAACAAAAAATGAAATAACTTGCTCAAAGCTATTTTCAAGATACATAAATTAAATGATCAAACATTTTACAATTTTTGCCTCCTTTATTCATGTTTGGGACTCATTATGCATAAACATTGCATAGGAAAAATTAAAATTTTTTTATGTTACTTGCTATAAAAAGAATTAAAATGAAAAATAAATAAGGAAAAAAGGGATCATCATCATCCATGTTTTCTTTAAACCAAACTTTGTATTTATTTATTTATTTATATTAAATAAAGTAACTTATGTTAAGCTTGACCATTTCAACGTAAAAACTCTTTCATCCAAATTGAAGAGACTCTTTGATGCCATCATCAAAGTTGGGGGTGCTAGTATATCTCTAGCCACCTATGTAAATGTTAGATACAATGCAATTTGCAATTTCCCCCAATTCAAAATTTCAATGTTGTTTCCCATAGGTTGGAATTGGTGGGTTTCACTAACATTACCACCTCACTAGCCTTGTTAGTGGTGCTAGGGGATGTTAAAATCATGAAACAATAATCCTCTAAACATGATGAGATGCCATTTTTTGATTAATTACTTCAATACTTCCAAATCGAGCATTTGGTACTTCACTCTCATACAACTCATACAAATATGTTAAAACATTTAGGAAGACCAAATGATACAAAATAATAGGAAAACATATTTAATACAGTTTGCAAATGGATTATCTTTACTCTCGGAGCAAGCATGTTTGCTACAAGAAACATCGCAGGTGTTACTATAATGCTATACAACATATTTTTTCGTTTCATTATCATAATTGAAATAGAGCCACCTTACCATGATCATATATGGTACAATAATGCTTACAATGTTTTTTTTCATTTCATTATCATGATTGAAATACTTATTCCAATTTATAAATAAAGCATTCCATTATTTTTGAGTTAAAAGATATGTACGCTGATGACACATATTTTTAAGTATTTAAGGATATGAAATGATTAATATCTTGCTATAAAATTCAGAATTCATTGTGTATTTCTGCATTTTTTTTACTAGCACCACTGTTTGCATTTTTTAGTCTTAATTGGGACTAAATCCATAATTTAGTTCCAATCTTAGTTCTAATCATTCTCTTGAGTAATGTAGCACATTTTAGCAGCCAAAATCTCAAGGAGCGGAAAGAAAACAATGAATTGGTAGAAGGTGGAGACAAAATTTGAAAAGAAAGGACATCAAAATCCAAGAAGATAGGAGATTGGATTTTGGAAATGATGAGGAATGATGAAGAGGTAGAAAAATATCTCCACACTTGGACCAACATGCCACACACTTCTGAGGCAAAGATCAGGAGGAAAAAAACTTATAGGAAGAATGAGAAGACGAACCAGGAACCAAACTCTCTTTTGAATAATTCTTTTTCTTATGAAGGACATTACTCCTATTTGAGAATAGTTTTAGCTTTTCCATGTGAACCATTTACAGTTTATTATTCTATTATGTATCCTTTGTTGTTGTTGAACTTTGGAACCACGATGATGTTTATGATATGTCATGAAAGTATTTTCTTTTCCCTTGTCATGAAGAGCTAAGCACTTAGTAGTGCCTTGAGGCAAAAAGGTTTAACATGTTTGTTGTTCATTAAATCACATTTACCACATAATCATATTATTTTTTTAACAAATCAGGATATATCTAGAAGGGGAAAGTAGTGAGATTCACTAGAACAACCCTAATTGATTTAGGGAAAACAAGGGTTTGGATAAATATAACCTTTTGTTTGTTAGATAAATAATTTATAGTTTAGTTGTATTATTTGCATGCTAATCCTATGAGTCCCAAGGCATCGCCCCATCTCATTTTAGGTAACAAGGAGTTCAGTGATTTATTGTTTTTCTTTCCTAAATTTTATCAAAGAACTGAATTAGTGTTAGCTTAGACTTAATCTCTTAACTATAATACAAATTAAATGTATTGAATTTTACATAGCTCTTTATATTTGACTCTAGTTCACTATGCTTATATTTGTTGTATCATTGTATGTGAATTAAGTTTACAAATTTATTTGATAAAAGAATTTACAATTTTAACAATATTATAAATTTTTTGTTTATCATACGCACCATCACTCGAGACATCAATGTCACAAGGAGTCTCTTGTTCGTATGTTGGTGTTATACTATGTGATTTTGTCATTTTGGATTTCATGAAATACCATTGTGAAACAACTCAAAATTCTCAAATCTTAGGAGATTGAATTGGATAATCGGGGGATGTACACTTTAGATTTATCATTGGATCGTCTCACAATTAGATTTTCAAAGGTCTCCAAGCACTGCAATCTACATGTGATCTATGGATAAAGCTTCAATTTCAGTTTGAAATATGTTTGTAAGTTGCGTTGCAATTGCTCTTTTAGCACATTGTGAACAACAGTGCAAAACAAGGTGGGAGAGCCAATGAAGGTTCAAAATGGTTTCTGCAGAACTATTATCTCCCAAGATGACTAGTGTTGTATTCTTATGGAATAACGAGCCTTATTGGATTTTGAAAACTAATATTCGTTAAAATCAATCCGAATGATTCACAAAATAGCTCAATTTTTTGTTAGTGGGCTGTGCTTTAGTCCTAACTCAATTGACCCGTACCCATATGTTATGGAATTATTTCATATTTATTTTTCATGGTTATAGATCATAGATCAAACCCGATAAGAGTCAATCTAATGGATATTGATGTTGACCCATGTCCATGTCCAGCTCTATTTATTACCTAATTGAAGGTCCAATCCATGTATTATGGGGAGTGTGAGCTTGTGAATATTTGACAGCCCCCGAATGTTGAAAGAGCCTCTAGAGCCCTTTCCAAGCCAATACCATCCTCTTTCTTCACGGGTTGGGTTACACTCCTCCCGCTTCACAAGGATGCCCATGTTCCACAGGATTCTTATTTTTAATAAAAATGCGAAATTTTTATTTTAAAAATGTATGGGAGAGAGTACGTTTTGTCTTCCAACTTTTTGTTAGGTCAAAAAGGAACTCACGGCCTGTTGAATCTCGATGCACGGGAATGGCAACCACACAGAATCGGTATCGCTGCGGATATGGTTTTTGTTCTTTCTTCACCAACTTTTGCTTACGGGAAGGGAAGGGAAGGGAATCCCATCCCTCCTTCCTTCCTAGTCCTCGCCCGCGCTTTTTCTCCAAAACCACAACCGCTGTGTTTGGCGGACCATTTGGGGCATAACAGGCCAGGCGTAACAAGAGTTTTTCCTAATGCCGATACAAAACATGGCTTCCAGATCGAAGATTTGGCAACTCTAAGGACGATACAAAACACGGCCGCGGGCTGCAGGTAAGACATTGCAGCAGCAGTCACTTCGGCCTGGAACTACAACGCCTTCGACGCTAAAACAACATCCCTAATTCACAGGCCCGCCCTCGGCTCTCGCTTCCACATTTTCCCCGTTAAAAAGTAGAAAAATGTGGAGCAATATTAATGGCAAAAAAGGGCTCAGATTCTGAAATTTTTACCCATGAAGGTCTGGCCGAACTGCCAATCAGCAGGAGCCACGTTCATGGACGTCGAAGTGCGACCGTCGCTTGCGGTGACCCTGAAGGACAGAGCCTGACCCACGAGAACGACGTTTGACTGCCAGTTCTGTCCCCAGTTGCGGCTCAGCGGAATCCATTGGGTCCTCGTGCCTTTGATGCTCGCTCGCACTACATCTCCGGCGCCAGCGACGTTTGCGATGAGCACAAGGTTGAAGTAGCGGAACCCGTTGACGGTGAATCGGATGCCTCCTTGCTTTCGGCACGGCGTACTGCAAACGGGCGGACGAAAAGGGGAAAGCAAAAAGGTTAATAAATGAAAACCCGTGTCAATATTTTTAATACGGCTTTCGGTCAAAGTTAGAAAAGCAACCGGGTTTCTCTGAGCAACGGAAATGACTGTAAAGCCCATCACCCCAGGTACACAAGAGCTGCTAAAATAGGGCAGTTCGGTCTGAAAGAAGTGAAAGTGCTTTACCGGCGGAAGCTGACGGCGACTATGCCGGCGCGGTACTCGGCGATCTTGAGAAACATTGGCATGGCGAGGTCGAAATGCGGCCGCGGGGGATTGCACCAGCCGCCGTTATCACTCGGAAGCGCGTCATTCGGAGGACAGAAATTGGTGGCGGTGACGATGATTGAGGGATTCCCAGGGTTGCACCACTTGGGCTCGTTGCACTTGATTTCGAAGCAAGCTCCGCAGCTCAGGCCTGTGTTGAACAGCGCCGTGCTTAGTGCCGCCGTGTTCACGCCGTATCCTTGGCTGTACAAGTTACCGTATCCGCACGCGCCGCCTGTAGAGAAAACGTGAGGTGAAGCACCATGTGAAAATCTAGAAGAATGGGGGAGAATTTCGGGGTACCCATAGTTCCGGAAGCATCGCTGCCGCCGTAGAATGTCGCATGGGCTGCTTCCCATGGACCGCCGGAGAAGACGCCGGGGATTCGGGCGCGGGTGACAGGCAGGAGAAATGCAACGGCGGAAATGCTGAACAGAAGACGTTTCATCATTGCTACCGGAACGTCCGCTGAGCTTCGTAAAGTACGATCAGTGTTTTAGTGCGCGACGGCGTGTAGACTGTAAGGCTAGGCGGGGGTGCTTATATAGGAAGGGAGGAAGGGCTACCACTGGGAATCCCGGGGGTATAAATGTAATATGTCATCCCAACACCTTTTATTTTTCTTTTGGTAAAATTTAAAATAATTAAAAAAAAAAGCAAATATACAGAAGCAGCTTCCTTCCTCCAGAGAATGCTACACCTCTGAGCCTTGCAACAGGTTCCCTCTACCCACAAGGCGGATAAATAACACTAGACGAGTTTTCTACATTCTACACATCCTATAAGAAGAGCCGAAATCGTTTCTCAAGAATGACCATGCATAAGTACACACAACCAGTAGCCGTTTCTCGTACGTACCATAAATTAAGGAACTTCTAGTCAGTAAGTTGCTCGTGGAAGGAAATGAATGAGCCTCTTAGTGTGCTGTTGTGACGGATGATCCCATCTGTTTATCGAACATGGTTCTGAAAGAAATGCCAGAGCCAAGGTGTCTTGAGGTTGGCCAAAGCCAGTAAGCAATGTTCGGACCCAGAACCTGTGGAAAGATTTGAAAACGCCATGAGAGCTGCAAAACTGGGTGTTTGGAAGTGATTTAGCTTCAGCTCTGGTGAGGCGAAGTTAAGAAATTTTGGTGATTCGAACGAGAGCTCCAGCTGAATCACTTGTACATGGGGAGAGGAAGAAGAAAGGTCATCCTTACTGCAATCAGGTTCTCGTATGCACCAACGTCGTATGGATGTGAATAGAGGTGACCACCCTTTTCCGCCAGAACCATTGCTCTAACACCCTCATGATACTGCAATAAAAAAAATAAATAAATAAACGTACCAGTTGGTAATTGAAGAGAACTATGAAGTATGTGATGCCAAAAAAGGGGGATTATGAACCTCTATAGTGGTTTTGTTTCGCAAAATGAGATAAATATGCCAACCAAGGAAAAATCCAAGTGCCAAGCTTAACGGCACCAGCAGCAAACCTGAAATTACCTGAAGATAACCCAGCAAGCTAAAACACGAATAAAACTTATTGAAAATCTGAAAGCAGAAAAAATGGAAAAAAGAAAATGGAATAAGAATTAAGTAACTACATGTATGATTCTGTAATAGTCTTCAATATCCTCCCGAGCGTCAACTGTCACACTACCAATGAACATGCTCTGAAATGGAAAAAGCATTACATTGAGGTGTTTACTGTGGAGAGGGAATTACAGCCGGTTGTGGTGTTCTATAACTGCTATGTGAAAATCATAGCAAGAAGAGACCATACCAAGGAGTATATGCATGCGATAACAGCATAAAATACAAAGACAAAGAAAATCTTATAGTTCGCATGTCCTATGCAGTTGTCCATCCAAACACAATGGTGATCCTGCATGACAAAACTTTAACAGCAGTATAAATCACACTCAACACAATCACAATAAAAATAAAAACCATACTTAACAAGCCTACCATTCGTAAAACACATCGATTACAGATGCGGCAATGATGGGCCCTGGGAGGCTTGTAGTGGGAGCACTTCTGGCAGTACCTCAAATCACCACCCTGCAGAATAATGGCCAGAGCATCATACCACAATCCAGATCGTCTAATCATTCTATCCAAGACAAATTATAAAGAAAAAACAGTGACAATCAACGACAGATCAATAAAGTAATGCAGCTTTTTCAAATGAAATGTGTGTGGTGGAGATCTCATTTGACAACTTGTGTTCTTCAGCTTCTATTTTAGCTAGCATACAATCATATAAGCGCATATCCTGCACTTCGATTCAACCTTTACACAAAATAGGTTATCTCTAAAACCAACTAAACCTAAATATGATAATGGCATCTATTCCGATCAACATACGGCTCTTAACAGGCAAGGACATGAAGCATTCCTGAATTCAGCCCAGAAATAAAAAACAGAGGAAAGCAAGAACTTGCACAAAACTTTCAACTGAACCTGTCTTCTACCAAAGTACAAAACCTAGAAGAGAATCTCAATGTTTTGAAAAGGACAACTCATTTCCACTCTATGGAGATCAAATAATCGACTTGTCAATCAAAAAGACGGGAAATAATCACATTTCATAGCCGAAATAACAGCAAGGTCCCCGAGAAAGAAAAAAAAAGAATACGGAATTGCACCAATTAAATGAGAAAAAAGCTCTCAAGAGCATCATCAAGCTCTCAAAAAGCCCTGCAGTACAATTTCGTAATGAAAAAAACAAAAGGCCGTAGATACATCATCAAGAGCATTTAATGAATTACGTTACAAACAGAGTTGAGTCTCAGACACAAGAAAATAGCGAACCTTGCGCTTGATCTCATGGATCGGAGTGTTGGAGTCCTCGATATCTGGAAGATAAGAATAGGGCACTCGGCCGGGATCCGTGTAAAGAGCGAGACGATAACTGTAAACACACATAGCCGCGAGAAAGGTAAAGAAAATGGAGTGAAGAATGCCCGGTGAGGAACGGAGCCCGAAACATCGGTGAATGAAGACAAGAAGCGTGGAAAAGTAGATGTAAGCGATGGCGAGTGCGACAACCGCCACGTGAAAGGAGAACCTCCTCATCCGCAACATTTTCTGTATCATCTGCCGTCACTGCAAATTGAAGAGGGCGAGGGCGCGGAGGCACCGGCGTAATGGCGAATTACGACGGCATCTCCGGCGGTTGGGGATGCACTGCACTTTCTGGTGAATCGTTGAAGTAAGAAGAAACCAGAAATCTAATTATCTTTTCAAATAAAGTAAATGAAATAACAGTCCCTCCAAATCTCACATGTACTTGGCACTTGGGACAATGAGGTTACTTGACATAAATAATTTGACTTTTTTCCATTGAGAATTTAACGGATGCAGGCCGCCGGAAGTGAACCAACAATAAATGCAAAGGAAGCCAGCCGGGGGCATATTATTGAGGCCACAGGCACAGCCGCAATTATTGGAGCTGAAGATCTCCCCTAAAAATCCACCCCATTTCTCTGTAAATTACAACGACGACGCCGAGCATAATTTCCTAAAAAAGCTATTGATGGCACCTTAATTTGTATGTTCAACACCGATTCAACATTACCTGTGTAGGTGGTGTACTAGTTTATTATTGTTTTTATAACTAGGGGTTTAATATATAGTATATAATTTAATTTATAAATAATATTATTTTAAAATATTCATAATAAATAGTAAAAATTAGAAATACAAAATTAATATTTTATTTAATATCATGAAATTAATTAAACCTAAAATGCAGAAATACATAATAAATCTTTAATCAAATAATATTCAAACACTCTAGAATAGAAAAAATGCTAAAAATGAAAAGTTAACTAAAACGTACAAGTGAAGGACTCAGCTACACGACTCTAACAGCAAATTCTAGACAACAACCTCCACCCATGTTCAGGGTCTTATATTTAATATTTTGTTGAATTTTGTTTTACGGTCCTGAATTTTGTATAAATCTGTAAATATTTTATTCAAATATTTGCATGAATTTTAGAAATTTAAATCAAATATTCATTCTTCAGACAATTTAAACCTTTCCTTGAGCTCAAATTTATGTACCTTCAGGCTTGTTTAGTATATTTCTCCTTATAAATTAGGTTGAAATTATACAAAATCATAACATACAATCTTTATTCAAAAAAATAAAAGTAATGTAAAACCTAAAAAAAACATAGAGAAACCTTAACATACAAGATATAAAATGATTCTAAATTACTATAAAAAAGCATAATTTGGAATGAGAAAAAGTCAATTATAATTTTTAAAACATATAAAAAGTAATTTTTTTGTTTAGAAAATCTATTATTGTGACAATTGGTAATTTTATCATGTTTTTGTCTTACAAATATATTTTATGCAATGATTTTATGATAAAAAAAATTATATTTTCTTGTTTAATTGAAACATCCTGGTTCTTTGTTCATTGTTTCTATATTTATATTTTTGTCGAATTCTTTATTTATTTTCTTTATAATTGCATGAAATTCATAAAAATCAAAAACAAAAATAGATGATGAACATGAAAAAAAAAAACAAGTCTACTCCCATTATTAAAATCTGCCGAATTTTAGAATGTAGTGTTGTGAATATTTTGCAACTATTATATAAATTAAAAAATGTGTCTATCCAATGGAGATCAACAAACATGAAAATTTTCTCATCTATGATGTAACCACTATAAACATGGAACCCTTCCATATTCGTTTGTGTTGCTGTTTATGTATTCTCTTATATCTATAAAAGCATATTGTTAATCCATGAAAATACAACTACTTTGATTCAAAACATTTGTTTAGTATCTTGGTTGATCAGTACAATCAAACCCATCTTTGATCTATTGTGACTATAATGGATCTGGTTAAACCTCTTTGGATGATATGAAGGAGCAATTTCTTGTGAGTATTGAATTCAATTTTAGCATAATCAAAGAGTTGACCAGGTGTCATGAAATGGGAGAAAGTATTCTTTGATATTTTGGATGGATGAAGAAGATTTGAGATGAATATATGCTATTAGATAACTTGCATTAATGCACTTGTGGTGTACGTAAGTACCATCTGAATCTCTCCTTTAATAAAAAAAAGTGAAACAGATAAAGTCCATCATTTTATTATAAGCTTCGATGACTCGCTGTTTGGTGTGGTGTATTCTCAAATTCTCGTCAAAGAACCTTTGAGCTCTTTCTACCAAGTATGCAATTGCACTGTTAGAGAAGAACAACATTGAAATATAAAGAGAAGCAAAGAACCTCGGGGTGAACTTGTTGTCATGACCGTAAGGAATATCACAAAAAATCCAAAACCATGCCCTCAAAAGCCAAATGTAATTTGCATCATTTGTAGGATTTCTGGGCATGTAAAGGATGGTTACTATATGCTCATTGTTTATTCTAATTGGTGGGAAGATGATCTAAAACTTTCCTAAGTTAATCCAAATTAATGGACCTATGTGAATCCCCATACAAGAGGTCACAAAAGTTGTAATCGAAGATCTTTCAATAAAGATGGGCATGCATGTATGCATGATAATGGCGAACAACTCTCTACCGAAATATGTTCTCTTCAAGTAAATTTTTCACAAGGAAATGAATATCATTCTATTCCAAGAGTATCTACTAGTATGGAGAGAGAATACAAGTATCATGTCTTGACATCCAATTAAACAAGTTAATCCTATACCAAAAAGGAAAATTTGAAAGCTAACTAATATGACTCTTAATATTATTTGGATTTTTGATAGAGAAGTTGCTGATTATATGACTTACAAGATATAACTTTTTAACTAAACTCTATCATTATGTCCAATTGACTTAAATGATATGTTCGCAAAGCTAGGATTCTTATTATTGACAATAATTTTGTTTCACATCATGTCATCTATGTCCTCAACTTTCATAATAATCTGATAACATTTTATCATTCATGTTAGATCTCAAAGGTGATGATCAGGATTGGTGAGCAGGCAGCTATGTTTCCAACTTGAGATGCAAAACCAAATTGATATGGAACCGGTTCGGTTGAAAAATTGAGTATGACCAGTCAAATCTGATTTTGATAACTGAAATTCGAAATTAATAAAAAATATTTTTTAAAAAATTATTTTGAATCATACTAAAGTATTCATTAATAATATCACATACTCAAAACATAATAATGAATATCTTTAAGTTTTAAGACCATATATCTTGTACATTTTGAAGCTCTAATTTTTTATTTTAAAAAATTAAATTTAAACTTAAAAAAACACTCATCTCTATCTTCTCGAGTATTCGATTATAAGAGTAAAGAATTATCTATCATCTCTTGCATTTTCTTGCAATAAGGCATAGAAATAGCCCAATGTTGCTCCCCTTTGGACGAATGCGAAGATAAGTGGTTCTATCGTCGTAGAAACCTAAAATATAGCCACAAATAAAACCTTGTCTCCCTTCAACCAAAAGTACGTAAATTGGTGCTTTCCACCTTACTCCCCTTCAAAATTCACAAGTAATGATCAGTTAATCATGAATCTTAAATAAGGGTTTGTTATAGAAATACTGTAACATAGTTGCATAGAGACATATATAACTCAATCAGATTCAAAGAAGAAATGAAGATTAACTAATGAAGCGTAGAACTGAGAGTGTCCCAACTCAGAAACAAAAGTTTCTAGCTGCGAATGGTCATACAACTAAGGAAAATGTGAACGAAGTTCTAGAGAAAAGCTAGAGAAAAAAAAATCCTCTAGAGAGATAAACAAAAGTCTAAAACTAAAACTCCCCCTCAAAGCTTTGAGGATTTAATATGCAGATCAGAGCTTTGAGGGGAGTTTTAGTTTTAGAGTCTCTGTATTCCTCTAATACTGCTGGATTGAAGTAACTTGCAAGAAAGCTCCTACTTTGACACTAGTATACTAATAATTTCATCTATTAGAGTCTCTCGTGTACCACATGTCAAGGATCATCATTAAGCTTCTGCAATCTTCCGGAAATTAAGGAAATGTCAATTCAAGAAGATCTATTTTGTCGCCTTGTGATACACCTTTTCTCACACTTCCTGCCAAATGTTTGCTCCTAATAAAGCTTACACAAAACTAGACAAAATTTTTAGCTAAAATACATGATTTAAGATAATTATCCTAATCCAAATAAAACTTAAACCTTATATTATAAACTCTTAACTCAACAACTTTAATCGTATTTAGATATAAAAATAAACTAAAAGATAGTTAGAAAATAACACTTAACATATGTCATGTTTTTCATCTCAGTTTATTGAAATACAAACTTCTATACTCACCTCACTCAATATTGGTGTGGATTTGTGCCATAAAAGGTATCGACATGCTATGAAATTCTTCCATTTCTTTTAGGCATTTTTCTATAGTAAAACTCACATGAAATGTTTTGCTATCGATGATGCATGTTGCTACTCTAAGCAAACTCGTCATGATTATCCTATTTCTTCTACTTCTGTAGTCACATATTTTATTTGATTTATTATAATTTCTAGGGATATTAATGTAATTCTTTTGCTTTTGTGGTTACATTTTTTGATTTAATTCATTATAATTTGTGGGAATTTTTGACTGAGTTATAATTTTTGTGGTTACATAATTTTTTGACTAGGGATGGAAGCAGAGGGAGGTAGCAAAGGGAGGCGTAAATGTTGGTCCATTCATGAAGAGAAGATGCTAATCATCGCTTTGAAAGAAATCTCTTCTACTGGTTGGAAGTTGGAGAATGGCTTCAAGACAGGGTATTTGACTGAGTTAGAAAAAATTATGAAATGAAAAATTCTAGGTACGGATTTGAGGTCGAAGCCACATATAGAATCAAAAGTTCATGCTTGAAGAGCTGTGTATGCAACACTGTCGACAATTCTATCAAGATCTGGTACTGGTTGGAATGACTCTAGTCATCAAGTTGATGCTTCTATTGAAATGTGGGATGAGTTAGAAAAGGTAAGAATTTTGTCAATGTGTTTCTTGTACTTGTTTTTTTTTTTTTTATCTCAATAGAGATTTTTTTGTATGACTATTACAAATGCTAGCAAAGTGAGGGGTAAATCTTTTCCATTTTACTCAGATTGGTCAAATATTTTCGGAGAAAACGGGATGGACTACCACACTGTTGCAGAAGTCATGGCAGCTTCATCAAACACATCTGATTTCAATGTTTTTATTGGTGAAGATCCAATATTACCGGATGAGCCAATTTCTGGGTCAGTTCGAATGGAGATGGGTCTTCTACAGCATCAAAAGATCCAACACCACCATCTTGTAAAAGAAAAAGTCGCTTAATTAGTCCAATGGAGAAACTCATTCAAGTTATTAGTGAAGGCTTCAAGGATCAAAAGGTGCAATTTACCGAGGTATGTGCACGATTTGGAAATAGAATTTGAGAAAGATGAAAAGAAGGATATGGTTGTTGGATTGATACTAGCAATGTAGCTCTAAATGTCATTGATGGAGCGTCATGAAGTAATAAAAGTAATTATGGAGGATCATACATTGCTGAAATTATTTTTTAGTCTGAAAGAACCTTAAAGAATCACCTTCGTGGAAGAAATTTTAGCAAAACTACATGTTTGAATTCCCTTGTATCACTTTTGATTTTAGTTAAGTAACAATGTCTTTTGTTAGTAATGGATCATGATCATAAATTTTGATTTAGTCCCAAGCTTACTTCTAATAGTTTTCTTTGAGCAATGTAGCGCATGCCAGCAACTCCCAAGGAGTCAGATATAGAAAGTACAGTAGCAAAGGATGAGGAAAAAAGTACACAAAATCTAAGGAGATAAAAAAGGAGGATTTTGAACAAAAAAGAAGACAAGATGGAAAGAAAAATGAGATCTCTCCATTGAAGCACACAACACAGTTTTCTGGAGAAGATTTTTTTTTAGAGGGAGGGGGGGAGGGAAGAAGAAAGACGATCCAGAAGAACAAGTTTCCCTTTTGAAGATTTTCTTTCGTTCTTGATGAACATTGTTCCTAGTTGAGACTAGTTTTAGTTTTCCTATGTGAACAATTTACTATTTATGCTCTATTATGCATTTTATGTTGTTATTTAACTTTGAGAAAAAAATGTTTCTTAGAATGTATTATGAAAATACTTTACTTTCCCTTGCTATGAGTGACTAAACACTGAGAGGGGTGACTTGGGGCAAAAACGGTATAATGTACTAGTCAATCATTTGACCTTGCTAATCATGGATCACACCAATTTTTTTAACAAATCAAGATAGATCTAGAAGGGGGAAGTAGTGACACTCATTTTCAAAATCCTAATTAGAGGCAAACCAAAGATTAGAGGGAAAACACGAGTATGGGTAGACCTAGACTTTTGTTTGTTAGATGTATGATTTGTGGTATATATGAGGTTATTTTAGTGATAAGCATGTAAGCCCTAGGAGTCTCAAGGCACACACATCTCATTTAGGTACAACTAAGTTCACAAGTTTGGCACTTTTCTTTACTATTCGTTAGTCTTAGTAAAGACCAAATTTATCAACATGACACTAATTGCATGCATTGAATTTCACATAGCAAGCATCTAATTCCTTGTGTTCGACCCTAGTTCACTATGTTCATATTTTTTATATGATTTGATGTGAATTAGGTTTATCAATTTTATTTGATAGTAAAATAATGCAAATTAACGATATTGAATATTTTTTCATTTATCAGATACCCAACAAACTTTGTTTTTGGAGTTACATTCTATTATTCTACTTCCTGATGATGGTTTGGACTCTGACATTGATCTTGCTCTGATGGTTTGTAAAATCATGTTCATGGAAGTGGTTTTCTCCTACTACCATTCTTGTTGATGATTCGTGTGTTTCAATGAACTCTTTGATTATTATTTTCTTTCACTTCATTCTTTGATAGTGTTTTTTAATCAGTGGGCAATGTTTTGTTTCTATTGATAAGGAGAGCCGGTTAAATGCATTATTCACTGTGGGGTTTCGTTGTTTCTATTGCTTTTCTCTCCATTTCCTGACTCCCCAGACTTGGTGGGGTGAAATTGTAAGCTCCATCTCCTTTCGAGTAGCATCTTTGCGCATCCACCACATCACTTTGTGCAGGAAGGCAACTTGGGGTTGGTGCTTGGTATTATTGTTCCATGCTTTTTTTGTGATAAAAATTATATTATATGCATTTTTTAGATACAAAAAATAAATATAATTACAAATGAGAAAAAAAAGATATTAGAATGTAAAGACTATATTATATAAGTATAAAATATAATTACAAATGATAAAAGATATTAGAATTTAAATACTATATTATAGAAGTATATAATTACAAATGATAAAAGATACTAGAATTTAAATACTATATTATAGAAGTATATAATGACAAATGATAAAAGATACTAGAATATAAAAATGATATTATATAATTTTTTTAGATAACAATTTATAGATGATCATTTTGCTCCATTGATTATTTCAAAGGTTCTACTAAAACTCTCCCCTAGCTCTTCCAAGATGTTCAAAGGTACCTAATTTGCATGTTTATAAAATGAAGGCTTTTAGTTTTCAAGTGTTGAAGTTCATGGAAGTGTATTACATTAGAGAGGTGATCCACATGGAAAGCAAGTAAACTCATTGTGTACTTGGTTAACGACATCAAACACTTTGATGTAAACAGGTATTTGAAGCTACTTTTGATTGGTGCGCGAAATAGAAATACTAAAATTGTGGAAATCATTTAAATCATGAAGTATGGCACTAAAAGCTGCCTTCCTTCTAGTGAATGCATTTGTTTTGTCTGATAACCAGAAAATAGTATCAGGAAGGGTTGAACATTAAAATAAAAAAATGACTGGCTGAATTAGCAAACAGCTATACATCACCATCGAACTGAAATACATAATGATAATAAATGAAGTCCGTTGCAAGCAAACTAGGAAGGAGCATTGATGTTACACTATACATGAATGATAGACTATTACACTAGACATGGAGATAATCCTAGAAATTAAGACATTACTTTGTTGCAATAAACTTTCGAGAGGATCATCCGAATCAGTGATTCGAATAATGTTGTGGAGAAGTGCACATGCCAAAATAATGAAATTGAGTATATCCACATTGTAAAAGCAACTATCTCGAAGCATCCCCTAACGTATTTTCAGTAAACCAAAAGTTCTCTCAATTATATTCCTTGCTTTGGAGTGTCTCAAGTTGAATAATTCTCTTCAATTTTGGGGTGCTAAGTTACCGTTGCCCCATTCTTTCAAGTGATATCGAACTCCACGATTGGGCGTAAGAAATCCTTCACAATTCATATAACATTATCACATAGATAATAATTTCTTGAAATAATTTGATAAACCAATTAAAAAATTACATGAAGCTATTATGATCTTAATGAGATAAAATACTCCATATAATAGCAATGAACAAAAATATACCTCGAAGAACATGAAATTCATTGTTCCTTGTTAAAACATCTTGTAAAACTTTGCTATCTGCAACTGATCCTTCCCATCCAGATAACACGTATACAAATCTCATGTGTATATCACACACACCAAGTACGTTTAAACAAATGTATCCCTTTCTACTGCAATATCGGCCTTGTTCATCGACACGCACTTTTGCCTGAATGAATGTTCCATCCAAAGCTCCAAGCACCCCTGCCATTAAAAAAAAAATGAAGAACCACATATAATTCAAATAAAAACACATGGATGCTCACCACAAAATATTTTCAAGGAGTTTCTTCAAAATTTGTTGTCACGAGTCGGATGGGGTATAGTTTTATTATAGTCCTCAAAACCTCATAAAAGTATTTATGTATTGTGTGCTTTGATCTAATGAAATCATGAGATTGAATACATACCTTCTTATGATGAGATAAAACTCTCAAAAATATAGATAGTTTCTCAGGTATAGACACATGCTTTGAATTCATTAAACCACCAACATTTTCTAACAAACTACACAATCTACCGAAGGCATTTCTAGTCATTCGCAAATTATCCAAACAAGCAAAATCACTATAACCAATAAGATGCTGAAGATGCCAAGACTGCATATTCATTCTACCAATCATGGAGTACTTTCGTTTTTTACTTTTCTGATTTTGTTCATCTTGCCCTAAAAAAAGAGCAAGTAATAGGCACAACCAAATATAACGTGAAAAAATGGTTTGTTGAAGAATAAGGAAACAATTTCTATTTTTACAACGATATTAGGAAATTTCTATTTATCAAAAAACATCACAAACTAAAAACTCATCCTACAACAAAAGCCCATTAAAATACAGAGTATGGTTAGAAAATAAAAAAACATTTCATGCTTGAATTACCCACATAACATTGAAATGAAATCACAAACAAGAACTCACCAGAAGCATTGAGACTTGAATTGTAAAGAAATCGAGCAGTTTTCTTGCTAGAAAATTCAACTTAAATAGCATTTTGGGAGAATTTCAATGGCACTGGTCTGCATAGAGGGAATATCAATTTTCTCACTAGGAACACGAGGCTTTATGATGGGATTTGGAGAAAAGTAATTATGTCAATTAATAAGGGTATAATGGTAAAAATCTCATTAAAACCAGAATTTTAATATACCCAATCAAACACACATTTTATTATCCCTTATAAAATAAACTATCATACCAAACTAATTAAACACACCCATTTGAAGGTTTTATTTTCCTTAGTTTCTAAAAACACTTCAATACTAAACATCATACCAAATGAGCCATAAGGGTTAGGTACACAAACAATATCATGTGAAACGAGTGTTGGTCGTGACATTTGATATTAGAGACAAACTTGGACTTGTGCCAATAGGTGAAAAAGGCATGAATACATTGATGAGAAAGAATGTGTTGGCTGAGCCCGTTGATCAACAATTGAGATCATGCATCAAATGCTTCATAGGAAAGCAAATAAAGGTGGCATTCAAAAGAAGACATCCATGTAGAGTCAAAGAGATTTTTAATCTAATTTATTTGGATGCATGTGCTACAAAGATCACATCACTTGGTGGGGCTCAACATTTTGTGACCTTTATTGATAATCAAAGAGATGAATATTTGACATCAATTTACTATAGTAAAAACATCGAAGTTGAATGACTTGAAAAAAAGAATAAATCAAACTTTGATGGAAAGAGTGAGATTTTTCTTTCATACTCAAAGTTATCTAAAGTGTTTTGTGGAAAAGCTATTCGTATAATACTATATGTTCTAAATCTTTCACTATGTATGCCTTTGAGATATAATGTGCCAAAAAAATATATGGTCTGAAAAGAAAGTCTCATATGATCATTTGTTGGTGTTTTCTTGCATGACATTCATTCATATTTCAAAGGATGAACAATCGAAATTGGATTTTAGGACACATGAATGTGTGCTCAATATTATGACCAAGATCAATTTGGGTTTTGATTCTATGATCCTATCTCAAAAAAAAAAAAAATCATTAGGAGCCAAGATGCTATCTTTATTGAGTATGAAACCATGAAAGATATTCTGAAACCTAGGAATGCTGTCTCTCATAGAAACGAAAACTTCACAGATGTATGAGTGATATCTTCTACAATGGTGCCAAATATTAAGAAGGTGATTTTGAAGCTCATGTGTTTGATAAAACCCATGATCATGAGGAACTAGAGATTCCAGATAATGGAGATGGTGTGGTTCAATAACTATCAAGTATTTTCAAGGTTCTCTTGTGGAAACAAGATCGGAAAGACTTAAGCAATACCAAAGAGTTTTTTGTAAGATGAGTTTGTAATACTCATTGACAAAAAAGCACCTGAGAGCTTTTAGGAAACTATGGAAAGCCAAGATAAAAATCTTTAGATGGAAGTTATTGAAGAAGAAATGAAGTCTTTGATTGAGAGCAATATGTTTCAACTAGTGAAGTTGCTAGAAAATAGGCACTAAAATGCAAGTCGTTTTTCAGAATCAAGCATTCTAAAAATAGCTCTAAGCCTTGATACAAGCATGTTGGTGGTGAAGGGATTCAACCAACAAAAAAGAATCAATTATAATGAGATATTTGCATCCATTGTAAAGATGATATCTGATAAACGAAAATTCCTAATGTCGTTGCAAAAATAGAAATTTCGTTATCAAATAAATTTATAAGTCATAATCTACACAAAATACAAATTTAGAAAACTTGTATAGTGGATTTCAGGGTCAATCACGAGGAGCTTGTGCTTGCTAAGTATTTTAGTAAATGTATAGTTCGGAATAACAGTAAGTCTTAGTCTAAGCTCGCACCAACATCGGTAAACAAGTCGGTAAACAAGATCAGTAAACAATATTAGATCTTAATGCTAAAGGTAACAATGATTGGTTCTAACTCAAAATTATACGAAGATGCCTTAAGGATCTACAGGTGGTATGGTGTTAAAATGTCTAACTTAGATTACCATGTTCCTACACTCACAACTTCAAATAACATAAGTCTACTCAGGTCATTTGTCATATTTTCGGCTAAGCTAGTTCTCAATGTCATCACCAACCTTACAATTAGGTCTACCTGCATGCAAAGTGTATAGAACTAAGTCTACACGGTTCTACTGGTTCTACCCTGGACTAACATCTACGGCGCCCGCCTTGATTTGTTAGTCTACCTCTAAACCAAGCTTCTGAGTTGCAAAGTTACTTGTTCCCCTCCTTAGGTCTACCCATGGAATAATAGAAACAAGAATTAAAAAACAATAATGAATTTTATTAAGAATCCTAGACCCACACCATCATGTTTAACCTCAAGACATCCCTAAGGTTCTAGCTACTCATATTTGGAAAGTAAAAAGTAATGACATTAACATAATACAACGAAAATGTCAAGAACATCGTGAAAGAGTTGGTTGCAGAAACTGAAAACATCAACAAACGAAAATAAAGCAGTAAGAGTTCTAGTTCATGTCTACTACTGTTCCCGGGTCGGAACAGTAGCGTTGGACTGGGCTCTGATGCTGTTCTTGAGGATGAAGTTCTTCTTTTCCTCTCCTGGTTCATTACTCATCGTGTTGAGGGGAGAAGCCCCCTCGTGCACTCCCCGTGCTACGCGTTCTCTCTTTTTCCAAAACTATCTCCCCTCCTTTACTCCATTGCACTATTCCTAACACCAGCACTGTTCCTGGTCTGAACCTGTAGACTGTGGATGGCAGAACAATGCATTATGTCTCCTCTTTTAATGCTGCTCATTCTTCCAAATCTCTACATGCACGAAATTCATGTTTCCTCTCTGATTTTAGAATTTTGTTGCTGATCTAGAAAAAATGTTAATAACATGGAATGGGCTAAATCAAAGGATTTAGCTCATTAACACATAAAATCACATTATGTCCTCAAAATTTGGTAAAAATACTAAAAACTATAAGATAAGCACTTAAAATATGATTCAAAAGCATAATTTTCTTATTCTAATGATAGAAAAATTCGTGTGTTATCAATATCCATCTGGATAATGCTAGGGTTATTAGCAAGTCTCAATTTAGAGATTGAGCAAATGGATACAAAGATGATGGTCTTAAATGAAGATGTAGAAGAAGACATTTATAAAGAACAATTTGAAGGCTTTGTGGAAAAATAAAAAAAGAAATATAATTGTAAATTGCATAAAAGTTTGTATAGATTGAAACAAGCTTTGAAATAGTGATACAAGAAGATTGCCTTGGTCATAGAGAAGCATTTCTTCCAAAAGATAAAGTGCTCACCGTTGTATGTTCTTCAAAAAGTTCACGAATGATGACTGAGATATTGTTGCTCAATGCTGGTGAGATGCTGATTATTAATCATTATACTTGAAGAAAGATATGAATAAGGAATTCTCGATGAAAGACTTGGGACCAACAAACCAAGATTCTTGGCATGAGAATCATCAGTAATAGAAATATCAAGAAGATATGACTGTCTAAAGAATAGTACATTGAGAAGATGCTTGAAAAGTTCAATGTGATAAAAGTCACTACAATTAGCTATCCTCTTGTTCATCATTTTAAGTTGAGCAATAAGTAATGTCTATCAATCAATGAAGAACAAAAAGCTATGATGAACATTCCATATTGATAACACATGTTTTTAATGTGTTAGGACTAGTAAATGAATAACATTATGTTATAAAACTTGAATTTTATAACATTCACCTCTTTCAAATCTCTCACCTTTTCCTTGAGAATTGTAGAAAAGAATCTTACGCAACATGTCTGCAAAACGCCAACATCAGGGTACCACCACTACAAAATCTAGCAAAGAAGTTGCCAATGACAGTAGCCAAATGAGAAAAGCTAAAGAAACAGGAGCATAAAAATTTCAAAATATTGGTGGAATTTAGTCATCGATGTTGATTCAATTCTAGAAAATTTTATGATGTTTACTTTGTGTGATTTGAACCATCCTTCTTACGCTAAATTGATGTATGAATTTGTTTCCACTTTCTGTTATGAAAGCCAAAAACTGTGCTTACGCCAGAGGAAATTCCCTTTAGAATGTTAAGAAATGATTTTTTATTTTCAATTGTTGAATAGAATGTACTTTTAGGATTTTGTTCAAAACAACATGTTGAATTGCATGAATTTGCTACTTCCCTATTTGATTATCCTGATGATTTCGATGCTGAGGATATATATGGAATTTTAACAAATTAACATGTTATACAATTTAAATCTACGGGGATGAAAGCTGATCTAGTCACAAATCCTACTATACAATATGTTCACTTGCTTATTTCTGCTGTGCTTTTCAAAAGAACATTAGGATTTAATTCTTTGTATAAACATGAATTGTTTGTCATGTGGAGCTTGCTGCACAAGAAATCTTTGAATCTAAGAGCGATTTTAGTGGAACAGATGAATAAAGGTTATCGGAAGAATACTATAAACCATCTTTGGTTCAATAATGTTATCACTCTTCTTGCTCAAAAGTTATGCTCTGATAAATTTTTGAGTTAGAGTCTTCCATGTGAAAATGAAATTATCTCCTTTTAATGCACACTTTCTTAAAATTGTTGGACTAATTCAAATTAGAGGAGGAGGTTTTGTTTTTAGGCCTCTAGCAGGGTTTTGTGAGAATGCACCTCAATAGAAGGAAAAAAGGAAGCACCTCTCAAGGCCTAGAAAAATTGAAAAATGAGAAGAAATGCTAGTGTAAGGAAAGGATAGACATGGTTTATGATAGGCTTGGGGATTTGTTACGAAAAGTGAAGGAATTGAAACACAGAGTGAAAGACTCCTCATTGGTCAAGTAACAACTGCTGCATTTGCTTTTTTTATTTTTATTTTTATTTCCTTGTTGTTAGTCTAAGTTAAGAATAATTTTGTATCTTGGTATTAGGATTAAGAGAATTTTGTAAACTAAGGAATTTGCATACACATGTGTGATGTTTTCCATAATGTATAGGATGCATGAATTTTGCTATAGCTGTTTGTACACCTGTGAGCATGATTTAGTCTGATTATTTTCGTAAGATAGCAACATGTGCGATGGAGTCTGATTTGTGAATTTGAGATTTTTTTATGTGAACTAACATATGTTGTTAGTTCATGGATGCTGGTTGTCGAAAAATTCAAAAAAAGCAGGGCATGGAAATGAGGGTTAGAAAAGCATCACATAAAAACGATGATACCCCATGTCTTAAAAACCAACACACAATTAAAATGTGTAGACAAATCTAATATTGTTGTAAAATAATGTAATAACACATGGTTTTCAGTGTTTTAGCACTAATAAATGAGTAACATTATATTATGAGACTTGAATTTTATTAAACATTTTTGTGATTTTGCAGTTAGCAACGTATTTATGTGTTTTTATTCTAAATTGGGATTAAATCCTGGATTTAATTACAATCTTTGTTTTAATCACCTTCTTTGAGCAATGCACCACGTTATCTATAATGCAAATCCCTATGAAACGAAAGTGTACATTGAAGATGGAAGGAGGATGATACAAAAGTTGAAAAATAGAAGACATCAAATCCTAAGGAGGTAAAAAAAATGAATTTTAAATATGATGAAGAAAGAGAATAGGGAGACCACTTTGAACAACATGCAACAATTCTTGGGAGGGGGGGGAGTGGGGGGTGGGAGAGATTGAGAGAAAATTATAGAAGAATCCAAAAAAACAAAGGAGACAAAACTAGGAACAAAACTTAATTTTGAAGATTTCCTCTGTTTATAAAGAATATTACTCAAAGTGTGGAGTAGATTAGGAATACGATTTTAGTGTTTTGTTGAAAACTAATTTGCTTTCGTGCTATTGTTTATTGTCTTTTTGTTGAGTTGTGACATGAATATATGGATGATGATGTTCTATGCATTAGTTTTATTTTTCTTTTTTATGAATAACTAAGTATAAAGTGGTGTCTTATGACAAAGAAGGATAAGCAAGGTCATTGTTTACTAAACCACACTTACTGCATAATCACACTATTTCTTTAACAAACCATGATAGATTCAAGAGGGGTAAGTATGATTTTCATCATAAACAATCCTAATTAAAGGTAGATAAAAAATTAAGGAAAAACAAGGTTTTAGTTAGACTTGAACCTATGTATAATAGGTGAATGATTTATGATTTGGGTGAAATAGTTGTAGTAATTAGTATATTATCCCTAACAATCTCAAGGCATCACTTTATTTCTTTCTAGGAAACAACTGAGTTCATTAGTTTATTGCTTTGTTTTATTGTATTTGATCATAGAACAAAATTAGTATTATCTTAAACTTAATCTTCAAACGTGAAAAAAACATAATGCATTAGCTTTTACATAGCAAAAATATAGCTCCTTATATTCGATCCTGATCTACTATACTTGTATTTGTTTTATGATTGAGTGTGTATTAGGTTTATAAATTTTATTTGATACATGAATTTACATTTTTAACAATGTGTAAAATTTCCGTTTATCACATATTTATCAGTTGTTGGGAGTTTGATGTATGCCATGGTATGTATCAGATCAAGTATCGCTTATGTAGTTAGAGTTATGAGTAGATTTTTGTTTGGTCCAATAAAGTACCATTAGTTTTTAGTAAAATAAATTTTCAGATATATACAAGGATCTTTAAGCATGTATTTATACTTTTGAAAATGAGGAGCTTGTTGAAAGGATATATATAGATGTTGACTTAGCTAGTGATATTAATAGTAAAAAATCAACATCAAGATATTTGATTACATTCACAATGAGATTTGTATCTTGACAAACAAGATTATAAAAGTTTGTTATTCTATTTTCAATAGAAGTAGAATATATTATAGTTATTAAAACTTTTAAGAAAATAGTATGAATGAAGAAGTTTTGTAGAGAAATTTATGTAAAGCACGAGAAGTATAAGCTATTGTTTAATAGTTTATATGCTATTTATCTTGTCTGACATGCTTCATTTTATTCAAGATCAACGTATATTGATCATTGTTATCATTAGATTATGAATGTTCTAGAGGAAAAGCATGTACACTTAAAAAAGATTCATACAAAGAAAATTAAATCTGATATGATGTCAAAGATAGTTATAAAAGAAAGGTTTGAGTTCTGTATAATAGTCGTTGGGTTAATAAGCTCGCCCATGTGTTGGAAGGGGAGAATTGATGAGTTTCTCCTCATATGAGACCCACAAATTTTATAAAAAAGCATGATAGATTGTAGGTATATAATTTGTTAAGTTTAGATGCTCATTACTTCTTTAAATAAAGAGAAAATCTCCCTACTCCATATTCTATTTGAGTGAGTTCTAATATTTAATAAAAACTCAAGTCAAGTTCGAAAGTAAAATAGAAAAATAAGAATGATATTATTTTTTTTATTTATGTTTCTTATCAGAAAAAGAATAAAAAATTTGATAATTTACTAAAATAAATTTCTTTATATTTATTGTGATAAATAGTAATTTTTTTCTTAAAGTTAAATATACACCTAATCCTTATTTTAAATTGAAACATACAAAATTGTAATTTTTTTATTTTTTCGATCAATTTA
Organism: Utricularia gibba; assembly: GCA_002189035.1. Taxonomy (NCBI): domain Eukaryota; kingdom Viridiplantae; phylum Streptophyta; class Magnoliopsida; order Lamiales; family Lentibulariaceae; genus Utricularia; species Utricularia gibba. Next base: position 2,787,520 of record NEEC01000014.1, on the reverse strand, counting down.
TCCGATTGATTTCACTTCTACATAATACCTTTCACAATATTTTGTGAAAAATAAAATGTTTAGTCAAATTGGTCACTCTTATGCCCCAGTATTTTGCACAAGTACATGATTCCAGTTTCAAAGTATTAGCATAATGTTAAAAAACCATTATATGAGAGGGATGTCGCACAATATTAACTATTTGGAGTTTCTGAACTTACGAAATATTAGAAAGCTTTGAATATGAATCCGTTCGGGAGTAACGTGTACCGAAATGCCCCAATTTTAAACCGTTCTCCATCCCCACTCTGAGTGGTGGGGTGTAAAGCATAGAAATTTGCATCATGTCTGGATGAATAGAAATGGGAGCCATTACAAGATTGGGTACATTCATTCAACTGGATCCCTCCTTGTCGCCAGATTTACGAAAGACGAGCCCATCCTATTTGTCAATTTGGTTGAGCTTCCCCAGACCATTGCACCGTGGACACACAATCTGAGCCACATCCTTCCTTGCTGCGTTCGCACTCAGGGTCGCCCCCGCTTTCCTCACGAAACCGGCGCCGTCACACTCGGGACACCTGAAATCAAACCAAGCGAACGGGAGTTGGCAATTTCTACCTCTCTATATCCGATTATCAGTCCTAATCGACCAAATAGAAACGCATATGATTAAGCTGCTTCCGATTTGATTATCTCACTCACAGGTCTTTGCGGGAGAAGAGGATTGGAAAAGCGGTTCCGATCAATGCAACCACCGCAGCACCGGCGATCAGGTAGGTTGTTCCCTCAGAGGATACATCACCGACTGCAGCCACCACAGTCGGATTCTTGGTGGTTCTTGAAGAACGCTTCGGGCTCCATGACGTTTTCGCGCCGCAGCGGAGGAATGGAGATAATTTATCGGAGGAATTCGCAGCGGAAAGGAGATGCACATGGGGAACTAGGGATGCCATTGGCAGTCGTCGTGATGGATAGCGCTGATCCAAGTGTGAGTTGTGATGATCGTGGCTCGTTTTATGGGCGACCCGACGAAGATAAGGCGGGCCCCGTGTTAATAGCTTTGATGGATCCTTATCTTAAAACGTATTCCTCCACTTTCGTCCACGCAGGATTCATTGGGCCGAACCCGAACCATTCCATGCTTAAATTGCTTAAAAATGCCCATAGGAAAAGAGAAGCCCAACTGGGAACCATCTTATTTCTTGGATCTGGGTTTTGCGCCGCGGCAGGAGGAAAACGGTTAAGCGGAAGAATGATGAGGCTCGGAGCTAGAGTTTCGAGAATTTTGAAAAATGGGATATGCTCGAGACTTCCGGAGGCTCTGCCGACGCCATGTGCTGCCGTCAGATACTTATCTTACAGGGACGGGAGTTTTCCATCCAATCCTGTAGCTATTGAGATGATAAAATATGCCATGGGGATTGCCCGTGCAGACAAAACGGGTAGCGAAAATCATGATACTGCTTATGATTGTGAACTTTCGCTAACTTTTTGATTCGGACTTGATTACGTGGAAACGAATGTGTCATTGCAGAAGAAGCACTTTCCCGCGGGTTATTGATATTGGAACAGTGTGAATCCACTCAGACGGATGATAATTCTAAAGGCCTGGTCGAACTTGCTCGTTCTACGCTCTTCTTTGAAAGGCATTTTCCTTGACTTTGCTTCTCGAATTTTTTTCTAAAGGAACTTGTTCTTATTCTCTTGTTTAACGAAATAGAGGATCATATAAGGCAGCTATTGAGAGGCTTGGAAAAATTCAAGACTTTAACATGTCCTCTATTGCTGTTAAGAGTAAGGTTAAGTGTATGCTCTTTTTCTTCCCTTTTGACACCAAATGACATATATATCTGCGTTTGCTGTAAGTTGCTGCTTCTGAAGCTATGGCGGGAGTTTACCTGGAGCTTCATCAGGTAAGCGTTTTTGGGTAATAAGGATGTTTTTTTGTAGTAGTAGCATAGGTGCTTCCTGATATGGGTATTTTCTGATTAGGAGGATGCTGCATCGGTTGTTGCCGATCTTGCACTAAGGCTACTTGGCACAGTTCGTTTAGAAATACGAGGCATCGGTGGCTTTGATGTGCTGGAGCTTCGTGTTAAAGCTCTAAAGGGTCTTATCGAGCTTCTATATGGAAATCTTAACTCAGGCAAGGAATGTGGAAAGGGATAGGTTTTGGACAGTTTCTTATCATATATTGATTCATATTATGTCCTTTCAGCACAGTTTTTTGAGGGATGAACAATGAAAGAACTTTCACTGGTGAGGATTCACTTACATAGAAGGTTATTCATACATTTGTGTCGTTACTCACTTGGTTAATAAGTGACATGCAGGGAATGCTACCTTATCTTATGGCGTGTTCCTTCATGGAAAGAGGGATTTCGACGCTGCAAAGGAGTTGTATCAGAAGGTGATTCATGAGATGCCTGGAATAAAAAACTTCAGCAGTCCAAACAATCTTGGAGCTTGTAACATGACGCAGGAGGAAATTGCCATCTCAGCTGCTTGTGCACTGGGACAACTTGAGGCCCATACTGGGTAATTTGATGAATGTTATTGCATCACTCCAGTATCATAAATCACAGATTGCCATTTCTGATGCCTGTACTTCTTAAGGAAATTCAATGAAGCTGAGGAGCTATTGACGGCAGCATTAAAGCAAGCAGAGGCGCACTTTGGTAAGATTTTCTTGTTTATCGTGATTCTCCAGGCATTATGTAATTTACTTTGCCTGGCACAGGATCTCGTCACCCGAAGGTTGGTGTAATTTTGACCTGCATTGCTCTCATGTACAGATTGAAAGCAGTGGCAGAGCACTCAAGCTCGCTCTTAGTTCAGGAGGTCTGACAAATTGTTTATTCTTGGTTGATCTCCAAGAAATCTTAAAACTTACTGATAATTTCTCACCTATGTTGTACAGGGTCTTTTCCGAAGGGCAATCGAGCTTCTTAAAGCTCCACCGTTGGATGCTGATGGTATGTAATATTACCCTATCCCTGACATCTTTCATTGAGAATATCAACGTTCATTCGTTTTACAGGTTCGAGTACCGTTTTTACCAAAAGAGACATAATTGCACTTGCTCGTGGTTTGTCTCACCTAGAATGCCCATACTGTATCATTTTTCTTGTTAGTACATTCAGATTCATCCTAACTTTTAAGTTATGCTATTGAAGGTGGGTACGCAGATGCACTTCTAGTGCAGCAGATGAGAAAAGAAGAAGGTGAAAAACTGAGGAAGTGGTCGGAAAGCGCATGGGGCAACCGTTGGATGTCTCTGGCTGAGGCGTTAGAATTTTCAAATACTTCTCCCAAGGTACCCGTTATTGACACCAGAATATGCAGGGCCATCTAAAGTAGACCAGGCATTTAGCATATATTATATATATATTGACTGCTTTCTACATTTTGTCACAGTACTTCTGTCTATATAACGATTGGGTTTTGTCATTCTTCTCCCCTCTTCCTTTTTCTGCTTGTTCTTGTTGAGGGCTTGCCATCTTTCTCCATCTTCATGGGAGGAAATCCCATGGCGTTGCAGTCGCCGTCGGACTCGAACATTTCTTTCCTCAGCACGGTTACCGGACTCGTAGGGGCGAACCGTATGAGGGCTGAACCATTTGCATCCTTGTCTACCTCCATTAGTTTCTTCTCCCGCATGATACTTTGACACCTTACCAGATCACCCTAAAACGAACCCACGCTGTCATTGAACTTCACATCAGCAGGTCAATGGAAGAGTTCTTGTGAAAGCTCATTTACCTTGAGATTTTGTGGTATGATGGCACCCAGCTGCTCCAGTGAAGCACCATTTTTCGAAGGGAACATATCTTGGAATGTGCATCTGATGGCTGATACAGTTACAATGCATGGCCGGAAATCCAAAAACGACGGATCTGTGACGGGTTGCTATAGCTGATGAGTTCCGGAACGAGTGTGTATCTATCTCTGCATGAAGATTAAGAATCAGGTCACCTGAAAGAGTACCCAGAAGGCGGCGAGTAACGTGTTTCGTGAAATCACCGACGAGGGTTCCGTCGATGGACTTGACAAGCAAATGGATGTAAGAAAAGGGGGTGGTGGAGTCGATTCTCCAGCCCAGCGTCTTCAACAAAGTCAGCTCCATCCTCTGTATCAGACTGGGAGCAAACGCGTTCTCCTGACCCTCCATCTGCATTCACCGGCACCGCTCACATCAGTCCAAGATCGGATTTCCGCGGGAATAAGCTCCGGGAATGTCTACACAAACCTGAAAATCCTGCAACGGATGAGCAGTCGTCTCTGATAGCTTGGAAGCGACAGTCAAGCAGGCCACGGCAAGCAGTTCGAACATCCAGCGCTGCCGACCCTGACATTCGTTCATGCATCAGTAAAGCTGCCATATTTACCCGTAAAGAAGAAACAGGTTTTTGTGGCTCTACTTGGCACCGGGTGAGAGAAATAAACCGATCCAGGTAATTGGTTGCGGTAAAAACCGTTCCGACAGAGAGGTTCATTCTCGTTTGTGACTACAACAGAATTGCACAAGTTAGCATCAACAGAGCAGAGCAGTCAAAGCAACAAGCCATTGTGTGCGAGTAATCGTTACCCTGAGAATCCAAGAAACAGCCCGAGACCTGGAGATTGCGACGGACTCGTTCTCCTGAACGAAACGGGAGTAGCCCTTCTCCGGTAGATGGTTGACCTCTTTGTCCACAAGACACCGCAGAAGAAAGTCATCGTCGTTGTCCGAACCCGAGAAATCGTTTCCAATGCTATCGAAAATGCAGTCATCGTCCTGAGTACCCGCTCGCAAGAAGTCCTCGGCGCACAGCAAGTTTACGCTCTTCTCCATTATTATGATACGCGGGCAGCAGAATGATCGGGTGGGCAGCACGCATGCAGAGTCATGCCCCTGTGCGTGTGCGTATATATAGAGTAGAGGGAGTTATGGGTAGTTGGAGTTGGAGGAAAGCGGGAAGAGGTGTGAGGAGAGGGACACGACGTTCATGAAAAAAGGGTAAATGCGGACAGATAAGAGAGATTCTGGAGCCGTTTGCACGAGGAGGCGTTTAGGGTTTTTATGGTGGCCCAAACCACCGGGCCTACCTTTTCTTTTTGTTTCTTATCTTATTCGCTGGGGCCCCACATCTGCTCAGAGCCTCGGCTGACAGTCAGCCGCACCACCAAAAATAGTGCGTACGGTGCGGTGCGCCCCAATGTAGTGTAGTGGGTACAATACATATTGGGTGGGCAGCAGTAGCACAAGCGGAATTGCTTCTTGGTGCCTCATCACTATTTATGATGGCATGCCCTTCCATATGACCAGCAGCACAGCACAGTAAATGACGAAAATATCCTACCCTCTCAACTGCTTCTTGCTGCCTCATCACTTCAATTCAACCCCCTCTCAACTCAAAATCAGACTTTTAAATAAGCCTCCCACAATGGACACGATTAACAAACTAACAAGTACCTTAAAACAAGTGAAGAGGAGGACGGTGACTCAGCTATCAAATCAACTAACATTTGGCAACTTTTCCTTCAATCCCTCGCTTAATCTAGAACCGTAGGGTCACCATATTAACTCTCAGCTTGGATCTTAACTTTTCAAATTCCTCAATCTTCAATGGATAGGTGATATTTGCTGCTTATGTGACAGTGAATGCAACTTGTATTTTATTATAAGTTGGATCATCACCGATGATTCAGCTTGCCTGCAGTTAAGTGCTTTCATAATTCTAATAGTCCAGAGAACTTGACATGCACATTGAACCACACGTATGAACTTTGCTTCACTTGTGAATAATGTAACCATTGGTTGTTTCTTGGAGAAATAAAGTACAACTCCTCGGCTCATCTTGAAACCATACCATGATGTGCTTTTCTTGTCATCTAGGTTACCTGCATAGTTGCTATTTGTATAAGCTTTGAGTTTTAGCCCTTTCCTCACTCTTGTAAAAAGTATCATATTAAGAGTTCTGTGTAGATATCTTAGTGTTCTTTTCAATCGATGTAAATGAGTATCTCTTGGCTTTTCCATAAACATACTTGGAAAAACCACAACTTAGACAAAAATTTGATCAAGTTCTAGTTAAATGCATCATGCTTTCAATTATTTGTTGGTAGGTTCTTGCATTACTACCTGACCCACTCATTTTTGCTTATACTCCATGATTGTTGTACTTACCATGCTACTTTCATTCATTTTGAATCGTTCAAGAACTTCTTCAGCAAATTTCTTTGATATATGCAGATTTCTTCATCTCTTTACATCACTTCTATACCCAATAATATCTCATTCTTACAAGATTTGTCATATCTCTTTGCTACATATTCTCCTTGACGTTTTCCATCAGTTGTTCATTTATTTTTTATATACAATGAATCATCAAAGTATATATAAGCTATCAATCTGTTTTCATTGCTTTCTTTGTGAATAGGGTATATTCCACAATAGCTTTTCAAACCTAGCATTCAAAAAATGAGTTTCAAGCTTACTAAACCATGTTCTTGGGGCCTAAGTCCCTTGAGCTGCTCAACAAATACATTCTTGTATAACGTTCTATGTAAAAATGTAGATTTAACATTAAGCTGATAAATAATTCGCATTTGATATAGCAATAACCATGGTAATTCTAATGGTATCTAAATGAGCAACTGAGCAAATATCTTAGTAGAGTTGATGCCTTATTATTGTGTAAAATTTTTAACAACTAATATTGTTTTATACTTTTCAAGTTCTCTCCATTTTCTTTTATTTATTTTTCATTTTCTAAAAATTTTGTGAGCTTCCAAGTGTTGTTCCATTTGTAACATCATGGGCTTTTTCCGGTGTTTTTCTTTCACAATTGTTATATTTTGATTGTTTTTTTAAGACAACTAAATTGTGGTATATTCCTGAATCATATTTGAAAAACTAGAAAAAAAGAACACAATTGTAAGTCAATAGTCAATCCAGGAACAATCTACATAGTTTGTAAAAAAAAAAAATCAGTTGAGTTTATGGACATCCAAAATACAAAAATCAAGTGAAACTCTAATTCATTACTAGATCGATGAATCCCCGTGATCTTGTATCAAGAATAGGAGAAATCTAAATTCCAATGCCAATATTAAATATGAATGTGATCAACTCCAGACCATGATAGTAAAAATGTGATCAAAGAGGAGAAAACTTCATGAATCACCGATAACTAACAATACACAATCAAACTCACAAAAGAATCTACGTATGTAGTGTAAGCTCCTACTACTTGTCTTTTTTTTATCCACTCTCAAGTCCTCTTTATTTTAGCATATTCTATTTATATATTAAAAGAAAACAACAAATAGATTCATTTACAAATTAATTCCATAACCCAACAAATATATTATTTGTCTCATGGTCCAATTGCTTCACAATTCTCCTTAATTATATATAAAATAATTTTGAAAATTATAAACATGAAGCAATGATTAAATCAAGGTGCTAACCATGTAGGACAGTAGCATTCAACCACATTTAACTTGGTAGTTATCAAATATTGTCCAAAAAACTAGCCCCAACTAGCAATATCTATAAATAAACATAAATAAAAATATTGAGATTTTGCCTCAAGTTAAAGAATATATTCTCTATCTTCAAAAAAATTCTAGCCATCATGAGTAAAGACTTTAAAAAAAAAATTGAAAACATACATTGACTAGCTCCTTAATTTAAGCCTGAAACTTCATAAGAAAAAAAAACTACATACCAACTTAGAGTTCATTTAGTAGGATGTTTTAATTTATTTGATATTGAATATGAATTAAATTAATTTATATAAAAATAAATGATTTGAAAGTATCAATATGTTTTGTTGAAATTTTTATTTAATAAAAATTCATTATCATATTTTTGATAGAAAAATTAGACTTATATACAATATTATTAAAATATCCAAAATTGATGATTAGAATAATTTTTTTTTGAAAAATAAGGATAATATTGCATTTTACAATCATAGGATTCAGTATATTCACCTAATAGATAAGTTTCTTTACTATGAATTAATTTTTAAATAACAAACATGTGATTAGCATGTGTCATTTAACATAACGTAATTTTTTATGGCTCTTACATCAACTTACAAACCTTTAAGCTAAGATCAAGTTTGATATATCAACAAGATTTTACAAAGCGTCATATCCAAACAGTCTCTAAAATAGAAAAAATGTATATAATTGAAAATTTTTGTAGAAATTGAGGATACAAAGAAAATGCTCTGACTTAATGATTTCGTTTTTGACTAGGTCATGAATAAGATGATGTTAAATTTCAAATTGTACTCCACGCAACTCATGATTGAATATCAAAATAGTACTTTGAGGGATCATCATTGCTTTGTCCTCTCTTTAGGATTGATGATTTTATTTCTTCTATCTACTTCCTCTTTTTGTGCAAAATCAAAATTACAATAATAGCTTACCTTTATTAGAAGTTTATCCTCTGAAATCTTTATACCATTAACAATACAAGAATCCTCTACCTTTCTTCTATTTTTCTCTTAAAGCTCACTCCCTCTGTTTGGAATTCAAATGAATGCTAGTGAAAATTGATCTAAATAAAAATTGCTACCAAACTTGAATACAAATATTATTGCAAGGGCAAAGTAGATTAAATCAATGATTTAATCCACTCTAATAGACAAAATTAATAATACTATTAGAATTGTAAAATATTAGAATTTATACTCAAGAACTTCAAATTTTATATTAAATAATCCTAATTATGTGAATTAAAACACCATAAAAAATATGTGTCACAAGATTGATCCTTCATTTGATGTGCCATCCAACGTAGCTGCATCTGAAGAACCTATAATAGGATAAGGGAGTGTAGTTTTAGTTAGTTGTTTAGCAGTTTTATTTGGATAATACTTATTGTATAGCGTAGCTATATAAACACTCCTATGTACTACTATTGCTATGAGGAAATAAGAGAACAAATTTTCTTCTAATTTGTGCATCAAAGTTTTTTCTTGCAACAAAGTGGTATCAAAGCTACTCGATTCTTGGTTTACAAAGATGTCTAATGATGGCAATCTATCAGTTCCTATCCTTACAAAGGACAACTATGAAAATTGGTGTACGCATAGGGGCTTTATTGGGTGCCTATGAGTGTTTGGATGCTATCACCATCGAAGCCTTAGGATCTAATGCGGCAGTACAATGGAGGAGCAAGAAGGCATTGTCTCTTCTATATCAAACCTTGGATGATATCTTTTTCGAAATGCAGCAGCGACAACTTCTAAACAGTCATAAGATGCCTTGAAAAATTCATTTCAAGGGGTTGATTGTGTGAAAAAGCTGCGATTGCAGATACTACATGGGGATTCTGAAGCTATAAAATAGAAGCGCTGAAAATCAATCACGGACTTTTGTGTTCGAGTACAAGCTATCACTAATCAAATGAATCGGCTTGGGGATAAACTTAGTAATGAAAGAATATTTGAGAAGATTCTAAGATCCTTGTAGCCAAAATTTGATCATATTGTTGTAGTCATAAAAGAGGCTAATAAAGTTAGTGATCTAACAATTGAAGAGTTGTATAGTTCATTGCAAGCACATGGGGATCGCTTGAAATGGAGAGAAGAGCCATCAGATGTTGTGTTTCAAGCACAAGCCATTGCACATAAGGTTGAGGGGATGAAATATTTTAAGTAATCATACCCTAGAGGACTAGGAAGAGTAGGATTACAAGGTCATGGTCGAGGTAGATATTATGAACATCAAATTGATAAATCCTCATCTGAAAATGATAAACCCTCTACTTCATCACACCATGGAAGAGGGAGAGGGAAATCGACATATTGGAAGTCAAGCGATCACAAGAAGGATAAATCTCAAGTTGAGTGTTACACAATTCATAAGCTTGATCATTACTCTTGAGAATGCGAGTCTGGTGCAAAAGCTTCGAACTTCCAAAGCTTCATGGTTGAAGAAAAAATAGAAGTGGAAAATCCAATCTTACTATTTTCTTTAGAGACGAGAAGGCAAATAGGTAGTACATTAATTCAAGAGCAAGTAATCATATGACTTGAAATAAATCCTTATTTTAAGAGTTGGATGAGCCTTATAGTGGGGCCATCTCCTTTGGTGACTCATCCAAAGTAACAATTACTGGTCGAGGGTCAGTTCTTACTTCATTACAAATTGATTCTATCTTGCTTCTTCAAAATATTTTATATGTAGCATTCCTACAATTAAACATACTACGTTTGGGAGAATTCTTGGAGTAGGGGTGTAATATTCAATTGGTTGGTGGAAATCTAACCATCAAGGATGACAACCATAGACCTCTTGTTAATGTTTCGATGTACTCCAATAGAATGTTTGTCTTGACTCTTGATTCTGATACTTATAAATGCATGAAGATGGTATATTCCAGTCCATTTTGGCTTTGACATTTCTGATATGCTCATATTAATTTTGACAACCTTAGTTTCATGAGCAGGAATGATTTGGTTATTGGATTGCCAACAATTTCTCAACCAACATGGCTGTGGAAGGCTGCGTATTCAGAAAGCAAACTAAGAAATTATTCCTAAAGTGTCCACATTCATAGCATGGAATCTTTTTGAACTAGTTCATGAAGATGTTTATGGTCCAATTATTCCAACTTCTAAAGGAAATCACAATTATTTTTACTACTTGTTGATAATTATTCTTGAAAATATTGGATTTATTTTCTAACAAGGAAATCAGAAGTTTTTGATGCATTCAAGAAATTTCAGACCTTGGTTGAGTGATAAAGTAGTATTCTAATTAAAGCTTTTCATTCAGATAGAGGTGGAGAATTTTCTTTCCAAGACTTTTAGGCTTTCTGTGATGAAATTGGATTATGAAGACCTATAAAAGTTGTTCACACACCTCAGAAAAATGGAGTAATTCTAAATTTGATTTGTTGTATACATAGCACCAAGAACATGCCTAAACAATTTTGGGCAGAAGCAGCTCACTATATGGTTTATTTGCTAAATAGAAGCTTTAGTAAAAATATTGCTTGAGCTACTTCTTAACAAGCTTAGAGTAATTTTACCAAAAGTTACTCACAAGTGTTTGGGTGTAGCATATGCACATATACTTAAACAAACAAGATCAAAGCTGGATAATCATTGTAGGAAATTTGTCTTCATTGATTATGACCTCAATTCAAAGGGCTACACACTTTTCAATCATTTGGATAATAAAGTTGTGATTACCAGGAATGTTGAGTTTGATGAATTTGCAAGTTAGAATTGGGAAACCTCCCCAAATGATAATGAAGCTTACATGTTTTTGATGATATTATAGCAGATTCATTAAATCCCTTGAATTCCAGCAACCACCAGAACCAGACGTGCAGTAGCAACAATAGTTAGAGCCTCTACACCAACCTATTGCATCTAATGTGGTGCAAACTGGTTATGTTAGAAGACAGCCAAGCGATCTTAATGATTAAGGCTGCTGAAAAGTCAAGCAGATTATCGTATGCAAAGGCTACAAAACATGTGCATTTCTCTCATTATTGCTTATTTGTGGAATCTGAAAATCTGAGCTTTGAAGAAGCTGTCCATAATTCAAAATGGAGAAAAGCAATGGAAGATGAGATGAATGCTATTAGGAGGAATGAAACTTGGGAGTTGGCCGACAAATCAATAAACAAAGATGTTATTAGAGTCAAATGAGTATATAGAATCAAAAGATATGTTATTGGTAAAATAGAAAAATACAAGGCTAGATTAGTTGTTAAAGGATATAAGTAGAAGGAAGGCCTAGATTTTGGTGAAATGTTCACTCTAATTGCTTGAATGCAAACTATTAGGTTAATTATATCAGTGCCAACTCAACATTAGTGGAAAATCCATCAAATAGATGTAAAATCTGCATTTTTGAATGGGTTTCTTGAACACCACATGCTTGGCATATGCAAATTCACCATTATCTTGTTAAAAATCATTTCAAGAGATGTTCTTATGAGCACAGCTTGTATTTAGAATTAATGAGTATAGCGGAATCCTACTACTATGTTTGTATGTGGATGGTCCAGTATTCACTGAAAGTGTTTCTCTTTTGAGACTTTCAAGCACGCTATGAATAAAGAGTTTGAAAGGAGTGATCTCAGTTTGATGAGTCACTACCTCGCAATTCATGTCAGCAAGAATAAAGAAAGTATCTCCATTTTCCAAAGCATGTTCGCTGATGATACTTTAAAGTGGTTTGGCTTAGAACACTGTAAGCTGAAGAAGCAGCAGAACAACACAAGATCATTAGTTGAAGAAGAACACAATAATTGATTGGGCCTATGTAGGTCATGTATAGTGTACAAAGAAATGAAAAATTGTATAAGTAGAGAAAACATAAAAGTAAATAGATGAGGAAGAAAATTGGATCCACACAGATTCCCTACTCTCATTGCCCTCAACCTTTCTTTATCTCTATTCTTCCTTAATCTTTATATGGTGGGTGAGAGTGGAATGAACACGCAACCTTCAGATGCATATACAAAACCCCAAAAATCACTGGAACTACATTTTTTCTAACCATCATGGATGATTATTCACGATCCATATGAACTTTCCTTCTAGAAAATAAACAAGAGCTTGTTTCCTTATTTCGAGTTTTTATATCCACTCTCCTCACCCATTTATTCACAAGCTACTTTTGGTAATCTGTCATGGCATTGAAATACAAAGAAAAAACATCGAGCTCCTGTTGGGTTTCTCGTAGACACCGTATGTCTCCAAAGCAGCGGAATTTTAAAAATTTTGAGAAACCCCAACGCAGATCTTGGAATACGGTATACATCAGACTAAGGGATGCTAAAATACCTTTCAAATGACTCCGTTGTTCACCAACCGTCAATAGGAGACGGCCTCTATGGTATCCACACGTGGAGCACTCCGTCGATAACCTTCTCAAGGCTCTTGAATGCTGGTCGAATTCCTCAGGTGCTAGTAGAGAAAAACGCCTCCTTGTGGATTAGTCTCTGAGATCACGAAGACCCATGGAGCAGATCTCAAGATTTAAATCTTTTTGATAGATATTTGGTAACATATCAAATCATATCTCCGTAAAGATCTTATCTTGTGGAAATATATATATGTTCCAAATCTTATCTATATATGATCTTTTATTTTGAGTTTAATCAATATTAATCTCAAAATAACTCTCAATTTAATTTATCCACTTTACCAATTACATCTCATGTAATTGTGTCATTCTATTTTATATCGTTGAGTGACTCCACTATTGTGTGTGACCCTATAGGCTTCTTCAATCAAGGCCATAATAATGGATTTATTAATTAACTCTTAATTAATCAAATCCATCATTATCGATCATGAGTGATGTCTAGCAACATATCATGATTCCCAAGATGTAAGAATAATCAGGTGAACTGATTGAGCCTTTCCATGACCAGCCACCATGCAATGAACAGCTTTCATCATACTTATATCTCATTCGATACTAAAACATGGGTGTGTGTCTTTCTGATGTATCGAACTTATAATTGCATTCAAGCACTAACACTCAATGACCTACTCAAACAATTCGAGTGTCATTACCCTGAGCCCAGGACTTACTTTTAGGCTTTGATGCAATTACTTGAGATATGATCTCATCGCTAACATGAGTGATGAATCCTTTATTGATCAATCAACTATCTCCAACCTTAAGGAGTCACATCCCTACTCATCCATACTAGGCAAGCCATGGTTAGGCTCCCATTAGTAATGAGCGAAAATGTGAGCTTAAGATCAAGATAACTTTGTTGACCTCAAGTCTAAGCTTACTTCCACGGCTATCATATTCGAGATCTTGCTACTGACACTTGGTTAGCTTCCCATAGTAGTATCTCGAAGATGAGTCATCCAGTGAATCAATTCTCTAATCGACACCCACACATAGGTTCTAGTAATCTCATTACATCAATTATGAGAACCATTGCCTAAATAATTTAGGGAACTCAATGTGTGTCAGCTTATCCGTATTTGTGATATCCTCATTTCACAAATACTCTAGCTAGGGAGTTTTTAACTTGATCATGAGTGCTTGAAGAATCTCACATTATGATCTCATCATAATTTCTATAGCATATAGATCAAGTAGAGGATTTTATCAATGATATAAATTTGATCACAATTCAAAGTAAATATCATAAGATAAGATTTGCCAATGAGTTGATTGTCTCTAGAACACATACACTAACAGCCCCAATACTGGAATGCATCATGATAATGTCCCCAACAATCCTTGTCCTCAAGGCATCATCACCTATCCCTGTGACAAACTCTCTATCCAATGAAACATTACCATAGAACTGCCATGAATCCCAGAATGTCCTTGAACCTTTACCAATCTCATAAAACTTCGGTTGCAGGCAATAAGGTGAAAACTTTCTCGACCAACTCAATGGGCAAGAATTGGAAGTCTGAAGAGAGAACCATCGGCTTTGCAGCGACGAGCCATCCATTCCCCTCCTCAATGATCCCTCATAACGATAAGGTAATACAATGGCGACATGATCATAAGCCATGATAACTAGATCCTCCATAGCTGCTGCTTTATAGTCATCAAGGGCTGCCTCGATGCACTTCACCAGATAAGTGTATCCAAACACTTCATCAGTGAGGCGGAAGTCTTCCCTGTGTCCGGTTCAAAGAAGGGGCGTGCCACGCAATTGGGAGCACAACATCGTCCTTGTGCGCTACAGGGGATGCAGGGAGCCATTATCATCTTCTTCTATAAAAAATTAGATCCAACAAAAAAGAAACAACATAAGGATCTGATTTGAAGTATATCAAAACTTTGCTGTCCAACTTGGAAAGAAATCTGTTTAGAGAGATAGCCACACCAATGTTCAAGGGCTTACGATTTCCATTGGACAATGAGAATCCATTGCACGACTTGGAAGGGTATCGTAAAGTGTTTGGATGGTTGCTATATTTGGGTTTACATGACTAGATATCACCTTCTATATGCAACAATTGAGTCAGTTTATGAAACAGCCAACTATTAATCATTAGACTGTAGTAAACAGACTATTGAGATATTTGAAGCACATTGAAGATCATGGATTGCATTATATGTGTTCAAGAACTACACAACTGTAGGCATTCTGTGATGCAGATTAGGGAATGTATCTTGAAACTCATTGTTCAGTCACAGAATTTTGCATATTTTTGAGAAATAATTTGATCAATTGAAGAGCGAAAAAATAGACAATTGTGTCTCGTTCTTCAGATGAGGTAGAGTACTAGGCCATGGGAACAATCACTCTAGATTTGTTGTGGATTACATATCTTATGAAGGACATGCAGGTGCTCATTTCTCTAGCCATTCTCTTCTAGACTAATAGGTACTCATTGCACATTACTCATAATGCCTCTTTCATGAACGTACCAAACATCTTGATATAGACTGCCATGTGGTGAGAGATCACTATTTTTTCGGTTTTATATCTCTAATGCATATAGCTACAGGTTCGTAGGTTGTAAATATATTTACATAGTCATTGCAAACACAAGCATTTTTCTTCTTATGAGACAAACTTGGACTTACTATATTCGCAAATGTCTCGTTTGAGGAGGGTGTGAAGAAGCAACAGAATCACACAAGACCATTACTTAAAGAAGAACGCAATAATCGATTGGGCTCATGTAGGTCATGTATAGTGTATAAAGAACTAATAACTTATATAAGTAGAGAAAATAGAAAAGTACATGAATGAGTAAGGAAATTGAATCTACAGAGATCTCCAACTCTCATTGCCCTCAACCTTTCTTCATCTCTATTCTTCCTTAATATTTACATAAGCCAATAGACCAACCAGTGGCTATTAGCTCAAAACTACATTTGAATGATTCAAGTGGAAGTGTAGATCTTACACTTTTTATAAGCTTGGTTGCGAGTTTAAGATATCTCACAAGTGCTAGACCTGACATTCTCTATGCAATAGGCTTGGTCAATCACCTCATGAAGAGTCCAACCTTGCTTCATCTTACTATTGCTAAAAGAATTCTATGTTATGTTAAAGGAAAATTGAACTTTGGACTTTGGTTTCAAAAATCAGAAACTTTCGAGTTATGCAAGTATAGTGATAGTGATTGGGGTGGCAATCTAGATGATTTTAAGAGCATCTCAGGGTTTGCATTTTTTATTGGAAATACTGCTTGTTCTAAGAAGTAGCTGATGATTGCCTTATCCATGTGTGAGGCTGAATCTGTTGTTGCAAATCATTGCGTATGCCAAGCTGTTTGACTCATAAATCTTTTGAGTGATTTTGGATGTGCACAATCTGCTCCTACAAGAATCATGATTGATAATAATTCTATCATAGAGTTGAGTAAAAATCCAATCTTCCATGGAAAAAACAAGCACATAGCAGCAAAATACAACTACATTAGAGACTTTATTATTGGGAATGTGGTAACATTGGAGTATGTGAAAATACAAGATTAACATGTAGACATCTTCACAAAACCTCTATCTCGAGGGATGTTCACTGTGCTACAAGGAATGCTTGGATTAAGGGATGGCTTAGGTTTGTGGGGGAGTGTTGGAACCCACAACAAAGGCCATCCAACATAGCTACATTTGAAGAACTTGTAATAAGATAAGAGAGTGTAGTTTTAGGTAGTTATTTAGTACTTTTGTTTGGATAATACTTAATGTTTAGCATGCTTGTATAAACACTTCTATGTACTACTATTGCTATGAGGAAATAAGAGAATAATTTCTCTTTAAGTTTGTGCATTAAGTTTTTCTCTTGCAACACATGGTTGTGTATTTTCTTGCTCAAGCTCAATTGGTGCCTTCATGATGAAAGCTCTTATTACTCAACTTAACCTTTTGATTTACCTCATGAATATAGACATGACTTTAGTTAACCAAATACTCAAATAGTTAATGATCTATTATGAAAAAAAAGTGTTTTATCTAGCACCTTCTGCCCACAAGCATTGTTCTTATCATTTTCAAGTAGTTATGTTTTTACGTTATGTGACTACATTTTGTAGTGTAGTTCTAGGGGTAGCAAGGAGCCTCCCTCTATGATTTATGAAAAACATTGAATAAATATTCTTTACTTCTGTTTGTTAAAGTCTTACCCATATACTATGATTATTTTTTAATAACTCTCATTTCTGTTTATGTGATTGATCTGTTTATGAATCCGATCTAGATTCATTGTTGTTGATGAGTGGAAATGCCATGAAGGATATCTTGTTATGTTTCATCATCATATACCATTAGAAGTACCTTGTCATCATTTTCCTTCTCGTTATGGTCGTCCTTATAGTTAGGACATTCACTTCCGTAATGTCCTAATTTGTGGTACCTATAGCGCTGATTGTTTCTTTGTGAGACCCCTTTCTCCACATTCTCTTCTTCTATGACTTCCATCTCTTCCATGAAAAATCCTCATTTCCTCAATCGTGGTTCTCATTTGCTTTGCTTTAATAGTAATGGCTCATTTTTCACACTCTAGTGTATTAGACCTTTTTTTCATGCACTAGTATTGATCCTTAAGGCTCATCAATGGTTATGTTCTTCACATCATCGGATTCTTCAATTCAGCACAAAACGTAGTTTTACTTCTCTGATAGTGATGACAACCAATTTCCTCCTTGCATCTCCAACATTCCAAATTCCCAATGTAAGTTGAAGATGTGATCACTGAACACTGAGAAGGGTGTTAGCTACAAGCTTTTTTGCCATCCCCTCCCAAATCAAGCACTAGATTTGCCCAAGATGCTCTTCGTGTAGCAACAATGAATGGGTTGTATTTCGTAATTCTTGACACTCGAATCCTTGAGCTTTCAATTGTGATGGGGAGTAGCGGCTCTCTACGTACGATGGATTCAAATCTCAATTATGTCCCAATATTTCTTTGAGCAAAGCAAATTCTCTATCATCATTACCCAGTAATTGCAGTTAACTTTCAAAGCGTTGAATGAATGAATTCTGGTTGCTTCATGTTGTCATGGCTCCGATACCAATTGTTAAACCAAAGCAAAATTAGACATCCGAATTCAATGCCCTATCAACTGAAAATCAAGCTTATATATAAACCTATTAACAAATTGCGTTTAACTAAAAAGCAATTACTCACAACCAACCGAAAAACAAGCCACGAGGAGAACTAATGCAACGAACACCCCACAAAATAAGAAAACTCAGACTCCGTAAATAAACGAAGACTTTGACCCAGCTACCAAGTCAACAAATTTCCTTACTGTAGCTCGTACGTGGAGAAGGAGAAACCTGATCTTCCATCATTGGTGGCCTTCAGTTCCAGTTTCTGGAAGGGACTACACAACAAGAAAATAAGCGGATTGTGTGATCCCTGTAAGTAGTTCAGGGGCGCGACTTATATGATGCAGCACGCACCTGCTGTTGGGATCATAGTAAAACCCATTGATTGATCCATCGCTGCATGAAAAGCAAACGTAGTAGAAGCCGGCAATGGTGAGGCCACAGTCATTTCCAGCATTTACAAAGTACTGCTCCTTCCATCTCTGGGAGATGGAAACGGCATGGAGGGGGTTAAATGTATCACCAGATTCTACTCATTTCATGAAGATGGGACACTAGAGGAAGAGCCTTACCATGAAGATGTACGGATAGTTACTCAAATCCACAGATTTCCCACCATCAACTTCCACCTCGCTCTGGAAAAGATGACATAAAGTGAGTTGTGCTGTGCAGTACACATGAAAGATGGTGGGAACGACAGTAAAAGAAACCGGAAGTGATGAGAAGGATGTAAACTTTGTCCAGTGTTTGATGTCATCTTCAGACCTGCTTAACACATAAAGTTCAATCAAAGAACTATGGTGGTGAAGGGCCGGAATGTGGCAAACGTGGAGAATAAAAACAGCATACGTTGCTCCCCACTTTCCAGTGAAGAAAGTGTAGTTTTTTGTGTCGACAATTTCACCCTCCCAGAAGGTAACAACCTGAAAGACACAAAAGCAATGAACTGAAGCTTTGTACAAGATGATCACATAGAAAAATAATGATGAGAGTTTTGTTCACTGCTTCCTTAAATGTTACTCGCATATGTATGCTATGAGTATTTTTCAAATAAGGATAGATCAAAGTTCTACTACCGACACCCAACAAGATGGTCCAGGAAACGCACAAGCAAAGAAAAATATCAACATATGGATGTCTTACAAGAATTCCAAGTTAGAGTTGCGGATGTTCAAAATTCTTACAGGGGTATCAGCCATCGGAACATTCAGTGCTTCCATAGTACCACATAAGTACCCATGCTCAAGATCACAACCTTGAATGCGTACATTAACACGCCACGCTTCATCTTTCTGGAGGCTAGAAACATTTTGCGTCCCTGAGAAAGCCTGCTATGCAGTTAGCAAGTCAAGACTCTCCTAGATATGAGCAGAATGCTTGCCACTGCATAAAACACAATGCTCTCTAATCTTTCCTTTATCCACAATCTAAAATTCAGATTCCATCCACATATACTACAATTTCGCAACATCTGACACTAAAGTACAGAAAGCCAATGAAAAATCCCGATTATATCCAACAACAAAGGATTCACATCAAATCCCTGATAACGTTCTTTACGCTGGAAATCCGAAACATAACTTAGTGATATACACCTGAAATTCTGTATACGCAAGGAATTCCGCATTTCAATCAATGAGATTACCTGCCCAACACTCAAAAGAGAGCACGGAGGCGGTAAACTGAATCCCGTAGTTGTGCCTTCAATGGAAAACAGAGTTTCAGCTCAAGATAGCCGCATGAGTGAATTCAAAGAAGCTCCAAACTCAAACGCGTTATAATCGTCCATCCGGCAACCTTAAGCATAAAATACACAATTCCAAAGCACAAAACCTAGACAGAACCACGAATCAACATCATAGCAGAATACAAACCTGATATTTGAGAAGGAGAAGTAGCATCCACCACTCTAACCGGCATTTCTGATTTCCGACAAAACGTCGGGCATCGGTGACTCCGGAAAAGCAATAATGAATGGGCGTGATTACAAGTGGGCCCCTTTCTAAGATAAAAGTCATTGGGGTTCTAAGCCCGATATATAGAGTTCATGGGCCCTGCTTCTTCTATTTTTAGTAAGGAGCACGATATTAGATGCCATAGTGCGGCCCAGCCGATTACACAGGTAGACAGACATAAACAATGAATTCGGGATGGAATCCTGACCGAACTCTTTGATGGTATCATGGATACTAAAAGTAAAGATAATGAAGATGAAAGAAAAAAAGAAATCACTAATACTTCAATGATTTTACTTTAATTAATCACTAGATTAAAGATATGAAAGAATCAAAAGCTTTTGAAAGAATTATATATCAAATCACAAACCTATTAATGGGGGATAAATCATTCGAGCGTAATCGGTTCCTAAAATGCTGCCAAAAGAAACTCTGAAGGGATAATACCAGACGGCAAACCGATATCTGACAGATATGGCCGTACGGCACAGTCTGAAAAGCAGCCGAATTATGACATAATAGACGGCCGATATCTGAAAAGCGAGATTGTATAGCAGGAGCAGAAAGCAACCGATAGTTGCAAACGTCATGATTCGGCCAGATTGAGCTCTTCTATAAATAGAAGAAACCATTATGGAGAAAGAGTTGGATCCTAAGAACTCTTCAACTTGTATCATCTTCTTGGCCACCTCCTTCTAGTGAAAATCTTCTCCGGCGAGCTCCGATAGCTCCGTGCGAACAAACCACGAAAAACACAACTAAGTGCGATATTCCTGACCTCATTTATCACCCTAAAATCGGTCTCATCTCGGATACCGATTTTACCCATAACACCTATGAAAAATGTGATAAGGAATTCAATCTACTTAAGATAGAACAAAGAGATTAAAGTTGGGTAATGTATTTCTACTTGACTATTAATACCTTTTTTACAATAGGCCTATTTGACTAATTATATAAGAATGGTTTCAATGTAGTTGATGAAAAATTCTATTTATAATGTATATTGTGAGCAATTATAGTACACTGAGTTCTTGAAAAATTTATATTTAACAAACTGTTTTGTAGTGTTTAATATGGTTTATCACTCTCATCTTCTTCTTATTTTATGAGTGCAACACCATTTTTATAAATTGATTTGCATGGATATTGATTTCTTGAAGGTCAATGATAAGTGATTTTATGCCACTTATATTTATATTTTTTATGTTTCTTTTAGAACGGTTTTGCATCCTTTTTATTTCCATTTTCCCATGCTTTTAAAACAATTTTACATCTTTCATACCACTTTGATCTTTTTGGAGGAAAAGTGTGTTTTCTAATTTTTCAAGACAATTTTGGTATAATTTGAAGGATTTTCGAGTTGATTTTAATGAAGGCAAAGATTTGATCTATCCGGATGAAGACTCGGTCAAAGATTCACAGATAAGATAAGATTCATATTTTATCTTGGAAAATTTAGATCTTATCCTAGAAGATCTGTATCAAATCTTAGAAGATCCAGATAAAAGATTTGATATGAGCACATAAAAAAAGTCCGACAAATCTTCACCATTATATAAAGACTAGAGCTCGAAGATCGGTGCCAGAGAGTCAGTCAAAGTCAATTTTAGGGTTTAGAGTCGAGTCCATCATGTTTTGGATTCCTCTCCTTTCATTTTTTTATCAACTTTTTTTGTTTAGAGTCGAGTATGTGCGTGTGAGCGCTTATGGCTGAGGATCTGCGATGAATCCTTACTTGCGCAAGTCCTGCTCATGTGACTGTCTTATTATGTTTTTTAGCATTTAATTTGATGTTTGATTTTATTTTTCGCAATGTTTTTTTTACTAACGTGATCTTTAGTACCATATAACCCTAAGAAAGTATGAGAGAATCAAAGTTTGGCCTTAAGCACATAAGGAAAAGGGCTCAATCGAACATCGTTGGTAATACACATTCTATCTAATTTTTTTGTGAGGTGAGAAGTATAGGGGTTAGATTTGAGTGTAAGAAAAACATGAATTATCATAATAGGTTAAATGACTCTAGTGGCATGGTTGTTCTATAATCCCACAAAACAATAGATAGTGCTATAAGGGTCAACGAGTAGCACTATTTTAAAATAACACCCCCAAAGTTTGCACAAGTAGGAAAATCTTCAAAATTTGCACACACACAAGGACGAGTTTCAAGCAAGGTGGATCTTAAATCCAAAACCACTTTTCTTATTTTTTTTAAAACCAAATCTTTTTTTGTTTTCAGTTTTTTTAAGTCTTTATTTAAAAAGAAAATTTCAATAACAATTTCCCGTGGATACGATCTTATTTTATTACTTCAACAGTTTCGGTATACTTGCATAGTTACCATCAGTCAACTTTCTTTTCTTGAAGTATTGATTTATTAGAAATCCAAAGATTTGATTTATCAATCACTTTTTTTTGAAGGGTTATATCAAATGGTATCAGTGCTAATCTTTTTTTCCTTAATTTCTCTCTATTTGTTGATCTTTTGAAAGAAGAGAAACAAAAATCTAGTGATTCAAATCTCACCTTATAGCTTGATAATGCCTTTGTTGATAAAGCATCCTTTCAAAAGAGAACTAGAATTACGTTATAGTTTTAGGTTGTTTGTTTCTTCTACCTAATTTATACTATGTCTTGTAGGTGACCCTATCTACTTATCTACTATACTCTATTAGGTATTGTTAGCTCTGCTGGGCTACTTGGCAATATTGTTGTCTCCTTGGATCCGTGCATGGTGTCCACACTATCCCCAATGGGAATCAAGATATTATCATTATTGCCACACCCCTTGGGTTTCATTACACTCCAATATGCTTTTGATAATTCTTCCCCTGCTTTCCAAGATAGCATGAGGAGGCAAGTTACCAACCTTGGTAATGATCATCGATGAAGACTTGGTTTGGATGATTCAGGGTAATGCAATCTCATATGCAAGTTCACCAATTTTGTGTTGAATGCGAAAGGGGCTCAGAAAGTTTGGGTGTAGTTTTGAGTATTTCATGTGTGTTAGTGCTATGTGTTATGCTATGTGTTATATGTATCTCAAGCAATATTTAATCATTCACAACATAAGAGATCGGATGATGTTTCTGGTTATAATATTTGGACATGATTTTTTTACTAGAGTGCAGTCGTTCCTTAGTGAGTTTCAGCACCTCATCTTGATTTCATAACTCCATATCCACTACCCCGACTTATGCCTATAAATCATATTGAATTTTAGAAGGGGGCCTTATTCATAAACCAATTCAAATGAAGTCATACAAATTGAAGTGTGGTCATTTGTGTTTTAAATATATTTGATCCATGCTAACCATTCTCCTCAACAGTTTACCCGTCTGCCTATGGGTGATGAGAGGTAGTGAAATGCAATGTAATACCTGATAACTTGAAGAGTTCCTTGCAGAACATGCTAGTCAATGTTGGGTCACAATCACTCAGAATTGTTTCAAGTATTTCATGCAACTAGACCACCACTACGAAAAAAATTCTTGCTACCAAGGATGTTGTATAGGGATGTGACAAAGCTAGGAAGTACTTGGAGAGACAGTCAAACACTATCGGGATCACCTTCCATATCTTAGATATGGGAAGTCCTACAAAATCCATAGAAATATCTGACTATATGCGCTCAAAAATGCTTAAAGGTTGTAGTAATCCTCTAGGTTTAAGTTGTTTGCTCTTTTTTTGTAGTTCAGGGTTTGTGATAACACACATTTTATTAGTGTTTTTAGGTTATGAAATTTAGATGTTTAATGATAAAATTATGTATTTTAACTATGATTTTTGATATTTTGTTAATTGTAGTGTTATTTGTATTTTTATGCATAATATTGACTAAATTAATGATTTAGTATATATTATGATTTCTAATATTTTTTCAAGTGTTAGCAGCAACATTGTGGATCACATTTAGCTAGTTTATGAGCACAACTCGAAGGGGCACAAGACACAAGAATGAGACATGATTAATATTCAGCCACCTACAGTCTGTAGGTTTAGGCTAGGAATGGTACAGAATAGTGGACTGATTTTGAAAAATGGAAAAAAGATGTGAAGATATTTTTGGGGAAAAGGGAGAAGGAAGAGAACACGACCAGACCCTAGGAGAGGGCAGGAGGAACACGAAAGAAGGAAGATGAAGGCGATTTCTCGAGAAGGAAGATGAAAGATGTTAAGTGTCATTTTCTTATTATTTCTTAGGTTGTTTTTATGTTTAAATGTGATTAGAAGTGTCTAATTAGAAGTCTATAATGTGAGATTTGAGTTTTTATCTAGTTTAGGGTAATTATCCTAAATCTTGTATTTTATCTATTAATTTTACTAGTTTTAATTGAGTTTTTCTAGAGGCGCACACGTGGCAGGAAGTGCGAGAAAGAGGGCATCAAATGGCGACAAATTGGATCTTCCCGAGCTGACATTCCCTTGATTTCTGGAAGACTGCAGACGCCTAATCATGAGCCTTGACGTGCGGAACACGGGAGTCTCTGACAGGGGGGCATCATTAGCGTACCAGTGTCAGACGTTGCTTGCAAGTCATCCCAAGTTCAGCAGAATCATAGGGACATGAAAGCTCAGACTCTCAATGAAGTTCAGTTCAGTTCAGACAAGTTTAGTTTTCCTTTTTGTTTCTCTCTCTAGAGGAATTTTCCTCTAACTTCTCTCTAGAACCTTGTTTGCATTTCCTTTAGTTTGTATGGCCGTTCGTAGCTAGAAACTTCCGTTTCTGGGTTGGAACACCCTCAGATCTATGCATCATTAGCTTATCTTCACATTTTCTCTGAATCCGAACGGGTTTCGTATGTCTTCGCGCTTCTATGTTGCAGTCTTTCTGTAACAGTCCCCTTGTTCAAGGTTCATGGTTAGTTGATCACTACCCGCGGATTTTGGAGAGGAGCAAGGTGGAAAGCACCAACTCGAACCCTTTTGGCAGGAGGAAGACAACGTTTTGTCTGTAGTCGTACCTCAAGATCAATGGACAGGTAGTGACCTCGTATCTGGACTCATTGGGTCATTGACAACACTTGGGCACACGCGCGCAATTCGGCCGTTAGGGTACGCTGGGAGGACCTATTATTCTCACGTTCGTCCAAGGAGGAGCAATATCGGGCTATTCCCGTGCCTTCTTGCAAGAGAGTGTAAGGGAGGGTAGACAATTCCTTACTCCTATAATCGAGTACTCGAGAGGACTAGAGATGAGTGAAGACGCAACGAACATAGCTGGACAGGATTCCAAACCCAGGAACATTTACTTTATTTAAGATTCATCGTTTACGTTCATTTTAATTGTATGTTCAAAATCCCTCTCATTCCCTTACTCAAGCTTCATCATCAACGTTTCTCGCACCTTTACCTTCAAAACCGTTTACAAATCGTGACAGTTGTATTCGGGGTGCCTCACCTTTCACTCAAAAACAACTCCTTGTGTTCGACACCCGTACTACGCTTTTGTGTTTTACGAGTTTTAAAAGTATTAAAATTTGTTGTGGAAACGACACGCATCAAAAGACTTTTACGCTACTTTTTTGGGCAGTGAACAGAGCAGATCGCGAACAAAAACACTCTAGCTTTATTTTGCTAGATTTTTCATTACTTTGACTGTTGTTTTACAATGTCTTTGCTATTCTCTTCAGTTTATCTTAATGATATCATATTTTATCTTTCATATATGAGTAGCTAAAACTTTAGGGATGCTTTAAGGTGAAGTATGGTGGTGTGTACTTAGGATTAATAAAGAAATTTATGTTTGTTACTTAGCTCTTATTTCTATCAATTCATGGATAGATCTAAGAAGGGGAACAAGTAGTTTCACAACTAAGATATTTGGTTTAGAGGTAGACCAACAAATCAAGGCGGGCGTAGTAGGTATTAGTCCAGGAAAGAACCAGTAGAACCAAGTAGACCGAGTTCTATGCACTTTGCATGCGGGTAGACCTAATTACAATGTTGGTGATGATATTAAGGACTAACTTAGCTGAAAATATAATGAATAACCTGGGTAGACTTAGACTGTTTAGAGTTGTGAGTATAGGAACATGGTAAATTAAATTAGACATTTTTGCACCACATTACCTGTAGACCCTTAAGGCATCTTAGTATTACTCTTTGTTAAAACTAGTAATTGTTACTTTCAGCGTTGAGACTTGATTCTGTTAACTGAACTTGGTTACCTATATTAGTTTGAGCTTAGACTAAAACCACTATTATTCCGAATTTTTCATATGCTGAAACACCTAGCAAACACAAGCTTCTCGTGATCGATCCCAAAATCCACTATATAAGTTTTCTTAATTTGTATTTTGTATAGATTAGGGCTTTTAAATTTATTTGATACGAAATTTCTATTTTTGCAACGACATTAGGAATTTTCGTTTATCAGTTTGCTAATGTTTCTTCCCTCAATTGATCAAATAAGAGTAGCTGTGGTGTTGTAATAGCCATCAGATACATTTCCTAATTGTACCTCCATGACAAAGCATCATCATCGATATTCTCACAACCCTTATTATATGAGCTTAGTAAACCATTCCTATTGGAAGAGATTATAGATCTTTTATTGCAATGAATATTGAAGACTTTGGCGATCTGTTTTTGTGCTAAACATTCTTCCACATAAATAACCTCTCTATTGTTTGATTGCATAAACCAAAATGATGAGTTCCTTCTCATATGTGACTAAGGATTGATGCAGGTTTGCAAGTAACCTACTAAAGTAGGCATACATTGTTGTTCCGCATGTAACAAAACCCCTATTCCATGCTTAGATGCATCACACTCATCACAAGTGTTTTGTTGAAGTTACGGGATGCAAGTATTGGAGCTTGTGTCAACAATGATTTGAGGTTGTCAAACACCTTCTCTGCAATTGGGTTGCAATTGGGTTCCAATAAAAATTATCTCATTAGAGCATGGCTGTTAGAGGGGATGAGATGCTACTAAAAGGAGTTATAAATCACCTACAATGCCAGTGAATCCCAAAATCTCCTCATTTTTCTCAGGTTACTCGGCTCTTTCCAATTAGTGATAGCTTCTAACTTTTTTTCATTAATCGACATTAGAGTCATTGATGAAGAGTTGATTTTCCCATTGGTTTTGGAAGACTAAATAGGTATGTTACAAATGTTCTTCCAGGCTAGAGCTATACACCAAGATATCACAAATAAAGACAAACACAAATTTCCATCAATAAGATTTAAACACATAATTCATGATGTTTTGAAAGGTAGTTCGGGCATTAGTTAAACTAAGCGTCATAATTAAGAATTCATACTGACCCTTGGACATCCGAGTGGATCGAACATGTCATTGAAAATTTCCAATTTCATTGTCTTAACGGTCATTCTTGTGGATTCCAATGTTGTCTTTGAACTATGCATCGATTGTTGACTTGCTGCTATTATTTGCAGATTCAATAGCATTGTGTTCTAAGTTGTTAAAACATCTCCATATCTCCCAACCACTAATCCATTTGTAGTTGCATTTTTTTCATAACATTCAATACCTCCTCCATATGTGGGATTGTGGATTACTATAATACCAAGTTATTAGGAATAATTGAAAGGGGAAAACTCAACCAAATCATCCAAGATTGATTGAAGAACTTCTACCTTCTTTTTTCTACCTATATTGAAGGGAGAAAAACAGAAGTCCAACGATTCAAATATCACCTTACATTTTGAGAATGTCGTTCATGCGATCAGTGGCCATCTTTTTAAAACGGATGCGATAACGGGGCCTATCACCACGTACATCCCTCAGTAGAAGGAATATCACGGTTCCTTGAGGATTATTACAACAATTTGATGGCTTTAGCAATAAAAACTCTAAACAGCCGCTAAGTGTTGTTGTTCATTACATCTCTGTAGCACAATCCAGCCGCAGCATTGCAGAGGTTGTTCAAATCCGGCCGGACCCCAACATTGCTCTCTAATTCCAGCCTCCCAACCGACAACTAGGCAAGTATTGCCATGACATCGGATGCTCGCAGCACAATGTAGTCTGATCCATCGGCCCCCTTGAATTCGTTGCCGGCATACTTGGAATACAGAACTGTGTTTCCGGGAGCCACAGATAATGCCTTCCTCTTGCCGTCCTCATCCAAGGGTCCTGGGCCGACAGCAACAACCTGAAGGGAGGATAACTCAATGAGTGAGATAGAAAGCCATGGAGGCAATTGACAAAGCATCGTCTTAGGATGGCTCTCCAAAGGCAACAAGAAGCAAGGCATACCGCACCAATAGAAGGCTTCTCCTTGCTTGCTTCAGTAAGGTACAAACCACCAGCTGTTCTCTCCTCGGCCTCAGTAACCTGCCATGGTTCAATACCGTAACTTGTGCTATCCCACAACAGAATACGCTAAGAGGATTCTAACAGTTCACCAATGACCGACCACATTTGGATCTTTACGACATCAAAACAAAACAAAAACTAGCACCTGGATTTAAATATATCATCTCCCTTTCAAAGCAAAACACTTTCAGAATATCATTAAGATTTCCTTTGCTGAAGCAAGAAGGGGCTTGTAAAAAGATACATTAAACAAGACCACACCTTAATTAACACTCTGTCGTTCAGGGGTTTCAGATCCTTTATATCCTCCGTTTCCAGAATACCAATGACGTCATCTTCCTTCAGAATTAAATGGCTCAAGCCATTGAACTCCACCTCAGTTCCAGCATATTTTGAGTATACCACTTGGGCACCATTCTACATATATCCGTAAATTTAGAATAATGAGCAGCAACGAAAGATCATTACAAGATAGTTCGCTTGATACCTGCAAACTAATATCCACTTTCGTTTTGCCAACTGTGCGACCTTCCCCAATGGCCACCACCTCACCACCTTGAGGTTTTGACTGGGCAGTTGTCGGAAGTAAGATACCACCTGCGGTCTTCTCCTCAGCTGACCGGATTTTCACCAAAACTCTATCGCCCAGTGGTTTCAATGAGGTATACTGCCGATATCATGCAGAATTTTAGAGAGTCACGTCAACAAATGTTACTTTCTAAATCCAATATACTCCAGAATTTACTGCCTATACAAGAAATTTATACCCAAAACTCAGGGATTCTGACAAGAATTTCATCAACCATATGGGAGGAAAAAGTTGGAATGCAGCCAACAGTGAGAAGTAGGAAAATGAAAGCTCACTTTAGGCGCAACCGTCGTCGCGGCCTTGATAACAAGGCACCGGAATTGCCTCAATGAGACCCCGTCCCGCTTCAAAGGTGAGAAAGATGAAGCCTTCACTGCATCAGAGACCCGCAGACCCTCAAACGAAGCAAACCCCAATGCAGGAATTGAGGAAGCAACACCAGTCAATTGGGAGGCAGCCATTGTCTTGCCAGAAAAACAACACCAAAATGAGACCAAAATGAAAATAAAAAAGAAAAAGAGCGGCCATGGAAAGGCGAGCGATGAACCAGCCATACCTGAGCAGTGTAGAGCGCCAGTGAATCAAAATAACAGAAATTTAGTTGTCGAGCTCCGCCGGTAACTGCGCGAACGGATAAATAATAGTACCCTAGAAAGTTCTGGCAAAGGGTGGCGTAGATGCTTCCAGAAAGTACAACTGGGCTGCACGCTACGAAAGGGCTATTTAATGGGCCGCAATATCCCCCTTCTAGCTCATTAAGGTATTTTTGGCCCATAATAAAATGATCGCTGATTTCTTCTGTTGGAGAAAAGGGCCGGGCCGAAGACCACACAAATTCATGGGAATCAATCAATCAATCAATCATTTCCATTCCTATAACATGTCACGATTGGGTGTAATTTATGCATTACAAAAGAAGAATATAATTCCTAACATGCCATCCGCTTTGAATTTTGGGCATTCGAAGAATGGGACCGGGGTCGGGGCTGTATTCGTCATTTCCCCCGCTTCCCTAACCAGAACCACACGCCTATAACAACACGAAACGTCACCGTCCTTCGAGGGGCACAATTCAACTTTTGGAGTCATCGGTTAGTATGGAAGATGACTTTTGCAGGTATCATTTACTCAACCTTCATTAGTTTGTACAATGAGGTCCAATGTGCAACAAAACGGAGTTGGAGTAGTCTCAGTTATTCCACAGTATATGTCCCTTTTCATCGGAATACCTTCCCCGCAAGGCATATGCCTCAATAACAAAGTGCCATTTACTGAAAATTAAAATGATGTGCTGACCGTAACAACTAAGTATTCACCTTTTGGGATCATAACATATTTGAGAATTTAATGATGCAAATTGCATATTTTGTAAAACTTTGTATTATAATGTATAGTTAAATATGCAAAATAATGATATTATTGTTGATTTAGAAAATATTCAGTTAAAGGAAATGCAATATTTCTATAAATACAATGATATTTCAGTGTATTTTATAAAATTTTAATTTTTTAAATATATATATTAAATCCAGTGTACAAAAGATTTTTAGTAATGAATATCTTTCAAATTTAAGTGAAAATAGATAACCATCTCTTAAATTGGCCCCCATACAACTCACAAAAATATGCATGCTTGCTTTCCCAAAAAATATGTTTGATTGGAAGAGTAAGTTTAGCTTTTGCAATATCAAAAATCAAATTTGTGTGTGATCAATGAAGTGTTGAAATTTAGGATCTGATGGGTCGAGCGAGCACGCACATGAAGCCCAAGTATACAAGAAACGTGGATCACAATAGAAAATATTAGGCCCAACCAATTATTAGTAATCCATAATTTCTTATATACTTGATTATTTCACTTTCATTTTCCGATGTGGGATTGTGTATTCTAACACCCGCCCTCAAGTCGAACTGGTCTGTGATCCGATGATGACTTGCTCCTTTTTTTTATGATTGTAGATAATGCTCAGGTCATACGTCGATCTATTTTTTTTGTCGCCTAAGCCCAATGCATCTCTTTTTTTTTTAACCGGACCTCAGATCAATAAGAAACCCGTCTTGGCCACCCAAATCGTGCTGCAAGGCAAACACTCTGATACCATGTTGAAATTCAGGATCCGATAGGTCAATTTCTTATATACTTGATTATTCCACTTTCATTTTTCGATGTGGTATTGCGTATTCTAACATGAAGTACATGAATCAGTAAGATGAGGATCCTTTGCACCTCTTTAAGGAATGTGGAAGTGCACAAGATGACTAATTTTTGGGTTGTGAAACCAGTTTTGTTCATATCCGATTTATAGTTTTCGGGTTTGTGGGTTACTATTGGGATGAAAGAAGTAACGAAGATCAAAATTTTTACATGGAAACCATTAGAACGGAAAGCTACAGAACTCATCAAAGAAATGATTTCATTAAAATAAGAAGAAAGAAAGGTTATAAATGGTATGTTGAGAGTCTAATCCGTCTTACTTCAAACGTTTCCCTATTTATAATGGAGGTGGTTCTGATCACATATTGTCAATGTCAATCGCTTTATGTGCCTGGTGGTCTTGCTGATGAATAATCATCGACTATTCTAAGATTCCTACAATTATGCTACTTTTCACATTTTACCAAAACATCCGACGTTGTTCAGTTCTAACCCTTGTCAATTTGTCTGCCTAATATAAACTATCATAATACATATGAGATCTCTTTCCAGACCATTTCGTCTCCATATGGCATATACCATTTAATACTCCATCATTAAGTCTGCCGATCAACCAAATAACCAAAAGAGTGATGTAATGAATCGTGTAATTAAGTAGTATATATTATACATTAATATAAAATCCTTATGGGAAATAAATGTTCAAATATTATTGATTTTGATTTCTAATCATGTGTATCTTCCTACGAATGTTGAAACTATATCACCTTTCTGAATTGAAAATGTTTCAAAAGATGTTCATGAGCATCACTTAATGCTAATAAACATCCCCTAAACTTATTTCAAGGTCGCTTAGTGATAATATATAATACTCAAACACTTTTTGGGCACCATATAATGATATTAAGCAACATTGAGCATGCTTTTTATTACAATTATTTTAAGAAAAAATCATGGTTTATTTTTTATAAAATTAAATAATTCCTCATTTTCGAATATTAACAATGTCTAGATAATTAATTGTAGTGAAATTACATAAGTATTTTGAAAAATTTTTAAAATCTATTTCTACTTTTCAAAAATAGAAATATTTTTGTTCTAGAATATTTTTAATTGTAAAATTAATTCTATGAAAAATACTTTTAAAATTATACTATAAAATTTATTTTTGGAAAAGTAAGGGGTCGGTTAATTTTATTTATTATTTATATTTTTCTAAAATAATTTTAAAAGTAAAAATAAGTTTAAAAAATTTTCCAAAACACTATTTATATTTTTGAATATTATCAAAGGACATTTGATTGTTTATTTTTGGATAAATAATTTTTTTAATATTGTTCTTCCCTAAGTTAAAAAATAGATTGGGTTTATTTTTTTGATTAAAAAAATTCTGCATTGAACTTATCATAATTAAATATCAAAGTAGTATTAATATGTGATGTTTCTTGTTTATTTTGATTAAAAGTAATGTTGATCATACCAACATGTTGTGGTCGAAAATCGGTATTAGGGCGAGAGCCGATTTTCGGGTTATGGGTACGACCGGATGCGTCATACCTAATTTAGATTCACGTGTAGTGTGGGGTGCGATGCGATTAAAAGAAACTGTAGAAACATAATTTTTACGTGGAAACCGTCGGAGAATGGAAAAACAACAAACCTGTTGAAGTTTACCGGAAAATATCTTCACTAAATGGAGGTGGGGAGAAAATACAAGTTGGAGAACTTAGAGTCGAACCCTTTCTTCTACAGGATTTCTTGTATTTATAGATGAGGCGGGTTTGACCGAATTTTGAATTATGTAGATGTCGGCTACAGATCGGTTGATGCCTACAAAATCTGCAGCTATCCACACAAAAATACCAGTATTTTTCTTCAAAAGTTCCACTAATCTTTTCTCAAACCCGGCATCTAAGTTGGTGCCAATGCGAGTTGTCTTCGACATATCCCCTAGTATCAAATGCAATTATTTGTATCCTACCGATTCCATTGCATGCTAGGAAGGCTCCCTATGTTCCCTTTCCACCATCATTATTCTCGATTTCTTCGCGCAAGAGTCTCAGCAAGAAGACACATAATAGGACCGGGCAGTTGGTTGGTCAATATGCTGCATTCAAATGCCCCTTGGTGTTGGAAACTTAATTTTCAGATGCACAGTTGAGGGTATCATACCGAATTGGTTGATCCCTGGTCGGCCGAGAATGATGTTATACAAGACTTCCGAATCTAGTATCAGAAATTCCAGCCTCTTACTCCGATTTTGACCTGATGTACCAAATGTCATAGGTAGGACTATTTTCCTGACTGTCTACACAGCTGATAACACATATTTTTGAGTGGCTCAATGCATAGAATTTACTCATTTTGTGCTACAAAAATTAAGCTTTATTGCCTAGTTTCGTATTTTTGCGCATAAGTACCGTAATTGTGTTATTTTAGTCTTAGTGCGATTTAGTCCCAACCTTCAAATAGTTTTGTTCAAGTAATGTAATGTAGGTCGCAACACAAATCCCAAGGAGCCGAATATGCACAGTGTAGTGGCAGAAGATGAGTCCAAAAGCTTGAAAAGTGGTACACACAAAATCCAAGGAGGAAAAAAAAGAGATTTTGGACAAAAGGAGGAAAAGTTGGAGAGAGAAGGCAGATATCCCCTTAGAGACTCACAAACAAGTTTCTGGAGACTTTTTCTAGGATAGAAGAGGAAAGGAAGCGATGAACCAGAAGAACACAGCTTCTCTTTGAAGATTCAATTTAGTTCTTGATGCTTACTGTTCCTAGCTAAAACTAGATTTGGATTTCTTGTGTGAACAAAGTGTCTTTCCTACTTCTGCTTTATATTGCTCGTTGTTGTTTAGCATTTGTAGTCAGTATGTTGCTTAGTATCTGCTATGAAGATGTTTTACTTTCCATTACCATGAATAGCTAAGCACTTAGAAGGGGGTGCCTTAGGGTGAAGAGGGGAGAAATATGCTAATCCATCCTTAGACCTAATAAATCACGAGTCACACTACTTCCTTAACAAACCAGAATAGATCCAGGAGGGGGAGGTAGCGAAACCCAATTTAAAAACCCTAATTAGAGATAGACCAAAGATTATGGGGAAAAACAAGAATCCGTGTAGACCTAGATCTTGTGAGTTAGTTGTATGATTTTGTATTTATGTGAACTTGTTTAGTGATAGGCATACATCCCCTAGGAGTCCTAAAACCCATTCCATCCCAGAAACTACCGAAGCCCAAAACTTGTTACTTTTCCTTACTGCATTCCATCGTAGTTTTGTTTTATTCCTAGCTTAGACCAATTTTACCAACGTGACACTGATTACATGCATTAACACTCACATAGCAAGCACCTGCTCTTCGTGTTCGACCCTAATCACTATGCTCATAATTGTTTTATGCTTGAAGGTGTATTAGGTTATAAATTTATTTGATAGGAGAAATTTGCATTTAACGACATTGCATAATTTTTTGTTTATCAACAGCCCGTTGATCGAAAGCATATAACTCCATGCGGATTGGGCGGATTTCTCCCTCCTTGAACGATGCAAGTAATTCGGCCACCTCCTTCATGATATTGCAAGAGGTTCCCTGATCGATAAGGATCCTTCTTACCTTAGTGCTTCCGCATATTCCTACCACCACCAAGGGTTTGTTCTGTGCGTTCGAGCCAAGGGGGAAGTCTCTTTCAGAGAAGTTGACTTCTTCCTTTTCCCAAGCAGCTCTTTCTCCGATCACGAAGACTTTTCCCCGCTTTTCCAGATTCATCGATTTTGGTCCCCCCAGATACCACATGGATTTCCCGAATGTAAGGGGGACTATCTTGCACATGGTTAGCATTCTTTGAACCTTCCGATTTATCTTGTCCTCTTTCAGGTTTCATGTTTCTGCCAGCCCGCGGGAATTTCCAATACCAGTTTCCTTCGTTCGTCAGGTGTTCATCACGTCCTCTTTTGCGTTCCACCCCTCTTGCGGGGTTTCGTGTCGTACCATTCATCCCGCCACCAGCATGATACTGCTCAATCATTCTTTTCATTATTTGGCAGTGGACAATGTCGTGCCCTGTGGTTTTGTGTATCTCGCAGTAGGTATTCGTTCTGGTCCGTTCCACCTGATACACTTCGCGGCACTTATTCGGCCGGGGAGCCCTACTGGGCTTCTCTTCTTGCTACGAGATCGGCTGGATTTTTAGGTGGCTCTTCATCTTAGCTCTGAGATCGTCGTCGACTAGAATATATTTCATGATCTTTCCCGGAAATTCCTCGAGTTTCTTTGGCAGCGACTTCGATAGACTCTGTCCTAGCTTTGATGTTCTAAAAGCCCGCTTCATTATTTCTACTCTCTCCTTCAAGTCCAATTGAACGTCCTACGTTGAGCAGTTGAATCGGTCGATGAACCTTCTAAGACTCTCTTTTCGATGGTCGTACCAAATGGAATACAGTGCCACCATGGATGGCGGAGCCTCGATGTTGAAGGGGTCTTCCCCGATTAGCTCGTATGAGAAGGGGTCAAAGCGCCGTGTTGGGGTACCAGCCAATCCTTCAACATTGCTTTTCAGGGTCAAATTGATATCGGGCAAGACGTCCCCTCTCTCGGTGCACACATTCTAGTCGAAGGCATCTTTGAACCCTCTACTCTCTCTTGCCCTGGGTGGTGTCTATCTGCCAATCAACCTTTTCTTCTCATGAATTTCATCTAGTTCCCTCCTCAACTCTTCTTCCATTTTTTCTAGAATTTCGCTTGCTGTACTTCCTCTCCCTATACCCGGCTCATAGATGACCTAGTTGTGCCTCTTCCTTTGCAATATTTCTTCCACAATTTCGGATTCGATCTCCATGTCCTGGAGATATTCCGACAGTAGGGGTTGCGTATCTGCTCGTCGTTCTGTTTCGGGTGTCCCTCTCGCGTGTTGGAGTTAAGTCTCAAGGATGACTTGATGTCAGAAACTATCTCCATCATGAGGGCTTTAAGTTGTTCCCTATTGATAACCATGAGGCCAGGGTCTTGTACGCCGACGCTACCTTTATTGCCGGAGTTGGTGGCTGTGTTGTTTTCCGCCATAATAAACGTTTAGTGAGTAGCTTATGTGGGTTTCTCAACTGGAACAATAGATCTTGCCTCACGGTGGGTGCCAAAATGTTGTGGTCGAAAATCGGTATTAGGGCAGGAGTCGATTTTTGGGTTATGGGTACGGCCGGATGCGTCGTACCCAATTTAGATTCACATGTAGTGTGGGGTGCGATGCAATTAAAAGAAACTAGAGAAGACATAATTTTTACGTGGAAACCATTGGAGAATGGAAAAACCACGGAGCTGTCGGAGCTCGCCGAAAAATATCTTCACTAGATGGAGGTGGCGAGAAAATACAAGTTGGAGGACTTAGAGTCAAACCCTTTCTTCTACAGGATTTCTTGTATTTATAGATGAGGCAGGTTTGACCGAATTCTAAATTCTGTAGATGTCGGCTACTTTCTACACCTATTGCACGTATTGTGGTCCTGCTTTTCAGATAACTGCCGCTTGCTCTGTCATTGTCGTAATTCGACCAATTTTTAGACTGTCCAAAATGACCGTCGCTAACAAACTCTGACAATTATTGATCTGTTGGCCTGCATCAAGCTGTTAGGACACCTTTTGCCATCCTTTTCAGTAACCGATTAATAAAATCCGATTTATACCCCATCAAAACATATCTTATTTCCGTAAATAATCAGATAACATTTATTTCCTTTTATTTTTGTAGTCTCAATCTCATACCAATGAGCACAAATGTAGACGTGTTGCTGCGATTAAATGTTCAAATCATTACTTTAACTTAATTCGTTGTTAATATTTTATACTTATATGATACTGATAGATATAGCTCAAATTTACGTAATTTATATGTAAATATGCATCTCACTTCTTCTTCATATGATAATGTACATGGTTCTAGATGAATCATATAAATATCTCATTGGTATTTAATTAATCATGAATAATATACTCTGAAAAGTCATGAGTTTTCTTTGCCTAAAACAACTATTAACAATGAAGTGATTTTCCATCAAAAAATACAAATAAATCAATATAACAAATATCATCAAATTCAACTAGAATCTTGATTATGTGTAATAAAAATACCCTTATATCAAATTGCATATGTGCATTTGGAATAAAGGTATATAACAAGTTTCAATGTCAAATAATATCTAAAATTTGTGTAAAACCAGAAGAAAAGCTATAAAATTAATTTTTTTTTCGAATTTTAGATTATATTAATTTAACATAACACATTGAACATAATTTTTCTTATAAGGAATTCAATGTCATGATACCCTGAAAACTTTGGATGCGGTCATATATTATAAATTTTGTAACTATTAGGATATTCAATAATATTACTTTCATAAAAAATTTCAGCATTGTTCATACTTGAATCTATTTGCTCGCTTGCAAGGATTGCAACCCATTTTTGAATAAGATGAAAGGAGATGGAAAAAGAAATAATTAACGTGAAGACACTCAAAATATTTTTAATGTGACAAATCCTACACCTTAGTTATATGATAGCAGTGTCAAATCATGCAATTCAAACCGTTATCTTTAAACTAAGATTATGGATTTGATTAGATTATATATTGCATATTCATTGAATTTTATTTTTACATTAGATCGCATTTTTAAAAGATAAGTGTTGTAATTCATATATTGTAAATAATTGTGCAATCAAATTATATATAATATGCTTTGTTCGAAAGATACAATACTTATTCAAAATAAGTTCTTTTGCATATTACTGGTGAAATGCTTGATGACAATATTAAAAAAAATATAATTTGCATGCTGCTAATTATCTAAACATTGGTTATTATTCTAAAATGAGGAAAATTTGTAATTTTAAAAAATAAATCAAATGAATTTTTTTAAAACATTACTAAAAAATCATGTTGAACGTTTTGTTATTAATAAGCAACACCCAAAGAATGTCTGGGAGCTGTTTATTATCATTAAGTGGTGTTCATAAAAGTATGGCGTTGTTTATTAGCACTAAATGACACAACGAACATTCTTGTTAAAAGTTTGTAATTTGAAAGAGTGATACAATTTCTATCTTGAAAAGAAAGACATTCTGATGAAAAATCAGAGCCCTACCTTACTGGGTTATCCCCCATTTCTACATAGGCGTATGAAAGAGTTGTTAATTTAGTGCTTCTTGATATGTTCTTATAATCTGTATTTGATTTTCTTTTTCGAATAGTTGTTTCGAACATTTTATCTTTCGAATAAAGCTTCTAATGATACAGTTATTATTTTAGTGGATGGAAATATTTTAAGATGAACTCTTGGGTTATTGATCTTCTTCCTTGATTTCTTGAAATAGATAACTTTTCCTCATTATAAAATAACTACATTGAGTTCGGAATATGTTCAGGAGCCATATTCAATATTTGAAGTTTACTATTGTACATGAAGATTTGTCTTTTCTTTTCTTTCAAACGGTGTTTAATATTAGAAGTGTTTTGCATTAATTATAATAAATTAACTTATAAGTAGTATCAACTAAAGGTTATCTAAGTAAACAAATAAGTAGGAGTGTTTGATACAATTTTAAAAATTTTAATGTAAAAGTCCAAAACACTCTTATATTCATATAAATACTCTTAATTGTATAACTTGTATTTATTATTCTTATATAATTAAAATTCAATGTTTTAAAGTTATGTATATACATAACAAATTACTAAATATTTTTTTACATATTTTAATGTATTTATTAATATTTGTATAGTTATATGAATTGCATATATAAGAAATTCATATCAACACGATTTTATTCAATCGTAATAACATATATAACAAATGATTGAATGACTTACATAAACTCTAAAAAAAATAAAATATAAACTAAACTTGATACTAGAAGACATCTTTAATTATGCTACTAATTGGTACACATATTGTATCATGTATGGCATTCTTATATTCATCTTGAGTTGAGGATGCAAAAGCTTCTGCCGTTGGTGAAGCTGTTTGAGGATTATATGGTAAAGTTCAATTATCAGCTTCAAAACGTAAGAAATTTGGATCATTTGTATCAACTCTCTTGATAAAATTGATCTCATCATGAAAATCCTCTAATGAAGTGTGTTAACCATGTCAAATTTTGTCTTCCATAACCAAAACATTGCTCTTTACAAAACGTAGTTGATGGGATACAAATAGGATGTGGCTAATCAGTTACTGAAAAGAAGCCAAAAGATGCTCTGACAGCCTGGCGTCGGCTGACAGACCGATATCCACCACATATTTGACAGCAGCGGCCGTTTTACATAGACTGAAAAGTGGCTGAATCACGACTGAGCAGGCGGCGGTTATCTGAAAAGCGGAACCACAGTACATATTGCATGCACAGAAAGTAGCCGACATATCTAGAATTCAGGATTCGGTCGGATCAGTCTCTCCCATAAATATAAGAAATTCTGAAGAAGAAGAAGAAGGGGTTCGACTCCAAGCCCTCCAACTTGTATTTTCTCCCCAGCTCCATCTAATAAAAAGATATTTTCTAGCGAGCTCCGACAGCTTCATGGTTTTTTCGTTCTCCAACAGTTTCCACGTAAAAAACCTCCGTCTATCTCCATTTCTACTAACCGAACCAAGCAAAATACCAAAACTGCAACTGGGTGCGCCGCATCCAGCCATACCCACAACCCAAAAATTGCCCACCCCCTCCCTCGGATACCGATTTTCACCCTCAATAGTAGTGAAGAGTGTCAATAGTTATACATCTCTGTAGGATTTGTAATATGTGGATTAGCATGAAACACTTTCAAACGACACATTTGACCTCTATATGGTATTAAAAAAAATAGTATTCATATAGCCAAAATCATTAAGGTAATACTTACTCAGTGGTGACAATAGAAAATTATTATCGAGTGAATACTTAACCTGCGATAATTTTGAACTATCATGCATATATCTTTCATATCCTAAAGCTGCAAAGATCAAAAGTATATTGAAGTTGCATATTGTCAAAATATTATGTGCACCTTCACGGTATCAACCAAAAAAGGATTATTTATCTTCCTTTCTAATTTTATAGATGAAGACACAGATGCATAGTGCTTGAGAATGATGCATGTAGCTAATTTTATAGATGAAAAATATGGAATTTTTGTAAGAAATCACAAGGAATAGTTGTAGAAAAGCACATGCAATTGTCGTAAAAAATCAAATATAACTATTAAAACACATGGAATGGATATAGAAAAACACATACAGTTGTTACAAAAAACAAATTCTGTCATTCATACACATGAAATAGTGTAACTTTAAATAAAGTAGTGTTTTTACTACCTTTAAAATTCACATACTAATATTAAAGGAAAATTACTTTAGATTAACACTCTTATATGCTTTGATAAATGACAACCTCTCTTCATTACTCCTCATATTCATAAAAGTTTCATGATAAATAATCTTGCCAAAAGTCAATGTAGCACCTCCAAAGACACTAGGATACTCTCGTACCTTTGGAAACCACTATCTCTCCATGCTGGATCTATTCTATTTTGTTAAGGAAATAAAGTGATTAAGTGATAGTGTGATTTAGTCAACAATATGCTTGCTTATCCCCCTTTGTCCCAAGGCACCCCCAAGTGCGTAACCACTCATAACAACAGAAACGAAAACACTTTCATGACAAAAATCATCTTGGTTCTAAAGTTCAATAACATCATAAAACACATAACAGAAACAAAAAACCGTAAATAGTTCTCGTGGAAAAGTTAAACTACTCCTAACTGAGAATAGTATCCTTCATAAGCAGAAGAAAGCTTCAAAAGATGGCTTGGATCATGATTTCATCTTCTTCATCCTCTATGGTTTTGTTGCAACTTTCTACTTCTCCCCCTCCCTAGAATTCTGTTCATGTCGTTCAAGGTGGTTGGGATATTTCCTCTTTCTCATTATTCCCAAAATCTTTTTTTTCTGCCACCTTGGGATTTGGTATCTTCAATTTTCAGCTTGTCCCCATTTATCTGTCATCTCCAATGTACACTTTCAGCTCCTTAGGATTTGGGCTACTAAAACATGATGCATTGCTTAAGAGAATGATTAGAACTAAGATTGTGACTAAATCTAGATTTAGTCTCAATTAGAAATAAAAGATGGAAACAATGCTACTAATCATAAACGCAAAATTACACAATAAAATCCAAGTTTTATAGCAAAATATTAATTATTTTCCTATTTTTAAACATTTAAAAATATGTGTTATCAATCCCACATTAGCATTGCTTGCATCAACTTCCACACTTTCCTGAACCTTAACAGATTAGAAGTAAATTTATATTATACATCAATAATTTAGATAGTAATATACCTGTTATGGACTATTATAAAATGATAGTTTTCATTTCTTCCAATAACAATATTGTTGAAAAAGTCATCATTTTCAATATTTGTGATGTCTAGGTCAACTGATGCATTACCATCATGAGTAGAGCTATCAACTGAGATCGACGTACGATAAGATGCTCGTGAAGGGACCTTGCCATCTGCAGTATTTCATGTCGAGTCAGATGTTGCAGTTGTTGGAGATCTGCCTCAATCCAAAGCTTGAAAATGATTGGAAGCATTAATCTTGTGTCATGAAGTCATGTTTCAGTTAAAAAGTGTTGGGTTTGATTATTGGGATTTTTATGTGTGTTTTTATTGATTGTGGACCACTGTTGGGTAAACTAGACATTGTGTATATATATACCCTACCGAGAACTCGTGAGGGTTAGGTTTCTTGTAATTCCTATTGTTGAAGAGTCGTATTTCATCCAATGTGAGCTCATAACCATTATCCATTTATTACTTTCCAAAACTCTATCTTTCTTGCATCAACATGGTATCAAAGTAGTAAAGTTCTCAAACTTGTGTTCATTTAAGTATTTCATTTACCGTTCAATCTTTTTCACTTCGTGGTTTACCAAGTGTCAACCTGAAGCTTGTCAAGCAGTAGCTTAATTATGATGGCATCTGGTAGGGGAACCTCTAATATTTGATGGTTCTGAGTATGGAAGTTTGGTCAAAAAGATGCGTAGCTACCTTTGAGTTAGAAAGGTCTGGGACATTGTTGAAAGGGAGATATCAGCTATTGTAGTGATAGGTAAATCTACATTAGAACATTAAGAGGAAGTTGAGTATCTCCAACAGAGAAAAGATGAAGCAATGGATGTCTTATATAACTGAACATCTGTTTGATGATATTGCAAAGTTTCAATTAGCGAAAGAAATATGAGATACTCTCAAATCCTATTATGATGGTGATGTCAAACTCATAGAAATAATATGCAAAAACAAGCTGGAGGACTTTGAGAGGAACAAAATATTGGATAATCAAATCATATAAGTCTATTATTAATGTATTACGAAGCTTGTGAAGTAGATTCGAGGATTGGGGAAAAAACTTGAGGATAAAAAGGTGATTAGCAAGGCAATCATGAGCCTACCTGCAAGATTCAAGCCAAAGTTTATGTGCACTTGAGACAGAAAGAAAAATCCTTAACATTATTGAAGGAAAGCTCCAGAAGTTGTATTCTGAGTATCCAATTACACCAAAGCCAACATTTAGAGAGCTCATGATTGAGTTGCAGTCTACAAAAAAGGGATTGGAACTAAGAGATGGTTATGAGATTGACAAAGCTTATGGTTAAGCTGTTCTCCTCACCAAAATACAAAATATGAATATAAAATTAGGTGCACCTAACAATATCGAGGATGTCAAGGCAACAGTCATCAAACAATCACCAACATCAATCCCAACTTCAACCATGGGTAATCATAAGTGCAGGCATTGTGATAAATCCAACCACAAGAGTGAAGATTGTTGGACTTTAACCATAAATGCTTGCAAGCATTGCACCAAACAGATTCACATGAGTGAGTTAAGCTAGTGGAAGCTTGATGCTTTTTGCACGAAATGCAGTCAAAGAGACCATCTTGACAAGGTATGTGGAATGTCTAATCCAATCAAGGCTGATCATAACAAAGAAGACTACTTCCAAGGATGAAAAATCACATGCATCTTTTACCTACTTTCAAGACGAGCTAGAAATATCTTTTGAAGATCCATGTGATTATGAGTGTGCTCTAACGACAGTATTCTCAGACCCTAAAGGTTGATACTTGGATTCTGGCGCCTCCTATCATGTATGTTGTGATACAAAGTTATTTCTCCAACTTGAGAAGATTGGGAAGGAAGTAAGCACGTGTATTAGTGAAAATATTGGTATTGTGGGCAAAGGAAGCATTTTACTCATGCTAAAAGAAGGAATTGTTCAAGTTGATGATGTTTATTATTCACTCAAAAGAAGGAATTTTACTCATGGTTATTTTAGAAAAATTGATCATCTTAGAATCTTTGGTAGTTTGTTTGTGTTTTATTCATGTACCAGACCAAAAACAAGGAAAACTTAACAAGAAATCTGTATCTAGTGTATTTTTTGGTTATAGCAATACTACCAAGGGATAGAAAGTTTATATACCTGACCAGAAGAAATTTATCTTTAGTCATGATGTTTCTTTTGATGAAGGTGCAAAATATACTTTAATTCAGATTGTTTTTCTTTGAATGATCCAGAACCTTATAAAAATCATGGAGGGCATGACACTCATGTGAAAGGTGACCTTTGGACACATATGCATGTAAAAAGCTCTTCCAGTAATTCCACAAACCAAGAAACTGAAGATGGAATTAAACACATACAAGTGAATGAGAACTCAAAATCAACCTCAGATCTCTCATATGAAGATTCAAATCAAGTGATCAGTATTCAAACGAGAGTCTCCCACCTCCAAAAGAGAAGAAGGTCACAAATGAAGACGACTCATCAAATGAGAATTTAGAATCAATCTCAAAACCCTTATATGAACAATCATATCAGGCCAATGATCAATATTTAGATGGGAATCTCGCACTCCCAAAAGAGAAGTAAGGTATAAATGCAGATGACTTATCAATAGATGAATCTAATGGAGAGGAACCTAATATTGATGATGAGGATTATTACCCATCAGATCGTGATGGGCAAGGAAGGAAATGCAAAAACATCAGACAGTCAATAGATAATGAAGACAATCATGTTATTGAAATAAGACGAACCAAAAGAAACAAGAATCCTACAACAAGTTTCCCCAAGTTGAATGATGATGTTCAAGACTGTGTAGCTGATATTTTAGCTGGGCTATTGACAGGAAATCCAACATCATTTGAAGTAACTGTACAAAATCTGAAATGGAGAGCTGTCATAGAGGAAGAAATGAATTCTATACTTACAAATGAAACTTGGGAGTTAGTTGACAAACCTAAAGATAGGGGTTTCAAACCTATTGGACTCAAGTGGTTATTCAAAACCAAGATGAATGCAGATGGCTTTGTGAATAAATATAAGGCTAGATTAGTACCAAGGGATATAGTCAGATCCAAGAAATAAATTTCTATGAGATTTTTGCACTAATAGCAAAATTTGTCA
Source organism: Utricularia gibba (assembly GCA_002189035.1). Lineage (NCBI taxonomy): Eukaryota > Viridiplantae > Streptophyta > Magnoliopsida > Lamiales > Lentibulariaceae > Utricularia > Utricularia gibba. Next base: position 2,743,022 of record NEEC01000014.1, on the reverse strand, counting down.
CAATTAAAGTACTTCTTGCCATTTCAGCTGCTCATGGATGGAAAATGCATCATATAGATATGAAGACTGCGTTTTTGAATGGTGTGTTGGAGGGGTTGTTTTTATTGAACCAAAGGGCTTTGAAGTGTCAGGTCATGAAGACAAAATATTAAAGCTAAGAAAATCTCTCTATGGGTTAAAGCAAACCCCTAGAGCATGGAATGAACGAATGGATAACTTTCTTAAGGATATTAGTTTCATGAAAACATATAGTGATTACTCACTATATATTCAAGGAAAGGGAGATGATCGTTTATTCGTTAGCCTATATGTCGATGATCTTATGATAACCTCATGGATCAAAAGAAAATTGGAGAATTCAAAGCTCTACTAAAAAATGAATTCAAGATGATTAATCTTGGAGTGATGTCCTACTATCTAGGCATGGAAATTCATCAACTAGCAGATGTTTGAACATTCATGTCTCATAAGAAGTACTTCTTGAAAAGTTTGGGTTCAAAGATATAAATCCTTCAAAAACTCCCCTGGATTACAAATAGGTGATTGAAGAAAACAAACAGGGAAGGAATGTGGATACTACTACTTATAGAAGTATGATTAGAAGCCTCATCTATCTCCAACATACAAGACCTAACTTGTATTTTTGTGTAAAAGGCAGCACATAACTAAATAGTATGTGCAGACTTGAAGATAGGTGAAAAGGCTAACAAGGATGGATCAATCTAGAGGAGTAGGAAAAGGCTTGGAGAAATAAGATGATAGTTCTTGGTCAATACTCATTCAAGGAAAAGGTTGCAAGAAGAGAGATAGCGAAAAAGAGGATGTTGAAACCGGTTGGCAATCACCCCACCCCCAAATGGTTTTGAAAGAACTCACTCACGGAGTAATCTTCAAAAACACTCCTCAAGAGAAATCTCTTCATGTGTGTGTGAGTGATCACATGACATGCACACAAGCACTTCTTTAGTTCATGCATACGAAAATCATTGCTCAATCATTCACTCAAACCTTCTATTATTTCAGAGTAGCTTTCTGTTAGTCTTAGGTAGGATTTGGGGACAAGTCTAGTGTCTTTTAGGATATGATAATCATAGCTTTTTGATTATGCTTTCGTTGCTATTTTATAGTTTTAAGTATTTTTTACATAACTTAGGAAATATATGATTTTTGTATGTTAGTGGGCTAAATCCTTTGATTTAGCCCACCCCATGTTCTAACCCAAATTGTGAGTCCAGCAACAAGTCCCAAAATCATAGAAAGACACAACGATTTCGTGCAAGTCATCATGCGGTAGAGGGAGCAAAAGGAGCAATGAGTACACTATCGTGGCGATAGTCTGCAATTCAGGGATATGAGCAGCAAAATGTCAGAGATTGTACTTGCTTTGGGAATTGAGAGAGGAGAGAAAATCGAGAGGAGAGAGAATCATGAGGAGAGGGCTCGAGCAGAGCAACACACGAGGGGGCTTCTCCTCTAACACAAAGACTGAACAAGAGGGGAGAAGAAGGGCGATTTTCTAGAGAAGAAGCTCCAATGTGAAGAACGAAGATCAAGACTCGTCTCAGCGATACTGTTCCGGCCGGTGAATAGTAGCAGACGAAAATCAAAACTATTACTGCCTTACTTTCGTTTGTTGACGTTTTTAGTTTCTGCAACCAAATCTCTCACAATGTCTTTGACATTTTCACTACTTTATCTTAATGTTATCAATACATGAGTAGCTAGAACCTTAGGGATGCCTTAAGGTGAAGTATGGTGATGTGGGTCTAGGGTTAATGATGTAATATATATTTGTTTCTTAGTTCTTGTTTCTATCATTCCATGGGTAGACCTATGGAAGGAAACAAATAGTTTTGTAACTCAGATGATTGATTTAGAGGTACACCAACAAATTAAGGCAGGAGCAGTGGGTATTAGTACAGGGTAGAACCAGGTGGACCTAGTTCTATGCACTTTGCATGTGGATAGATTTAATTGCAATGTTGGTGATGATATTGAGGAGTAGGTTAGCCGAAAATATGATAAATGACCTGGGTAGCCTTAGGTAGTTTATGGTTGTGAGTATAGAAATATGGTAAATTAAATTAAGCACCTTACCACCACATCAATGACAGACTCTTAAAGTATCATAGTATTACTCTGAGTTAGAACCAGTATTTGTTACCTTCAGCGTTGAGACTTGAACTTGCTTACTACTGTTAACTTGAGCTTAGACTAAGAACTATTGTTATCCTGAATTCTGCATCTACTAAGACACTTAATAAGTACAAGTTCATTGTCATCGACCTCAAATTCCATTTTACATTTTGTGCTTAATTTGTATTTTGTAAGGATTAGGGATTACAAATTTATTTGATACGGAATTCTATTTTTATTGCAACGATAATAGGAATTTTCCGTTTATCAGCTAGCAACGAAGAACATGAGTCTATTGACTATAGAAGAATTTCTCAAGTTGGGAGATCTCGGTTTGGGGGAAGTGTTGGAGATCAGCCTCAATCCAAAGTTGAAGGTGATTGGAAGCATTAATCTTGTATCATGAAGTCATGTTTCAGTTAAAAATGTTGGGTTCAGTTATTGGGCTTTTATGTGTGTTTTTATTGATTGTGGCCCATTGTTGGGTAACCTAGATATTGAATATATATATACCCTATCAGGAACTCGTGAGGGTTAGGTTTTCGTTCATTCCTATTGTTGAAGAATCGTATTTCATCCAATGTAAGCTCATAAGCATTATTTCTTTGTTCCTTTTCAAAACTCTATCTTTCTTGCATCAACAACAGTCACTAGTATGAAGAAAACACTTTGCAAGTTATAATGAATAGGTGGATTCGTCTTGAATTTTTTGCATCCTAGCATTTCATAGTAAATAAAAAAATAAATTAGTTATAATATATTTATCATTTATGCGTAAGTGCAAACAAAACACAATCACTTTAATTATTCTTGATCATCATTCATCTGCCCCAATAATGATTTATAAGTCGTCATCTCAACCACTATCAATTGTCTTTTGAAGCCTAATTCATATAGACCAATCTTTTTTTATTATATTGAATTTATTCTTCAACCATTTCACCACATAACGATGATCCAACATCATGTTCCAAGCATGTTGCGTTTTTCAAAAACTTGATGTGCACAAGCTTCCAAAAATATGAGTTGTATTTTCATCCCAATCAATACTAGAGGTAAGTGAAGATGGTACTTGTTTATCCCTTTGTTTTATGTTTTAAAAAATGATTATTATATCATTCAATTATAAGTATCTAATACTTTTTCAAATGCACTTTCAAAAAAAAAAAAAACGTAACGAAATTGCATATATAAAAATAAATGAAAATAAAGTTATAGCGAAACTTATAGCAAACTTCTGACTATTCTATTTATCAAGTTTTTGCAAATCATTAATTATGTTTGTTTTAATTTAACATTTCCCACAAACATTTAGCAATGAAAATAAATGAAATAGATATTATGTTCTAATACAAAACTGAAACCCTAAAATCATCTTTAAATCACCAATGATTCTAAATACGTATTTAAATAAATATGTATTTCAAGTAAGTTTCATATTTGATTAAACACTGATTTCTTGTATTCAAATATTAACTGCATAACGTCTCAAGAAAGTCTAAATCGGAAACGTACTGCAAACTTTCACAGAATTGTTGTTGGAGAAGTATCCCAAAGAAGCACAAAGTCTGCCATTTTATATTTTAACATAAAAACATTTAAATATATTCACAAGATTTTATTCATTTAAGTTACAATTAAGTAACTATTTACTTATTTTTAAAAAACTACTTATATGTAAGTTATAAATCATGACTTATAAATTAAAAAACACTTATTTAATAAGTTTACTACTAATAATTTCATTAAGTTGTTTATAAATAATGTAAAACATCCTCATTATCTAGATGCTTTTGCAATTTTTTGTTTCTTGTATTACTAGTCCTTATGTATAATCTTTGGACCATGATCTCCACATTCAACTCTTGCACTTGTTTTCTCAACACCACTTTCATTTTCATTTATCTTTTTTTGTAGTCTTTCTATCTTGTGCTGCTCACAAGCCACCAGCTCTTCCTTCATCTCATCATTTCACCATTTTCATCTATTTGTCTTTGTTGTGCTTTTAGTCTTGGATATTTATGTCTTGCTTGCTCCTCTGCTCTACTCCACTTTAGAACCCCATAAATATGACATAAATCTGCATGTCATTTATATGTAAAAATAGGTAAGGAGCATGAATGAAAAAATAAATTTTACCTCAAACATTCCTAAGTACGTGAGTGGTAGAGAGTTCTTTGATTTATTTCCAATGATGGTTTTTTCCTTGAAAACATATCATCATACTCATCATCAGGTAGCAAGTCAAACACATGATCCGTGTAAATCTCCCTAGCTTTTGGATATAACAATGGAAATGTCCAATTGGCATATTAGGGTGGTATAACAATGATGTTATACTTATTCCAATTAAAAAAAAATGTTCTCAATGCCATAGGGAGTAAAGATTGATGGTTGTAAGATTGAAAATATCAATCACCGATTCGGGGTTCTTTCTTCAAGTATACAATGTCAAGGAAATGAACTACAATAAGTTTAATTCCTTTGTTAGTACAAAATTATAAGAAAGTAAATGGTATAAGTAAGGCAGATGGTGTAAGTACACCTAGTGAAAGATTTAGATGAGTCAGTATGTTAATCAAAAATAGATTCAAAGGAAATTTTATGCTAATTTCAAATACTTTAACTAGGATTAGCATCCCTCCCAAATGATCAATGGAAGGTCTCATTCCTAGAGTAGACTAACTACTTGATATTATAAGAAAATAATCATGTGGAATACCATATTTAGCACAAAATATGTCCACCATTTTGATATGAAATGCATCATATCAGCATAATACATATTAACAATAATCCATTTTGTGATGAATATAGCCCAACTAATATTTAATTTATCTCTCTATCGGAATGCTCATGTTTCAAAAGAGTAATGTAATATGTAAGTAATCAGAACACCTGTTAAGTGTCATTTTCTAGTTTATTATTAAATATTATTATGTATTAATCTAATGTTAAGTTGCCCAATTTAGGATTTATATTGATAAATATTGTATTTCTTTAGAAAAATTCTATTTTCCTATTTTGTATATATTTTCTGCCTTTTTATGTGCACTTTAACCAAGACATGTCAGGAAATTGTCGTGGAGTGTTGCAGAAGTATTGCAGGAGGTCAGACTCTGACTTTTCATGCCTTGTACACGACTTGGAAAAATTGTAGGCAGAAGACTGACACTGGTCAAGGCCCCTGACTTACGACATGTCAGCGTTTACAGAAATGATTGGGCGCTAACTTGCATGTAAAGAAAAGCTGTTCGCGCACACAAGACAGAAGGAATGATGGGAGGAAGACCAAAAGGAGTTAATGCACGTGGGGAGTGATATAAAAGCAACTTGGAATACTTATTTTCAGACTTTTGTCATTTTCTTTCTAGATTTAGAACTTATGAGTTCTCCCTCTCCTCTAAAGAGGAAAAACACTTAGTTTCCAATTTCGTTTCTATTTTCATGGCCCTTTTGGGCTAAACTTCTTTAGTGTCTTGGAGAAGATGAAGTTTCCTTCCAAGTCTTAAGCAAGACACTCGGTTCTTTTCTGAATTCATTTCGGATTCTGCATACTTTCACGCATCTTGTTGCAGTTTTTCTGTAACAACTCTTAGTCAAGATCCATGAGTAGCAGGCTACTCCTCACGGATTTTGGTGAAAAGCAACAACTCCAACCCTGCCAGTTTGAGGGAAGTAGCGGATTATTTGTGACCTAGGTACCGCGACAATGGACAGGTTGTGACCTCAGACCTGCCACTAGCCATTGGCAATAACTGGGCACACGCGCACAATTCAATTTTGAAGACAATTGAAGGCAATCCTGTTGTCTTCTCAATCGTCCAAGGGGGAATCACATGAGGCTATTCCCATGCCTCCTTGTCAATCAGAGTGTATGGGAGAGTAGGTTATTCCTTGCTTCTATAACCAGTTATTCGAAAGAAATCAGTGAAAACCGAAACAAGAATGGACAAAGGAAGGAGATAAAATCTTATTCCCAAGAACTGCGTCCCGTAGTCAAGGCCCATCACTTAGGTTGTATCTTTCATTTCTGCATTTCACAAACGTCCTTTTACAAAACTGTGACATTTTGTAGAAGTTTCTTACAAAACACTTTTCACGAAAAACAACTCCCTGAAATCAATATTCGTACTACGCTCATTTGTGTTTTATGTTTTAAATATTTAAAATTTGTTGAAGAAACGACACGCAACAACACCTTTCATGGGCATTGATTCTTATTTGCATCAGCACCCAGAATATGGTATATGTTGATTGTTATTTTGAAATGGTGGGCACAATATATTGGACATTATCTGTTATTAAACGCAGAACACAATATATTTATATTTAACTTTTTAAAAAAATAAATATTTTAAAAAACTTGTATATAGCAATTATATCATTAAATGATACATGATAAAATATTTTTGGATTAAAAAAAGGAGTTGAAATCATTTAGTGTAATAATTTGAATAAATATTTTCATGTTTTTTTAGAATTAATTTACTATTGGGATGTATTGAGAATAATTACCAAATAATTGATATTTATTTTGTATATTTTAAATTACATAATATAATATATCAAATTTTATTACAATGTTTTTTAATATTATATATTTTAAATACAAATAATATGACATTTATCATTATTTCTGAAAATTTTAGTAAATACACTGATAAAAATATGAAATACACTATTTTTTGTGTATTTAATTTTAAAAGAAATATTAATGATGGTGATTTATCAAAAGATTTTAAGATAATGAGTATTTTTCAAATTAGATAGAAGAGATATAAGTATTTTTCAAATAAACCCCTTAAATTCCGATTCAATGACTTCCTCTCTCTATATTTCTCTCTTTTTTGAAGAGTCGCTATTACGTTAAATAATTATGTAAAACTGCATCATTCCCCGTGGCTTAAAATTCCACACACACAATTAGCTCCCGCGGGATAGGGTATAGGGGATACGTGAAGGCATTTCTCTAAAGCTTCATTGGATCCAACTTCCGACACTTTGCCCTAAATCAAGAACAACTCCTATGTCGCTAGGTCGATTATGAATAGCCGCTTGGGTTATGCAGGTCATCATTATTGCCATAAGTAGCAGCCTCCTAGTTTTGGCCGGTCACTCGAGGAGGAGACAAGCTCAACCATTGTTGGTCGTAGGCGGGGCGCTTGGGCGCATTTCTAATCATTCTGCAATTTCAATAATTTTCAGAGCTTCTATTTAAGAAGAAATCCATTCAGTTTCGAGCTCACCTGTCTTTCCTCTCCTCCAGAAACCGTGCTATTGATTTTTTTCTGGCTGTCGGGAGACCTAATTGGAAGAGGCAAACAAATAATAATTATCACGCTGTTGGCAGATGCCCAAACTCTCTCAAATTGGTTAACTAGGCTACATTTTTAACTATGTTATCAGGGAACGTACCAAAATTTCTTAACGTGCTACGTCGATTGTTCAAATTTTGGTTGAATGAGTACTTGCCTGGCGTGTGGAACAAGTCATTGGCTGTGGAAGTGTTGTTACGGGTGCAGGGGGCAGAGTCAGGCGCCCCAGCGGCAAGTTGGAAAATCTCATGAGCTTTACTCGCCGGAAGGTCTTTAATGACGACGATCTGGCCGGCGTAGAAAATGGTCATGGTACTATTATACGCCGTTTCTGCACGGGATGTCTCACATCTGGAACCGAAGCGCACAGAACCCAGTCTAATAAACAAAATGGCGAGAATGAATGGAAATCGAAAATGCTGTTGGAAGAGAAGGGCATTTACTTCAGATCTGGCTCCTCGGTCACGTCACCGACGCCGGCGATCGGCTGGTGAAGGAGCATCGCCTCTTGCTGACCACAATCGTTAACAAAATCCTCAGACCATTGCATCGGATCCACAACTATTCAAGTTCAATAAACGCACATGTCAGTTCATCGGATCCGGACGGACTATTAAGCTTCAGTCAAGGATCTGAATCAACGACATCGCAATCAAATCAATTCAATTTCTGATCTGCCGAAGACAGCAAGTTAAAATGGCAGCAAAAAACCTTCTGGATCAGAGATCCGATGCAATGCGAGTGTGAATTCTTCTTCGATGGTTGTTTTCTCCTTCACACGCTTGCTCAGTGAGGGAGAGGCCTGGGAGGAGGCAGTGGAAAACTTATCAGAAACCGGAGCAACGGCGGAGCGCATGATGAAGGGGCGAAAATTAGAGGAGAATTGGTTGCGCTTTATAAGCAAAAGCGGAAGGGGAATCGTTTGAAGGAAGCACCACAAGGGCGTGTTGAGTCTAGTTTTTATAGGCACGTGTTTTATGTTACAGAGGAAGTTGGCGGACTCATCACATTCACGTGTTGCACTTTAAAGTAACAGTTTAATACATTCACGTGGTACGAGACGTTCGGAGAATTCATTTCTTAAAAATAACGAATATTTCTAGAAATTATTTTTAAATTTTTTTAAAAAATATTTTTTAATTATTGAAATAAAAATGAAAATTGGAAATGGGTGAGCGAGTGACTGGCGCAGCAGTGAGCACCAGTTTTCATAAGTTAGTTTTCTTGGGGAGGGAAGAAAAGAAAAATCCCTCGCGCAAGTCAAGGGCAACGACAGAGGAGGAGCCAGCGGGGATGAGCTTTCTGGCAGGAAGATTGGCGAGCACCGAGGGCTCCTACTTCTTGAAGGAATCCAAACAAGCGGTTACCCGTATCATCGAGAGCCAAAAGAATTCGGCGCACGTAACTGAAAAAGTCCCCAAATTCAACGACGCCGCATCCGCCGATGTTCTTCCAGAGGTTTTGAGGCACAGATTGCCCCCAATATTTTCACCTCGTCGTCGGAGACTTCCGTATCGACCCTCTCTTGTCCATCCAAATGGTCTCTGAAGCCGGATCAGAAAATGGATGGGGCTCGGGGAGTTTCAATCGATGCTCTGAATCCTCTGAGAGCTTATGTTTCTCTGCCGACAGTTACTTTTGGCCCTAAGAGGTCTGTGATTTTTCTCGATTCTTTGTTTAGACAAAGGGTTTGTATTTGGTTTTATTTTTTTAATCTGTTTATGGTTGTCGTGATGCGCTGTTCATGTGGCTGTGTTATGTTGATTTAGGTGGGAGTTACCAAGCTCACAGAACACTGTTTTCGCATCAACGGCGAACGATCTACGGAAGGACCAACACACCCGGATAAATCCAGCCAAGCTGAAGGCTGCTGCTGCAGGGCTTGCAAATAGTACGTTGTTGTTCAATTCTGAAAAGATCCCATTTGTTACTGCTTTGACGTGTCGGCACACAAGCTATCTCAGAATTTGTGATTCATTATTCTTTCTACCACTGAGCAGTTGGATCAGCATTCGCTATCGCTACTACTCTTGTATTTGGTGGCTCCGCAGTGGTTTTCAGCTTCCTTGCATCCAGATTTGAGCTACATAGCGTAAGATTTTCCCAATGAAATCTCTCTGGGATCAGTTCCGACAATTGTTTTCATTGTTGGCTATAAAATGATACTATAATCTACAAAAGCTCTGTATTCTACATTGATGGTCCATTGACATTAACATGCTTTTTGATCCTCATTGATAAGACGGACGATATACGCTTCAGAGGAAAGGACCTTGTTCAGCCAGGACTGGAAAAATTTAGGGAGCAAGTGAAGCCGATGAGAACCTGGGTATCATGGCCGTTTCTTCGACCTGTGGTAAAACCTCTTGTATAGTGAATAAAACTCCTATGAGCCTTTCTTTATTCACAGGCTGAAGATTTCAACAAAAAATCCCGCCTTCAGAGGGTGGATGCTGTGAAGGAGAAACCTCTGATCAAGGAACTCTCCAGAAACCTTGGTGCCAGAAATTCTCACTAGCCTTCCCACCCTGTTTGCTGTGATATGGGGCTTTGTATCATAGACAATAAAACACGGAAAATATCTTGTTTTGTTTTCCGTCGCCATCTTTGTCTCTATCTCTCCTCTTCTGATAGATAGGGACAAACAAACAAAGTCAAATTTTTGTAGTTTGGGAGTTTCCCAAACAGCGAATTGTGATTAAGTTTCATGATTCCCGAATCTTTTTTCTCCATAATTCCCGTGTCTTAGAGGTGGTTCGGTGGCGTGTTCAATCCAATGTGAAGAGTGGATGGCATTTTGCAAAAGAGAATCTTGTGCTATTAATATATTCAACCTGCAAATTTTCGCAGAGGAATGGAAGCCACCAAAATGGTAAAGATGATCCCCATTGTGAACAGTGTGTATTGCCGTCCCCTCGCTGAGGTTCTTCAGGTTCGACGCCGTCCGAGTGTCATCAATGGTGGCGGCCTCGTGGTGACTGATTCCGATAAGCGGATCGTTTTCTGGGTGGATGGCTATGACGCCATCGGACGCAGAAACGAGATGATTCTTAGGGACGGGGAAGCAAATCGATTGCTTCTGATTCGACGAGAGGTATGTCTGTCTCTCTTTGATGTGTGTTCACCATCTTGCTTACGTGTCCGTCATACAGGGAGGAGGAATTTTCCCCAAGAAATGGAGAGCCACAGCTGTTGACCTGAACGGAAGTCTCAAAGGGCTTGTTTTCACCCTCAAAGAGCTTAACTCTTGTCTCACGCCAGGATCCGTATCAACAATTCTGGTGGAATCGAAAAAGGAATTGGCGATCACGGGGGACTTCTGGGAGAGATCATGCCGGATCATGGATGCGGAGGGGGAAACCCTTGCTCTGATGGTGGAGGATGAGTCTCCGGCTATGAGGGATGTGTACCATGTAGAAATAAGAAATGGGGTTGATCATGCCTTTGTCGTTGGAGTGTTCGCAGTCCTTGATTACGTGTATCATTGAGCCGGAGTGCACCGCCGGTCCTAGTCACTTTGCCGCTCCACGGCCCACCGGCCCCCAAAGGAAAGTGTCGTGTGTATTAATTCATTATTTTCTGGATGAATGAGCCTGCATCGCAAAGAACTCACCGGGGTTAAATTTTTTCTTATATCTTAAAATTTGAAAGCAGTTGGGTCTTGAGGAGTACATCCCCATGACCTTAATTAACTGCAGAGAGGCAACACAAATCTCAGGCAGCCGCCCAAGAGAAGGCCACCGGGCTTTTCACTTCATGATCTGCATTCTTCCAAACGATGGATCCGAAGGCACCGCCTGCTGCCGGCTTCGCCCCCCTTCCTGAAATGAAGGTCACCGTAAACGTCCTCTTATCGCCGACCTTCTTGAACTCGAGCAGCTCCGGTTTCACCGTCGCCACCACCCCCTCTGGTGTCTTCACCAGAACCCGATAAACCGATCCTGCCGGCTCCACGCTCGTCAACTCACGGGTATACCTCACCACCCTACTCTTCCCAAATACCACAGAGAAGGAAGGGTAGTTTAGTTGGCCGGGATCGCGGAATTTCCGACTTCGTTCACATGTTACATTAGGCCTCTTCACGATTACGTGCAGCATTTCGTCCGTGTACCCGAGCGAGCAGAGGAATGCAATGTAATCCCCGGGGAGGCGTCGTAGACCAGCCCTGGGGAAATTGCACGGTGGGGGTCTACGTAGCCGGCACCGTGGGCGTACGGAGTTGAGATCGAGAAATCGGAGGCGTCCCGGAGCGGTGATTTGGAATTGTCGACGGTGTAGGCGGTGGTCATCAACGCCGACTTGATCGCGCTCGGGCTCCATTTTGGGTGCGCTGCTTTCAGCAACGCAGCTAATCCACTTATGTGCGGGCATGACATTGATGTCCCTGTAACAGAATCCCCCATTGACGAAGCTTCAGAGTCACAGAATTTATAGCCGTTGCTATGTGGGGACAGATTCGATATCTCTTACCGGAGATGATGTTAAACGGAGATCTGCGGTTGTCTTTCTCAAGACCGGTGGGTCCAACGGCGAGGGACCATGCGGCGAGGATGTTGACTCCTGGGCCAATCAGATCGGGCTTCAATATTTGTGGAGTCACTGTATTCGGACCCCGTGAACTGAATGCCGCCACAACCGGTGACGGCTTCACATTCACCACCGTGCCGCCGAAGGTCAATGTCGCTGATGGGTTCTTCGTACTTGTAACGTATTTCCGTATAATGTCGCCGGTTTTCCTCCCGAAGGCCACCGCCGGAATCAAGTGACTATCTGCAACTAGCTCTTCTCCGTTAGCAGCTGTGTTAACCAGAATCATCCCCACGCCACCGGCATCTCTCACTACTGCTCCCTTCTCCACTCTGGGGTTAATTCCTCTGTCGCAGAGCACCACTTTCCCCGGGCAATTGCGGGATCCAGAGAACCTGCTAAACACAAATTGCTAGAACTATTTTTCCCTGGTTCATAGACTAATTCAACCAATTTGTTCGGCGCCAATGGTTTTCCGGAGTATAACGAAACTCCGGTGAATTTTTGACCGTTCCCAAGGGTAGCGAAAGCGGGGAAATCCCTGTCGAGTGTACCCGCACCCACCGTCGCTATCCACGGGGCCACGTTCGCAATCGACGATTTTCCCGGGCCACTATTTCCGGCGGAACAGGAAACGAATATCCCTCTCTCCATCGCCGCGAAAGCTCCAATAGCAATTGTGTCGTGCGCGTACGGCGCAGAACCGCCGCCTAGTGACAAAGACAACACATCGACACCGTCGAGTATCGCACGGTCCATAGCAGCAAGTATATCGGATCCAAGACAACCAGACTTCCAGCAAACTCTGTAAGTCGCCACTCGCGCGTGGGGCGCCATTCCTCTCGCATTCCCACTGGCGTAACCTAACAAACTGGCGTTTGAGACCGGAGAACCGGCGGCGGTGCTGGATGTGTGAGTTCCATGGCCGTCGGTATCCCGTGGGGAAGGAGATTCGGTGGATCCAGAACTAGAAAACACTTGGTACCCCTTGGAGAAGAAACGAGCGCCGATTAGCTTCTTGTTACAGTGGATCTTAGGATTGAAATCTGCAGTCGCCTGACAACCGCCCCGCCACCTCGCAGGCACATCCGGCATGTTGGCATCATTAAACGACTTAGACTCAGGCCAAACCCCAGTGTCCAGAACACCGACGATAACATCCGCAGAAGCTTGATTCAGACCCTGAACGTTGATTCCAGCCAAAGCACCGATCTCCAGATCAAGACCCAGAAACTGCGGAGTCCTGGTAGTATGGAGAGAATAAACCCTGTCCTCGTACACCCCAACCACTAAATCTGAGCTGCGGAGCGATTCCGCCTCCTCCGGCGACATCGCGGCAGCGAAGCCACTGTAGGCAGCGTCGTAAGTGTAGAGGAGTGAATCCTGGGAAGCGGAAGAGATAGACAGCAAATGGTCGGAGTACCATTCGGCGTAAGTGGAGTACTCCGACGGCTTCAAATGGCGCTTCATGTGAACAATATACGGTTTCTTTGAAGAAGCGACCGCCGCCGCCTCATCGGCGGCCGCGGCGAAAAAGAAAAGGAAAGCAAAAGAAGCGATGCTATGGAAACCCAAACCCATTCCGAGGCTGAGTGGATGGGATCTCAAAGGAGGAATTGGGGGGAGGAGATGGAGGAGGATATAAAAGAAGGAAGAGTGAGTTAGTGCGGCCCACTCGTGAGTCAGTGATTACTGAGAGGGGGAGTTACAAAAGCGGCATGAAAGTGAAGATAATAACCGAAATGCCACTGACAACTCATCATCCCCCCATTTCACGCCTTTTCATTTTTCACCCATCACAAGGGGAGGATGGCTGGTGCCTTTCGAATGTAATTCCAAAAGTACCCCGACTCAATTTTCTAACCCAAGGAAAAGAAAAAGACAAAAGAAGTGCTATTTACAGCACAGAAAATGATGGGATCAGCAGCCTCTCACCACACCCACATTTTATTGGGTGATTCTCTCCTTTTATCTCACACACTCCATCAAAAAATTTTGAAGTGAAGGGGGTCAATATTTTCGCCCGAAAGATGACAATATTTATATACACCCCCGAATTTTATTAGGGAAATTCGGAATCAGAATTATTTATTACAATGTAATGCTCTACATGAGGGTTTCAGGAGGACATCAAACACACACGTGTGGGACCACTAAATTAATTATATTAATTTATAATTTTAATAATATGTCGACACTCACAACTTTGGGTTACTACTTTTATGAATCAGGGAAAATGTGTTGAAGAAAGCTTTTTGAACTTGGACCATACTTTAAACCGGGTTGGAGTAGATAGGACAGATAGCATTCTAAGAATCCGGGAGGATGCTATGGCAAAGACTTCAGTGGCCATACTTGTTAAATTCCCACTCGCTGTTATCTGTACAAAGTGCAGAGGTTACAAGTCACCAGGCAAAAGAACCGAGTGGGGAGGGGAGCATTTCATCTAATAAGCAAACTCATGATAGGGACGCATTTGGTGTGCTTCTCAAACCACAAAGGCTGTCCACATGCACTCCAATGCTTACCAAGAGGGCAAACTTGGCGGGTTTTGAGCCACCTGCTGACGCAATGGAAGTGGAAGGCATGGCTGCAGACGCCTGTACAAATAACACCATCATGGGTTAGATCATAAAACAACCTGCACATTTCAGGAACAGGATGAATTCCTAGTCCTAGTGACTTGCTTTATCAACAATTTACTAATGGAAAGCTGTAGTTCATCATATATGGAGGCGAATGTTTTTAAAAACTGAGACTGAAATGCTCATCCTTCCTGAATATATGAGTAGCAAATCTGGACTGCAAAGTGAAGCTTCTTAATCTTTAGACGACCACTTACTAAGAACAGTCCACAACAAAACAGTTAAACCACTGAACAACATATCGGGGTTGTTAACAAACCACTATCTCCTAAATGACCCAACACCGACAAGCAATCCGTCACAAAATTGCATCAATCAAAGTAGCCATAATGGAGTTGCATGAAAGTTGAACGACAGTGGGAACATATCAGGCGTGCTTTACTCTGTACTGGCAGAAGTGACTAACACTTAACATGGCCAACATGAAGCACTTCCACAAACAGCTTGGAAACGCAATTTAAAGAATTTCTTCCCTAATCTACGTATCATGTAGAAATCGTACCCATGCGGGTTGAAAACAAGGGATCGTGAAAAAAGAAAAAACAAAAGGTACCCCTAAAATACATACCCCAAGCAGCTGTGCATTCCTCGCTGGTGGCGCTCGCTTGATTAGCCTGGCACTCGATACCTGAACACCGTTACCAGAATTTAGCAATCAAACAACGCGAAGAAAAATAACCAAAACAGAAAATATACGCCACTCACATCGATCCATGATGTGGTTCCTGCAAATCGCACAATTGTCCACCACAATATCTGCAAAATGTGAGCGTTACGATTACCATCTGAAACGAATACAAAAAGGATCCACATCCAGACTAGACTCGAGAACCACAAGAAAGACATTATACAAGAAGCTTCGAATGAATAATAATACCCCATGTCCAGAGCGCAACTGCATTCCTCTTCTTGATCTCAAGTCTCTTGGGTTTCTTGACGGGCTGAATTGCAGGCACCGCAGTAGAACTGGAAGGCCCAGCACCGTAGGACCCCTCATCGGGGGGCAGCATATTGACATCAGTATCCCAAGATGCCATCGATTCAGCCCGCGCCTGAATCCAAGGAGGCGTTTAGACACAACAGAAACAACAATATGAAGCTATAGCCTCGGTGCCCCTAACACACAAATACTAAGGCATCTTTTGTCACTTTCCGTAAGGTCTGAGTTGTCAAATTAAATACTTTCCGTAAATCAATATTTTTAATAAAAATTTCCATCGATTTTCAGGGATGAAAACCAATGCCGCCAAAACCCAATTAATGCTACCAAAGTTTACTCCTGTTCAACCTGTGTAGTTTGGACAGTAATGTTACAGTAATCTTATTCTTGAGCTAAATTTGCTAAACGCTAGTGTGAGATTAGAGATATTTCAAAATCACTGAAAATTTTTTTATCATGAAATTACATGTAATTTTAGTTTTAGTGTGAAAAATACCAAGAATATTATTTTTAAAATAAAAAATAGTATATACTTCTAAAGATTATAATAAATAATATAATTCATTATTAATAATGATATAAAGAAAACTATATTAATAAAATATATTTGATAAACGGAAATTTTCTAATATCGTTGCAAAATAGAAATGTCGTTATTAAATAAATTTATAAACCTCAATCTACACAAAATATAAATTTAGAAAACTTGTATAATGAATTTTGGAGTCGATCACAAGGAACTTATATTTGTCAAGTGTTTCAATAAATGCAGAATTCGAAATAACAATAGTTTTTAGTCTCAGCTTGGACTACCAGTGGTAATCAAGTTCAATAAACAAAATCAGGTCTCAACGCGGAAGGTGACAAATACTGATTCTAACTTAAAGTAATACTAAGATTCCTTAAGGGTTTGCAGGTGGTGTGTTGCTAAAATGTCTAATTTAAATTACCATATTTCTACACTCACAACTTCAAATAACCTAAGTCTACTCAGGTCATTCATCACATTTTCGGCTAAGCTAATCCCTAATATCAACATTGTAATTAAGTCTATCCACATGCAAAGTATATAGAACTAGGTCTACCCGGTTCTATTGGTTCTACCCCAAACTAACAGCTACTACTCCCATTTTGATTGGTTGGTTTACCTTTAAATCAAACATCTTAGTTGTAAAGTTACTTGTTCCTTTCCTTAGGTTTACCCATTGAATGATAAAAACAAGAACTAAGAAAAAATAATGAATTTTATTATCAATCCTAGATCGACACCATCATGCTTTATCTTAAAGCATCTCTAGGATTCTAGCTACTCATACTTTGATGGTAAAATACGATAACATTAATACAAAACAGCAAAAATGTCAAGAACATCATGAAAGAGTTGGTTGCAGAAACTAAAAACATCAACAAATAAAAGTAAAACAGTAAGAGTTTTGGTTTTCGTCTACTACTATTCATAAGTCGGAATAGTAGCGCTGGACTAGGTCTTGATCTTTGTTCTTCACGTTAAAGCCTCTTTTCTAGAAAAATCGCTCTTCTTTTTCCTTCTCCTTCTAGTATTCATCGTCTTCCAGTTGGGGAATAAACCCCCTCATGTGTGTGTTGAACACTGCTGGTCAAACCCCCTTTGTGACTCTTTCTCCTCCGTTTTTTTTCTCTGTCTTGCACTTTCCAAAGCAAGTACAATCTGTGACAACTCTACTACTCCTGTCCCTGACTTGCAAACTGCCGCCACGACAATGTACTCTTTGCTCCTTGTTGCACGGTAACTTGCATGAAATCCTTAACTTTTCCATGATTTTGAGGTTACTACTAGGCTTAAAATCAGATTAGAACATGAAGTGGGCTAAATCCTTTGATTTAGCCCACTAACATACCAAAAATCATATTTTTCTAAATTATATAAAAATACTTAAAACTATAAACTAAACAATTAAATATAATTAAAAACTTGTAATTTTTCATATACTAGAATATGAAAATTTGTGTGATATTAATATTTTAAAAAATTTACAAAAATATAATGTCATAAATGATATAAGTTATTTAACAAATAAAAAAGTATAACGACAAATATTTTAAAATTTGAAAAACAATTTAATATAAGAATATATAAAATTGTTTAAAAATTGTCTACACTTCTTTTAAAAATTAAAAGGATTTTTTGTTTATACTTTTAGTAAGAATTGTCTAGATATAAATTTTCATTAATAAATAATAATTTATTATAGCCAACGATTAATTATATTAACATTTAAAATTTAAAATATTAAATTTTAATATATTTATTTTTAAAATACAATAAGTCAAATGAAATTAATATTACCATTTTGTTCTTTCCAATACCATTTTCTACCTTTAATGGATAAACCTATTCAGAATAATTTTTATATCAAGGGATCAAATTAATTTCGATAAGAGATGCATTTTTTGATAAACATACTTTTTTTTTTTTTTTGATATGATTGCTTTCTACAACATTTCTATGACAAACCGAGAGATTCACGTGATGACAAGTAATAAAAGACATACGTTTGCATTTGTCGTTATACGAAACACAAAACTTCAGATTAAGTTCTTGACAATACTTTAAACATGATCAAACACTTGGAAGATCTTGAATCATGTAGAGCCACATATGTGTGATATCACAACTAATCTTGTGACATCCAATATTAACCATGCAATTAAGTTCATTGCACCATGTGTCGTCACACTTCTAGATAGGAAAGTAAATATTAAGTTTGTGCTAACCTATGTAGAATAGCAGTGGTATTACGACATATTCTACTAACATACATGGGTGTGTATAACTAGAGTTAATGAGATTTGTGATGCGTCTTGACTCCTAACTCACTCTCATCACCCATGATTTAGCATGTTCACCCCTCTTAAGGGGGAAGGTGTTCTCATAGCCACCTGCCCATCCCCTTGGGGTGCCATGTGCCTATCGAAAATATGCTGTTTTTTCAATAAAATGATATCCAATGTTGTCACCCAAGATTTAGCATGTTCACCTCTTTTAAGGGAGGAGGTGTTCTCGAAGGTGCTCTAACCACCCTTGGGTGCCATGCCCCCCACTTGGGCCATCTTGTGCTCTTGTAATGTGTCGTATGGCTAGAATGATTCGAACAAAATCATGAGATTGCCAACGAAAAGGATTACCCACCCATCCTACAATCGCCCATGCATGCCCTCAACACAGTAGATCCCCAACAATCTCTCTAGTGCGACCTGCATTTGCTCGCTTTTTCCCTTAGCGCCTCCATCTACTTCTTCGTGCCCGTGCGCCCCGTCCGTCCCTACTTGGAACTAAGTAAGGGTTAAGTGATAAACAAAAAATTTACACGTCGTAAATGTAAATCTTCCTATCAAATAAATTTATAACCTAATACACATTCTAGCATAAAACAATTATGAGCATAGTGATTAGGGTCGAACACGAAGAGCAAATGCTTGCTATGTGAAAGTTAATCCATGAAATCAGTGTCACGTTGGAAAAATTGGTCTTATCTAGGACTAAGGTAGAACTAAAATGAAATATAGTAAAGAAAAGTAATAAGTTCTGGAGCTCGGTTGTTTCTGGAATGAAATGGGTGATGCATTGGAACTCTTAGGGGGATGTATGCTCATCACTAAACAAACTCATACAAACCACAAATCATACAGCTAACTCACAAGGTCTAGGTCTAACTGGAATCTTTTTTTTCCGCCTAATCTTTGGTCTACCTCTAATTAGGGTTGTTAAGTTGGGTTTCACTACTTCTCCCTCTTAGATCTATCCTGGTTTGTTAAGAAAGTGGCGTGATTTATGGTTTATTAGGTCTAAAAATGGATTACCATATTTCTCCCCTTTTCACCCCAAAGCACTCCCCTAAGTGCTTAGCCACTCATGCTTAAAAAAAATCAAAATAGAAGAAAAAACATCATCCACAATGCATTCATGTCTCAGTTGACTACTACAAAATAAACAAGCAGGAAACCGAAATGTTCGACAGAAAGCTAGAAAACATCGCTAGCTAATCTTCGCTAGGAGTAATAATCTTTGGAAAACAGAAAATAATCTTCAAGCATGAGCTTAGTTCCTGTTCGTCTTCATCCTTCTTCCTCCCCAGAAAACCTTCTCCAGAAAGTTGTTCGTGAGTCTCCAATAGGGAGATTTATCTTCTCTCTCTTCTTCCCTCCCTTTTTATCCAAAATCTCACTTTTTCACCTCCTTGGACTTTGTGTGTACTCTTTTTCAGACTTCTGCCACCTTCTCTACCACCACACTGTTCATATTCGGCTCCTTGGGATTTGTGTTACGGCGTGTGCTTCATTGCTCGAAGGAAACTCTTAGAAGATTGAGACTAAATCGCAGATTTAGTCCCAACTAAAACTAAATTGGCACTACTACGGTACTTATGTGCAAAAATATAGAACTAGGCAATAATGCTTAATTTTTGTAGCATAAAATGAGTAAATTTCATGCATTGAGCCACTCAAAAAAATGTGTTATCATCAAGTGAAATCACTCGAGCGATCATTGTGCCGAAGCGCTCTTGCCCGTCACTCCTTCTACGGGTGGTAGCCAGGCCTCGTGTGTACCAGTGTTGGTCATCGTACTACACGCTCGCGTCATGGTATAGCCACAAAATCAGTTGGCCTCGTTCTACCAATCTAATGTTCAGTGTTTCTGCCATGTGCATCAACCACAGCCCCGCTCGTACGAGCTTGTTGACCTCGTACTACCCTGTATGATGTGCTTGGCATTGTCGCTATAGGCGACAACCACAGCCCTGCTTTCAATGAGCGCATTTGTTCTCATGCTACCTGATAACACCATTTTTATTGTGGTTTTATATATGTTTTAAGTATGTTTTGTAGGGTTAAATGTTGTTTAGTGTGCTAAATTGTCTTCTTTTGCGTATTTAGACTCTTAAAATGTGTTTATGGTGAAAATAGGCTCAATTGGAAAAAAATGAGCTGAAAATTCTAATATTTCGTCTAGTATATGTTTTAAGTCTTATCATGATAAGAGCTAGTATTGTAGCAGCGCATTTGTTGTGATGACAAGTCATAGGGGATAGAAAAGCTGTGCAAAAGTTACTTTCCACCGAAAATAGTCACTCTTCTGAGAAGATAAGATTTAGAGCAGAGATCTCCTTTCTAGAAGCCTGAGGAAAAGATTTTGAGCTACAAAAGGGAAAAGGAAGGGAGAGAGAAAAGAGGACGTATTGTGCACACGAAGTGCACAGATAGACGAACATCAACGGGGGAGGAGCGAGGAGAACTTCGTTTCTTCGGCGAACGTCTCCGACGACCTCTAGATCTACACTTCCAGCAGATCAACGACCGAGAGCAACCATTAAACACTTTATTTTCCATTTTCTGCACTTCCATTTTGTTGATGAACTCGCTGTTGTTATTTTATGCATTTTCACGCTTTCTGTTATGTTCTTGCACCTTGTCGTGAACGATAAATTCTCTGTAGACCTTATTTAATTTATGAACATGTTGCTGTTTACCCTTTTCGTGCTTGGTTCTAAGTTTAAAACGCTTTTTACTATTCCTGCGAACCCTTTCCATGTTTTAAAGCGTTTTAAAGCTGGGTTTAAGCCTTTGGGCTCTCTTGAGTGACAAGATCTAGACTCTGATGTAAAATATAGTAAAATCACTTTTATTTTATGTTTTCTATGCATTCGCATTAATTTCAGTGTCTCTTCATCCCTGCAACTCATTTCATTCAGTTACTGTTATTTTAGGTTTTACCTGCGTTAGAACTAAACCCCAGAAAACCCCTCTGTTTTCAGTAAATGTGATAAACTTCAGGAAATCGCAATCATTCCCTGTGGATTCGACCCTTGCTTGCCACACTACATTAATTCCTGTGATTTGTGTAGTAGAATATCTAGGTTTATAAATTTCTTTTAATATGTTGAATGTGCTTGACTGCGACATTTAACAACCCCATTCCAACGCTTATCACTACCCCACATTAGGTGCTTGGTGTTGTCGCTACGAGCATCAATTGCAGCCTCTAATCATCGCCATTGACGTGCAGTAGGTGAAATGCCTTGCCACTATCCAGGTGGGAACTCACCTAGCTATTGCCTGCAGTGCATGATGCGTCTCAACTCGTAACTCACTCTCACCCGATATTCCCCTTAATTTGGGAAGGTGTTCTTGGAGGCACTCAGACCACCCTTCGGCGCCATGCACCCCACTCAGGCCATCTTGTGCCCGTGTCTTGTGTAGTTAGCAAGAATGGCTCAAACGAAATCATTAGATTGCCAACAAAACGGATTAGACGCTCGTCCTACAATGGCCCATGCACTCCCTCTAGCACAACCCACGTTTTCTCACTTGGTCACTCAATGCATCCATCCATTGTTCCATCCCTATGTGGCCCCGTCCATCCCTACACAGAACCTAGTAAGGGTTAGTGCTCTCGTGTGACTTATCTCCCGCCCAACAAAACTACTACTTAGTCTCTTCAAGTGAGATCACTTATGCGGTTATGGTGCCGAAGCGCTCCTCCCTGTCATTGTTAGGTTTCTTGTAGACATCACATGTCCTCAATACAACATATTTTAAAATTTTTTGAGAAACTCAAACCACAGATCTTGGAATACAATATACATCAGATAAAGCGATTTTGAAAATAACTTTTAGTGCACTCCATTATTCACCCACCGTCAATAGTAGATCTCTATGGTATCCACACATGTCATTCTGTCAATAATCTTCTCAAGGTCACAAAATGATGGTTGATCTCCTCAAGTGCTAATAGAGAAGATCAACCCATGCAGATAACTCTCAGAGAGAATGAGATGTTAAAATCTCTGTAGATTGAATCTTTCTTATTATATTATATAGAATTTGATAATATATCTAATCAAATCTTTGTAAAGATCTTGTATTGCGGAAATCTAGTAGATATTTTTGTTCTTCAATCCTATATATATTAGATCATTTATTTTGAGTTTAATTAATATTAATCTAAAAATAACTCTATTTAACTTATTTACTTTACCAATTACATTTCATGTAATTGTGTCATTCTATTTTATATCGATGAGTGACTTCACTATTATGTATGACATTATAGGCTTCTTCAATTAAGGCTGTAATAATCAATTTATTAATTAAACTTAATTAATTAGATATATTATTATCGATAATGAGTGATGCCTAGCAACATATTATGATCCCCAAGATGTAAAAATAATCAGGTTAACTCATTGAGTCTTTATGTGACTAGCCATCATGCAATGAACAGTTTTCATCATACTTATATTTCATTCGATATTAGAACATAGATATGTGTCTTTCTGATGTATCAAGCTTATAATTGCATTCAAGCACTAACATTCAATGACCTACTCAAACTCTTCAAATGTCATTACCTTGGGCTCATGATTTACTGTTAGACCTTAATGTAATTATTCAAGATAAGATCTCATAGGCAGCATGATTGATGAATTTTCTATTGATCAATCAACTATCTCCAAACTTAAGGAGTCGCATCCCTTCTCATCCATACTAGTCAAGCCATGGTTAGACTTCCATTAGTAATGAGTGAAATTGGAAATTTAAGATCAAAATAACTTTGTTGACCTCAAGTCTAAGCTTAATTGCATAGTTATCATATTCAAGATCTTGCTACTGATATGAATTTCATCACAATTTAAAACAAATATCAAAAGATAACACTTGCTAATAACTTGACTATCTCTAAAACATATATACTAACCATCACTTCTTGTGTGAGTGGCGACCAGGCCTCACACTTACTAGCGTTGGCCATCGTATTGCCATGCTTGCATCATGCCATTGCCACCAAGGGCATTAATCGCAGCCCCAAAATTAGTAGGCCTAGTTCTACCAAGCTAATGCTTGGTGTTGCCATCATGAGCATCAATTGCGGCCTCACTCATACGATCTCTGATAAACGAAAAATTTACAAGTCGTTAAAATTGTAAATTCACGTATCAAATAAAATTTATAGACCTAATTCACATTCAATCATGCAAGATATATGAGTATAGTGGATTAGAATTGAATACAAGGAGATGTTTGCTTATTGTGTGGAAGTTAATGCATTCAGTTTGTGTCATGAATAATAGATTAAGTCTAAGCTAAGATTAAATTAAGTTTACAATAAAATATAGTAAAAAAAACAGGTAAATTTGGCTACTAAATAAAATAGGATAGTACAATGTCTTGATGTTTCCAATAGTGACATGATCATTCTAACACTTAATCTATTTAATTCAATAATTATTCACCTAACAAATGAAGGATTCAAGTCTACCTAAATCCTTCTTTTACCTAATTTTTGATATATCTCTAATTAGGTCTATTTATGATGAATATCACTACTTCCTCCTTTTGAATATATCCTAGTTTGTAGGAAAATAGTGTGATTACCGAGCTAATGTAGTTGAATAATCAACAACCATGCACAATTCCTTCTACCTCAAGGCATTACATGTGTTTAGCCACTTATGTTTAAGTAAAATGAAACATGCTCATAACATATCAACCAAAACATATTCATGTCATACAGTAATAATAACAAGGAAAGAAACATAGATATGAACAGAAATCGTAAATAGTTTGCATAAAAAGCTAAAACTATTCTCGACTAGGATAAGTGTTCTTAATAAACAAAGGAAAGTTGAAAGATAAGTTCTTCTATTTTCAATTTTTGTTCTCACCTCCTGCCATTTCACTAGTCTTTTTCACCTCTTGAGATTTGGGCTATTGAAACTTCTACATAGCTCAAGAGAATGATTAGAACTAAAATTGATTTAGTTCTAATTAGGAATAAAAGATGCAAATAGTGGTTCTAGTTATAAAAACGTAGAAATACACAATAAAATCAGAGTTTTCTAGCAAATATTAATTATTTTCTTATCCTTAAACACTTAAAAATATGTGTTATCACATTATGATACAACGACATTAGACCCATCCTCAAGTCCAAACTAAAACAAACATAACCCTAAATTCAAAATCATACAAAATGAATAGGAATGACGATATCATGGGTTCAGATACATGAACCACAAGTGTGCTCATGTATAAAACGTGTAACACTCGAGCAAATATAAATAAATTCTTCTTAAAGACTGCATTCAAAAATTAAAACTATAAGTTTACATATTCAAAGCAATCTAATGATTGTGATTGCCAATTCATTGTATTTTTCTTTACTTTCACTCTTTTTTACATATATGAGATAGTGAATGAACAACATTTTAAAATTAATTGGGCATAAAATTTTAGGATCCCTTAATTCAAAGA
Source organism: Utricularia gibba (assembly GCA_002189035.1). Taxonomy (NCBI): domain Eukaryota; kingdom Viridiplantae; phylum Streptophyta; class Magnoliopsida; order Lamiales; family Lentibulariaceae; genus Utricularia; species Utricularia gibba. The sequence goes on along the minus strand of NEEC01000014.1, from coordinate 2,718,165 downwards.
GTGTTGGCCAAACATTCTCATTTTATAACACCGGGTCTTCTTCTACTCCTCTAAACAAATTCATCTTTGCTCATTCATTCACTTTTCAATGAGTCTTCATACACTTTTGAATTATATACTACCTTTTTAGACTCGCATCTCATCGTTTTTCAAATGATGATGCTTTTCTTGACTCATATTCTCTTCATTTTTCTCTCTTTTATTGGCGATCACTAATCTTTGCAACAATGAAATATATTAACTCATGTAAAAAAAACTAAATTGCAGTCTCTAGTGTCCTCTAATCATATTTGCACTCACAAAAGAAATAATTAAGAACAATGCTCACGAGGGTTCAAATGGATTCAAATAAAGCTCATGCATCCTTATGATCACAAAATTATCATATTCAATCATTGAATTATTCAAAGTAGGGATTACCATTATGTAAAAATGTATCATAAAGATAAATAATTCCTAACTTGACTAACACCAAGACTGCGTAATACAATACAGAAAGTAATAAAAATAAGTTCAAAGCAATAGCAGCAGCTGTTACTATACTAGGGAGGAGTCCTTCACTCACTGTTTTAGCTCCTTTACTTCATGAAACAAGTCCTCAAGCTGACCAACATTTCAAGCTTCCTTAAATAGCACAAAGGGAATAGAACCATGATTAAGGTGCTTTACTATTGGTGTACATTTAATAAATTCTTGCAAATGATTCAGAACAAATCTTTTTGTTTTGCATTGTTGGTCCATAAGATTTCAAAATGAAACATTAAAACTTGATTCTTATGCAAACATAAAAACATCTTAATCATGAACTCCATCAATGTATATGCAAGAATTGTAGCAATTTAACAACCATGTTGTACTAAGTTAAACATAAAAGTCATAAACATCAATTAACACAATTTTTCAGAAGAATAAGTTGTGATTGTCAGCACACTCAAAACTAATTCCAAAAAAAAAACAAATGCAACAAAAGTACTTAAAACTTAATTAGATAAAATTAATCTAAATACTGAAAATAAAATACAAAATAAAGCTTAGCTATGGGTAGCCTCCCACAAGCGTTCCTGTTTGTAGTCTTGGACTTGACTATCTTTGAGGTTATATTTTTATGGTATCTTTTAATACCATATCATCAGCAACTTCTTAGGCCTCATTCTCATGAGAATTGTTTAATATTTTAAATACTCCATCTTTACATTTATTCCACCAATATGGATCATCCCAAATGTCAAATTCTTTATCATTGAAACACATGTTCCTTTCATAGTATTCTTTTCCAATTGGTACAATTCTTGCAACAATAAAATTAACAATATCAATAGAACCTCGCTCCCAAATTGTAGTTTTACCTAGGAGTAATTGTTCGTCATGACACGCTTCTGCAACCATACAAGCATCTTTAGACCCATCAATTTTTCTGAAATGATTAATACAAACATTCTCCCCTCAACATTGTCCAAAATTTCCTATAGATATTGGATGAATTCTTTAAGAAAGGTTGCTTTTTTATTTGAGTTAAGACTATCACAATTAATTTTGAAATTTTTCTACTCATCATCTACCAAAATTTGTTTCATGTGAGCATCCAAAAGCTTTAGATTCAATATTTCCTCCTTTGGTTCACCTTCAACAAAATGCACCAACTTTGTTTCTATGTTGCATTCTTAAGAGATAATTCCTCATATTCCTTTCCTTTTTTATTGATTTCCTCTCAAGTATTCCTCAACAAACTTTTCAGTTGACTCCATAGAAGAAATATCTTCAAAATCACTAAGATATTCTATCACATCTTTCATTGGAAGTATAATGATCTCTTTATCAAGTGACAACTCAATTATCCCCACTTTTACATTGATAATAGCATTTGAGGTTCTCAAAAATGGTCTTTCCAAAATTCTTGTAATATCCTTCAATCCTCCAATAGGCATATTGACCACATAAAAATCGATTGGAAATATTAGATCTTCAATTCAAATTAGGACATCTTCTACCAACCCTTTGAGAGATATTACATTTCGATTTGCCAATTTTATTTGTACTTCATAAACTTACAAAGGTCTCAATCTAAGAGATTTATAAACTAAACATGACCTCGCATTGACAACAGCTCCTAAATCACCCATAGCTCTCTTGATATTTATATCTCTAATCTTACAAGAAATAAAAAATGTATCCACATCCTTGCATTTTTTCTAGAAGTTTTGGGGTGAATAATGTTGAACAACTCTTACTTAAAATACTATTCCTTTTTCCTTCATCTCGGGCTTGGGCAAATAAAGGTGCTTCAAATAGTATACATTTTTTGCACCAAGGAAATATTTTTCAAAATATTCACAGTAAGTTGAATATTACTCAAGACCATCAAAATCTTCTCTTTTTCATCTTGTTCTTCTTTTGTTTCCAACTTACTAGAAAAAGAGGGTTGAGTGATCTTCAATTCAGTAGGTTTTCAAAGAACCATCACGTCTTTCTTACCTTCAACAACAAGATTAAATTCTTGTTTCACGTGTTTATTAGTCTCAAATTGGATTAAATTCCTGTCTGGATTCTTCTTTCTGTTCCTCAATGTCATGGCACTACAATTTAATCTTCTACCAGAACTTGGATAAGATGTTGTTTGTTCTCCAATCTTATTTAATTCTTCAAGCTTTAGTGTCTATTGATTCAACTGAGTCTCCAAATTCTTGATGACTTATCGATTGTTCACTTTATTTTTGGTTGATTGCACCATAAAGATCGAATCTTGCTTATTATTTTATATAGATATTTGGTAATATATCTAATCAAATCTCCATAAAGATCTTATCTCATAGAAATTTAATAGATATATATATTCTCCAATTTTATCTATACCAGATATTTTGTTTTGAGTTTAATCAATATTAATCTCAAAATAACTCTCTATTTAATTTATCTACTTTACCAATTACATCTCATGTAATTATTTTATTCTATTTATTAACTAATTGATAAACAAAAAGTTTTGCATTGTTGTTAAAATCGCAAATTTTCCTATCAAATAAAATTTATAAACATAATTCACATTAAATCATATGAAGAATATGAGCATAGTGGACTAGAGTCAAACATAAGTAGTATGATGCTTGCTATGTGATTAATCAATGCATGCAATCAGTGTCACGTTGGTAGATTTGGTCTTAACTAGGACAAAGGTAGAGTTGCAATAAAATACAGTAAAGAAAAGTAACAACTTTTTGAATTCGGTTGTTTCTAGAATAAAATGGGTGATGCCTTGGGACTCCTGGGGGATATATGCTCATCAATAAACAAGTTCATACAAACCATAAATCAAATGACTAACTCACAAGGTCTAGGTCTATCCGGACTCTTATTTTCCCCCTAATCTTTGGTCTACCTCTAATTAGGGTTTTTAAGCTGGGTTTCACTACTTCCCCCTCATGAATCTATCTTGGTTTGCTAAGGAAGTGGTGTGACCTATGGGTTGATCAAATCTAAGATTGATTGGCACATTTCTCCCCTTTCACCCCAAGGCAGGTCTAAGTACTTAACCACTCATATTTAAGATAAACGAAAATAGAAAAGAAAACATTATCCAGATTGTAATCTCATAGTCGAATACCAGAAAGTAAACAAGCAAGGAATTTAAAATGTCAACATAAAACTAGAAAATGTCGCTATATGTTCTTAACTAAGAGTAATATTCTTTGGAAACAGAAAAATAGTCTTCAAACATAAGCTCCATTCCTGTTCGTCTTCCTCCTTCCCCCCCCCCCCCAGAAAACCTTCTCCAGAAAGAATATCATGTGTCTCCAATGGGGGAGATATTTTTCTCTCTCCATCTTGTCCCTCTTTTTGTTCAAAATACTACGTTTTCCTTCCTTGGATTTTGTGTGTACTCCTTTTCAGACTTCTGCCTCATCTTCTACCACTACACTGTTTATATCCAACTCCTTGGGATTTGTGTTGCGACCTATACTGCATTGCTCAAAGAAAACTATTAGAAAGTTGGACCAAAAGAGAACCGTATGACAAACTATTTTATTTGATATTGTTATATGCAACACTTCAATGAAAGATTGACTCATATGATCCATAGACAAATGGATACCGCTGTACTAGACCATTATTAGAGAACCGTCACAATGCTAATACTCGGAGATTGATTGAACAGATGATTACAAACTCCTATTCCATAGTCAACCATTATGATAATTCCTACAACCCACCTGAAGGAAATATTGGAGCAACAAAAGCGGTCTATGAAGTAGATAACTCAGAAGTATTATGTAATAATGAGTGACATGTTTAAGTTTGGTCTTCAAGCCCTACTTCAACAAAAGGAAGGATATCAAGGAACTTCAATTTCAATGTCATCTCATGTTAAGCCAAGACAAAGAATTTTAATGAAATGATGGTGGAAGAAGTCAATGTTTTTTATCAAAACCAAAGAGAGATGGACAATTATGAAAACTATCAAATATTGATAAGAGATAATCTTGGTTTTTTCTAGAGACAGGCAGCACCCCTAGTCAAGCACCATCACCTAGAAATCCACCTAGCATATCCCAAAAAACTATCACTAGACCACCTCAGCCATTGCAGATTATTGGACCTCAAGAGCAACACAAGGTTTCATGCCAAGCAAACCAAAGTTTTGAAGTTATGAAGAAATCTCTTGCTGAAAGCATTTTCAAGATGCATGCTGAGCAAAAGGATATGAAGTGACAAATCACAAGTATTCAAGGCTAGATTACCTAGATAACGCAGACAATCAACCTTTTGAAAATGAAGGGAGGATTGCCAAACGAGCCAGCACAAAATCCATAGCATATCAAGGCCATTTCACTAAGAAGTGGAACGAACCTACTACATTCTTTTCCATGATTCACAAATACGATTGACAGATTGGAAGAAAAAGAGTTGGAAGTCATAGATAGAGATTCTGATGTCAACGAGGAGATCATTTGTGAGAATCCAAATGGCCTACTAGTGTAGAACAATGTTATTTTGAAGCCACCTGAAGATGCTAAGCAAAATGATGCAAACGAAATCACTCAGACAAAGCCCTTTGTTATATTGTCAACCTTCCCGATCGAAGAAGCAACAAGGACAAGAAGGGACTGAAAACTTTTATGGAGAAGATGAAGAAAATAAATATTTCTATTACTCTTCTCGATATGATTGAACAAGTTCCAAAATATGCCAAATTGTTGAAGGGTCAATGCAATCCAAAGAATAAAGTGAAGGTGAAATAAGAGGTAATTCCTTTGACTGAGAACATTTCAGTCATCATTGAAAGGAAAATGCCATGTATATTTAAGAATCCTATTATGTTCTCAATTCTTGTTATCATTGGAAGTATGAAGATTTCAATAGGTATATATGATCTTGGTGCCTCGGTCAATGTTTTTCCTAGATCTCTTTGTTTATTTATTGCATCTAAGTTAGGAAAACTTCAACCAACGAATGTTGTATGCCAATTAGTAGATAGATCACATGTTACGCCGAATAGGTGGTGGACTTCAATCTCGACCGAGCCATGAAGCATATTGACCAGATCAATGAGATACACGCGATTTCCACATGTGAAACTAATACTGATCACTATATGATAATTCATGAGCAAGATCCCGAACCAAAATATAGTGACAAAATTTCTCAATCTAACAGTTTGTCTCTTGCTAATTATCAAGTTTTCCATCATTGAAATGATCTACCCAAAGAACCTAAAGCTCATGATGTTTCTTTCCTTAGCCTGGAAATGCCTAGCGAACTACAAGTGCATTCCCTTATTCAAGCAACATCATTAAAGTGAAAGACTTTGCCCCAAAATTTGTAATATTTATTCCTCGGTGATGATGAACCCTACCTGTTATTGTTGTAAGTTCACTAACCTAGAACAGAAAGAGAAGCTCAAGGCTCTACTTCAAAAGTACAAAAAAGCAATTGGATGGACTTTAACTGACATCAAGAGAATAAGCCTTTCTATTTGCACTCGTAGGATTGGCTTAGAGGATGCAATGAAGCTTGTTTGATAGTCGCAAAGGAGACTAACTTATCCCCGATGGTGGAAGTATTCAAGAATGATATTTTGAAGCTAATATCTGCCAATATCATTTATCCAATCTCTAATAGTGGGTAGGTTCGTCTTATGCAAGTTGTCTTAAAGAAGATTAGTATCACAGTGATGAGCAATTAACAAGGGGAACTTATACCCACATGAGTGCAGATTATGTTGAGTTAAAATCAGTCATATTTGTGGTATTATAAATGTTAGGATAAGGAATTAGGTGAGGTAAAATATGTAAAAATTCAAAAATTAATGTTAGTAAATTTAGTGTGTATAAAAACATGTTTTTAGCCCTATTTTGCATTGATTATCTTGTTGAGGTGAACTCACTGTTCATCCAGTCCCAAGAACGGCCAGCCCATTTGTACTATGCCATGTATACTGACCACTCTACGTAGTATTTATCAGCCTAGAGGCAAAATGGGAATTGAGCATCTACATGCACGAGGAGATAAGACTACCCAGTAGGAATTAGGGAACGAGGAGAAGCTAAGCCTTTGTAAGTGATGTGACCCTCTAATCTATAGAGATTAGCAACCCACAAAAAAGAGGTGATTTTGAAACTTAGAAGAGAACCCACCCAAGTCTACCCTCAAGAGAATAAATCTCTTGCAACCAGACTTCGAAACAAAGAAAATTAGGAGCCACACTTCAGAAAAGAGAGATTGATTGGAAGTGATAATCCTAGAACGCCACAAGCTCAAAGCTTGATAAGTTAAGAGTGTTCAAGCACTCAAAGGAGAGGGGAATCCTCACAAGATACATAAAATGACCAAAGATCCTGAATTAGTACATCTCTAGAGTATTTATACTCTAGAATTGGGCTCTAACATTACATAGTCCAAACTAAATGAAATAGAAAAGTCTAACAAGCCCAATGCTCTAAGTTAAGTCCATCTTCAAGTAGTTGAGCTCTTTTGATGGGATGTCTTCAAGCCCATGTTTGATTCCAATGGTATTGAGTAGACCCTTAAGTGTATCTTCAACCATCTTTGTCTTGCTCCTAGTCATTGGTCCTGGTGGAATCATCTTTCTTTCTAATTTGTTCACTTGAACAAACTCCTCATCATTCTTCAAATACACTTCATTATCTTCCTGGGGCTCATCATCCCCCTTTCTTTAGGAAGATTCGTCCCTGAATCTGTATCCATGTCGAAAAGAGACAAATCAGCAACATTGAAAGTTGAATGAACAGAATACTCACCTGGTAAATCTAGCTTGTACGCATTATCATTAACGCGCTCAACAACTTGGAAAGGGCCATCTCCACGAGGTAGAAGTTTGGACTTTCTCTTTGTGGGAAATCTCTCCTTCCTAAGATGAAGCCAAACCCAATCTCCAGGTTCAAATACAACTTTGCGTCTCCCCTTGTTTGCTGCTGATGCATACTTTGCATTGTTGCATTCAATCTGTTGTTTCACCTTTTCATGCAATCTTCTGATTGCATCAGCTCTCTTCTTGCCATCTAAACTAACTTTCTCATCACAAGGCAAAGGTAACATATCCAAAGGTGTAAGAAGATTAAAACCATAAACGACTTCAAATGGAGATAATTTAGTAGTCAGATGCATGGTTCTATTGTAAGCAAACTCAACAAGTGGCAAACATTCCTCCCAAGTCTTAAGATTTGATTTAATCATAATCCTAAGTAAGGTAGAAAGTGTGCGATTAGTTACCTCAGTTTGCCCATCGGTTTGAGGGTGACATGTTGTTGAGTATAACAGCTTAGTGCCAAGTTTACTTCAAAGAACTCTCCAAAAGTGACTAAGAAACCTTGCATCTCGATCAGAGACAATAGTTAGGGGCATACCATGAAGTCTAACAACTTCCCTAAAGAAGAGATCAGCCACATGAGATGCATCATCAGTTTTATGGCAGGGAATAAAGTGTGCCATCTTTGAAAACCTGTCCACAACAACGAAAATTGAATCTCTACCCCTTTGGGTACGAGGTAAGCCTAAAACAAAGTCCATAGAAATGTCCACCCATGGTTGGGAAGGAGTAGGGAGTGGAGTATACAAACCATTAGGGGCAGTGGTTGATTTAGCCTTCCTACAAGAGATACATCTAGAACAAATTATTTCAACATCCCTTCTCATGTGTGGCCAAAAGAAATGTTGGGTGAGAGTATCAAGAGTCTTTTTAACACCAAAATGTCCCATTAGTCCCCCACCATGAGCTTCTCTAACAATCAAATCACGTATGGAGCAAGAAGGAATGCATAGCCTATCTTTCCTATAAAGAAAACCATCTTTCCTGAAGAATAGCCCAGATGTAGCAAGTTCACATGCCTTATAAATATCCCCAAAATCGTGATCATGAACATATAAGTCAATGATGGAAGCAAATCCAAGAATTCTTGCATCAAGATTGGCTAAGAGAGTGTACCTTCGAGATAAAGCATCAGCAACCACATTCTCCTTACCTTTCTTGTATTTGATCACATATGGGAATGTGTCAATGAATTCCACCCACTTAGCATGTCTTCTATTCAGCTTTACTTGAGCCTTCAAATGTTTGAGAGACTCATGATCAGTGTGTATCACGAACTCCTTAGGCCATAAGTAGTGCTGCCATGTCTCCAAAGCTCTAACCAACGCATACAACTCTTTGTCATATGTTGGATAGTTGAGGGTGGCACCATGAAGCTTCTCACTAAAATAAGCAAGTGGACGTCCCTTTTGCATCAACACAGCACCAATCCCTAAACCTGATGCATCACATTCAATTTCAAAAGTATCAGAAAAATTTGGAAGTGCTAGGAGAGGTGTTGAGCAAAGCTTATTCTTGAGTTGTTTGAAAGCATGTTCCTGCTCATCTCCCCAATGAAATGCATGATTTTTCTTGATCAACTGGGTGAGGGGTGCTGCTATAGAACTGAAGTCCTTAACAAACCGTCTATAGAAACTTGCTAAACCATGAAAACTCCTAACTTCACCCACTGATGTAGGTGTTGGCCATTCTTTGATTGCTCTTACTTTCTCTTCATCCACAGCTACTCCTGCATTACTTACAACATATCCAAGAAAAGAGACACTATTTGTGCAAAAGACACACTTTTTGATATTAGCAAACAACTTCTCTTTTCTAAGAGTATCTAACACATCTTTCAAATGCCCTACATGTTCCTCAATACTTTTACTATAGATCAGAATATCATCAAAATAAACAACAACAAATCTACCTATAAAAGGCCTAAGAACGTGATTCATCAATCTCATAAAGGTGCTAGGAGCATTGGTTAACCCAAAAGGCATAACAACCCACTCATACAAACCAAACTTAGTTTTAAAAGCAGTTTTCCACTCATCACCTTCCTTCATTCTAATCTGATGATATCCACTTCTCAAATCAATCTTACTAAAAACACAAGCACCATGCAATTCATCAAGCATATCTTCAAGTCTAGGGATAGGATGTCTATACTTGATTGTGATGTTGTTGATGGCGCGACAATCAGTGCACATCCGCCAAGTTCCATCAGACTTTGGAACCAATAACACCGGCACCGAGCAAGGACTCATGCTCTCACGCACAAATCCTTTAGACACCAATTACTCAACTTGTTTTTGTATTTCCTTCGTCTCCTCTGGATTGGCTCGGTATGCTGGTCGGTTTGGGAGTTGTGCTCCAGGGACAAGGTCAATTTGATGCTCAATCCCTCTAAGGGGAGGTAAGCCTTGAAGTTCTTCTGGAAAAACATCTTCATATACCTGTAAGAGAGACACAACACAAGATGGAATGGATGAAGCATGGTTAGGTGAAGTAGGAACTTCATCCTTATACATGAGTAGAATGAATGGTTGCCTAGCATGAAGTAAGTGTCTAATCTCACTTGGCCTTGCTAATAGACTCTCATTCTTTCTCTCAATTCCTAAAACTCTCATGTTTTCACTCTCTGTTTTGTGCTCATTTTCATCCTTTTTTCCACTCAATTCCTTGCCATCTCTTATTTTTTCTCCACTTTTTCGCATCTTTTTTTCACTCATTTTCACTTCACTCATCTCTTCTCCCTTATGAACGACCACCTTGTGCTTTCCATTATCAGTATGAAGGCCTCTAGCATCACTCAGAATTCTGACTTGATCTTCATGTGCCTCCTTTGGAGATAATGGAGCAAGTGTGATGGAGCGTCCATTATAATTGAAGGAATATTTGTTCTTGAAACCATCATGAAATGCTCTTCTATCATATTCCTAAGGTCTCCCAAGAAGAATATGGCTTGCATGCATAGGAACAACATCACATAGGACTTCATCTTCATATCTCCCTATGGAAAACGTCACAAGCACTTGTTTGGTAACCTTTACCTCACTTCCTTCATTGAACCACTGCAGATTGTAAGGCTTAGGATGCCTCACGGTGGGTAGTCCCAATTTCTCCACCAAGATGTTGCTAGCAACATTGGTGCAACTACCTCCATCAATAATCAGGCTGCAAACTTTCCTATTAACAAAGCATCGGGTTTGAAACAAGTTCTTCCTTTGCTCATCATTATCCTTCACCCCAATGTTAAGCGTCCTTCGAGTGACTAATACTTCTCCAGAAACAGGCAATTCATCCTCATCACTCACTTCAGCTTCTGTCTCCACTAGATCATCATCATCTTCACTAACAACTTCGCCATTGCCCCTAATCACCATTGCTCGTTTATTTGGGCATTCAGAAGCAATATGTCCAAGTCCCAAGCATTTGAAACATTTTATGTTTCTGGTAGTTCCCTTTGGAGGTGTTGTTCGCTCCCCTTGCTTGGAACTTGATTGGATGTCGAATTTGAAGTGTTCCATGGATGACTTCCCTTTATTTCTCTCCATCATCTCATTGGTGCCCCCAAATTTCGAACCAGAAGTCCTCTTGTTGAAATCTCTTGCGAAACTCTTGCTAGATAGTTGTTTCTCAACCTTTGTGGCCATATGAATCATGTCCTCCATCTCAATGTAGTGATGAAGCTCCACAATATTTGCAATCTCCTTATTCATCCCATGAAGAAACCTAGCCATAGTTGCTTCTCTATCTTCCTGAACATGAGCTCTAATCATTAAAATCTCCATTTCCTGCCAATATTCCTCCACTGGCCTTGAGCCCTGCTTGAGATTTTGCAAACGTTGATAAACATCTCTTTGGTAATGGTTTGGAACAAACCGCCTCCTCATAACTCTTTTCATCTCAACCCAAGTGTGAATTGGTTCTTCAGAGTCAATCCTTCTTTTAGCCACCAATTGATCCCACCAAATGATAGCATACTCACTAAATTCCATGGAGGCCAATCTGATTTTCTTTTCGTCAGAGAAGGTGTTGCAATCAAAGACATGTTCTACTCTTGTTTCCCATTGGAGATATGCATCTGGATCATTCTTTCCTTGAAATTGAGGTATCTTCATCTTGATGTTGTTAACATCCTTTCCAATTCTTCCTCCGTCTCTTCTACCTCCCTGATCTCGAAATCTTCTTGTATCCCCATGCACAAAATCATTTTCACTATGTTCAATGTAGTCATCTTCTTCATCAGTATTCAGGGTTCGATCTCTTCTTCCAACAGTCCTTGCACTTTGTTGATCACTTAAGTCATGTTCAGTGTTGATGCGTTGATGCAATTGACTACCTCGACCCCTTCCAGCAGCATAATTATCTTGTCTTCGTGCTCTTGCAACATTTTGCAAAGAATTTTCGTGTTCATCAAGCCTGACATTTATGTTTTCCAGAATGCGATGCAATCTAGTGAACTCCTGTTGCATAGCTTTCAAAGTGAACCTCCCATCCGGTGAGTCATCCTTTTCATGCTCACTTCTGGAATTTGACATCCTAAATACTGGACAAAAGAAAACGAGCAGCAAGGAAGAAAAGAGACTAAACTAAAAAGAACAAAGAAACACACACAAGATTTACCACTCAATACTCAAGCTTCAAGTCCTTGATGCACTCTTTAATGTCATCATGCTTGTTCTCATGGCATCTAACGAATTAATCACTTCCAGATTGGTATTGATTATAGTGTAATGATGGAGTTAGGTGAGGGTGGCAGTATTAATAGTCTCAAGATGGAGACAAAGGGAAGTGTTTAAATTAAATTGGTTGCTTGTTGGAATAGATAAATAGGAAGGATGGACAACAAGGTAAGAACAGATGAAATCAGAGAATAGAGCACTACACACGAAATGTGTTGCTTGCTAAACTATAGAAATATAGGAATGGGCAATCAACAAAGAGAATAGTCAAATGGAAAGGTGGGGACACGTGAATGACAGGGGATGGGAATTGAAGATAAGAAAAACAACAATAAAGTCGTTGGTTGGTGGAATGGGAAAAGTAGAGGGGTGGGCCACAATTTAAACATACATAATAATGGATGATAGTGATGGGTAATGGATGTTCACCTTCACACTCCTTATCCTCTTGCACACTTGAAAATGATATTCAATGTGTTCTTGCTATTCAATTGACACTCAATTTCGAGCTCTTCTTCAATCAACTTCCTGTGAACCTCCCTTTTTTTTTTGTACTAAAGCCAAAAGTAATAAGGACTTGGCTTGAACGATTTTTTTTTTTTTTTTTTTTTGAATAGGCAGGAATGGAAGAACTCAAACAAGAACTGGATAATAATAAGGATAAGGAACCCAAAGCTCTGATACCAAAATGATGTGACCCTCTAATCTATAGAGATTAGCAACCCACAAAAAAGAGGTGATTTTGAAGCTTAGAAGAGAACCCACCCAAGTCTACCCTCAAGAGAATAAATCTCTTGCAACCAGACTTCGAAACAAAGAAAATTAGGAGCCACACTTCAGAAAAGAGAGATTGATTGGAAGTGATAATCCTAGAACGCCACAAGCTCAAAGCTTGATAAGTTAAGAGTGTTCAAGCACTCAAAGGAGAGGGGAATCCTCACAAGATACATAAAATGACCAAAGATCCTGAATTAGTACATCTCTAGAGTATTTATACTCTAGAATTGGGCTCTAACATTACATAGTCCAAACTAAATGAAATAGAAAAGTCTAACAAGCCCAATGCTCTAAGTTAAGTCCATCTTTAAGTAGTTGAGCTCTTTTGATGGGATGTCTTCAAGCCCATGTTTGATTCCAATGGTATTGAGTAGACCCTTAAGTGTATCTTCAACCATCTTTGTCTTGCTCCTAGTCATTGGTCCTGGTGGAATCATCTTTCTTTCTAATTTGTTCACTTGAACAAACTCCTCATCATTCTTCAAATACACTTCATTATCTTCCTGGGGCTCATCAGTAAGGCACAAAGAGAGCCAGGCACGATCGAGTGGAAAGGTTTTTTGATGAGTTTGAACTAGTTTCAGGAAAGAAAACAAAGGAGTGAAAGTTCCAACATGACAATAGAGCCCACCATAAGTGCTCAAAACCTTGCAAAACAATAATCTACTTGTGCAAAAAAGGTGAAGGAAATAGTTCCAAAGTGACACTGGAACCACCTCCATCATCTAGAATGGCAATAGAACTCTAGAAACCGTCCCAACAAGCCTAAGAACCAGCCAGCACAAGAAGGAGAAGATGATTGACATAGATAACTAACTTGGAGTCATGAACAAACTTTTTATTTTGTTGTATTTTATTTCTGCATTTTCACAACTTGCCAGTTCACTTAACATTTGCCGGTGAACATTCATCTTGTTTGAGTGTTTTCAACTTAGCATGTTTTTCTTCGTCATGTTCTTTACTTTTTTCATGCATGAATCGTAATAGTAACTAGAGCATATTTAGGTTATCTTTTAAGCATGCTTAATTTTTGTATTAAGTGTAATGGTTATTTTTAATGTTCCAGAAATGCTTATTTGTGTGTTATATTGTTTGTCTTTAGTGTAGTAACTCATTCGAGAATTTTTATAATTTCCTAAGAGCAAAAACCCACTACTTGAAGAAAACTCCTTGTTTACTCCTGCTTACGTATAGAATGTACAATTGAAAACCGTCTACTCCCTATAAATGGACTTGGGTAGAAGGTGGACAAGGCATCACATATGATCCACTATGCTGCAAAGTACCTAAATGATGTGTAGACGAATTATACCACAACAAAGAAGAAGCATTTGGTCATCATCTTTGTGTTGGAAAATTCAGAGCATACTTGCTTGGAGCCTAGATCATTGTTTACTCTGACCACGCGGCATTGAGGTATCTTCTCAACAAAAAAGATTCAAAACCTCATCATATCATATAGATCCTACTACTCTAGGAGTTTAACATAGAAATTCGAGACAAGAAAGGACGTGAGAATTTGGTTGCAAATCACCTTAGTTTCATCACCTTTAAAGAAGCATACAACCCCATTAATGAAAACTTCTGTGATGAACACTTATTCATGATTCAAGAGAGAAGTCCATGGTATGCAAACATTGTGAATTTTCTAGTAATAGGATAGTTCCCAGAGGATTTTCATCATCATTAAAAGGACATGTTACAGAGTGATAGTATGCATTACATTTGTGATGACCCATACTTGTGGAAGATTGGACCTGATCAAATCCTTTGTCAATGCATTCTTCAAGGTTAAGTAAATTCTATTCTTACTCAATGCCATGAATTACCTTGTAGAGGTCATTTTGGTCCAAAGGTCATTGCTAACAAAGTATTGGAGGTTGGTTTCTATTGGTTCACATTTTTTGAGATGCATAACTTCATTGAAAGCATGACCTAATTGTCGAAGAGGTGGAGATATAGATTTCAAGGATCAAATGCCGCTTCAACCTATTGTGATATGTAAGATTTTCGACACCTGGGTATTGACTTCATGAATTTCACAAAGTAACAATATTAATTTTCTAATTTAAAACTATCAAAAACTATATGTTTTCATAACCTTTCACTCATCTTCATTTTTTCTTTCATTTTAAACTTTTTTTTAAACATACAAAGATGTTTCAAATATTTAATGACTTTCAGTACCAAATTAATGTACTCTAAAAGAGTGAGTATTGTCCACAAATTTCAATATTTTCTCATTCTCATGTTTTTTTTTTTTTTTTACTTCAATCTTTTAGAAAAAGAGGTTGAGTCAATTTCACTGTAATTGATTTTAGATGAGCTTCATCTTTTTCTCATATTCTATAACAATCTTATATTCCTTTATTTTTTCATTCTTACCTTCACTCTGAACTAATTTCCTGCTGTGTTTTCTATTTCCATTTCCCATGAGTGGGAAAGCCAAATACGAGGAAAAAAAAAAGCAGCACGAGTGTTGATGAAATTTGTTGCGTGTCCACAAAGCCAGCGTTTCTAGAAGGAAACCTCCTTCTAGAAGGCGTGCGGCAACGATCCTTTTTTTCAATGATGCAGACTCGAAGGAAATCTATTTCCAAGCCCAACCATCACTCCACATATTTCGACCAAGTAAAAGCCAATCATTCACTCCATGGTGTCACATTCATTCGTATTCATGGAATGGCAACTTATAGAATTAATTATGTTCAGTGTGAAAAAGAAACAAATATATTTGTTTTTGATAAGGAGTGGGACAATTGGAATTTGTTTATAATGTAAATTCCTATCTCATAATCTATTCTTACATGCTAGGAGTCATTCTTTTAAATTATTAGAAATAAATAAAACCTAAAAATAGATAGATATTTAAAATATGAAAATTGGTTTTGGAGAGGCATAGGCATGTACGTCAGTCATTTAGTCGCTACTCAGACAAAAGTCTTGGGTCATTAATGCAAATGGAGAGGGATCAACCATCTCCTCTCCTCCTCACCTCAGTAAATTATTCTCATAAATAAGAAAAATTCTTATCAACATGGATATTGTATATAAAATCTACAATACAAAACACTTTTATTTGTACATTTTCCGGTCGGAGTCCCCACGCAGATCTACTTTCCCAGCGTCGACTCCGGTCTAACCTCCCTTTCTGTCTGTGGTGGACAACTAGAACACAAATGTGCCGATCTGTAGTTCGTCGAGATCCATCAGTGGCTCCAAAGCATCAATCACTTGGCGCATAGTCGGCCGGAGCTTGGGGCGTTGGCTGAGGCATTGGTGCGCCAGCTCCGCCGCCTTTTGCGCCCCGATCTCCGAGTACTGCCCCTCCAGCCTAGGGTCCATAATACGGCTGAGTTTCATAGGGTTCTTCAACATCGGCCGGGCCCATTCCACCAAGTTTTGTTCTCTGCTCGGCCTGCTCCTGTCATACGACTTCCGCCCGGTTATAAGCTCCAGAAGCACTACCCCGAAACTGTACACGTCGCTCGCCGCCGTCAAGTGACCTAATTAATTCAGCATGCGCAACTGAAAATCAGGGATGCCACATAATGCATAAAAGATCGGTAATCATCGATAATATTACCGGTCATGATGTATTCCGGCGCAGCGTAGCCTTGCGTGCCCAGAACTCGTGTCGAAACATGCGTGTCGTCTCCCTCAGGACCGTCGGTGGCGAGTCCGAAATCGGAGAGCTTCGCGGTGAAATCCTGAGACGACAACTCTTTCAGTAAACTGGTGAAGCAAATGAATCAATTCTCTGTGCGCAGTGACTGATAAATTTACCGAGTCCAAGAGAACGTTGGAAGCCTTGAAGTCTCGGTAAATGACGGGCTTTTCAGACTCGTGGAGGAACGCCAGCCCCTTGGCTGCACCCAGTGCAATTCTCAACCTCGTTTTCCAAGTCAGCGAGACTGCGTACCCTGTTTCACATGGTTTCATTCAATTTTGTGTTTTCAAATGGGCAGTTGTCAAAAGTCAACCGACGTGTTGGCCCGTTCAAAGTCAAAACCAGGGTTGCTTCCCTCAAGTCAGAGTGAAAGAAGGACAAAACTTACGGCGAAACAGCTGGTTCTCCAGACTTCCTCTAGGCATGTACTGGTAGACTAAAAGCCTATGCTCCTCCTCGCAACAGTATCCGATGAGCTTCACCAAATTTGGATGCCGGAGTTGACCCAGGAGCATCACCTCCGCCTATCGATTTCATAACAGAAACCCGAGAAAGGTAAATTACAGAATATGTAAGTGGAGGTTTAACAGTTTACAAAGCTCACCAGCCATTCTCTGTGGCCTTGACCACCCGCTAAATCCAGGAGCTTTACGGCGACGGGTTGAGCCTTCAATCCCGGTCGTATCCGATCATCAATGAACCCTTTGTGAACCGGACCGAATCCACCCTCACCAAGAAAATTACTGGAAGAGAAATTCTGAGTGATCATCTTCAGCTCCTGGAGCGTGAAGACGTGCAGATCCGAACCCGCTAGGGATATGGAAAGCTCTTCGGGGAGCGTCGACCCGCTGAGGTCCGACAGGGAGATCCCCCGAAAGGAAATGGGCGAAGGGGGTTTGCTTTTGGGGTTGGGGTGTGTGGGTTCGGGCTTGAAGCAGCCACCGACATAGGATCGCCATTTCGCTCTCGTCTTCTTCACGGCCATCCTTTCCGTTCGGAACTTCTTTGGGAGAGGGCAAGCAGGCAGCCTCTCTTTATAAGGAAGGCAGCGGCCGGAATAAAATAAGAATATATTACGAATGTGAATTTGAGAAAAAAAAATAAAATAAAATGGGAAAAAGGTGGGCTTGATTCTGGATGCTGGATGTATCTAATCGCGTTGACTTCCTTGTTTATCAACACATTTTTTATTTTTAATTGCAAAATATCCGAAATAACAAACATATCTATAGCGATTAGCCTGTGGACAAGAGAGAGAAAGCGGCTCGGCTGGCCCTCACCTGCCGCGTAATTCTTTTCCTTTCCTTCCGTCAAACTGAATGAGATATTTCCGTCAACGCCAAACCCCATGACACGCTTTTTGAGGAACCAACAACTTAATAATACATTTGAATTTCATATGTTTTTTTTGTACAAATATTTTGCTGCAGTAGAGGCCAAAAGAGCATTCATTTTAAATAAGTTTGTGTGCTGTAACACTTTTAGGGTGTGTTTGGTAATGGGATTTAAATATACTAGGAAATATTTAAATAGGGATGTGTAAATGAGATAGGGATTTTTGGATGGGATGAGATGTATTTGATTAATATATTATAAATAAGATATTAAATATGTTTTATAAGTTTTATTTTTAGGAAAAGACAATTATACCCATATTGTTGTTTAAATTACATAAAAAACCCTAGGGGTTCCCTTTAACTCTCCAATGTACATGGAAAAACCAATATCTTCTAAGTAATATTTTACTTTGATCATAAAATTTGACAAATGAAGTTGTATCATATATTATGGTGTTAAATGGTTGATTCATGATGAAGTAACTTGTGGTGGATGTGAGAATTCATCTTCATCATTACGTAAATATTATTTTAATATTCTACTATCATGTATGATTCATTTATATCTAACAATAGAAATGAACTACATATTGAAATCACAAACTTCCAAAATGTTTTTAGTAGGAACCCATTTTACGTCCAATGTAACATACTCTTTCTTTAGTTAGAACACATGTTTTTATATGAGTATCATCTATAGTTTTAACTCAACCTTGAAAAAATGAAAAATAGCAAAGTTTGTTCCTAATATATACAAGAATCTATGTGTGATTTCTTCTTGGTTAGAAATGAATGTAGAAATTAAAAAAAAATTAAGCATTATGTGATTAAAAATGAATGAAAAAATTAAAAAAATCTAGATATTGTATGATTAGAAATGAATGTAAAAATTTAAAAAAATCTAGCTTTATATGGATAAAAAAGAATGAATAAATAAAAAATGTAGGTATTATATGGTTAGAAATGAATGTAGAAATTAAAAAAATAGGTATGTGGTTTAAAATGAATGAATTAAAATAAAAAAAATGTAGGTATTGTATGGATAGAAATGAATGTAGAAATTAAAAAATTTAAATAATATGTGATTAAAAATGAATGAATAAATAAATAAAATCTACATATTGTATGGTTACAAATGAATTTAGAAGTTAAAAACTCTAGGTATATGGTTAATATTGAGTGAATAAATTAAAAAAATGTAGGTATTGCATTACAGACTACAGTAAAATATTATAAAATTGCAAAGATAGGATATTTCACTATAGTAGGAGCGACATCATTAAAAAAAAAAGAGGGAGACAGAGAGTGTGCGTTGAGTGCGGAATGTGGTAGGGGTAAATTAGTATTTGCACCCAATTAAGATATTTGTTGGCCCGTATACGAATCCGGATCCAGGAAAAGAATATTCGTTGACCTGATGAATACCCGGAAGGAAGACCCAACGAATACAGAGGGAGTCTGTCTGTCTGTCCGTCCTCACGTTTCGAAATACAACTGGCGCCAATTGTATGACGGACTGTACATAAGAAATGTACTCCTTTTTTTAGTGCATAGGTTTGATCTTTGAATTCAACATCCCCAAGGCCGCTTATTCATTTTCAAACTGATAAATGACTATTCCTCAAGAAGATGAAAAATATTTTCATTTTTAAAAAACAGAAATAAATCATTCACTAATTTTGGATTTTTATTCTCATTATAGTAAAATATTTTTTTCTATTTCAAATTATTTTTCCAAACTCCTATACCTATTTTCTTTTAGGATTTTGTGAAATCTATGACAAACTCTGGTAATACATGACGTTGAGAACTTAAATAACGAATTTTTTCTAATATTTTATTTATATTATTATTGATATTTCACAAAACATAACATATTTCTCATTATGATTGAAGGGATCATTTGAGTTAACCACCCTACCCAAGGTAACCAAATTCAACAGAAGAAAAGAAAGATAAGTTTGCATTCCTGAGCGAATTGGATCACACCAGCTATTATAACTGCAACATAAAAAATCATGAGTGCATTGAGGAACCCCATCCAAGCATTCACAAAAACATATAAAACAAATGGTGAAAGACCAAGAAATAATTATTTTGGTAATTTAATGGATCAATTAAATTGCTATTTTCAGTAGCACTTAGAGGAACTTGTTGACACTCCAGACCTTCATTCCAACTCACACTCCACTACCATTCCACGTCATGTGAGACCTTCCTTTGCTTTGACACTCAATACTTAATCATCACTCACCTGTAGGGCCTTTGCAAGTCAGTACATTTTTATTTACAATATACCTTAGTTTTAGAATTATTTTGTAAAACACAGACGTCAGATAAAAAGCATTTTAATGTCCAAGTTCGAATATGATATTAACAGCATCCAAATTATAATTAAAGTGTCAATTGTACTCATCAATCCATAGTTGCTCGACGTGACACTCCTATACATAAGATGGGACATTATCCGCAGTGCCCAACCCAGAAAAGAAATCATATGAGTAATTGCCGACATCTGGGTATTATCGATGCGATCTTTGTCGTTTCAAGCATATGCAAATATGCAATTTCTCTATTATAAAATAAAAAACATGAGAATAAGAGGGATAATATGAAACCTACGTTAGTGAGCGAGGATTCACCGAGTTGATGAATTCCTTGGCTGGTGAGTCATTTATAAGTAGTTTGTTTTGAGTGTCATAATTAGGATATACCACCCATACTTTCCTCAAGTTTTTGAACACTAGAGGCTTGTGATCGTTTTGTGAACGGGTGACGCGACATCCATGTAGTATTCACCCCCTACAATCGAGAATGAAGTATTGATCAACACATAATGATGACTAAGAATTTATAGGAATGTGATGTGTATGCAATAGAATACGATGTACAAAGCACATGCACTGAAAAGGTGCCGTATCATTGACTCAAGATAATACCTCTAACTTATGCTATAAAAATGCTGCAAAACATATATTCATATATAGAATGAAATGTAACTTATTTTGTGTAAAAATGTATTTTAAACCTATTTTACGTTGATTCACTTGTTGGGGTAAACTAATTGTTCATCTAAACTCAAGAACGGCTAACTCATTTGGGCTGAACCGCGTATTCTGATCTCTCTACATAGTATTTATTAATTCAGGGACACAATGGAAATTATGCGTCTGCATGTACGAGGAAATAAGACTAGGTGACAAGAAACAATGAATGAGGGAAGCTATCCTTTCCCAAGGTACGCAATAGGGGATATGCATAATTGAATAGAGGCAGAATGTAGATTTTCGACACTGGAAGGGGACTTTCCGGCGAGTTGAATTAGTTTTAGGGGAGAAGATGAATGAATGACAGTTCCAGTATGACATTGAAACTCACCTCCAACACTTGATGACTTGCATAACGACAATCTATATGTGTGAAGAAGATAATAGAAGTAGTTTTAAAGTGATACTGGAACTACATCCATCACCCATAACGATAGCAGAACATTAAAAACCTTTCCACCAAAGCCTTAGAACCAATCTGAAAACAAGAAGAAGAAGCTGATTTGTGCGCTAGGATTTGACTTGGAAAATTGAACAATCACTTTACTTTCTACACTTTCATGAATATGCTCGTATTTTATATTTCCAGGTTAAACGTTAATCACATTGTCTTGTTTGCTTGCCTGAATGTGCTTTCTTTATCGTACTCTTTACTATTTTCACATATGAATCGGAACAGTGATCTGAAAGTGTTTAAATTTTTTTTAAATATAATTAACTTTTGAATTAAATGAAATATTTACTTGTCAATAATGTATTTTTTTTCGTAAATATAATATAAAATACTTAATCAGTTTTATAAATATATTTTGATGAGAAAAATATTTAAATATGCAACATCTTTAAAATTTTTATTCCATCACTTACCTCCTGTTGCTATGCCTCCAACTGATGTTACCATCGCTAAATCTCTATTTGCATAGGATCAATCTCTGGTTATATACAATATGATGGCTCCCAATAGCACAAATTGGTCTTATCGTCAATTGTAATCTGACGATAACATCAAGAATCGTGACTGTACAATGAAGGTTGTGGATACCTACAATGTGAACTATCAACGGGTTATTCGAAATCTGAACTCAAATTTAAATAATAACAGTTACATACTCTCATCATCAATCATGGCTATCGTATATCTCTATGTCATCCAAGCTGAAAATATTAACTCATGGATTTTCCTATCATACGCTTTCATGCCTTTGAAAGAACAAGTTAAATTAATCATTAAAACTAAAATAGACTGACACTATAGAAAATACATTACCTCTCATCTTGCGTGTGATGCCCTGGCTCCAAACCCCGAGGGATATGATACATATCTACCAGAAGTGCATGCACCTAACAAAAGTGCATTACCATGGCCTAAATGATTAGGGGAACCCAAAGTGGATATCTAATCTTCGAACATCCTTATCGAGAATCGTCATCTTGTACTTTAAAGTATATTGTCAACAATATTAATATCACTGTAATAGTTTAAACAAATATAAAAAACGATTTTAATCATTTAATAAAAATAATGATGATCATTTATTTTATTAAACATTATTTTATTAAACAAAAGAGAATTTTATTAAATAAAAATTAAATATTTAGATAAAAAAATTAGTTTTTACATAAAGAAATCATTTATTTATACAAAAAGTCAATCTTACAAATCAAAATATTTCTTTACACAAAACATCATTTTCTTAAATAAAAAAACTCTATTTCAAAACATCAAAAGTCTTACCCCTACTAACATTTTGAATTACACTCTAAATCACCCTGACACTACATCAAGGTCAAAATAAAAAAAAAATCCAACAAAAAAGTCAAAGACGTGCCCACACCTTGCTTGTTAAAGGAATGGACAGTAGTGGTGATTACCACAACTCCAACGATAACAATGGTGGTGATGTCGATCAGACGAGCGTGTGAGAGGAGGGAGGAATAAAGATTGATAAGGGCCTGGGTTAGAGTTGGCGTGGGTATTTCAAGGAGGGCAACCACAAAGACACGTCGGGAAATTAGACCGCAATTGGGAAGGTCCTTATCGGATTTCAAGGGTGATCGGAAAAGGAGCATATCGCCTGGAACAATTAGATGGCGTGGAACTCCCAAGGTCGTGGAACGCATCGCATCTAAGGAAGTTCTACGCCTAACCGACTCAATATCAATCTGTGTCACAGGATTCGGCATTCTCTTCCCCAAAGCACTCATGCACCTATAAATTCCTCCGAAATGGAGATGGGAAAACAAAATACAAGCCCTGGTCGAATCGCGTAAGCCCAGGCAGACCATCAAAGATCTAAAGCTCTGGCCAAGTAACGTAAGCCCAGGCAAATCTCCTAAATCGGAGTCCCCTGCGGGATACATCAAATCGACTCGGGATCTCCCACAATATATATATGCGATCCACCAACCCAGGCGTCAATAGCAAGAATAAGCCCTGGTACGATTCGGGCACCGGTTTATGTAAACCGCACGCGTAAATCCCGAAAGGCCCTTAAGTATTGACCTCATTGTCGGAATCTCGAGGTGGCAAGAGCACCCGAAGCAAATCCACTCATGTTCAAAACAATGGAATATGGCCAGAAAAGGGCCCTTTCGGATTGGGGAAGTCGCTCAACCCATGAGGGGTTCCGACCTAGTTCCCTAGCAACGGTTCAGCTCGCATGAGGAAGTACTAAGGCAAACTAAAATCAAAAAGCCCAATCAAAGGGTTGGCGAGGAGGCATCCACCCCCGAATCACAAAAGCATAGGCGAATCTCCAAGTCTAAGCACGTAATAGACACAACAAACCAACTCGGGGCTTCCCCCGAAATGTGAGTCAGCAAAGGCAAAAGTGATGCGCAAAAAACAGAGTAAATTAGAAGGAAACCCCGAGCCGGGAGACCAAAATTATCCAAAAAGCCCCACAGCAGGGGGAAAAACATCAAATCAAAAAATTACTAAAGTACGAGAGGGGATGGGGGATTATCGGGAGGATTGGCAGAGGAACCGGTATGCTGTTCCATCCTTGCCCTCAGCTTGGCGTCATTCTCTCGCCCTATCCTCGCTCGAATTAGCGCAATCAATCGCTCCCGATCAGCTTCGAACCCGAACTCCGGGGCCTGGAAAGTATCCACGATAACATCAAGCATGTTCTCATCCTTCGTCAAGGGGTTTATCCTGTCGAAGCGCGGATCCATGATTGAAAGCCCAAATTCCCGGCTGAACTGTCGTCTCTGACGGTATAGAAGTAAGCCGATTAAATCTCCTGCATAGATATCAGAGAGTTCGGAAAAACAGGCTGAGTTGACAAAGTCATCCAGAAGACCCTGCCGAGATGCTTGTCGATCAAGTAATTCGGCCTCCAATGCTGAAATGCGGCCCCTGGCATGCTCTAACTCCGCTTCTGCCTCTTCAAATCGGACTTTGAAGCCCTCTCTCTCTGATTGAGCGTCGTCAACCGCCTTTCCCATTTCCTCGATCACATTTCGCAGTTCTTCCTCCTAGCGGCTGCGTTTCCCTAAAATGGTTTTCAGCGAACTCCCCTCCTCCTCCAGGTTGTCCCTTACTTCTACGAGGGCAGAATCCCTCTGTAACTCGATGGGAAGAGCCGATGTTGAAGCACCAGCCGAAAAGAATCTTGCATCAGGAATAGGAGTATCGCTGAGATCGGGTGATGGAGGAAGTTTCTCTTTCCCTTTCCCGGCTGAAGGACGGGGAGTCAACTCCCGGATCTCGAAGACTTCTACCACTTGATCTTCCCCTGAGGAAGGATTAGCGGCGTCCAGCTGAGCTCCAATCGTATTAGCTTGAAAGAAAAACCAAAAAAAAAAGGGGGGGGGTTATAATCGGGAATTCGCGGTAACTTTTAAATAGGAGACAGACTCGTGCAGGGGAGGGATCCTCGGGTTCCTGCATCGTCTGCATCTCGGCAGAGAACCGCGCCATCACCGAATCTTCTAGAGAGCTTCTTCGAGCCATCTCTTCAGTTGAAAACGAAAGTAGGAAAAGCAATAAGGCATAGTGCCGATTCTAAGACTCGGGAAAGCTGAACCTGACTAACTCTTTGCCTCTTTGAGGGTTTGTGCGCAACTGCCTTAACCCTCTTCTTTTTCTTGGGGGCCCGGTTTGAACAGGTGGGGGAATCGGAGGTGAAGCCGGAACAAGAGGAAGGATGAAGAAGGGCTAAGAGGAAGGCTCCTCGAATCGGTGCCGTCGAAAGGAATGATATCAAGCCAATGGAGGTCTCGGGAACGACCAATAATACTTGATCTTTTCAACGACTCACCTGAGAACATCAAGGCACGAGACTCATACCAAACTGAGCCCCGACTAAGCCTCTCATAAAGGACTTCGCGAGATTCGGAAGAAGACCGATACGCACCCAAGATCTTGATCCTGAAAGGAGTTGGGGGATCGATTGGGAAGTTCCACCGAGAACCCAAAGGGGGAGCTATCCAAACGACAGAAGACCACCAATCATGGTGGGTATCGGGGGCTTTAACAACAAAGTTGGGGTTATCTTCGAATCGGCGGAATCGAAAGTGAGATCGGCCATCCATCGAGGACTTAGCTTTACGAACGGCTATCTTGAAGAGATGATAGAAGTCTACCAGAGTCATAGCCGGATCCATACCGGCCGAATAGAAAAGGAAAGTGGTAAAGCAGAATATGGAATTCGGGGCGAGACAGTAAATCGGAATTGCAAAGGTATAGAGAAAACGGACTATTAAAGGGTGAAGAGGGAAGCGTAAACCACTTTCGAAATAGGCAAGTGGAATTGGGAGACTGAACGGAGGCAGGGGTCCTTACCTACCCCCCAAGGGATTTCAGTATCCCGAGCATGAGAAAGCTGGTACTCATCAGGGATCGAGTACCGAATGCGAAGGGAGGGGATGTTTAGTTCACTAGATCTCCTACCCATTTTCAAAGAAGCCCAAAACCCTAGAACGAGGCAGGAGTCAGGAAGGGGGAAGGACTTAGAATGACAAGGGGGACCCGTCAAAAATCCCAGAAGACCGAACGAAAAAGACGAAGAACCGAATGATACCTGGAAAATTGGCGGTTTCCGACGGATATCGCGACGATCGAGCGGCGGACGAGTGTGACGGAGCACGGAGGGCACAAAACTCTTGCAGGCAACAGAAAGGGCAAAGGAAAGAACTGACACGAAGCGCGCTTATTTATACGGGAAAGGTTAGGGAGACGAAGCGTCATGACGTTTGGGGTACCCAGAATGAGCGGGAAAAAACGTGGCGTGCCAACGAGCCGACGCGTGGCAGAGAACGGCATGTGGCTTATTCAGGGGAAGCGGCAGCTCAAGAATTGGTATCGTAGTAGTTCTGATCCCCCGATTTACCCCGAAAAGGGCTAATATCGGTGAATCAGAGGGGTTGAATGATAAGGGAAAAATCGGCCAAGGGTAATCGGTTCCTAAAAGGCTGACAAAAGAGATCTCCTACCCATTTTCACGTGCTACGTGCTACGTGCGACAGGGTGAACTCCTTGAAGGTTTTAGCCAATTCCTTCACCTGGACATGGTAAAGAGCCATGAGGGAGTCATGGGTTTCGTATTCTCCCGAAAACTGCCCTTGCACAAGTCGCGAATCGGTGTAAACGTCAAGTTCTGCCACTCCCTGCTCCTTGGCAATTTTCATTCCCTCAATCAGGGCTTCATATTCGGCCACATTGTTGGAGGCAGGGAATAAGAATTTCACCGTAATATAAATATGCTCTCCTTCTCGGGTCCTAATGTCTATTCCTCCTCCGGCGCCGTTGTATGTTGAGCCATCCACATACATAGCCCATCGGTCATTGGCTTCCAAGAAACGGTCTATAGGCCTGGTCATTTCGACCACAAAATCAGCAAGAGGTTGGGCTTTGATTGCTGTTCTCGACTTAAACTCAATATCCATTGTACTTAATTCAACTGCCCATTTGGCAACCCTTCCGGAAATCTCTGGACGAGACAGGATGTTCTTCAGAGGCTGATTGGTGAATACCACAATGTGCCGATCTTGGAAATATGACCTCAATTTGGTGGCTGCCATCTTCAGAGCCAAGATGAATTTTTCTGTCACCGTATAGCGGGTTTCGGCCGGTAACAAAACTTTGCTTACATAATACACCAGCAAGTGATTATCTGCCGAGATGGTTGTCAAGACTGCGCTGACTGCAACGGGCGATATAGGCAGATATAGTCCACTAGCTTGTCGATCTTTGGCAAAGGATAAGGGTCACTTTCGATGCAAGCGTTGAGGTCGGTGAAGTCAATGCACATCCTCCATTTTCCCCCGGGCTTTGGGACGACGACCGGGTTGGCAACCCATTCGGAGTACTGGATCTCCTTCACATAACCAGCTTCCAAGAGCTCTCTTGTTTTTTCTTTGATAATTAGGCACTTTTCTGCTAAGAAATGTCGTTGCTTCTGCCGAACCGGTTTTGCCCCGAGTAGGTATCAATGTGATGTTCGGCGACGGATCGATCAATGCCTACAAAATCCGCAGCAGTCCAGGCAAAAATATCGGTGTTCTTCATCAAAAGTTCAACTAACCTTTTCTCGAATCCAGCGTCTAGATTGGCACCGATGCGGGTGGCTTTCTGCGCATCTTCTGGTATTAGTTGCACCGACTTGTACCGTATTGGTTCCATTGCTTGTCTAGGGGGTTCCTTTTCTACCATCATCACTCTCGACTTTTTCGCGCAGGGGTCCCGACAAGAAGATACATAACAGGACCGGGCGGTGGGTTGGTCGATACCCATTGTGCAAATGCCCTTCGATGTTGGGAATTTGATTTTCAAATGCACAGTGGAGGGTAACATACCGAATTGGTTGATGCCGGGTCGCCCGAGGATGATGTTGTACGAGATCTCTGAATCCAGGATTAAGAATTCCAACCTCTCGGTTCGGCTCCGCTCTGCCGCTCCAAATGTTACGGGCAGGGTTATTTTCCCGAGAGTTTGCACGGCCCGCTGGTCGAATGCGTACAACTCCATGCGCACATGGCGAATATTTCCCTCGTTAGATGACGCCAGTAACTCGGCCAATTCCTTCTTCATGATGTTGCACGAGGATCCTTGATCGATAAGAATCCTCCTTACCTTGGTGCTCCCACATATTCCTGATACCACCAAGGGCTCATCTCTCGCGGCTGGGCCAACCGGGACGTCTCTGTTGGAGAAGCTGATCTCTTCCTTTTCCCAAGCAGCTTTCTCAGTCGGACCATTTCCGATTTCGAAAACTTCTCCTCTTCTGACTTCATCCAAATATCTTTTCCGTTCCTTTCCGGACACATCCATCTCGGTTCCTCCGGATATCATATGGATTTCCCGAATATAGGGGGGACTACCTTGCATTTGATGGGCACTCCGTGAACTTTCCGGTATGTCTTGTCCTTCTCCAAGATTCGGTTCCCTATTGGCTCGCGAGTTCGCCATCCCCGATTTCGGAGGGAATTTCGGATATCGGTTCCCTTCATTCCCCGTTCGCTCGTTACGTCCTCTTTTCCGATCCGTCATTGATGCAGGGTTCCGTATCGCGCTGTTCATCCCCCCACCAGCATGATATTGCTCGATCATCCTCTTCATCAGTCGGCAGTGGGCAGTATCATGCCCGGTGGTCTTGTGTATTTCGCAATAGACATCTGTTCTGGTTGGTTCGACCTGATATACTTCACGGTGCTTATTCGGCCTGGGCCCCCGGTTAAGTTGGGTCTCCTGTTGTGGAACTGGACGAATCTCCACGCGGCTTTTCATCTCGGCCCTGAGGTCGTCGTCCACTCGAATGTACTTCATGATTTTTCCTAGCAATTCTCCGAGATTCTTTGGTGGGGACTTCGATAGGCTCTGTCTCAATTTCGACGTTCCTAAGGCCCGCTACATTATTTCCACTCTTTCTTTTAAATCCAATTGGACATCCTGCGCCAAGCAGTTGAATCGATCGATGAATCTTCGCAAGCTCTCTTTTCGGTGATCGTAACGAATAGAGTATAGTGATGCCTTTGAAGGTGGAGCTTCAATGTTAACAACGTATCGGGTAGTGAAGAGCAGTACTAACTCCCGAAAAGATGCCACACTGCATGGTTCTAACTGTTTAAACCAAGTCTTCGCTCCTTTTTGGAGCGAGCAAGCAAACAGCTTACACTTCATGGCCTCTGAATGTCGAACTGTGGACATCCTCATATCGAAGTCGGTTACATGCGATATGGGGTCCCCTTTTCCGTCATACGTGGGTAATCCGTCTAGGACTCTGAATCCTCTCTCGGGCTCTTCTCCGACTAAATCGTCCGAGAAAGGGTCAAAACGCAGTGTTGTGGTTCCAACTGCTCCCTCAACTCCACTCTTCAAGGGCAAAGCAATATCGGCTAAAACATCTCCTCTCCCAGTGGATACGTTCTGATCGAAAACGTCCCTGAAGCCTCTATCCTCTCTTCTTCCTATCAACGTTCGCTTGTCGATAAATCTTTTCCTTTCGCGGATCTGGTCTAACTCTCTTTTCACCTCTTCTTCTCTTTCTTCCAAGATTTTGCTAGTCATGTTTTCCCTATCAGTTCCTGGCTCATACACGACTTGGTTGCGCCTCTTTCTCCGCAGCATCTCCTCCTCGGTTTCGGATTCAGTCTCCGTATCTGGGGGTACTCCGGAATAAGAGGTTGCTTCCCCGTTCGTGGTGCGATTTCAGGTGTTCTCTCCTGGGCGTTGGAGTTGAGACCTGAAGGTGCCCGGAGGTCGGTAAGGATTTCCGTTAGCAGGGCCTTCAGTTGCTCCCTGCTAGTGATCATAAGGCCGGAGTCATGTGCGTCGGCACTTCCGTCATGAGCCGGGTCGGTGGCTGTGCTATTTTCCACCATGACTCGTGATTAACGAGTGATTCCTGTGGGTGCCAAATATGTTATGGGTGAAATCGGTATCCGGTGATAGGCGCGGTCGGGAATGCCACACTTAGTCACCTTCTTCACGGTTGGTACGATTAAAATAAGAGTGAGCAAGGATTTTTTACGTGGAAACCGCCGGAGAGCGGAAAAACCACGGAGCTGCCGGAGCTCGCCGGAAAAGAGTTTCACTAGATGGAGGTCGCGAAAAGGAGAATACAACTTGAAGAAATCTTTTTGAGTCCAACCTCTTTCTTGTCATAATTCCGTCTATTTATAGGAGAGCTCACTCTGACCGAATTCTGGTGTCTGCAAATATCGGTTGCTTTCTGCTCCTGCTATACGATCTCGCTTTTCACATATCGGCCGCCTGTTATGCCGTAATTCGGCCGCTTTTCAGACTGTGTCATATGGCCATACCTGTTAGATTTCTGACAGATGTCAATCTGTCGTTTGGCGTTATCCCTCGGGATCTCTTTTGGCAGCCTTTTAGGAACCGATTACCCTTGACCGATTTTTCCCTTATCAGTATTCTTTATATTTTGTATTTTTAAAAAATTTAAGGTAATTAATATTAATTCACATTAAAATAAAGCATATTATTATTTATTTGAAAAATATTACGATGATGTTGGAAAATACAATTATTTACATAAATAAACTCTTAATACAATTAAGAGTTTAGGGTAACTTCAATCTTCTTCTCTTTCTTCTTGAGATTCATCTAAATAAAATGATTTTGTTATCAAAGATATCTACTTGCCCAACATCATCATTATTTTTCAAATATTCTTCATTATCTTGCTAAGGTTCATCTTTAAATTTTTTTATACACTCTTATATTTACATCCATCAATTTGTAAAATAAATAAAATTATATCTATCTAATTGTATTGGTCTTTATCTAAAAATTCTTATCTAGATAAACATATCTCAATCCATTGGTCTATGTCTAATATGAGTTTTCTAAATTCAATGTATTATCTTGAGTTAATTTCAAAAATTGATTACAATTTTAACCTTGGTTTATAACATTGATCACAATCTACAACAGTTCAATCGTTAATCACTATGTTTTTTTTTTCATATTTTCAAAATTAGATCATATTGCGAATTCATTGCAGGAGGTAATGTGAAGTGACTAAAATATCCTTCACCCTAAAAAATTCCAATTCAAACCCAAACTTCCACACGAAACAATCTCTTCACCCTCACAATATCCTACCCACAAATGCTGCTGATTTCTGGATGGTGTACGTCATCATGTATGCTCTAGCCTGCAATCCAATAGCGTTCAGCCTCAATGAAACTATTTTGCTATAACTAGCCTCCATGGTTGGTGGTAGAAGTTGCTATTTATTTCCAAGATGATGGGTAATAATGTAGGAATTCGGCATTAACTAGCAGAATTCAAGGATTTTTTGTACTGCACTATGGTGGGAGACTTATCCACTGATTTGGTAGCCATAAATACATTGATGGTATAGATACCTAGATTGATGTCATGGATCCTAAATGTTTTTTCTTTGCAATACTTTCATGAAATAGCTGCTTTATATGGTTATGAAAATGCACAAATTGTTAGTGTGCAGATGAAATGTTGCAACAATGTTAAGAAAATCGTAAGTGAGATTGAAGTTAGTGAATGCATTGACAAAATGGAAAAAAGATGATCCTTTAGAAATCCTTATCTTAGGAGATAGAAATTCAAGTGCAATGGAGAACAATGAAGTTGAATTGATTCCAAAAAAATTTGGTTAGTTATTGTTGTTTTGTGTTGGTATGATTTAGATTGTGTAGTTTCTCACCAAAAAAATAAGCTTTTTTGTGGGATATTACAATCAGGCCACATTTTTAATGATGTGTTAGATTTGTTCGAAGCACACCAAAATTTAACTACTACAAAGAAAAGGAGCAATGAAGCCATAGTAGATAATAATTGAGAACATGATATTTTTCTTCACCCTTTAGGGCACACGTTTGGTAGGGTGGTTAGGCTAGTTTTACCAGGTTGGGTTTAATATTATCCTCAGAGCCTGTTTGGAACCGCTTCTAAAATTAACATAAAAAAAAATGATTCTGTAGAAGTGTTTTTTTTTTGAAGCAATTTTTGTTTAGTCCATCAACTACAAACAGATAGAAACAAAACGTGTTTAGTGTAATTTGCTTCATATCAAGTTTTTTTTGTATTGATATTACTAATATACTCCCAATGAATTTTTTTTCAACTACTCTCTTAAATTCATACCTATTCCTACTACTACATACACTTGTTTTTCATCTTCTTGATTTCTTTTATTCACAAACGACAATACACATCCATGGCTTTTGAGATGGAGTATTCATTGTCTGCTTTGAAGTCATACACGGATGATGATCAATCTTCAAGAAGAAATAAAGAAGTTTCAAAAATGGTGGTTAGTGTTGTATCTTTGATTGGTAGTTATTATGCTAATCGGGTGCATAAATTTCCATGTAAGAATAGGAAGTTTACAGGTACAGAATTGTTGAAGGAGATGTTAGAAGGCAATCCAATTAGGGTGTTATGATAAGTTAAGGATGAGAACTCATGTTTTTTATCACCTTTGTGAATTATTGAGTGAGTCTTATGGGTTGAAACCTATTGGGGGTGTCTCCATTCGAGACAACTTGCTCACTTTCTTCAATATGTTGGCCAAGGTCACAATCAACGTCATCTTACAAAAGAGTATCAACATTCAAGTATGATGTTTTTTAGTTTTGTATCATCTATTTTTTTTGGCTAATATACTTTTGTATGGTAATGTTGTGTTTTGCATAATACCGTAGCATGGACAATCCATAGATCAATACGTGCAATTCTCAAAGCTTGTTTGAAGATGTCTAAAGATTGGATTTGTTTATTTCGACCTCACAATGTTACTCCTCTAGAGATCCAATTCAACGATCGATACTCACGTTATTTTAAGGTTGTATATCATATATATTAGTCTATCCATTCTCTTAATTTATTGACTAATCATTATTGGATGATTTTTTACACTTTAGGATTGCATTGGAGCCATAGATGGTACCCACATTAATGCAATTCTGCCACCAAAAAAGCAAATTCCATTTATCAGAAGGAAGGGGAAACCAACACAAAACATATTGGTTGCTTGCGATTCCATTTATGTTTCACTTTTGTGGCTGCTGGTTGGGAAGGGGCAGCACATGATTCACGTGTGTTATGTGCTGCCATTAATGATCAAAATTCTAAGTTTCAAATGCCATCTCAAGGTGATTACTCATAGTTGTTTAATGTGTTAATTCAAATGTGTTACTCATCATTATTCATTGATCTTATTTTATATTAAGAAATTACTACCTCATTGACTCTGGTTATGTAAATAAGAATGGATTTATGGCCCCATACAGGAGGGAGAGATATCATCTTCCAGATTTTCATCGAAATCCATCTCTTAAAAATGGAAAGGAATTATTCAATTTCAAGCATTCATCCTTGAGATGCGCAATTGAAAGATCATTTGGAATTTGGAAGAAGAAATTCAAGCTAGTGACTTGCTTCCCTTCTCCATTGGCTTGGAAGATACAAATTAGGCTTGTAATTGTGACGATAGCACTGCACAATTACATTAGAATTATGAACAATGATGACCCAGATTTCTTAGAAGAAATGCAAGAATATGATTCACAAGATCCATTGATTGATTTGGAAGGTGCAGGGGACAATGACATGGATGCCATAAGAGACTCTATCAGGGTGAAAATGGAAGCAGATAGACATCTTTGAATGTTCGATTTGACAGTTAACTATAATTCGGTGTGATTAGTATATATTTGGAAGAAGTCCAGCACACGAACGTGAATTTGGAAGGAGTCCAACACACGGATGTGGGTTACGCATAAACCACACCCATGTAGTGTTAGATATTAACACCACCTACGAAATAAGTAATTTGATAGAAGTCCAACACACGGACGAGGGTTATGTATAAACCACACCCATGTGTATCCCACATTAACACCCACTTATCTTATATGGGTGTCTGGGAAAGAGTATTTGGGATAATTTTCCAAGCACCCACTTCCCTCATGTGGGTGCCTCAGGAGGGTGTCTGGAAAGAGAGTTGAACGACACTTACAAAACAATGCATCGTGTGGGTGTTTGGGAAGAGTGGGTAAGACCATTTCCAGGCACCCACTTCCCTCATGTGGATGCCTCTGGAGGGTGTCTAGGAAGGGGTATTTGAGATAGTTTTCCAGACACCGACTTCCCTCATGTTGGTGCCTCGGGAGGGTGTTTGTGAGTCTGCAACCAAATTCCAGGTACCTACCTTTGCTCATTTGGGTGCTTGGAACTGGATATATCCAAACGTTTCGGTATGAATCGCGATTCCGGTTCGAACCGAACCCACCTGTACCCATGTTTATCCTGTATTAATGCTACCTATGAAATAAGTAATTTGGTAGAAATTCAACACACGGACATACGTTATGCATAAACCACGCCTGTGTGTATCCCACATTAATGGCACCTACGAAA
Source organism: Utricularia gibba (assembly GCA_002189035.1). NCBI lineage: Eukaryota > Viridiplantae > Streptophyta > Magnoliopsida > Lamiales > Lentibulariaceae > Utricularia > Utricularia gibba. Next base: position 2,683,968 of record NEEC01000014.1, on the reverse strand, counting down.
TAAGTAATGTGGTAAGAATCCAACACATTTGTGTATTGGATTCCTACCAAATTACTTATTTCGTAGGTAGCGTTAATATAAAATAATTCAATACATGAATTTAAATACATAAATCAAAGTTTATGTTGAACGTTGTTTTTTTATTGTAAAACATATTAATAAAACAAAATTAATATTAAAAAAATTCCAATTTATGTGATTTATTTGAGAATGAAATATATGTTGTATATTATTCACATAAAAATAAATCATTAAATTTTGATATAGACATATATTAGATTCACTTGTTTTTTAAACTGTAACTCAATAGATTTATATGCTAAAGCAGAATAACAAAAATTCAGAAAATATGATAACGTCCAACTCATTATTTTGTCTTCAACACAACAACCTCAAATCTAAATGAAATAGACAACATCAAGATAATCTAATTTTGCAAATAATACCAACTTTATGGGACATTCTTCCCCATTTTGTGGCAATGAATTTGATAATCATATTTGAGATAAGCTACTTTTGCATCATCAAATTTTGCCAATAACCAAAGATTGTATTTGGTTTCTGATGCAAACATCGCCATGGCATGTACACATGTCTCATCACCAAATGCTATGCCACTGTAATTGTCCAAAAAGTCCAAACAGGTTTTTATTTCGGCCTTCTCATGATCTACAAGACACTGCTCCCATGAAGGTCCAACAGCTTCTGCCACCTTTTCCAATGCCTGAGCAATTATGTTGCTATCATTTGTCCTAGCACGCTTTCTTGTGCTTGCTAGTGCTTTTCGTGCCGGTGTTTGTATGCTAGATTGACTACCCTGTTGAGTGGAAGCACAACCATATGGAGAGTTCATAGACTTCAATATTATCTTGAATGTCATTTGCATCTTCAAAAGAAGGCGATGAGTGTTGTCCACCTTTCGAATAATGCACTAATTCTCCTGTGACTAAGATATCACTAAACATTACCTCTTGCTCTTCTAGCAAAATTGGTGTTGCATTCTTATAATAACGTGCAGCTTTGTTATCCTACAAGTATATAATATTACTTACGATGAAACATTGTAGAAACATAAAAAAACAAGCATTTTTATTATAAAAAATAGAATTTTGAAACAAGTATAATGTATCTTTAAGTAGTCACTCCACTAAGAATCAGGCATATCTACAACACCATTAGGATTAAATCCAATTCCAGTTTGCTTCGTCAATTTAACCCATACATCCCAAGCTTTTTTCATCTTATCCCATTTGTTTTTCAATTGAGCTCAAGAATGATTCTTACCTGTCAAAGAATTAAAATTTCTAACCACATTCTCCCATCCCAATCAGTTGAAGTGGCTGTTCGGTCTATTTCCAACATGAACCTCTACCGTACAAACTTGAATAAAGGTCTCTATCAGGTTAGGATCAACCCATCTCGCTTGTGAGCTATCTCGTCCTTCCATATATCTACAAAAAATGGTGAAATAATGAAGGATAAAAAATGCAACAAAAACTAAAGAAGATGTAGGCAAATGAAGCAAATGAAACAACGAAAACTGTAGAAGATCTATTTCATTCGAATGAGATCTAAAGATAGAGACCAAATTTGGAGGAATCGCACCTACTTTTCACGCTGCGTTCGAGTGGGAATAGTTGTAATTTTGAAGCAACGTCTTTAACCCTAGATGGAGTAGAGGGGTAATTTATTGAAATTTTAAAATGAAGTAAGGGTAAAATACGTATATATATTTGAGAAGTACTTCAATTTTTATTGAAGCACGGGTCCCTCAGCTTCTCAAAAAAAGTGGAGTGGTTCACTACTCCAATTCCAGGTAGAGCAGAAGTAGCATGTGTTTTGTCCAGGAATCACTTCTAAAAGTGATTTTTTTGAAGCTGAAGCTACACCAAACAGACCCTTAATTGGTAGAAGGGATTAGTTTAACACAAGATTTAAATTAAACACCAATTTTCCTGGTTTTATGGGTTTAAATTCAACCCACCCATAAAACCTGGGTTTAAATAAACACTACTACCAAACTTGTTTTTATCTAAATCGAGATAAATTTAAACTAAATTTTAAACCTTAATAATTCTAACCCCTATTAATTCAGAACCGCTATCAAACGTGCCCTTACATTATCTTTTGTAGTAGAAAACTGTTAATTATCATTTTTGAAGTGTTTATTATGTGTTAAATTAAGATTAAGTTACCCAAATTAACAGGTATATTAATAAGTATTCTATTTTCTTAAAAAAAATCCTAACTTTGTATTTTGTATATATTTTTATTGTGTTTTTCATGCCCTTTGACCAAAATGTGCCAAGAGGTAATCTTGGAATGTTACAAAAGAATTGTAGGAGAGTAGATACTAACGTTTTATGACTTGTACATGAAGTAGATCAATTGTGGGTGGAAAACTTACACTAGCTAGGGCTCCTAACTTACGATATGTCAAAGTCTGCAGTAATGATTGGACATTTACTTTCACGTATGGGAAAGCTGGCTATGCACGCGAGACAGAAAGAATGATGAAAAGAGAGTAGAGGAAGTTAATGCATGTGAGAGTGAATGAAAAGGAACTTGGAATACTTGTTTTCAAACCTTTTTTGCATTTTTTTTTGCACTTAGAACTTTTGGTTCTTCCTCTCCACTAAGGGAGAAAGAACATTTTAGCTTTCTATTTTGTTATTTTCAAGGTCATTTGTGCTTAAACTTTTCTAGTTTCTGGTAATAAATAAAGTTTCATTCTTCTTTTTGAGCATCAATCTCGGTTCTTTACTGAATTTTTTCCGAACTTTGCATATTTCCGCGTATCATGTTGTAGTCTTTTTATAATGTCTCCTAATCACGGTTCATGAGTAGTAGGCCACTCCTTACGGATTTTGATGAAGATTATGGTGAAGAGCACCATCTCCAACCCTATTGGCTCGAGGGAGATAGTGAATATTTGTGATTGAGGTATCGCGATAGTGGACGGGTAGTGACCTCGTACCCGCGATTGACCATTGGCAATAGTTGGGTACACGCGTAGAATTTGGTTTTGAGGTTAATCGACATCAATCCTCTTATCCTCTCAATCGTCCAACAGGGAATCATATGAGACTATTCTCGTGTCTCCTTGTCAATCAGAGTATAAAAGTGAGTAGACTGTTTTTTGCTCCTATAACTAGTTATTCAGAAAAAATTAGTGAAAGCTGAGGTAAGGAGAAAAAAGAATCTCATTCCCAAGAATTGATTTTCTTAAACAATGCAGCATTTTCCAACAAGCTGGCCACAATAAGCGGAGTTGCAAGAAGCCAGAAAAAAGCAAAGAACATTATGTAAGCTGTTTTTTGGCTTTAGGTTCTAATTTGTTAGTGTTAAAATTAATTTCTCATTATCTATTTCATCAATACCACATCAAATTGAAGAGAACACTATTAAGAAACAAGATGATAATGAGGCTTTGGTTGCCACAAATGAACCGGCACTTTGTTTGAACCTAACTGAGCATTCCTCCCAAGTCTTCTTGAAGCATCATAAGCATCTTAGACACTCATTGATAAATGAAAAATTATGCAATGTCGTTAAATGCAAATTTTCCTATCAAATAAATTTATAAACTAATACACATTAAAACATAATACAATTATGAGTATAGTGGACTAGGGTCGAACACAAGGAGCTAGGTGCTTGCTATGTGAAGGTCAATGCAAGGAATCAATGTCACGCTGGTAAAATTGGTCTTAGCTAGGACTAAGGCAGAACTAAAACGAAATACAGTAAAGAAAAGTAATAAGTTCTAGAGTTCGGTTGTTTATAGAATGGAATGGGTGATGCCTTGGAACTCCTAGGGGATGTATGTTCATCACTAAACAAACTCACACAAACCACAAATCATATAACTAACTCACAAGATTTAGGTCTACCCGGATTCTTGTTTTTCCCCCTAATCTTTAGTCTACCTCTAATTAGGGTTGTTAAGTTGGGTTTCACTACTTCCCCCTCCTGGATCTATCCTGGTTTGTTAAGGAAGTGGCGTGGCTCATGGCTGTTTAGATCTAAAGGTTGATTAACATGTTACTTCCCTTTTTACCTCAAGGCACCCCCTAAGTACTTAGCCACTCATACTTAAGGTAAACGAAAGTTGAAAAGAAAACATCACCCACAGTGTGCTCATTTCACAGTCAAATACCAAAAAACAAACAAGCAAGTAATGTGAAGTGTCAACAAAAACTGAAAAACGTCACTAGCTACTCTTAGCTAGGAGTAATATTCTTCGAAGACATAAAATAATCTTGAACTTCAGTTTTGTTCCTGTTTGTCTTCCTTCTTCTTGCTCCCCAGAAAATGTGTTCGTGAGTCTCCAAGGGGAGATCTGCCTTCTCTCTCATCCTTCCTCCCTTTTTGTCCAAAATCTCCTTTTTTCCTCCTTGAATTTTGTGTGTACCACTGTTCAGAGATTTGGACTCATCTTCTACCACTACACTGTGCATATTCGACTCTTTGGGATTCATGTTGCGACCTGCACTGCATTGCTCAAGTAAAACTATTAGAAAGTTGAAACTAAATCGTAGATTTAGTTCCAACTAAGACTAAAATAATACAATTGCGGTACTTATGCGCAAAAATATAAAACTAGGTAGTAAAACTAAATTTTTGTAACACAATATAAATCTTTTCCATGCACTCAATCACTTAAAAATATGTGTTATCATTCATGCTCATATTAAGTGAGATAACTTCATAAAATGATGATAAAACATGCTCATCGTAACAACTTTGAAAATAAAATGATGCATAGAAAGGAAATATTTAGATCCAAAAAATGCTTAGTAGACATTTTCTAGTGCTACGATATTGTTTTTATATAAGAACAGTAACTCATGAAAATTGTTCCTTAGATTGTCATCTACAATGAAGTTGTTTTCTTCTTTTTCTCTTCTTTGTGTGATGCTTTTGTTCTGCTTCTTTTTCCTTCATTTCTTGTATATATTTCCTCTTTTTTTCTTATTAGGGAGAATTATAAAAACATCTTCTACATTTTTCGTCATTATTCTTTGCTTTGGTATTTGTGTGTATTATATCCCTTCTTTCCTTCACCTTTTTGCTTGTTGGTTGCTTGTTGATGCTTCATCCTAGGTGTAACGTGTCCAATCAATTTCTATCCAAACATTTTTGTTGAAATTTCCACCATGACCATGTATTGTGTTACTTGTCATTGATTTCGCGATGTGATTTAGCTTAATAACCAAAAAAATATTGTTGTTAGTACCAGATAAATCATCATTAAGTTAGAAAATTGACAAAATATTTGATTTAGTCATTTTAAAGTATAAAAACATAAATCCTATTAAAACAATAAAATTTCTACGAATTAAATTTTACCAGATAACATATTAATTTATCTCCTACAAATTTTTAATACATATGTGTCATTTAATTATGCTACAATGTTACTAAACTTGCTCACAAATTTTAACTAATGCACTAAGATATGTAGGAGCGGGTGCGTAGATTTGTTGATTCATGGATTCGGGTGCATCGATTCTTGATTTGAAAAATTATGAATGTTGGTGCAATTTGAACTTATAATGTTTAAATTATATTATATTACTATGAAAAATATTAAAATAAATTTTTACTTAAAAAATTAATGAAACAAATGTTGCATCGAATATGTACATTTCCTCCTCAAATAGATCTAATTTGACGTTTGAAAATAAATTTCTATATATTATTGATGTCATTATTGCCAAAATTAGAATACATTTTTATAATCATGATCAAATAATAAATAAATATAATAGACAATTTATAAATATTATAACATCAGATTCATAAATCCATAAATATAAATTTCAAAAAAAAAATTCAACATTCACAAAAAAAAATGAAAATTAAAGTGATAATCAATGAATGATGATTGTCATACTTTCAATGACCGATGACAACAACAATTGATTGATGATGATCGAGCATTCAAGATAATTATGGATGAAAATATGAAAAAAAATCAAGTGAAAAAGTGGATTTTGATTAGTTAATTCAATAAATGAATTATTATTATTACAATTATTGATTAAAATATTAAAATTGAAATAAAAAACTTACCATACGGTGAATCCGCACCAGGTTCACTGCACCTGACACCTAGTGTGCAGAAATCAATGATTTCAGGATAATAAAGATATATCAACTTAGGCTTAATCTTATTCTATTTTCTATGTATGAATAGTATTGGTCAGACACTCTTCTACTTATTCATCATTGGAAGTTCCTCCTACTTCTTCTAGTTGATCTATCCTCCGTACTCACACATTACGCTACAAATGTGCTTTTCTTGTGTGGTGATTTTTAGAATGTTATAAGAAGATTGTGACAAAGTTCATGCACGATTTTCATCACCTGGAGCATCATAACAAATCATAGAACAATCCGGAACAAATCCATAAATTCTCATAAAAAACATAGAATCCGGTAAACACACATCATATTACCAGTTTTAACTAACACAGACTTGAATAAGCTTAAAAATTAACTTAAATAAATGAGCAAGAAGTTCTTGAGGAGGAGTGAATCTTTCACTCCCCATGTCAGTTGTTTCATCTTTGTTAGTGAATCAATAAGCCGACCATGCACACATTCAATTCTTTTTAGGTAGCAACACTTGCAATCAGAATATATTAAAAAAATTGGAATCAGTTGGAAAAAAATGAAACTTTGTGGCTAATTAATAGATCATTGGATTGTATTTTGGGAAAAATTCAACATTGATGAGGCAATGGATAAATATATGGCAAAAGGGGTGATGAAGAGATATTCTGAAATGTATTTCCTAAATTAAAAGATATTTTTCTCTTTGAACAGCATTAAATAAAGTTGTTGATTACATTAATATTAACTTAATGGACATCTCAAAGTAGACACTTTCAAAGAGTATCATGAAGAATTCATAAAACCAATAGCAGAAAATAAAATATACAGATTAAAAAAATGCTCTCTATGATATTAAATATGCATCACATGTATGAAATTGCAGAATAGATAATTTTCTATCAAGCGAAAGATTCAAGAAAACATGGAATATATATATAGATGAGTATGTTGATGAGAGATTTGAAACAAAATACATAGATCTGATGTATTAATTTTTAGGAATGAAAATTCATCAAAAGAAAAGTATTGGAGTTTTCATATTTTTTAAAAATAATGTTTTGATCTACTGCAAAATATGTAAGAAGTGAATGCTACTAAATGATCATTTTTATTTCAACATAATTGAATCTTTGATATAGTTGGCACATATCAAAGAACTATTCTTTGTTGTAAACTTGTTATCAAGGTATATGAATCGGTCAATGATGAGTTACATGAAGGTTAAAAAGAAAATACTCATATATGTAAAGGGGACATATGATTTGAAACTTCTACTTCATTATTATGGTGAAGGCAATAACGTGAAGCTGAAAGTCCATATCAATAAAGACTTCGCAGGATCATAGGATTGCAAAAGTACATTTCAGGTTTGTTATCACTTAAATGAGACACATATTTTTTGGCATATAAGGAATAAAGTATGATGGCTCAACCAACACTCGAGGTTGAATGTGCTATGCTGCTAATCATTGCATGTGGCTTAAACAGGTGATGGTAGAAATCGGATTTAAGCAAGATTACAGTACTGAGTTCTACATAGACAATAAGGTCATTAGCAATGGAAAGGAATAAATGTATTCTAGGAAAACTAAACATATCAAAGTCAAATATCATGCTATCACGAACGATGCCAAATATGGAATCATCAAATTGAGGCATATTGAAACTCAAAATCCACATATTGATGTAATGATTAACTCTCTTGAAAATCAAAAATTTGAAAATGTAAGGTATTTCCATGTATGAATCAGGTATCGTAGTAAAGAGAACTCAGAAATGAGAGAACTAATACACATTTTCTGCTGTAAAAGATATTGTATCTATAGCTTTAGCCCAAAAACTACTAACGCATGCACTTCTTATTGCTCATTTATATAGTCTACAAAAAGAGTCGTTGCCTTATTGATTGTTGTATGGGTTTTTAGTGTACTGAGAGGGTTGAATCTTTTCAATGAAATGAGAGGAGCACACTTTGAGAATGTGCTTCAATGTCTTTGGGTCTGCATGGGCCTTACTAGTGGAGATGAACTTGAAATTCTTGAAGTTGGTAGGATCCAGTAGAATTAGGCCCAGTTTTCTTGTTGCACGGCGTTTTCTCTCCAACAGGGGCTTTTCTTTTAGTAGTAGCTTCTTCAAATCGTAGGACTTATTATTCATGTTTTTATGATCCTTGAAATTAACTAAGGTCTCAATTCCATTCTCATTCTCCAACATTCCTCCTTGAAGTTGTAATTGAGACTTTAGCTAATCTTCTAGGGATTTTGTCACAGCCCTAATAACCTATGGATCTTCTTGAAATTCTTTGGAAATAGACACTTTGTGAGAATATCAGTCACTTGGTCTTTGAAAAGTATGTATTCCAGTGTTATTGACCCTTCTTTCACATACTCCCGGAGAGCATGGTATTTCACTTTGATGTGTTTGGTCTTTCCAAACATAATTGGATTTTGAGTGATGCTAATCGCAGATTTGTTGTTGATCTTCAGTATCACAGGTTTTCAAATCTGGATTTTTAGGTCCTCAAAAATCTTAATGATCCATTGGGAATAGTTGGCAGTTGAGGCATCTGCAATATATTTCACTTCAATTGAGGATTGCATTATGATATTTTGTTTGCAGCTGTTCTAAACAAATGCTCTTGATCCAAGGTTGAATAAGTACCCGAAAGTCGATTTGCACTCAAGCTCGTCACCTACAAAATTTGAATCAACAAAGCCTTGGAGAACAAGGTTAGTTTCTTTCTTGTACTATAGACCTAGGTTTAGAGTGGTATTGAGATATTTGAGAATTCGTTTTGCTACTTTCATATGTGAATGGTTCTTGTGTGAACTTGGATAGGTAGGATATGATGAAAGTGATATTCAGTCGAGTTGCTATTAAGTAGTGTAGGGTTGCTATTAAGTAGTGTAGGGTCCCTATTAATTGTTAAAATTTGAGCTTGTAACTGATAGTCCCATCTACAGAGCAGTCTATCATCAAGTGGGAAGGGCGCTTTGACTGGTTTAGCAAGTTCCATATGATATCTCTTTATTAGGTCTTCATTGTACATCTTTTGATTAAGAAATATGCATTCTTTCAATTGAGTGATTTCTATACCAAGGAAGTATATCATCAATCCTAGATCCACTAGATCAAATGTGCTCCTCATTGATATCTTTTATTTATTTATAATGTCTTCATTACTCCCAATAAGAAGTATATCATTCATGTACAAAGAGATGATCACTCGGCACATTGGTCTATCTAGGATGCATAGGATCGTATCATTCTTGCTTCATGAGTATCCTTGCTCAATAAAGAATGTACCTATTGTAGAATACCACCCCTTGGAGGTTGTTTGAGTCCATAGAGGGCCATTTTCAGCTATAGTACCTAATCTATCCATTTACTATCTCAAAGCTAGAAAGTATTTGTACATATACATCTTTGTGTAGTTGCCTATCAAGAAACTCAGTTTTAATGTCCAGATGGTAGGCATTCCAATGATAAAAGCCGGCTATAGTGAGAAGCAATTTAATAATTTCTAATCAAGCAAGTGAAACAATGATTTCTTGATAGTAGATTCCAAAGTTCTACAGATATCCCTTGACCACTAGCCTTGATTTCTTTTTTTTTTATGAACCATCAAGGTCAGTTTGATCTTGTGTATCCATTAGACCAAGAGATTTTACATTTTTATGTTTATCCACCATCTCTCAAATATCATGGTCATAGATAGATTGTAGTTCATTTTCCAAGGATTTGAACTAGGGAGGAGATTCCATAGCTTTCTTTAGATTTCAAGGTTCACTCATTAGCATGCATTTGACATAGATGTTAGAATACTATCATATTTCCTAGTCTACAGTGTGTTAGCACTAGCATATCTTCATTCTCACTAGGATCATTGCTTTTGAAATGGGACACATATTGTCCTTTTTCATCCGATTTCCTGTTAAGCATGTTCTCATGTTCTTCTGTAATTTCCAAGCTTCTCCTTAATTTGATGACAAGAGGCAGTTTGGGAACACATCATAGTCAATTGTGTTGAGGGACCCTTGAAGCCTCTAGTTGAGAGCCAGTTTCATCATCAGTCTATGAAGAATATTCAAATGATTCAATAATCTCATTTGATTCTTCAAATATCATTTCAGTTTGTAGGTCAGCTCTGGATAGCTCAATGTTTTCTGTGAATTCTTCGGTTGGCTGTTCCTGTCAAGGTGTTTCTTGTCTTACAGTTTCAAGCATTTCTGGCTCGATTAATTCTGAAGTCCATTGCAAAAGGTATTTTTTCCAGGCATGTCTCTTCTTAACTCGATCTTCGATTGGTGTTGCTTGTCCTAGATTGCTTAGGTAATTTTTAGTAGACAAAGATTCCTCCTCAACATGGATCTCACTGCCAATACACCCAAGGTAGAGGCTCACTTCTGATACCTTGATTTGATTGATCTCTTTCAGTGTAGCTACACCAATGCAGATCCATACACTGACTCATCTGAGGTTGGCAACTGCCCCTGCATCCCCAGACAAATGCACCGTCCTGCTGGCTCTTCAAGATCTATACCGTCAAATCGCAATATTGTCGTCCAAACTGGACACCCTGATCACCTCCATGCCATGCCATTATTAAGGTAACCTCCAACATGCTTGATGATGAGGACATCCTCAGAATTAAGTATGGGAGAGGAGCTCTTCTCTATCAAATGAACTATCTTTTGTTGTCGTATTTGGACAATTTTTTGTATGATTTCTTTTCTACGCTTGCATTTTTATCTTTTGAGTACACCCTATATCATGCTTCCTAAGTTAGATGACACCCATGCTTGGGTAATCCTTACGAATGATCCATGATTAGGGTGCTTAAACCTCTCATGCTGCAAGGAAACCTTCTAGATTTTTCCTTACTCTGAATTTTCTGCTTTTATGACATGCATTAGGGCTGAGAATTGTTTAGGATTGCTCTCACGTTTTTTGTGTATATTCACGACCCAATGACACCTCACATCTTCAAAAAAAAAAAGACAAGGATGCCAAAGGTAAGAATTGTTTGGCAAAACCATGAATGACACAAACTTTCCTTATGAGACACGAATAAGGTTTCGTAATCCAAAGAGTTCTTCTCCAAAGTGAGGGTCATTTTGCAGAAAAAAAAAAGACAAAGAAAGAAAGCGAGAGGAATAAGTCAATGTGGCCCAAAACTTTTGAAAAATCAAAGAGTGATCCCTAGTTGTCTTTTCTTCAATTCTGTTATTTGAGTGGCACGCTTTAAATTGATTTTAAGAGTTTGGAAGGAAATAGAAGATGGTACATGCATTAGAGAGGAATAGGTTACCTTAGTCATGCATCATGCGTTGGATACTGCCAGGGCTATGGATTGTCTTTTTGTTTTCATACTTGAGGACAAACATGATTTAAGTATAGAGAAATATGTTAAGTGTTATTTTCTCACTATTTTTCAGGTCATTTTTATGTTTAACTGTGATTAAAGTTGTTTAGTTAGGAGTTTATAATATAAGATTCAAGTTTTTTTAGATTAGGGTAATTATCCTAAATCTTATCTAATATTTTTGCTAATTTTATTTAAGTTTTTCTAGAGGCGAACACGTGACAGGAACAATGAGAAAGCAAGCTGCAGATGACGATAAAAGAGATCTTCCCAAACTAACATTTTCTTGATTTCCGAAAGACTACAAATGCCTAATGATAAGTCTTAATGTGCAGTACACAGAAGTCTTTAATAAATGAAATCATTAGCGTATCAGTGTTAGAGCAGGAGTTTTCTAACAAGTCACTCCAATTCATAGCAAAACTAAGGAGACACTAAATTTCAAACAAAGTAGTTCAGTTCAATTCAGACATTCAGCATTCATTTCCAATTTTAGTTTAGACTTTTAGTTTCTCTCTCTAGAACATTTTCTCTCTAACTTCTTTCTAGAATCTGCTTCCATTTTCCTTTGCTGTATGGTTGTTCACAGCTAGAAATATCCCTTTCTGAGTTGGGATACTCCCAGATCTATATTTTTTTTGTTGATCTTCAAGTCTTCTTTGAATCTAATCAGGTTCCATTTGTCTTCGCACGACTATGTTATAGTCTTTTTGTAACATGTTTTTGTAACAGTCTCATTATTCAAGATCATGGTTAGCTGATCAATGCCTGAGAGTTTTGAAGCGAAGCAAGGTGGAAAGCACCAACTCATACCCGTTTGATAGGAGGGAGACAACATTTTATCTGTGGTCGTACCTCATGATCAATGGATAGATAGTGACTTCGTATCGTATCTGGACTCAATGGGTCATTGGCAACACTCAGGCACATGTATGTGTTTCGACCGTGGGACTACGATGGCAAGACCTTTTATCTTCACATTCGTCCATAGAAGAGCAACATCGGGTTATTCCCGTACATTCTTGCAAAAGAGTGTATGGGAGGGTAGATAATTTCTTACTCCGATAACCGAGTACTCGAGAAGATCATAGAAGAATAGAGACGCAACGAACGTAGTTGGGCAAGATTCCAATCCCAAGAACATTCTTTTTATTTAAGGTTTATCGCTTAAAGTTTTTTTCACTTGTTTGTTGATAAACAAAAAATTATGCAATGTCATTAAATGCAAATTTCTCCTATCAAATAAATTTATAGCCTAATAAACATAATACAATTATGAGCATAGTGATTAGGGTCGAACACGAAAAGCAGGTGCTTGTCAAGTGATTAGTCAAAGCATGAAATCAGTGTCACGTTGGTAAATTGGTCTTAACTAGGACTAAGGCAGAACTACAATGAAATACAATAAAGAAAAGTAATAAGTTCTGGAGATCGGTTGTGTCTGTAGTGAAATAGACGATAACTTGGAACTACTAGGGGATATATGCTCATCACACAAACCACAAATCATACAACTAACTCACAAGATCTAGGTCTACCCGGACTCTTGTTTTTCCCTCTAATCTTTGATCTACCTCTAATTAAAATTGTTAAGTTAGGTTTCACTACTTCCCCCTCCTGAATCTATCCTGGTTTGTTAAGGAAGTGATGTGACTTATGGCTGTTTAGGTCTAAAGATTGATTAACATGTTTCTCTCATTTTCACTCTAAGGCAACCCCTAAGTACTTAGCCACTAATACTTGAGACAAACGAAAATATAAAAGAAAACATCATCCACAATGTACTCATCCTTCAGTCTACAACCAGAAAATAAACAAGGTGGAAACTTAAAAGTTCAACAGAAAACTGGAACTGTCGCTAGCTATTCTTAGCTAAGAGTAATAATCGTTGAAAAACAGAAAATATTCTTCAAGCATGAGCTTAGTTCATGTTTGTCTTCATCCTTCTTCCTCCTCAGAAAAACCTTTAACAAGAATCACTTGGATGAAAATTTTTAAAACTATTGGAAAGTAAATAAATTAGAAGAAATGAAATTGAAGAAGATAATGGCTACATAGAAGATTGAATATTTTGTCTTTATTTTGTTATTGATTGGACCAGTTAATATGTCAATACTTTGGCACATATGAAAGCCCACTTATTAGGTATTAAGTTGTTTATCAGTGTAAGTGTTGCGAGTTTTGTTGATCTTTCAAGCTTTAAAGAGAAGGGTTTCTTCTGTAGACAATTTTGTCTTAAATTTGTCAATAAGACTAAGGGTGCGTTTGGTTGGTGAGTTTGGTCTAAACCCAGGTTTAGTTTATTTGGGTTTACATAACCTGATTTCATGGGTTTAAAGGGTGTAATCCGTGTTAGATTATTTGGGTTTAACATGAATACACGTTTGGTACGTGGGTTTAAAATTAGGTTTGTGATTATTTTCACATAAAATTACCAATATACCCTTTAGTTAATTAAAATAAATTATCATATATTTTATTTTTTTATATCATTTTATAAGTTCAATCGAGCACCGCATAACATAAATTATGGTGCTTAGTTGAAACTTTATTTTATAACAAGCACTGAGTAATAATAGATGCGGTGCTCGTCTTTAAAACGAAAATTCATAACGCAGGTTTATGTCTAAACCCACGCCGCAACCCACCTAAACCCAGCAACCAAACGCGCCTTAAGTGTTTTCTCTCTATTCAAGCTGATCGAGTACACAGGTTTAATAAGGATAGCAACTAGTGCAAATCAAGTAAGAAGTTGTGTTAGTTGGAAGAGTTAATACTAGGTCTATCTCTAATTTGAGTTTCTTATGCTAGGTATATTACTCTTTTTCCATCTTCAATTTATCCTGTAATGTATATTTAATAATAGATACACTATTTGTTCAAACCTAACTAGAGCATTACTCCCATGTCTTCATGAGGCATTACAAACATGTTAGACACTCATGCTCAAATTGAGAAAGATAACTTCATAAAATGATGATAAAACAAGTTCATAGTGACAATTTTGTAAATGAGACAATAAGCAGAAAGGAAATGTTTATATCTTTAAAATATAGCATAGTCAAGTTGTAGTGTGATGATATTATTATATGATCAGAGGAGCTCCATATGGTATGCTCACATAATTGTGTGTGTTAGTCCTATGCATGTCTATATTGCAGCCTTGTGTAAATTGGATTTATTGAGTGTGTGTTGTCCTATTCCGTAGTGAATTTTGAAGATCTGGTGTAAATATTCTACAAATTGCAAAATCTATGTAAAATGCATGGCTCTTACTTATCGACATCAAGTGCAAGGCCAACATAATGTCCATTTATTGTTCAGATTCATACTACCTCATATAGACTTCAAGAAAGCTCTAAAGATAAGGGTTTCTTCTATATAAAAGTTCATCTTAAATTTTTCCAGAAGATTGAGTGTTTTCTCTATCGAAGCTGATCGAATATAGGGGTTTGATACCCATTTAAAGGATAGCATCTATGCAAATCAAGTGGGAAGTTGTCTGAGTTGGAAAAATCGATACTAGGTTGGAAGTTAACGTTAGAAAATCAGAAAGTTCGTCAAGAAGTAAAATCTTCACAACCGTTGGAAGAGAGCAACGTGTTCACCCTTGATTTGGTGGAACTCTGTTAAGCAACTATGAACTGCTTCATTAGTGTCATGTTTTTGTGGTAGTTCTATTCTTGTTTGTCTATTTATAGACTTTTGTTAGCATCTAATTGTAGCCACTCATAATAACAATTCTTTTGATTAAAGCTTATTTTCTTCCCATAAGCTCAGTGTTTTTCACTGTTCTATTTCTTACGTCCGTAACCTTGAGAGTTCATCCGATCTTTCCTCTATCAAAATTCTGATTGTCAGTACGGTGAGCCTTGATGTGCATTTATTGTTCAGATTCATACTCCATACGGTATTTCATCATCACTTCCACTGCAGGTGATACAGATTTCAAAGGCGAGACACAATGGTGCCATCATCCTTGCTAAGGAACTTATAATCAGTGTATCCAACAACAGGATCGTGTGTATAAAATGTAGCTCTGTTGTACCGTGCCAACGGTGCGTCCACCTTCAACCTAGCAACCAAATCCGGGTTCGATATAAAGAGACGGCCGTACGCCACCAGGTCAGTTTCCCCCTTAGCAACAGCATCAATCCCAAGCTTCCTGTTGAACCCTCCACTCGATATGAAGGTTCCGTCATACGCCTTTCTCCATATGTTCATCATCAGAGATTCTTCATCGGAGTTCCCTTGTTTCCCGGATTCCGTCTGCCCGTATGCAGTGTACCGAGGCTGGGTAACGTGTAAATAAGCAAGCTTCGAGGCGCATTCCTGTTGGAGCCTGTTAATTTTATGTATCACTGATAGGCCTAGACCCAGAGGGTCGGAGTCGCTGGCGTCGAGGTGGTCGATTGCCGGCGAAACTCTGACACCAACGCGGTCGGCTCCGATTGCGGAGACTACTGCATGAACGACGTGCATGAGGAATTTGCAGCGGTTGGGGAGGGACCCGCCATACTCGTCTTCCCGATCGTTGATGCCGTCCTTGAGAAACTGGTCGATCAGGTAGCCATGGGCTCCGTGGATCTCAACGCCATCGAATCCTGTTTGCATCTTCCACAGAGGTTAGAGCAGCTAGCTGGAGACGTAATAGTATAGCTGCAGAAGTACAACAATTCAGCACCTGCTCTAATGGCATTGACGGCGGCGCGGCGATACTGTTCGACGAGCTCCGGCACTTCTCCAGTCTCCAGTTTACGTGGCTTGGGATATGATCCGTAGCGTCCATCCGGCAACAGAACTCGCCATCGCTTTGAAATTGGCTTGTCAGTTGACGACGCCGGCAAAAGTCCATCTGGTTGGAGAGCTGCAAAACGAAAGGTGCGAATTTGATTGGGTTTTTAGGTAGTTTTCAATTTTTTTAAAAAAATATATCAATTTCATTTTTTTTATTTTTTTATGAAAAAGGTATTACTTCCCAAACTGCCATATTTTACTCATTGAATTCATCCAAAATTAGATGAATATATTTTACAAATGTTTGATCTATCGTTTGATGAATAAAAGCAGTATTGAATATATACAGTATTTGCTGATGATTGCTGCTAATTTTTTTAAATGATTGATTTTTAGAAAATAAGAATGTGACTATGTAATCAAATAGTATTGGATTAATAACATGGGTGATTTTGCAAAACAACCTTGTCAAAATAACTTCATTACCCATTCACCTCTTCCTATTTAATTTATTTGTTATCTAATTTTTTAATATTTTATAATTCACCCTTGTTCTTTTTCTTTGTATTTTTCTCTCATTTATATTCTTACTAATAATTTACCTTAAGGATTCATTTATATTAAAAATTTCACTTAATTTTAATCTCTAAACCTTCAATCACACACGTAAATTCAAATTAGAAATTTAATAACTTACCATTAATTTTTAAACACTAAATGCATAAACCTAAATTCCAAATTTGAAATTCTAAATCGTAAACTTTAAAATTTAAATTTGAACCTTTAAACTAAACCCTAAACATTAAATTCAAAACCTTAAATCACTAAACCATTAAAATCTAATAATGCATCCTGAAGGCCTAATATTATACTATTCCTAAATTATAAATACTAAATATTAAGCCATAAATTAAATCCTTAAATTCCAAAAATAAAATATTTTATTAATAACATTAAGGAATTAAAAAATATATCTAACAACCTTATTAAAAATAAAATACAAAAAAATCATAAAATATAAGATAAAATGTAAAAATAAGTATATTTTAATTAAATTACAAAGTTTGTATAAAGTTAATATGAATGAAAAAGTAAATAAAATAGTTGAAATATTACTCATTTACTCCTTTAATTTAGGTAATATAAAAATAATTATGAAAGATAAAGTAGATAACCAATTATGTTTAACAATTAAGGTAAAATAATAACAAACTTGAAAATTAGAATAATGTGAAAATGTTTTTAAAAAACTAAAATATTTCATCTATTATCTTACATTATTTTTTATGATTGTTGTTAATTTAACTTTTTGTTTTGAAATGTAAGAAACTAGCATTGGATTGATAACATGTAATTTTGTATATTATTTTAATTTTATTAGAGCAGATTGAGAATATCAATTTTTGATTTAATAAATAATAACTGAAATTAACCTCAATATATTTAAAATTCCAACCTAATCCATATACCCATCAATTGAATTATACCCATCCCTACAGTGATGCAGTTCTCAAGTGCACAACTATAAAAAAGCCATTTGTCTCTTTAGTTGGTAATTGTTAAATTTAATAAAATAAATTAAATCCAAATGATATTTTTTTCTTTGTTATGATTCAACATGTAAAACATATCCATTTTTATAAAATCCCATTATCCAAACATATGTTTTTTACTGAGATAATCCCACCAACTTTTCCAAGGTTTTGAATCGTAAAGGGGGACATGTTCAACGTCTATAAGCTGACACCAAGAATTAAATAATATGTATAATAATAATATGGGAATAAATGGGAGCCGTTGGATTGAATGCGCGTACCTTGATGAGATGCTCGGCCGACGTGCCATAGTTGACAGAAGATGAGTGCACCCTTGTGGTGCACCGCGTCCACCACCCCCTCCACGCCTTCACTTGCGCCTCCGTAAATATCCCAGGCACGTGGGGAACCTGCATGGGACCCACATTCTCCGTAAATTGTCATCCACACCACCACGCCTTCATCCAACGGCTACAAACTAAAGGCACTTTTTCATTTAAAGGTTGATGGGACCCGCTGCGAGTTTTACGAAATTACCCCGCCGCTGTCGGCGATATGATCGTAGCCTCGGAGATGAGAAGCCCGCCGGGAGTGGCTCTCTGCGAGTAGTATTCGGCAAGGGCAGAGTTTGGAATTCCCCGATCGCTCTGCACCTCGTCATCGGAGCGAGAACCACCCTGGAAAAAACCGGAAGAAGAAGTTGTGAGTTTCGTTTCTTTTTCTGCTTCGCGGCGGAGATACGGGCAAATTTCCGAAGGGTACCTACCTGTGAGAGAGACTGAATCTGCCCATTTCGTATGGGGAGAAAAGAGAGGGCGCCGGCGGGGCTGCTGCTGCTGCTGTTTCCGCCATCTCTGCCTCTGCAATCGACGAGGGAAGGGAATGAAATGAAATGGGGTCAGCCACCGCGTGAGTAAATGCGGGACAAAAGTAATGATGCAACGGCTGAATCGTCAAATTTCAATATGCCACGTGCCGGAGATGTCACATGTAAGTCTCATAAATACAACGCATTTACTACTGCAAATAAAATCAAAACCTTTTACAATATATAGAAAAGTCACGTGTCTTACTTTGACGGGTTAGGGCGTCGCCTTTTACACACGACCTTTCCAGCGGAACATATTAATTTACTATAAAATTAATGAAAAAATATTCTCTCAAGAATAGATACGAAATTATTTATTAAAATAATTAGATTAATATATATATATAATATAGTATAAATTTGATGATTGTACATTTCAAAACTTTGTAAATAAAATACAATTTCTGATTTCTCTACAAATTTATAGAAAAAGAATATTTCTATTTTTCCAAAAATAAGAATATATTATGTTTTATAAAGCTATTATTTTTTTTTATAAATAGGACCAACGAAGAGCCCTGTCTAGGTGGCTGTCGTACTTGTGAGGCTGCCTACCTGACAGTTGAGGAAAACGTGTGTTTCAAAACTAAATTTATAGTCATTAATTTAAATTGAATTCTTTTTATAGTCATTGAAATTGAATTTAATAATTTTTAATTATGTTGTAAAATTTCTTTAAAAATTTAAAATACTGATTATTACTAACATGTGTGTTTCTTGTTCACTTTTCTTAATATATTGATAAAAATAGAAATGTTTTTTAGTTAGAGAAACATGTGCCTAAGTAATATTTCCATGAAGTCCGCCTCTGATGCGATTAGTCCGTCCCTGTCAACGGTTCTGCGAGGAGTCAGTCGCTACACACAAGAATTTCTTTCACAGCTCAGTTAACCAGTTGTTTGCCTATTCACACACTCTTCCTCGAATCGGATCTTCAATTGTCTCTGTGTCCTCTGAATATGGGCAAGGGAAGAGGGACTTGTCCCGACAAAACACCCGAGCTACGAGCAATTGAGGGGATAGGATGGTACCTGATGGAGCATCTCTGTTCAGGCCATTTGCCCTAATAATGGCATTTAGATCATCGCCCTACAACAAACGCTACCCCACACATGAACATTTAAGCACCCGTGTTTGTAATGGATGCGAAATTTCTCGCCTTTTTTTGTTGACAAAATATACTATGAATGTTAGGAATACGACGTTTATATAAAAGAAAATGAAAAATGAGAGATGTTCATTTTGGAAATGGCATGTGTAATAATGACGCTGTTGGTGTTGTGCGAAGGAGGGAACAGATAAGCGTATCAATGGGGAGGATTAGATTGGAATGGAGTGATTGACTTCCCAAAACATAATTAAAGTGTTTGTTTTTCATGCGCTATTTCTTCTTTCCCCTTCAACTTTCATGCCCACCTGACTTCGCCCCTATTACCTTTTTCCCCTCGTTTTGCTGGGAAACGGATGTGATATGTTCGGGGAATACGCAACTCTGGAAAGATCGGTCGTATTACGAAAGGGTATCTTGTTGGTAAAAGGGGGGTCTTTATTCTTAGATTTCGTGGCGGTGTGTTAGAATTGGTTTAATTCTTGCACTTGTACGAGAGTTTCTTTTCGTTTTTGTTGATTTTAAACGTGGGGCTCTTTTCGTTTGGATGTTTGTAAGGAGTGGGGAGGTGGGATTTGTCGCTCTGAGCTTGATTATGATTTTTGTTGTTGTTTAATGCAGTTATAAACTGTTGAGCGAAGGTCTAATAGCTAGGCTTTTGGTGCTTCACTCGTTGATTATCTTCCTCATATGGTATTGTGGTTTTTTTTCTGACATCTGGGAAGCTGGTTTGTGGCGGAGGAATAGTCAAAGAGCCTCTTTTGCCTGATACGTTGCAGGTAATTTGTCAGGGATTTAAATCTGCGGCGTCTGGTAGGTTATTCTTGGTTCTTGTCACATCGGTTCTTGATCAGTCTGCTTGTCGGGTTTCATAGGCAGCCCCAGTTGGGGTGCTTCCATATCATGATCATCTTTTATGTAACAGGGAGTGAATTCCAAGGAATGGACAAAGAGGATGAACTGGACAGTCCCAATTGGGGTGCTTCTTTATTGATGCGAACGACTGAAGATGTTGCGAGAGCTGTTGCAGCAGCTGCTGCTGCTGTTCGGACACCGCGCCCTTCTGTTGTATACTCGTCCAAAGATGAAACTGGAAGCCAGCTTAAAAGATTTCAGAACCATGTTTCAAGAATGATGAAGGGCCTATCTAACCCCACTGATGGTAAAGGTGTATGTTACAACCCCGAGATACTAACTAGTCAAAAACGTCAATGGGCTAGCTTTCAACTGCAATTGCTGGTATGCTCTCTTTCATTAGGCTGCTTAATCCGTCTGCATGCATATTGCTGTAAAATCTGTTTTTCAACCGTTAGAACTTTGAAACAAACAAACTTATCCTCTTATGCATATTTTCTAAACTGATTGCAAATGAACTAGATTACTTTGTTATTCATGAGATCATGTATGGTATGGTTGTACTCTGCATTTCTTGTTTCATCACTTCAAAGGTTGCAGGATCACAGAGTTTGGAAGGAGCCATCGAGTCTATTTGAAAGCATGGTAGTTGTTGGACTTCATCCGGCTTCAGACGTTCTTGCCCTTCAAAATCTTTACTTTGCCCGAAAGGTTGAAGGTCCCGGGAGATTTCGAAGTGC
Organism: Utricularia gibba; assembly: GCA_002189035.1. Taxonomy (NCBI): domain Eukaryota; kingdom Viridiplantae; phylum Streptophyta; class Magnoliopsida; order Lamiales; family Lentibulariaceae; genus Utricularia; species Utricularia gibba. The sequence goes on along the minus strand of NEEC01000014.1, from coordinate 2,662,637 downwards.
TGTTGGTGGACTTTCACGTGTAGAGCCTAACCTTGAGCCTCAGGTGAATATAAATAATTATGGTACACCTAAACATGTTTTAAAGAATGTATTAATTTAAAAGCTGGATGCAATTTTTCATTCTGGATTTCAGGTGTTATTTGTGTACCCGCCTGAAAAGCAACTGCCTCTAAAGTACAAGGATCTACTTTCTTTCTGTTTCCCTGTTGGAGTAGAGGTGCGGATGTGTAAAATTTTATTCGCAAATTTTCATCACCTGCTCCTGCCATCTGAGATCAACTGTGTGCTTTTTTTGTTGGTTAATTTGAGAATCTAACACTAATTGCTATTTATTAGGTTAATGCCATTGAGAGAACACCGTCAATGAGTGAGTTGAATGAGATACTCCTTGGGCAGGTATTTTATTTGGCTGAAGCAACTAGAAACATGCTAAGAAACTGTTAGATGCTGAATTTGTCACTAACTATAATCTAATAATGGCAGGAGCATCTCAGGCAGAATGATTTATCCTTTGTCTTCCGGCTACAGGTACATAATCAATCATCTTGGTTATTTAAAATGGAATTCTGTAATTCATCATCCAACATTCAAAATGTTTTTCCTCAACTCCAATTTTTTTTACTTTGCTACTCTTCCTCTAGGTAGCAGATGCCTCAACTCTGTATGGCTGCTGCGTTTTGGTTGAAGAATTAATTCAAAAGAGATCTGGACTAATTTCCACAGCTTTAGATGGTCAACCTCTTCGCACTAATCGGAGCCACTATGTTTTAACGACAAGACGTTGTTATTGTATTCTTTCCAGACTTCCATTTTTTGAGCTCCATTTTGGCGTTTTAAATAGGTCGGCAAATAAATTTTGATGTTTTCAGTGTATGCTTCTGGCCCCAGCATCAGTTTTTTTTTTTTTTTTTTATACTTGTAAAAACCTTTCTTCAGTGTGTTACAATTTGAGTAACTGCAACCTTTTCATTCTTTAACTGACTGTAGTCGCATGTTGGTTTTGACTTGTTATCTTGTAGCATATTCACCGAAGAGAGATTGGGACGACTAAAGCAGCAAATACAAAGTCTGGATCTGGGAGAGCCACCTTTTGGCACTGATGATGAAACTGTAGAGGCGGCTGTGGATACCTTATTGCCAGCAGATGGACCTGTTACCACACTTAATGAGTCATTTAGTCCTCTGAAGGTGGGTGTAAGTGAAAAGATATCAGGAAGCTTGAATGATAATTTATACCCACATGAGCTTCAGGATATGAACCAAGTAAGCTACTCAAGAACAGGGGAAAATTTTGGCTTTGCCATTCCTGATTCTGAAATACAGAAGATCTCATTTTCTGAAGACATCGACTTTTCGGCCAAGCAGTCATCTGAAAATGCTGTGTTTTCTTTGATGCGGTATCAGCATTGTGGCAGTTCAGAGTCCTCATCAAGGTATGCGGATATGTTGATGGCTCTCCTCATAGCAATGGTGTAAACTTGTCCAAGCTAGTTGAATATTGAAGAGATTCTCTGAAATTTCTGTTAATGCAGTTACCAGTGGTCTTCAAGCGATGATAGAAATTTTAGACCTGATTTGGATGATGCACAGACTGAGGCATCGTCTTCTGGGCGAGATATCCTTAGTGGGCAAAGTGATATTCTCGACTGGGCAAAGGTTCTAATTTTCTATATGTGAAGTTCATCGTATTTCATTTGATTAAACAGGAAACAGATTCCTTTGAATTATCGAGGTGCTGTCTAGGGAGTCAATTTATGGACCATGATTGTGCCTGTTTCCTAGGGAAGGGTTGGTTATCCGCTAATGGACCATGATACCTGAAAAAGGCTCTTTGTCTAGATGTGTAACACACAGGGTTTAGCTGTCTAAAGGATTTTGTGACTCTTGAGTGTTCCTTCCCCTGCAGGAAAACAGTAATGGAGCCTTGCAAATAATATGTGAATATTATCAACTATGCTGTCCAAAACGAGGCTCATCTGTAAAATTCCATCCATTGGATCACCTGCATCCTGTGGAGTACCATAGACCTGGTGAAACACAACTATGCGTATCTGGTCCAAGAATAGATCTGAGTTCTTGCAATACAAGTTTGGAATTAGCAGAGGTATGAAATGTCGTGTTATGTTTATCTGCAGGACAAAGCAATAATCTTCTACATGCCAAGCTATGATGATTTTCTTGATTTGACATTAGTAATTCCCTTTAGGCCCAAAGTGCACTTATGGCAGAGGAGGAGGCAGCTGCTTTATCTGTCTGGGCCACTGCTTGCCTGTGTGGTTCTCTACGTCTCGAGCATGTAAGTTTGTGGTTGCATATACAGAGTATCTTTTTTCAGCCTTTGATTTGGAAAAACAAACCAAAACACGCCAAGTTGTTGCTGAGTTAATCTTTCTACTTAGTCTAGTAGGTGCAAGTTCAGTCTGATATTTGAAGCTTATTACACTCTAAACACGTGGATTTGCTTGAGTGGATTTACCAATGATCACCTTTGTTCTGTGGCAGGTGTTGACATTATTTGCTGGAACACTGCTTGAGAAACAGATCGTGGTTCTTTGTTCAAATTTGGTATGCAAACAGAAACTATCTCCATACTTTTTGCTTTGGATAAACTTATTTGTTTTGCTGTACGAGAATTCCGAAGAGCACAACTGATTTCATTGATTTCTCTGGTTTTTGCAGGGTGTTCTTTCCGCTATAGTGCTTTCCATTATACCTTTGATCCGGCCATATCAATGGCAGAGTTTACTAGTGCCGGTAATATCATGTCCTGGGTAGTTTTCATAATTCACATTTCACTTTTTTGGTCACCATGTATCTCATCGCATACGATTTCAGGTCCTGCCTAATGACATGATTGACTTCCTTGATGCGCCCGTCCCATACGTAGTAAGTGTTTCATATGCTAGAAATCCCTCCTCTTTCTAGATTTTTGAAAGTTTTTTGATGAATTGGTGTGCCTATTTTTCCATCATTTGACATGTTTGATGAATTTCATGTTCTCCTTACTCACGAGGTGTTGTGTTCATGTGTTGACCAGGTAGGCATGAAGAGCAAGACCATGGAGCTGCAGCCAAAGCTATCGAATGTCATCCTGGTGGATGTAAATCGAAACCAGGTACACGAGGCTCAAGCTCTTTCATGGGATTTCGATTGCAAAACTTTCATCCAGATGTTATCGTGCATAATCCACACCGTCCAGTTTTAGCCTGTTTATGATACTTTTGTCTCGTGTCAAAAATGGTCGACATCATCTGCAACGTGTTCCTCCACAGGTGAAGTCACCCTCATTGCCGCAGCTACCTCAACACAAGGAACTGTACACCAGCCTCAGTGGTTACCATGCGAAGCTGGTAGAAGAAAGCTATTTAGCCAAGAAGAGGCCCGTCCACGAGTGCACAGACGTGCAGGTATAGTTGCTACACCATTGACTGTTGTATTTCAGTTTCCCGGCCTGTGATGTGATGCCTCCAAACATTTAGATCGAAGCTGCCAAAGGTTTCCTTGGTGTTTTGCGCACATACCTGGATTCCCTTTGTTCCAACCTTCGTTCCCACACGATCACCAATGTTCAGTCCAACAACGATAAGGTCTGGTCCATTCAAGTGATGTGGAGCTCCTTATCCAATGCCATTATGACATCGTGTACCCCCTCCTCCTCAGGTGTCATTGCTCCTTAAAGATAGCTTCATCGAGTCATTTCCAAGCCGGAACCGGCCCTTCATGAAGGTAAGCAAATACGCTTGTTCGCCATAACTGGGGATGTTTTGATTCTGGTAGTCAGTCACCTGTGCTCACTGAGGCATTCCCGGACTGCAGCTTTTTGTGGACACGCAGCTCTTCTCTGTGCATACGGATTTCGTGCTTTCTTTTATTCAGAAGGAGTAGCACATGTGGTCTGGTCTGGACTGCCTTCTTGCAAGTTGAGACCGAGCAGTTACTACTGTAACGAATTTGGTGTTGAGATTTTGTTCCGCCGTGTTACTGTAGTGTTGTACCAACCAACCAACCAGGGCTGTTGCCCGGAAGACAACAGTGGGCCTGCCAGGTGACCCCCTACCCCTACCCTTTAGATAGAATGAACCCACGGTTGGATCAGCCCATGGCGTACCGACTGAGTGACGCTTGTTTGACTCACACACGGACGGACCATGTTGCATTGTGTGTTCAGATGCCACGATTCCTGGTCGCATCAGTCTCAGCCTGCGTCCCCTTGTTGTAAAAAATAAAGTGAAATACTACTGTAAACCCGGTTTGAAAAATTGTCAAGTTAATTAATCTGACTAAAATAGAATAAGATATTATCTTTTTTTTTTCAAAAAAATACTAAATAATTATATATAAATTATTCATTATGGGTATCATGAAATTTTGATGTAAATTAAGAGCAACCACATTTAATAAATAAAAAAAGGAGTGTGGGACTGAAAAATGAAGCATTGAGTTTGAGATGAGGGTCCAGCAGTCAGGGACTCCTGCAGCTCTGGCGACCAACAGTTTTTCCCCCCTCCACACTGTCCTGTAAACCACGTCCCTGCCACAGACTACAAAACCAAGATGATAACGCGCCATCTCCCTTGTGGATGATATTATTATTTATATCCCGTTGGGCGAATTCTACTGCGCAATCCAGGCGGCAAATGGGAGTTGTTAATGTTGTGGTCATTTGGGTGTGAAACCGGGTAAAGGGGGAGGGAGGAGGGAGGAGGGAGGAGAAGGGAACAAGAGAAACATGTGTTCCTGATGGGAATAAAAGGTAAAGTGAAAGATGCTGCAGTTGCAGATCAAAGAGATCTGTGTTCACCTGCAGGCAGATGTGTGATCAGATCACATGTTATCATGTCATCTTGACCAAAAGCGGTGGAGCCATATGCGCATGGAGTGCAGATTCTCGTAGGGAAAAAATGTGGTGTCCCAACAAAGACATAAATAAAAGTGATTCTTAGTATCTTGACAGGTAACTCACATGAGAAATAACCCAAAGCCCTTCCTTCTTCACAGTCTGCTGCTCCTGCTCCTGCTGCTGCTGCTGCTACAGGGAAAGGGGGTAAAACACACTGAGATGGAGAAAAAAAAAAAGAAAAGCAAAAGAGGGGTTTTGCAGTAAAAGTTGAGCAGCGGTGAAACCAAGCAGCCATTCCATTCTTCAACTGCGTTTGTAGTTTAAAGGTTCAGCGGACGGTATGATCAACGGCTTTCAACTACACCATTTCACAGTTAAAGCAGATGGCCTAAAAAAGGGACTGCCCATCTCATTGATTTTTCATTTCGATGTTTGTTTGACTGCCCACAACAGAGAGCGTACAACATCGTGGAGTTTGAAACAGCTGCACATAATTTTAAGCTCCACGGGTTAGCATTCTTGTGCAAGGGAATTATAGGGTTTGATCCCCATGATCTCTCGTCTGAACTGTAAACTAACGGATGTACGAAACCCTGGTCAAGAGGAGAAACGCCATGAGATTGATTATACAATGCATATTTTGTTACTGCTGGGCATTCAACTTTCATTAGAGTTTGTTGTCTACTGTTTTTTATTGATTTCCGTAGCTTGTGTCAGAGAAGGGGTGCCAGCTAGCAGACGCAGAGGAGCAGTCGCTGGTGCAGATGCCTCTCACAGAGTGTGTCTGTGTCTGCGTCTGCGTCTGCGTCTGCGTCTGTGTCTGTGTCTGTGCAGCTGCAGTAGCCTGAATGGACAGTACGCTACAGACGCCCTTTTTCTCTCAACTCTGAACACAAACAAAACAAGTGTAGGGTTGTCTTTCTGTGCACTTATTTCCTGGGCTCTCTTAAAAAGAACATGTGTTTGCTTCATTCAAACAAGTGTTTGCACAAACCCTCCCTGTAAAAACCTGAGTCTTCCTTGGTCCGGTGCATGACTGGATGCTGCTTGCTTTGGGAAAAAAACAATAAAAGATGAATGATTTTTGCATGTATTGCGAGTGAATTCGCTGGCAGACGTGGATGAGACTTCAAGTAGCAATAATTGGTTTTGACCACTTGGGAGATTTTGTGAGCCCTAAAAGGAATGAATGCACATCCATGAGAAAGAGAAGACTCGGCTCCATGATCATTGTAATCCTCCCATGAGATGGATCACATTCTCTTCTCCATGGTGTTGTATTTGCAGTTAGTGGACCCTCTGGTTCAGAAAGATGAGACCAGGAACCCATTCACTTTTACCCCCTTCTTTACAAAATAGGGTTTTGATTTTTTCAATACGATGGCAAATTGGTCCACAACATTTTAGTATTCTTTAATTTGACATAAATAATTTTTCTTATTTGAAATAATTGGCATTATTAATCCCCAAATTATTTAAAAAATCCTCTACTAATTGTATGTAGATTTTGAATTGAGAACTAATTGTGCTCTGTGTTCAAAAAATGCCTAAGATATATAATGCGGATACATGAAACCTTGGTGATTGATTTTATTAACGAGGATCAATTACGCAGTTTATATTAAAAATTAGGAACCAGTTTCACTAAAATATACAAATTTTAATGCAATTTTTTTGTCAGGGATCATATTGCGGCCTTCATCCTCAAAGATTTGGATACAAATGCATTATAAATCCAGTTCCAAGGGACAGTTTGAGTGAGTGAGTAGAATACAAGAAAAAAGTGTGATCCTCCAGACAGACGTTGCCGGATTAAGTATATTAAGCTTGAACAGCTATCTCAAACGCATGTTTTTCACTGTAGTATACACGTGACCCGAGATGGAGGAGTGGGAGAGATGAGGATGATGAGTGCTTGTCCATCCATGGAGATGGAGAGAAGATTCTGAACTCGACATAAATAAACCTTTACCCTGCAACTCTTCCTTCATTTACCCTCCTGCCCTGCCCTGCTCTCTCTGCTTACACTTCCACAACCAAAAGATTAAAGAACAAAATAAAAGCTCTCATTTTCTGTTCCATTTCCTAGTCTCTTTAGCGTTGGGGTGTATGATGAGCGCAAATGCAAGACCAAGGTACCCTTTTACACCTTCTCAATGGCAAGAACTCGAGCATCAAGCTCTCGTGTACAAATACTTGATTTCTGGAATGCCCATTCCCCCGGATCTCCTTTTCAGCATCAGAAGAAGCTTTGATTCTTCCAGGTTTCTTCTGCAGCAGAGCCCTCACACTGGTAACCTGTTTTTCGTCAACTTTAATGTGTTTATTGATGCTTCGTTTCATGATGCTCTGAGCGTTTTTGCAGTGGGATGGAGCAGCTTCCACATGTGTTTCGGTAGAAAAATTGACCCTGAACCAGGAAGATGCCGGCGAACGGATGGCAAAAAATGGAGATGCTCAAAGGAAGCGTACCCAGATTCCAAGTACTGTGAAAGGCACATGCACAGGGGAAGGAACCGTTCAAGAAAGCCTGTGGAAATTCTTTCTTCTTCGTCCTCATCTCACGCGCCACCGCCGCCGCCGCCGCCGCCGTCTGCAGATTCCGTTCATGTCTCCACGCCGGGGATTCATTCGCAAACACCCAACTTAATTTTCCCAGAGTTCTCTTACTCCAGACCTGAAGAGGCGATTACCACCAACTTTTTCTTGGATTCCAATTCCAGTTCTCGCTCTTCTCCCCATGATTTTAGGTGGGCTGATCTTGTTATTTCAATTTCGATTGTAACTTCAGGTGGTGTCTCAGATTACATAATCGTGTTTGGTTTTGGGTGACCGCAGGACCAAATATGGTAACGGAAGTGAGGAGCGCTCATTTTTCTCAGAGAGTCTTTCAAATTCGGGGGGCATGAGAAGTGTGACAGCGTCAAATGATTGTTACTGGAAGCTGGGGATCGGATCATCACTGTCCCACATGCATCAGCAGCAGCAAAACTCTGATAACTCTTCTGATACTCAAACTGGGATGAACAAGGTTCACAGCATAAAGGATCAGAGTTGCGGCCAGCAGAAGCATGATTACTTCGATTGCGAGAGCTTCGCTGAGCAGCCCAAGAAGGTGATGCATCTTTTTCTTGATGAATGGGGGGTTAAAGAGGAGGAGCATGAGGTCGACGATAGATCCTCAGCGGCAAGAAGTCAGATTCCAAACTCCTTGCACGATTTCTTTATCAATCCAAAATGGTAACACCAGAGGTGTTTGTGTTTAACGAATTAACACTGGGGTTTCACTTGTGTTGTTTTGTCTGAATGTCACTCTGCAGAAACGTGGAGAAACATGAAAGAGAAGACTGACTGGTCACGGTGGTGGGGTGCAACCCTTTTGTTTGTTTGGTCAATGCAGGATACAGCAGCTGGATTTTAGTTGTTTTCGAGTGTGTTGTTGTTGTGTCCGGTTCTCGTTCTTTTAACCGGGTTGTGTGGACCGAATTATTACTTGAAACGACACAAAACCCTCCTCACGTCTCTCTCCATTTCGGAATATAAAGAATAATTCATATAAAATAGTTATTAAAGATTTGGAAATAGTTGCGAAAAAAAAAAAAAAAAAAAAAAAGCTTCCGAAAGGGCGCCGTCGGGCCATTCCAGCCCCACGTTTCTAGCTCGGACACATCCATCAAATAACTGTGTTTCGGAGACCGGTAGGTAGAACTTGTACTTTCAAGTTTCAACTTTATAAATTCCGGATTTCGTCTTTTTTAAAACAAAATATTTCTGAAATTTTTAACATGAATTTATCCTTTTTTGAGCCTTTAGCAGACTATTGGCCCATGTTTAGGAGTTGGCTCAATCTGTGAAACTGGATTTAGATATATTGTTTTTGTGGCTATCACTAGAATTTGAGATCAAGATGATCGTGAATCAATTTGTTTGACTGAGGACACTTGTTGTTACGGGTTTTTGAAGTAGTTTGTGTTTTTAGTATTTGTCCTACAATATTAAGCTGCTTTCTCGCAAGATTTACGAAAGCAAATAAAAAGATATTAAATGATAACTCGAAAAAAAAAAAGAAAGCTGAGAATGTTCACATATAAAGAAAGTTATTATAACTTGAAGGTGACAAGAACAAGTGCATCTAAAGAATTTCAACAACAGTGGAGATTTGAGCTACCTTTGAAAACACATTCTATTTTATTAAAATCAATTTTATTCTAGTAGAATTAACTATACTTTCCAAATATATATCTAATTCTATTTTATAAAAATTGGTTTTTGAGAATAAATTCAATTCTTTATAAAGCTTAGATGTGTAGCTTCTTATATAGAATTGTGTTTTTAAAAATAATTTTGAAAAATGAATTTATTATTATACCCATTCGTTAATACATAATTATAATTAATACTATTTTTAACATAAATACTAATTTGCATTCTACTTTATCAAAAATTCATTCTACTTATATGGATTAAAGTTTTACAAATTTTCAATCAACAACACAAGAATCATTGATTTTGATGTTAATTCTGTAAGTGCACAGAAACCGTCAAAGTAATAAAATAATATCATATCTACAAAGAATTGTTATTAGAATTTTCTTTTCAAACAAAGATTTAAAAAAACTGAAAATAAAAAAAAATGGTTTAAAAACAATAAGAAAAATAGACTTAGATCTAAAATCCACCTTACTTAAAACTCATCTTTGTGTGTGTATAAATTTTGAAGACTAACCTGCTTGCACAAGTTTTGGAGAGGGTTATTCTAAAATAGTGCTACTCGATGATCATTATAACACTATCTCTTGTTTTATGGTATTATGGAATCAACCATGTCACTAGAGCTATTTTATCTTTTGTGATAATTCATGTTTTCTATACCTTCAAATCTACCCCTACACCTCTCACCTCGTATACAGATTAGATAAAATATGTCTTACCAACGATGTCAGATTGAGCCCTTTTCTTTAATTACTTGAGGCTAATCTTTGATTCTCCAATACTCCCTTAGGGTTATATGGTACTAAAGATCACGTTGGAAAATAAAACGTTTTGAAAAACAGAATCAAACCTCAAATTAAATGCTAAAAAACATAGCAAGGCACTCACATGTATAGGACTTGCGCAAACAATGCTTCACCGCAGATTCTCAGTAGCAAGTACTCGCACACGCATGTTCGACTTTAAATAACAAAAGTTAATGAAAAACGAAAGGAAAGGAATCCAAAACATGATGGACTCGACTCTAAATCCTAAATTGACTCTCCTTTCGTGATCTTCGGGTTCCCGATCTTTATATAATAATGAGGATTTATCGGATTTTTTTTATGAGCTCATATCAAATCTTCCATCCGAATCATCTAAGATTTGATACAAATCTGACAGGATAAGATCTAAATTTTCCAAATCTTATATTATCCGAAAATCTTTAATTGAGTATTCATCAAGATAGACCAAATCTTTGCTTCCACCAAAATTAACTCGCAAATCCTCCAAATTATACAAAAAATGTCTTGAAAAATCACAAAATACACTTTATATCCCAAAAGATCAAAGCGGTATAAAAATATAAAATTTTTCCTAAAAATATAGAAAAAGTGAGATAAAAAGTATGCAAAACTCATCTAATTGAACCCGAAAAAACATAAATATAAGTAACAAAAATCAATTATCAGATTTTAAGGATCAAAGTAAGAATTTTCTTTTTCTTTCTCCTCCATGGGTCATTTTTCGTTGAACTAATGCAATGCTTTTTTGAGTTGCTAGCATTTATCCATTTTGGTTGTGCAAGTCTTGGGTTCTTTTGTTGGTACCATTGTATGCTTTCATCTTGTGAATTTCTCAATGTTAATTTTCATATGCATTCCTCTTGTGAACAAGTTAAGAGGTGTTGGATGGTGATTAAAGTATTATGAGTTTTTTTTTTTTTTGTTTCTAGCTATTGTAAGACAAAAATTTAAAAACATAAAACTAAGCATGGTAGTGAAATGACACAATGGAATGATTTGGTTACTGAGATTTTGATTTAGCTGTTTGTTGAGAAAGTTGATAATGACAATAGGTTGAATGGTCATTTTCCCAAAGTCCATGATAAAGGGTTATATTTGAATTTAGTTCACAAGGTGTAAGGAATTATGATTATGAACAGTTGAAAAACAAATATGGTAAACTAAAATCAAAATGGAATGTATGAAAACGATTAATAAATGAGACATGAATTAGATAGAATGATATAAAAAAAACAGTAACAATAACTACAAAATGGTGAATAGGTTTTATTAAGGTAATTATATGTTTCAATATTACTATTAAGTATTATACTTGTAGTAATATTTTTCCAAACTTATATGAATTCTCATTACATTGGAATTTTTAATTTTATTAAAATTGATTGTAGAGTGATTTTTACAAACAATCCAAAGCAATATGAAACCCAAGTTTGAAACCATTCTACATTATCCGCCCCATATAAATACATTTCTTCAATGCCAAAATGAGATACTTCTCTTTCATCATTGACCATAATCATTTTTAGTTACCTTTTCTTGATTGCCGAGATTTATCCATTGTCTATAATCCACCAATTGTGAAGTAAAGAGTTTGAAATCGGGTCTTCCAAAACCAATAAATTTCAGAATCGCACAATAATGGAGATGCATTTTCAAATAAAATAATTTTTCCAATCACTTTTATGGAGCAGCTTTTATTTCTTCAATACCAGAATTATCTAAATTAATTTTTTTCTTTGAAAAAAAAGTAATTGATGCAATTCTGAATGTAATTGATATCGGTAATTTATTTGCAAAAGAAGGAACAAAATATGTCAGCAATGGTCATATTTCTTCTTACCTTTTCGTATATTTTATATCTTGTTATGGTAGAAAATCCGCACTATGTAAAAATCTGATTTCATAGCGGATCAATCTTTGTTAACGATAAAGCGAAAATTAAGGTCGAGAGTTTTAACGTGGAAACTGTTGGGATAGAAAACTTGGAATTGGGGAGCTCACCGAAGAAATAAGCTTTACTAAGAAGAAAGAGGAAGGATTACAAAGGATGTGAGGAATGAAAAATACTTCTCTTCAAATGTTTCTTTATTTAAAGAGGAAACTAAGCCAATCGATTCATATGAGTGTCAACTACTTTATGTACCTAATATGTATGTTGACTGCAAATATAGTCCTACTGACAAATAACCATTGTTTGTTCTATAATCCTGCAAGTCGGTTGCTTTTCAGATTCTACTGAAATGACCGAGGGTTGACATTATCCTATTTCTGTCCCTGTATGCAGACATCCGATTTATGGAGTCTCAAAGTCTGATTCATGCTCTTAACCAATGTCGTCCAGCACCGATCTATCAGATCCTCTCTTCCCATGGCTGATTTCCACAATCTAGTTGGGATCTGCTCAGATTTTTTATTCGATGCGATAATGGCATCCGATTTTTGCTCCCCATAACTCCTTATCTTTAGGAAGGGTACTCATTGTCTTTTTTACCAACTCCATGTGCCATACCAGTTTCTAATACCATGATTCAGCCCCTTTGATTTGTTGAGATTAACACATGTGCTAAATTGATGGATCAAAATTCTCAAAATTCCAATTTGCATTGCACTCATTTACTAAAGTCATGTTTTTGGTAATTTTCCTCTCCTCTTTACCATGTATCATTCCCAAGGATTGCCACATTTTTCTAGCCAATTTTTTTAGGCATCTTAACTACCCATGCTATTTCACATTTCGAGAAGCCTCCAATAAATAACTCCTTTCGCCCTCATTTATTATCACACCGTTCTTACCGCTTGCTGAAATCCTCTGCTTTCACTGTTCACCATCAACAATATCTCACCGAAATCTACAAACTTTTAGGTATTCATCAGTTCTTTTTGTCATTTCATCTGCTTTCTAAAAATTTTTTTTGGGATTTCTAGAGACCTCCTAGGTTTAATCTAATTTTCTGATTTCAATATATTATTAAGGTTTTTGCTCTTTTTTTGGATTTTCCCCTCTTTCTAATTCGGATATCCAAGATGGTTAAGAGATCCAGTGGACTAAACGTCTCCCCCATCTAATATCAATACTTGTGATAGAAGGACAATTCTAAAGGTGTCGCATATCTAAATGTTTTCTCCATCAAAAAATATTTATAAAACTAAACAAACATTCTACATCACATTCACAAAGAAAAATAATGCTATAGCGGCAAGTTCAGGTCGATCCACAGGGAACAAATGGTGTCATTTGTAAATCCTATGTGCAAGCACGATTAAACAAGAGGTTTTTGCCAAGTAGTAGGTCTCTGCTCTAAGGAAATTACTAAAATTCTCAAATGGATTTCTACACTAAAGACAAACAACATAATATGTAAATCAGCATTTCTTGAAGTTTAAAAGTAGCCATTACACTTAATACAAAAATTAACCATGCTTAAAAGATAATCTAAACATGCTACAATTACTATTCAAATTCACACTTAAAAATATTAAAGAACATGATGAAGAAAAACATGTTAAGTTGCAAACACTCAAATAAGATGTAGGATCGACAGAAAATGTTAAGTGAACTAAACACATCAAATTGCAAAAATGTGGAAATAAAAGGTAGAAAATAAAAAGTTCATTCGGTTCTCTAAATCTGTTCGTGTGTGCACATCAATTTCTTCTTCTCGTCATGCTAGTTCTAAAGCTTCACTAGGAAGTTTCCAAGTGCTCTACAACCATTCTGGGCGATGGAGGTGATTTCAGTGTCACTCTAGAATTGCTTCCATCATCTTCTTCACACAAACATATGTCTATTCTTCATGGCTCTAGGTGCTGGAGTTGAGTTCCAGTGTTGCGTTGTAACTATCCCTCCTTCATCTTCTTCCCTGAAACTGGTTCAAACTCACCGGAAAAACCTCTCCCAGCATTTGAAATCTCCGTTCTCTCTCTACTTGATCATGCTTGCCCCTGTTGCGTGCCTTGAGGAGGATTAGCTTCTCCTCATTCCATTTTTCCCACTGGTAGTGTTATCTCCTCGCGCATGCAGATGCGTAATTCCTATTTTGCCGTTGGACTAATAAATACTGCATAGAGTGGTCAAAATACATGGCCCACCCCAAATAGGCTGATCGTTTTTTGGCCTAGATGAACAGTGAGTTCACCATAACAAGAAAATCAATACAAAATAGACTCATAAAATGTTTTTATTCACATTAAATTTACTAACACTAATTTTGATACTTTTACCTATTTTACCTCACCTAATTCCTTATTTTAACGTGTAAAGTACCCAGATATGACTAGTTTTGATTCAACATCAACTAGGTCTCTGATGAGTATATCATTACTCGGGCAAATGATGGTGAGATTCCTTGAGGTGTGGGTGATAAGCCTCTCTCTCTCTCTTTAGCCTTCCAATTCTGATTGCTTATTTTGAAAGCGATCTCTAATTTATATTTCATAAAATTAATGAATTCTAATCCAAGTTACTCATTAGACCTAATGTACTTATTCGATCTAATAGAATTATTTTGTAATATCTAGATAAATATCAGCCCAAGCAATTTCATCAATAGAATGTAACCAATTAACCAACCAGCAAAACTACTTGTTACAAATAACATGTTGCATCGAAACATATAACTCTTGACTAATCTAGATAACATTGAACTTGATAAAATGAAATAGTTGAATAATTGAAAAATGAGATTATTCAGGATTACACATTGAATGTATTGTCACCCCTATGATATCTTCATCCCAAATCTTGGAGGGATCTGGTGGATTTGCTCGAAATACTTTTGATGAGATCATGAGAATGTATACCACCCAACTGTTATGGGTGAAAATCGGTGTTCGAGATGGAGCCGATTTTTGGGTTATAGGTGCAGCTGGAGATATCACACCTATGTATGCTTTTTGGCAATTTGTTCGATTTGATCAACAGAAATAAAGGTGGGCGGAGGTTTTTATGCTACCGAAGGATGGAAAAACCATGGAGCTATCAGAGCTCACTGGAGAAAGTCTTTACTAGATGGAGATGGTGAAGAAAGGTACAGGTTGGGAGGCTTAGGGTCGAAACTTTTTTCCGTTATGATTTCTTCTATTTATAGAAGAGGTTAATCGGACCGAGTCCTGAATTCTGTAGACGTCGGTTGTTTTCTACGCCTGCTATGTGATCTTGCTTTTCAGATATCCGCCGCCTGCTCTGCCGTAATTCGGCTGCTTTTCAGACTGTGCCATACGGCCACCGCTGTCAGATTTCTGACATACATCGGTCTGTCGACTGGCGTTATCCCGTCAGAGCTCCTTTTGGCAGCCTTTCAGAAGCTGATTATCCTAAGACGATTTATACCCTATCATTCAGCCCCTCTGATTTACCGACATTGGCCTTTTCAAGGCTAGTCGGTGGATCAGAACTACAACCATACCGGTTTCGGATGTACCGCTTTCCCAGGGGTGAATCTCAGACTCATTTAGCACGATTTCCTCGCCATGTGTCACCTCCTGATCATGCCACATTTTTTCCCGCTCATTCTGGACACCTCAAACGTCGCATCATTTCGTCTTCCGAGTACCTTTTCTATAAGTATGCGCTCCTCTCGTCACTTCTCCCCTTTGCTTCTTCTGTTGACTCGTGACATTTTAGCGTCGTCCGTGCTCCGCTGCGCTCATCTGCCATTGCCGCCGTCGTGAAAACTGTCAGAAACCGTGCATTTTCAAGTACTAGTCCGCGTTTTCTCTTCCCATTCGCTTTTTTTGGTCTTGCCGGAGTCCCCCTCTTTTCCTAATCTCCTCTCTTATACCTTTTTTCGCTCTGTCCCTGGGTTAGGCTCGTCCATTGTCTCTCCGAAAATGAGTAGAAGGTCCAGTGATATATATATCCCATCTCTTCGCATCCGGTATTCAATTCCGAACGAGTATATCGTCTCCCATGCCCGGGATACTAAAATCCCTTAGGGGTCAGGTGAGAGTCTGCTCCCTCCTTGCAGTTTGGCGATTCCTTTGGCCTACTTTAAAAGCGGTTTATGCTTCCCTCTTCATCCTTTGATACTCCACTTTCTTCACACTTTTGCAATCCCGCTTTACTGCCTTGCGCCAAATTCCATTTTCTGCTTCACTACCTTTCTGTTCTATTTGGCTGGTATGGATCCAGCGATGACTCTGGTAGACTTTCTTCAGCGTTTCAAAATAGTTCTTCGTAAAGCAAAATCCCCCATGGATGGCCGATCTCATTTCCAGTTCCACCGATTTGAGGATAATCCTCACTTTGTCGTAAAAGCCCCCGGTACCCACCATGATTGGTGGTCTTCTTTCGTTTGGGTGGCGCCTCCTTTGGGTTTTCGGTAGAATTTTCCAAAGGATCCCCGACGCCTTTTAGAGTAAAGCTCTTTGGTGCATACCGGTCTTCTTCCGAATCCTGTGAAGTTCTTTACGAGAGACTTAGCCGGGGGTTCTATCCACTTCGAATCTCGTGCCCTTATGTTTTCGGGTGAATCATTGAAGAGATCGGGTATTATCGGTCGTTCTCATGATTCTCATTGGCCCGATATTGTGTCCTCCGAAGGTACCGATTTATCGACTCTTCCTCCTAATTCTCCTCTGAATCTCCCTATCGTTCCTGTTTCATCTCTGATTCCCCCTACTACTCAACTCATAGCTCCCAAGAAAAAGAAAAGGGTTAAGGCGCTTGCCCCTAAACGCTCTAAGAGGCAGAGAGGTAGTTAGGTGTTATTTTTCCGAATTTCAGACTTGGCATGATGCCTTACTGCTTTCCCGGTTTTTGTTTGCAATTGAAGAGATGGCCCGAAGAAGTGCCCTAGAGGACTCGGTGATGGCTCGTTTTTCAGCTGAGATGCAGAGAATGTGAGAGCCTGAGGTGACCCCTTCCTCACAGGTTTGTATCCCGTTTTTTGACCTCCGGTTTCCGATTCTGACCCCTTTACCTCTTCCTCTAGGCTGGTTCCCCTAAAGTTCAGCCAGATGTTACCGATTTGATTGCGGAAGGAGATCAGGTAGTTGAGGTTCTTGAGACTCGGGAGCTGAACCCTCCCCCGGCTTCAGAAAAAGGGAAAAGGAGACTATCTCCCTCACTAATACCTACAGAGGGTCCAACTCTCGGCATGAGGCCCATTTCAGTTGGTGCCTCAACATCGGCTTCTTCGAATGATGCAGAAAGGAGTCCCACTCCTCCGATCGAGATAAGAGAGGATCCTGCCCTACCACCATCTTCATTTCCACCGGAGCTGCAAGGGCCTTAGAGGAGGCAACTTCGAATGTCTTGGGAGCTCAGCCCGAACTTATACTCAAGGGAATTCGGCAACTACTTTTCTTCTTTCCCGGGATCATACTTAGTCGGTATCCGACTTGACGATCTTTTTCTCAGGCCTTAACCTTTGGGTGGGGAATGGCCAAAGAAATGGAGTCTGCTTCGGGCCCAGGTTACGGCGCAGGATGCCAAGATAAAGTCATTGGGAGAGGAAGGAAGCGCTCAGAGAAGCATTCTCGAAAAGAGTACCCACCGGGAGGAGTTGCAGAATTTGGTGAATGAAATGGGGAAGACGATCGACAATGCCAATTCTGAGAAGGAGAGCTTCAAAGTGCAATTTGAGGAAGCGGAGGCAGAGTTGAAACAAGCCAAGGATCATGTTTCGGCCTTGGAAGCCGAGTTGCTCAATCAAGAGGCAGCTAGAGGGAGGCTTTTGAAAGACTTTATCAATTCGGCCTACTTCTCAGAGCTGTCTGACATCTACGTCGGGGACCTCATTGCCTTGCTGCTATACCGGCAAAGGTGCCAAATTGGTAGAGAATTCGGATTATCAATCATGGATCCGTGCTTCGATAAAATCAATCCCTTGACGAAGGATGAGAATATGTTGGACGCCATCGCGGACACTTACCCTGCTCCCGAATTTGGGTTTGAACCTGATCAGGAGCGTCTAATAGCGCTCATTCGAGCGAGGATCGGTCGAGAGAACGAAGTCAAGCTGAGATCAAGAATGGAGGGACATGTTGGCCCCTCCGTTGGTCCTCCCACTGGTCCCTCCTCCTCCTAAACTTTAGTTTCTTTTTCTTTTCCTTCGCTCCCTTGAAGCTAACATTTTTGTCCCCGATTTGAGGCTTTTGGATATTTTGGGGTCCCGATTTGGAATTCCTTCCTTCATTTTCCTAATTTTGGCACATTGCTTTTTGCTTCTCATCTATCATTCCAATTTTATCAGATGGTTTGCTAGTTACTTAGTTGGGATTTTGTGCCTAAGTATTCGCTGCAGTTGTAAGTCGGAATCTCTCGTAGATTGAGTTGCTTTCTCAATTCGAATAGGGACTCTTCTGGCCAGATCAACGCTGTTCAGGGTAGAGCCAGATTTGCTCTGAGCGTGTTTGCAGCTTTAAGGTCTAGCAGCGAGAGCCGTATTCCGGGGCCTTTTCGGAGCTTACGCAAATGGTTTGGGAAACCGGTTCTCATATCATACCAGGACTTACCCTAGTTACTAGAGTCTGGGTTTAGAGGATACATATTTTGGGGGGGGGGGGGGGGAGCCCCGAGTCGGTCTGTTGTGCCCAGAATGGGCTTAGACTTGAGGGATTTACCTAGGCCTACATGACCCGGAGGCTGTGTGTCTTTTACCGATCATTTAGTTGAATTTTTCATTTGCCTTAATGTTTCCTTACGCGAGCTGAACCGCTACTAGGGAAGTAGGTCAGAATCCCTCTTGGGATGAACAACTTCCTCAATCCAAAGGGGCCCTCTTTAGGACGAGACCATGCAGTTTTAATCAGAGGCAGATTTATTTTGGTTGCTCTTGCCGCCTCGAGATTCGGCAGTAAGGTTTGCACTTAAGAGCTTTTTCGGCGCTTACGCGTGCGGTTTTAGGAAACCGGTGCCTGAGTTGTACTAGGGCTTACCCTTATCTCTGGGGCCTTGGGTTTGGAGGATTTTATATTTCGGGGAGAGCCTCGAGCTGATTTGCTGTGCCCACCAAGGGGTGCAGAGTTAGAAGATTTGCCTGGACTTACATGACTTGGCCAGGGCTTATGATTTCGTTAATTCATTTCCGCTTTGGAGGAGTTTATAGCCACTTGAGTGTTTTGAGAAAATACCGAGACCTGTGTAATCCTGTGATAGAGATTGATATAGGGTCAGTTAGGCGTAGAATTTTCTCAAATGCGAGGCATTCCATGACCTTGGAAATTCTGTGCCATCTAGCTGTTCTAGACGGTAAGCTATTTTTCCGATCACCCTTGAGATCCGATAAGGACCTTCCCAATTGCGGTCTAATCTTTCGGAACACCAAGTCTCCCTCCGAAAATTCTCTTGGGGAAATGGACTTATTGTAGTTCTCTTCTGTTCTTCTCTAATAAGCCCCAAGTCGGCTATAAATACTTTGTCGTTTTTCTTCCAATAGCTCCAACTCCAGTTTTCGCAAATCAACATTTTCTTCTTCGTCGTAGTGTTCCACCCTATAGCTCTTCAGTGTTAATTCGATTGGGCATACTGCTTCCGATCCGTAAACCAATAAGAAGGGGGATTCTTCCATAGTGGTTCGAGGGGTGGTACGATATGACCACAACACCTCATCCAACTGGTCTGCCCATGACCCCCCGAAATCCTCAAGTTTGGTTTTCATTCCTTGTCTGAGCGTTCAATTTGTTGTCGTTGTGAGACCATTGCTCTAAGGATGATAGACCAAAGTGAAGTTATGTTTGACCGAATATTTACCCAAGAATGCATCCATTCTCCCTCCAGCAAACTGGGTCCCATTATCGGTTACTAGTTCTCGAGGTATCCCGAATCGGAGGAAGATGTTTCTCCATAGAAATCGGATAACCGTCTCTTCTGATATTTTTGCCACGGCTTCGGCTTCTACCCATTTGGAGAAATACTCGACTCCCACGATGGCGAATGTCCTTTGGCCCGAGGTTTGGGGGAATGGCCCCATAATATCCACCTCCTATCGATCAAAAAGGCACGAGAGTGGAAGAGTGGCCAATATGTTTACCGGTTTTCTTGGTATGCTTGCATGGTATTGGCATACCTTGCACTTCTTCACCATTTCAATAATATCCCACCTCATAGTTGGCCAGTAATATCTGCTTCTTAAAGCATTTCTGCATAGGGATCGTATCCCGACATGGCTGCCACACTCTCCTTCATGCAAATCGGTTATGAGTTCTTGAGAGTGCTCTGTCCCGATACACCTCAATAGGGGTCCATCTAAGGATCTTCGATAGAGAATTCCGTTTACCATCGTATACCTCTTTGCCCTAGTCTCCAACTGTTAGGCTTCCAATTTATCGGGTGGTGTTTCTCCGTTTTGTAGGTATCGGATGTAGGGCGATATCCAATCTTCAAGGAGTTTCAGTTGCGGAGAGATGTCATTTTCCGGTTGTTGGGTAATATGGTTCACTGCCCACAAGGTTACTGAAGGTTGATCCCACAATCGGATTGTCACACTCCCTTCTTTTAGTTCCGGAAAACCCGCGGTAAACCGGGCGAGGCTGTCTGCAGATCTGTTTTCCTCACGTGCAACATGCGACAAAGTGAACTCCTTGAAGGTCTTTACTAACTCTTTCACCTTAACACAGTACAGAGCCATTAGAGGGTCATGGGTTTCATACTCACCTGAAATTTTTCCTTATACTAGTCGTGAGTCTGTATAAATGTCGAGCTCTAAAACTCCAAGTTCCTTGGCAATTTTCATCCCTTCGACCAGGGCTTCGTATTCGGCTACATTGTTAGAGGCAGGGAATAGAAACTTCACTGTGATGTAGATGTGTTCCCCGTTGTATATCAATTCCACCTCCTACCCCGTTGTACGTAGAACCATTGATATAGATGGCCCACCGGTCGTTGGTCTCTAAAAATCGTTTAATTGACTGAGTCATCTCGATCACGAAATCGGCAAGAGGCTAGGCTTTGATCGCCGTTCTTGACCTGAATTCGATATCCATCCTGCTTAACTCGACCGCCCATTTGGCTACCCTTCCGGAAATTTCAGGTCGAGATAGCATATTCTTCAAAGGCTGATGAGTGAATACCACGATGTGCCGATCTTGGAAGTATGATTTCAACTTGGTGGCCGCCATTTTCAGAGCCAAGATGAATTTCTCTGTCACTATGTACCAGGTTTCGGCCGATAATAAAACCATGCTCACATAATACACCGGCATGTGTTTATCCCCTAATATGGTTGTAGGTAGAGCGATATTGATAGGTAGAGCCATAGGGGCTCTCCTTCTTTTACAACCACTAAGAATGTGGGTGATGAGAGATATTCTTTGAGCTTCTCAAAGGCAATCCGACAATTCTTGTTCCATTCTAAAGCATTTCCCTTTCGCAGGGCCTTGAAGAAAGATGTCGACTTATCGGCCGACCGAGATATGAAACAGCTGAGGGCAGCCAATTTACTCGCGAGACTCTAGTACTCCTTGATTGTCCTTGGGGGTTGCATTTCGCATATTGACTTAATCTTCTCGGGTCAGCTTCGATTCCTCTCTGTGATACATAATGCCCAAGGAATTTCCTACTTTGTATCCCGAAGCAACACTTCAACGGGTTGAGCTTTAACCCGTATAACCAACATAGAGAGAAGCAAGAATCCAACAGCTTCGATTCCTCTCTCTTCTTCATTCATAGATTTTACGATCATATAGTCCACGTACACTTCCATAGAAGTACCGATTTCAGAAGGGAATATTTTGTTCACCAACCTCTGATAAGTCACCTCAGTATTCTTCAAACCAAATGGCATCGCGACATAGCAGTAAACCCCATCCTTAGTGTAGAAGGTGGTTTTCGATTGGTCCTTCTCCGCGATGAGAATTTGATGATATCCCGAATACGTGTCCATGGTGCTCGGGAATCAGGATCCGGCAATGGCATCCACCAGTTTATCAATCTTTGGCAGGGGGTAAGGATCCCTTTCGCAACAGACGTTGAGATCAGTGAAATCACGCACATTCTCCATTTTCCCCAGGGTTTCAGGATGACGATGAGGTTGGCCACCCATTCGGAGTACTGAATCTCCTTCACGTAACCGACTTCCAGTAACTCTTTCGTTTTCTCTTTTATGATCCGGCACTTTTCTTCAGAGAAGTGCTGCTACTTTTGCCGAACCGGCTTTGCCCCTGGGTAAGTATCAATATGATGTTTGGCGACGGATCAAACGATGCCTACAAAGTCCGCAGCAATCCAGGAAAAAATGTCGACATTCTGCATCAAAAGTTCGGCTAACCTTTTCTCAAAAATGGCGTTTAAACTGGTGCCGATGTGGGTTGCTTCTACATATCTCCTGGTATTAGTTGCAATGACTTGTTCCCCACCGATTCCATTGCTTGCCTGGGAGGTTCCCGGGACTCCTTTTCCACCATCATTATTCTCGGCTTCTTCGCATAGGGGTCTCGGCAAGAAGACACATAACAGGATCGGACGGCTGCTTGGTCGATATCCAGCGTGCAGATGCCCCTTGGCGTTGGAAATTTAACCTTCAGATGCACAGTCGAGGGTAGCATACCAAATTGGTTGATTCCGGGTCCACTGAGGATGATGTTATACGAGACCTCCGAATCCAAAATAAAAAATTACAATCTTTCGGTTCGGTTTCGTCCGACCACGCCGAATGTCATGGGCAAGGTTATCTTTCCGACCGTCTGTACGGCCCGTTGATCGAATGCGTATAACTCCATGCAGATGGGGGGGATATCTTCCTCTTTAGACAATGTCAGTAACTCGGCGACTTCCTTTTTCATGATGTTGCAGGAAGATCCCTGGTCGACGAGAATCCTCCTTACCTTGGTGCTTCCGCATATCCCTATTATCATCAAAGATTCATTTCATGTAGCTGGGCCGACTGGAATGTCTCTATCGGAGAAGTTGATCTCTTTCTTTTCCCAGGCGGCTCTCTCAATCTGACATTTCCCGATTTCGAAGACTTCTCCTCTTCTAGCTTCGTCCAAGTATCTCTTCCGTGCTTTCCCGGATTCATCAATTTCGGTCCCTCTGGATACCTTATGGATTTCCCAAACATAGAGGGGACTACCTTGTGCCTGGTTGGGGTTCCTTGAACTTTCCGGTGCATCTTGTTCTCTTTTGGGGTATAGGCCCCTGCTAGCCCGTGGGGTTCCCCTTGTTAGTTTTGTGGGGAATTTCGCGTATCGGTTACCTTCGTTCCTCGAATGCTCATTTTGCCCCCTTTTTCGTTTCATTATTTGTGCAGTGTTCCATGTCGCGTTGTTTATTCCAGCACCGGCATGATATTGTTCAACCATCCTTCTCATTACACAGCAGTCGACCGTATTGTGCCCGGTTGTCTTGTGTATCTCACAATAAGCATCCATTCTAGTCGGTTCCACCTGATATACTTCACTGCACTTATTCGGCCGGGGGGCCCAGTTGGGTCGCATCTCTTGCTGCGAGACCGGATGGATCTCTACGCGACTTTTCATCTTGGCCCTAAGGTCGTCATTGACTCGGATGTACTTCATGATTTTCCTTAGCAATTCTCCAAGATTTTTCGGTGGGGACTTAGACAGACTCTGTCCTAGCTTCGACGTTCCTACGGCCCATTTCATTACTTCTACCCTCTCCTTCAAATCCAGCTGAACATCTTGTGCTAGGCAGTTGAATCGATCGATGAATCTTCTCAAGCTCTCTTTTCAGTGGTCATACCGAATAGAATACAATGCTGCCTTTGAAGGTGGAGCCTCGATGTTGACAGCATACCGGGTGGTAAAAAGTAACACCAACTCCCGATAGGATCCCACACTGCACGGTTCCAAGCAAATAACTTACATTTCATGACCTCCGAATCCCATACCGTGGCCATCCTCATGTCGAAGTCGGTCACATGAGATATAGGGTCCTCTTTTCCATCATATGTGGGTAGTTTGTTGAGGATTCTGAATCCCCTCTCTAGCTCTTCCCCGATTAACTCATCCGAGAAAGGGTTAAAATGCAGCGCGGGGGTTCCAGTAGCTCCTTCAGCACTGCTCTTCAGGGCTATGTCAAGATCAGCCATAACGTCCCCCTTTCCAATGCATACGTTCTGATCGAAAGCCTCCCTGAAGCCCCTGCTCTCTCTTCTTCTTGGCAACGTCTGTTTGCCGATAAGTTTTTCTCTCACGAATAAGGTCTAGTTCTCTCCTCAGCTCTTCTTCCCTTTTTTCCAAGATTTCGCTAGTCATGTTTTCCCTATCCGTTCCTAGCTCATAGATAACTTGGTTGCGCCTCTTTCTTCGCAACATCTCCTCCTCGGTTTCGGATTCAGTCTCCGTGTCCAAGGGGTAGTCCGGAATCAGGGGTCGCTTTTCTGCTCATTGTGCAGTTTCGAGTGTCCCCTCCTGTGCATTGGAGTTCAAACCCGAAGGTGCCCTAAAGTAGGAGAGAATTTCCGTGAAAAGGGTTTTCAGTTGCTCCCTACTGATGACCATAAGGCCAGGGTCTTGTGTGCCGACACTTCCTTCGTGGGCAGAATTGGTGGCCGTGTTATTTTCCACCATGATCGATGTTCAGTGAGCGGCTTCTGTGGATTTCTCGAGTGGGACAATAGATCTGCCCCACGGTGGGTGCCAAAAATGTTATGGGTGAACATCGGTGTCTGAGATGGGGGCCGATTTTCGGGTTATAGGTGCAGCTGGAGATATCGCACCTTTGTATGCTATTTTGCGATTTGTTTGATTTGATCAACAGAAATAAGGGTGGGGTGGATGTTTTTATGTGGAAACCATCGAAGGACAGAAAAACCACGGACCTATCGGAGCTCGCTAGAGAAAGTCTTTACTAGACGGAGATGGTGAAGAAAGGTACAGGTTGGGAGGCTTAGGGTCGAACCTTTTTTCCATTATGATTTCTTCTATTTATAGAAGAGGTCGATCGGACCAAGTCCTGAATTTTGTAAACGTCGATTGCTTTCTGCGCCTGCTATGTGATCTTGCTTTTCAGATATCGGCCGTCTGCCCTGCCGTAATTCGGCTGGTTTTCAAACTGTGCCATACGGCCATCGCTGTCAGATTTCTGACACATATCGGTCTATCGACTGGTGTTATCCCATCAGAGCTCGTTTTGGCAGCCTTTCAGAAACCGATTATCCTTTGCTGATTTATACCCCATCACCAACATTGATTGGGCTAACAAGAACACTCTCAAGCAATATGTTTCATCCTCAGTAGATCCAACATATATCAGTTTCCATTCCAAATCAACAATGCAGCTAGTTAGAAAATTGTGTTGAAGATTACTCCCTTCAAGTCAAACAAATTTATTGACACTAGTACATACAACACATAGGTGAAGCAGCTTCATGGTGCTTTTTCCCTCAACTTTGGGAAGCAATATTGTTTCGAAAATAATGTTTCAATTCACACAAAATTTGTCATTCCCATTCTCCAAATATGAATTTTTGAAAAGAAAAATGCATGACGTACATGAATCCCTTTCCAACACGTAAAATGCATTGAACCCTAGCTTTTACCCCATGATAAACGAAAAATTATGCAACATCATCAAATTGCAACTTCTCCTATAAAATAAATTTATAGCCTAATTCACAACCAATCATACAAAAAATATGAGCATAGTGGATCAGAGTTGAACACAATGAGCTATGTACTTGTTGTGTGAAGGTTGATACATGTTTTTTTTGTTACAATTAAGAGATTTAGTCTAAGCTAATATTAAGGCATTTCGATAATAAGATGTAGAAAGATAGTAATCAGGTAGATTTAACTACTAACTAGAATAAGGTAATGCAATGCCTTGAGATTTTTAGAAGTGACATGATCATTATTACACTTAACCACCCAACTTGATGATCATTCATCTAACAATACAAGGATTCAAGTCTACCCAAAACTTTGATTTTCCTAACTTTTGATCTACCTCTAATTAAGCTGTTTATGATAAACATAACCACCTCCCCTCTTGGGTCTACCCTAGTTTGAGAAGGAAATTGTCTAATTACCGAGCTAATGTAGTCTAATAAACAATATTCATGCACACTCTCTTCTACCTTAAGGCATTACGTGCATTTAGCCATTCATGATGAAGTAAAATGAAACATATTCATAACATAAAAACCAAAACATGTTCAAGTCGTAATGCAAAAACAAGGGAAAAACATAAATGTAAACAGAAATCGTAAATAGTTCATGCAGAAAGCTAAAATTACTCCCAGCTAGGAATAGTGCTCCTAATAAACAAAATGAAAGTTTAGAGGTAAGCTTGAATCCTAGTTTCATCTTCTTCGTTCTCCATAATTCTACTACAATTTTCTACTCCTTTCCCCTTAGAATTGTCTGGCGTGTTCTCCAATGGGAGATAATTTTCTCTCCTTTTATTATGCCAAAAATCCTTTTTTTGATCTTCTTGAGATTTGATACTTCTCTTTCTTCTCTTTTGTTCTCTTTTCATGCCGCATCTACTGTATACTTTTCGACTCATTGGGATTTGCATTGCTTACATATGTTGCATACTCAAGAAAACGATTAGAACTAAGATTGAGACTAAATCTTGGATTTAGTTCCAATTAGAAATAAAATATGTAAACACAGAAATACACAATTAAATCTGAGTTTTGTAGTAGAATATTAGTCAATTCTCTATCATGAAACAGAAGAAAAAAAATAGAACACATGTTGGAAATATGAAGGTGAAGAAGAAGGCCCCAGTGTATGTCCTAGGTGATTGATGTGATGCCCCAAAACGTATTAGTAAAATAAAAGAAAAACAAAAGCAAAATTTACCAAGTAAAACTAAAAAACTGGGATACCTCTTGAGCTTGGAAACTTTAAGCAATGATGAAATTCACTATATGTTTGCAATAGAAGTACAACACTCCAAGCGTTAACTAGATCAATGATCCATAACAAGCAAGATATCAACAAGGTTTCTTACACTAGCAAATCGTCTTCATGCCCCTCATGCCTCTTGTACCAGCACATTGTCTTCATGCCCCTGAGACAAAATCTCACCCGCTCTCACCTTCACCACACATGAAAGGGTATTGGATGTGGCCTTCTATAGGCACAAGTTCCTTATGTCTCATCAACCGCACACATTAATGTAGGGATGACATCTACACCACTCTAGCACCTCCTAGTATGGTGATGAGACCTATTTTGAACCTCCTTATATCCACATCTCTAGAAAGATCCGAAACCACATACACACAAGGTTCACAAGATTGCATCATATAGCATAATTGAAACTTCATAGTCCCCTTCAAATACTGTAATAACCATTTAGCAGCCTCTTAATGTTGTTGTCCGGGATTTGACATATAGCAACAAATACAACTAATAGTATATGCAATATTAGGTCTTGTACTGATCATAATGTACATGACTGATACAACAAGAGAAGCAAAACGAATCTTGCTCATCTTCTCTTTCTCTACTTTTTTCTTGGAATAGAATTCAACAAAAAGCTTAATGGCATGATTCATAGGAACGATGATAGGCTTACTATCCATCATTCCAAACTTCTTGATCACTTGATGTATGTATCTTGTCTAATTTTTAGATATAATCTCTTAGTTGTCCAATCTCGCTCAAATTGAGGCCCAACATGAATCTAGCATCACCGAGATCCTTCATATCAAATGCAGAACTCAACTACTTCTTCAGATCAAGAATTAGCACTGGATTCTTGCTTATCAAAAGCATATCATCCACATAAAGTACCAATATGATGTAGTCTTCGTCATACCTCTTAAAATAAACACAGGGATCAGACTCAATACGAGCATAACCAATGCTACTCATGAAATTGTAAAACTTATGATTCCACTCTCTTGGAACTTGCTTTAGTCCATATAAAATTTTCTTGAGTTTACACACTAGATGCTCTACTCCTTACTTGACAAAGCCAAGAATCTGCTTCATGAAAGTTTATTGCTTCAATTCGCCATGTAGAAAGGTTGTCTTTACATCAATTTGTTGTAGCTTTAGAACTAGGGGAGCTACAAAAACTAATACAATTCTAATCACAGACACTTTTCCACTGGGAAAAAGATCTCTTGATAATCAATGTCTTTCTTCTGATTAAAGCCCTTCACCACAATTTTGGCTTTATATTTGACTGTGCCATCATAATTCCTCTTCAACATGAAAATCCACTTATTGTCGAGAGCTTACCTTCCCTTAGGCAATTGAGTGAGAACATAAGTGTCATTCTCCCATATTGAGTGCATCTCTTCTTGCATGGCAGCAAGCCATTTGTCCTTCTCTCAGGACTGTTACACCTTAGTTAACGAAGTGGGTTCTCCATCCTCTATAATCAAGATAAACTCATCAAAGGCATACCAAGTATTTGATCTCGGTTCTCTCATTGACCTTCTGATGGGTGCAACATCTGGCACATGCACCTATGTTTCACTAGATTTAGACGAAGCTTCCGGCTGTAAAGCTTCTCCTACTTTCAAAAGTTCAGGTTCAAGGATAGGAAAGCTCGAATTGCCTTCAAATTCTAGTGAGTCCGAATTCAAGCTCACATACTCAATAGACTTCATATCACTCTAGTCAAAGCACTTCTCATCTTCTAAGTTTTACATCTCTAGATTTGATGATTTTGTTCCCATTGGAATCCCACAATCTATATCCCAATTCTAGATCTCCACAACTTAAAAACACATAGGGTTTGGAATGATCATCCAACTTCTTTCTTTGATCAAGAGGTATTCGACACCATAGCTTTGCATCCAAATACCCATAGATGCCTCAAGCCTGCCTATCCATTTTTCTTCTAGCACATCAAGCTCCAAAGCTTTTTTAAGACTCCTATTGGATAACATGTTGTCTTTAATACCTCACCCCAAAACTTTCCAGGTAAGGCTGCTCCCTTCAACATGCACCTTACTTTATCAAACAATTTTCAATTTAGCCTCTCAGCAATTGGATTATGTTAAGGCGTCCCAAGTTCCATGGCAACCTTCTTAATTCCAAGCTCTTAGAAGTATCTCTTGAACTCTTCACTGCAATACTCTCCTCCATTTTCTGTTCTGAATCATTTTAGCTGTAAACCCGTTTCGCCTTCCATCAATGCACGAAACACTTTGAAGCATTCAAAGACTTCTGATTTCTTCTTCACCAAATAAACCCAAGTTTTTCATGTTGCATCATCTACAAAGATCAAGTAGTGTCTCATACCACCAGTTGTGAGAATGTTTATAGGACCTCCAACATCTAAGAACACAATGTTCAACTTCTCTTTACTCCTATGCATATGTGACTTGAATGCAACCTTATGTTGCTTCCCATATATGCAGTGCTCACATGTAGAGAGTGTAGCAGATATATCTATCAAGTCATCTTTAGAAAACTGCATAACTCCAACTTTTGATAGATGACCCAATCGTTTATGCCAAAGAGTGTAAGACTCACCTTTAGGTATGTATCTCCATAGAGCCTTGTTTCAACTCAGTCTTGTACAACCTCCCTACCAATGTCCCTTTTGTAACAACCATAGAGCCCTTATAAGCTTCCACATTTGTGATCCCACACTAAAATGATACGATGCTACATCTAATTCTCCTATAGAGAGTAAGTTGACCTGCAAAGTAGGGATGTGGCACACCCCCTACAACTTTAGCTAGATTCTCATATTTTTAATGACTATAAGATTATCAATACTAGCAATTTCTGAAACTGATTGATTTCCCATCCTACAGTGCTAGCATGACACACTTCATAGTTCAACATATCAATTTTGTGGAGAGTTGCATGAAAGAAGGCCACATAATCCATAAATCAAGAATTGGATAGACCTGTCTCTCCTACTTTTGCAGCTAGCAATGCAAGAAGATAAATATCAACATCACTCAAATATGCAGAAGGACTATGCTCCACCAGCTCTTTAGTTTTCCATTGTTTCTCTTTCTCTTGCTGAGCTTGTTGGTAGCTATGGTAGTCTTTGCATAGATGACCCTTCTTTCCACAATGAAAACATGAGCATGATTCATACTTTTTCCCGTGATTCTCTTGTCATTCACATCTTTGCTTGGACTTGTCCCTACCTATGTTGTTGCTCTTCTCCTTAGATCTTCCTTTGTTGTGTCCTTCATTATATGCCAATGTGGTTTTGAAGTCAACATACTTCTCATCTACTACATTTCGCTTCTAAAATTCCTCTTGTTGCAAAGAAACAACTACAGTATCATATTTCAGATCTCCATTTGCAGAGTTGCTCAATGTGATCACAAGTGGCTTTTTATAGGCATAACTCTCTTGCTTCTCATCAACTACATGCATTAATGTAGAGCTGCCCTACTGATTGTTGCGTGTCGTTTCCTCAACAAATTTTAAATATTTTAAAACGTAAAACACTAGAAAGCGTAGTACGAGTATCGATCTCAGGGAGTTGTTTTTCGTGAAAAGTGTTTGCAAGCAACTTCTACAAAATGTCACGATTTTGTAAAAGGGGTTTTTAAGATGCAGAAATGAAAGATACAACCTAAGTAATGGGCCTTGACTACGGGACGCAGTTCCTGGGAATAAGACTCCATCTCCTTCCTTTGTCCGTCCTTGCCTCGGTTTTCACTGATTTCTTCCGAATAGCTGGTTATAGGAGTAAGGAATAACCTACTCTCTCTTACACTCTGATTGACAAGGAGGCACGGGAATAGCCTCATGTGATTCCCCCTTGGACGATTAGGAAGACAAGAGGATTGCCTTTAATTGCCTTCAAAACCGAATTGTGCGTGTGTGCCCAGCTGTTGCCAATGGCCATTGGCAGGTCCGAGGTCACAACCTGTCCACTGTCGCGGTACCTAGGCCACAAACAATCTGCTACTTCCCTCGAACCAGCAGGGTTGGAGTTGGTGCTCTTCACCTTGATCTTCACCAAAATCCGCGAGAAGTGGCCTGCTACTCATGGACCTTGACTAAGAGTCGTTACAGAAAGACTGTAACAAGATGCGTGGAAGTATGCGGAATCCGAATTGAATTCAGCGAAGAACCGAGTGTATTGCTTAGGACTTGGAAGGAAACTTCATCTACTTCCCAGAAACTAAAGGTTTTTAGCCCGAAAGGGCCATGGAAACAGAAACTAAAAGAAACTAAGTGTTCTTCCTCCTTGAGGGGAGGAAGAACCTAAAAGTTCTAAGTACAAGAGAAAATGTTCAAAAGTCCTAAACTAAGTGCTCCAAGTGGCTTTTATATGACTTCCCACGTACATTAATTCATTTGGGTCCCCTTCCCATCATTCTTTCTGTCTTGCGTGCGCCAGCAGCCTTTCTTTGCGTGCAAGTTTGCGCCCAATAATTGCTGCAGACTCTGACATGCCGTAAGTCATGGGCCTTGACCAGTGTCAGTCTTCCGCCCACAATCATTCCAACTCGAGTACAAGGTACGAAAACTCAAAATCTGGCCACCTGCAATACTCCTGCAACACTTCTGACAGTCTCCTGACATGCCTCGGTCAAAGTGTGAGAAAAAAATGCATAAAATATACACAAAATGGGAAAATATGAATTTTCTAATAAAAATCAAATACTTAATAATAAAACTCCTAATTGGGCAACTTAGCACTTAATTAATACATAATAATACCTAAATAATAACTAGAAAATGACACTTAACACTGATCCATAATTTCAACACTTCTTGTAGCCATCCCCATTAATGTCGTGCTACCCTACTGACTTGCAACTTCTAGCCTCTACTAACTCGTACCTTCCAGCCTAATTTGACACCTCAACAATGTCTTCAACAACACGAATTTTGCATAATAACATATCATAAACAAGTTGAGACTCGCTACACCATCTTTAGGACACCCCAAATCAAATCAACAAGTTGAGACTCGCTACATCCTATCTCAATGGTTGACTACTACTCATATATTGCTTTAAATATCCTCCAAACTTTTAATGAGTGTATGACTGTTTTTGAATCTTCATTTTGAGTTCTAAACCCCTCTTTTTCTCATCTATAAAAACTGCACAAAATATCTTCATGATATCAGAGCAAGGTTTCGATCAATTATTCAAGTATAACATAACACACCATACTACATATCTCCATATACACCATTATCTTCACTAACCCTGTAGGAAAATGAGAAACATAACCAACAACTTCATATCATTACAACCTCCTTAATTTGATGGAAAGAATTATCTTATATAAGCTATATAAATGAAGTGCTACATGCACGCTTTGGGTCTATGGGTCATAGTGATCAAGGACCCACCAACAGATAAGGAAGGAAAAACCAGAGAGCTTACAAAGTAAGAAATAATGACTAACTCACAGGCACTAGTGGCAATCCACGGCTCCCTCATTGATGAAATTTTCTTGATGATAGTAAACTGCGAAACTGCATTTAGTTGTGGCAGAATTTTCAAGAACTTTCAGGAACTGAAAACTCACGGTAAGCAAAAAGATTGAACTTGTGGAGAGAGTTCAACTTGGTGAAAAATGTCAAACTCTGACTCCATTTAGTTGTTTGCTGTTAAATTGAACAAACCTATAAGTAAGATTAAACTATTGGGAGAATTCGTAGAAGATGAGAGAGACATCAATATAATATATACAAGCATGCCCTCAAAGTTTAGTCGTATCGTGAGTGAACTCATCACTACCAAGAGCCGAACAAACCTCTCGCCATTAGAACTATTGAATATGCTAAGAGGCGAAAAAAAAGAATCCGCATATTGGAAGAACAAGAGAAACTTCAAGAAAAGATTCTACAAGCTGCATACATTACCTACATATTGAATAAAAACCAAGGGGCAATAAAAGAAAAAAAAAAGGGCATCATCCACCTTTCCAATTCTATAATGGAAAAAACCACTTGAACAAAGATTGTTTTTGGAATCCCTCACACAAATGCTCACACTACTCAAATACAAGGCATATTGAACGTGTCCGTCCTAAAAAACGAAAAGCTAAAGAGTTATTCATTGCTGTCGAAATCTCGGAAATGTCACAAAATATGAGTGATATGGTGCTAGTTGTTACGAACATCCATACCAACTTGTCCATTGCGGAAAAATCACTCACAAAGGATAAATACTAGTACCTAGAAAGTGGTTGTAGTAATCACTTGAAATATGATATTACATGCTTCAAAACGCTGAAATCCCTTCCAGAAATGAAAATTTTACAAGTTGTAGGACAAAAAAAACTTATTCCTGATGGAATCCATGATATCTCAATATCTAGAAAAACAATTAGAGACATCTAATATGTTCTCAAGGCTCATCACAATCTGATCAGTTATGGGCAGCTACAAGATTAGAACATTTCCTACACTCATGATATTACTACTAGAAATTCATCCGAAAATGTACTTTTCAAAGCTAAGAGACACCACAAAGTATATCCTATCATATTTTCTACTGTGCCTAGTAATGACCTCTACATGAGTAGTCTAATGATGAAACATACATGGTATCAAAGGTTTGGATATATCTGTCATAAAACTCTTATTCACATACAGAGACAACCTAGTTGAAGGACTAATTGATTTGAGACATCCAACTGACATATGCCTTTCAAATCACGAACCTGAAAGAGCACCCAAAAGCTAGAATTGGTCCACTCTAATGTGTGTGGACCCATGAGTTATACTACACCGAGTGTGAATCGTTATTTTCTATTGTTCATTGCTGGCATCATTAAATATGATTGGATATTTCTCTTACACAATCGATCACACGTTCTCTACTACTTCAAGCTCTTTAAGGCTGTAGTAGAAAATGAAACTAAGAAGAAAATTCTTAAGCTACGAACATACAATGAAGGAGAATACTCACCAACGTAGTTGATTGTAATATGTACTGCTCATGATATCAAGCATGAATTGAAAGCACCATAAACACCCCAGCAAAATGGGACCTCTAAAAGAAAAAATAGGACACTCATGAGTATGAGTAAATGTCTACTATTTCAAAAAAAAAAACCTAACAAGCTATGTCTGGGGTGAAGCCGTAAATACCTCGATTTACTTACTAAACCGATGTGCTACCTCTTCCTTGCCAAACAAGACCCCTCCTGGAATGACCTCTTTAAAGAGCCTTTTCCCACTATAGATGATATCTCGCTGTTTGAGGAGCATCATCGTGATGCACAGTCCACCTCACCTACCGATGATTCACATGTCGAGAAAACTATTGTCCCAAATCCTAACATAGATGATGGGGAGGTCCCCGTACAAGACTATCGAGATATCAGTCAAATATATGCACAAATATTTATTGGTTCAAGAACCCACTATTTGGGATGTCACCTACCAAGATTCAAATTGGAAAGCAGCCATTGAATCTAAAATCCAATCCATTGAAAGGAATAAAACGTGTGAATTAGTCTACAAGTCGCCCAACCAAAGAATAATAGGCGTAAAATGAATCTTTCACACAAAATTGAATACTAATGAGACTATCAATAAGCTGAAATCATGTCTGGTTGTGCAAGGCTATTCACAAGTACTTGGAATAGACTTCAATGAGACATTTGCCCTGTTGCATGCCTGGACACCGTCAAACTGTTGATTGCCTTGGCTGCCTACAACCATTGAGATATCTTCCACCTTGATGTCAAGAGTACTTTCTTAAACAACCACCTCAACGAAGAAGTTTATATTCAACAACCTATTACTTTATCAAGCAAGGAGAGGAAGCTAAAGTATTAATGCTCCTCAAAGCCTTATATGATCTCAAACAAGTGTCATGGGCTTGGTACACTTGAATTGACTCATATTTTCAATCTAGAGGCTTTCAGAGGAGCAAAATCAACATCACGCTCTATACACTGAAGATGGAAGCAAAGTATCTCATTGTGTCTCTTTATATAGATGACATACTTCTCATTGGAAACTACAATCATCTCCTGACACAAGAAAAACGACAACTTATGATCACATTTGAAATGACCAATTTAGGGATGATGAGCTATTTCCTTGGTTTAGAGATCAAGCACTCATCTGACTGTATTTATCTGAACCAAAGAAAATATACAGTCGATATCGTCAAGAAGTACAATATGAGCAATGTACTTTGCAACCAAGCCTGACTAAGCTAGTGAAGGAGAAACTGCAAATGAGAAAGTTTTCAGTATCAGATTGGTTTGCTTATGTATTTATCTGCTACTAGACTTAACATTTGCTTTTCTGTGAGTTATCTCTCCAGATACCTGCGAAAACCTCACAAGACTCACATGGATGAAGCAAAGCAGATCATCAAATATCTCAATTCAACCAAGGACTACGGACTCGCCTTCAAAAAGAGCATGGGTATGAATCTAATAGGCTTCACTGACTTTGATTATGCAGAAAGTATTAAGGCTCAAGGAGTACAAGTAGATACCTGTTCATATTTGGATCTGCAGCTTTTAGCTGGGCATAAAAAAAAACAAGATATTATCACACTTTCATCCACAAAAGCCGAATATATCGTTGGCATTGAAACTGCCAAACATGCAATATGGTTGAGAAAAATTCTAAAAGATCTCAACATAACAATTAATAAGGCTACTACTCTGTAAATAGACAACAAGTCTGCAATTATCCTAGGAGGAAATCCAACCCAATTCGGAAGAAGCAAATACATCAGAGTGCGCTATCATGCTCTTAGAGAATTCGTGTCCAACAGAGAAATTGAGCTCAAGCACGTTCGTACTAACAAGATTCACATACTTGAGAGACAAGATTAGAATGGAGTGTGTTGAAGTGTGCTACGGTCGCTGCTACAACACATCAGCCCCTGTTGGTGATACAACGATTGTGAAGAAGGAAAATACTTGGGCTGATAAATATCAAGGCCCAACGCCATCTTTAGGAAAGGTCAAATCAAATCAACAAATAAGGCCCACTCCACCCTATCTCAAAAGTCAACTACTACTCATGTAATGCTTTAAAGATCCTCCAAACTTACCATGAATGTATGAGTGTTTTTGAATCTTCATTTTGAGTTTTAAAGCCCTCTTTCTCACCTATATCAACTGCACAAAACATCTTCAGGATGAACAAGCTTGGACTGTTCCTAGGCCTTTCAACATTTGGAGTGGATGGCCCATAACTGTGGGCCTCTATCAATTGCACATTGAAAAAAGGCAAGGAAAAATAAAAGCAAATGAAATTTGGAAGAAGTGCTTGGGATGCAAAAGCCATGAATTTGCTTACCTAGTTATTATTATTAGGGGAAAAAATTACTCCCAAGGTTTCATTCACCGTAAAATTCTGACAGGTAAACAAAACAAAGGCTACATCGGAAGCAGATGAGCGAAGACTTGTGACTGTCCAAAATGTTATCTTCCAAAAGCAAGTAAAACACTGTCGGAAAAAAGTATGCTCTGGAAGCATGATGAGGAATGTTGATGTGGGGCGCACATTCATGATGAAAGGAAAGGAGAGCTCCACTTCCAAAGTTCAGCGGAATGGAAACCAAGCTACTACTTTCTACCATATGTCCTCTTAGATTTCTTTGTCTTTCTTTCTTTCCATCGTCGGCTGCCCCTTCTCTTTTGCTGTCCAGAACTCTGTCAATTTTTACTTTATGGCATTTAGATCAAACGAAAAACGGAAGGATGTTATACAACAAAGAAATGATCTCCTGTAGTCAGTATGCACAGATGATCACCTCTGTTGCAGGATGAGATTTGGGATAATCCTCACCCTTAATCTGGCCATCGTCATTCAGCATGAGCTTCAGCCTGCCGGCCTTGTACAACTTCTCTGAACGGGCATGTCTCTGTTATCAACGAGATTGTTGATGAATTGAACATGAGGTGTGACACAGGGGATGTAAAAGTTGATTTACTGATTCAAACTTGCCTTAGAGTTTAGATGTGCCCTTAGAGTGTCTTCAGACAAGCAGACGATCCTGGGGCACAACTTGCATTTAAAAACTGATTTACGTTTCAAAACGCAATCCTTGACATCAAAGGGCTCTGGGCAATGTGAAGGTGTGGCGGTATCTCCTCCATCATGAGATGTACTTTTCAGAATGCTCGGAGTGCTCATTTGAGCTGCTTTGTCATCATCACTTGCTGGTAATTCTTCAAAAGATTACTTTTTTTAGCATTTTTCAACAAGGAGATGACACAAGATGCACCGTTCAATATAAATACAGAATCAGTCACTGTATGAAATAAAAAAGTTCGGGTAAGCGGACATATGAACTTGAACTTATAAATTGTCCATAGCCCAGTTATTCAGAGATTAAAATCCATTTATATGCGCGTATATAACTCCTTAAGTTACATAAAATGCACATTATCAAACTGCAGTAAGTGACCATATATAGTCATAATATAACCTCCGGCCCGACTTGGAAAAACTCAGAGAACAACATCATAGAAGTAGAAACTAGGATTTCACCTGACGAGTCTAGATTTAATTCACTAGCTGAACTACCCTCAGTCTCGTAACCTGACATGACAAGAATTTTAAAAGGAAAGAAATCAGGAGGCAGAAAAAATGTTACATTGCATTATGAATCCAGAAAAAAGAACTAAATACAATGGCAGTTATACCAGAGGAAGAAGAAGCCTCCTTCTCCGCCGTATCAGATACAACATTTGATTCCTCTACATCAGCATCCTCCATTTCAATTTCTTCCGAATTCGAGGCATCGCCCTGTAGCTCAGAGTCAGAAGAAGATGAAGCAGACTCTGAGGGGTTTTCCTTATTGCCATGCTCAAGCCGGTAGAATCTTCTCTTTATCATATTTTATCCCTATTTTCACATCTGAAAAGAATGAAAAATGGGGGTGAGTCTACTGATGGCTTTGCACATCATGAATTCACTACACTACACATAGTCAGCCTCCTTTTTTCTAGGGAAAAAAAACCAACAGACGATACTAGAGATTCACGACTAACCACAAACAAATAGAGCCTACCCATTTCACTTAACACTTAAAGCACCTACCTTCAAGAACTTAGCAACAGGGTGGCAGCAATTTTTACTAAAACTTTCCAACTAAAAATACACACATCAACGCAATGAAAACCAGAAACAACAGGTAAATTAGAAGCAACCTGGAGCAGGATCGATGAGGAATGAAGCAGAAGCAGGAAAATGAATGCCGAAAACTCCGATTACGCGGAAGGGAGAAGAGGCACCCAAATCGACTGCGGCTGGGCTAATCGCTATAAAGCCCAATAGGAAACTATCAAAAGGCCCAAGAAGGTGGGCTGCAGTCCACAGCACGGACAACACCCCGTACTCGGTGTCAGGTTCTTGCGTCGTTCGTTAATAATTCTCATTATCTGCTTCTCAATCGGGAGAACTGTTTTTTGATGTATACGAAGCGGTTATCTGTTTGAAAGTCTTTGTACAACTCCCCCCCCCCCCCGCCCCCTTGGGAGATTCTATGCCATGCCATGCCTCTAGTCCCTACGTATTTGTAACAATTGGTTGGTGGTCACAGTGACTTGAGCCTTGATATTCAGAGAGAAATCCTATGCATACACATTCAGAACATGATCGCTACGGCATCCTCTACACACTCAAGAAGAACATATTACAAGGATCCCCCCATGGGAAAATTAGACATAGATTAGCATGCACAAGTTTGATGCCAAAATTTACACTTGGCTGCGGCAATGCTCACCTTATTTCATTGAGATACACTGTTCAATAATGCTAACATTATCACCGCATTTCCAACCGATGTCTAGCTCAATGAAAACGCGCCGTTGCAGTACCTGCAATATACAACGTAGTGAGAACAGATGGTGTCATGAATTCCTGGTGGAAGGCTGGAAATTGAATCCCTATAGTGGTCAAGCGATCATGGCCTGCCTGCCATGGATGAAATCTCCTAATCATTGCTCATAGTTTCATCTCTCTCTCTCTCTCTCTCTCTCTCACACACACACACACACACACAAAACTACTGCTAAAAATCCTATTTCAAGAAAAAAATCAATAGACCATCATTTCAAGCAAGAGTTGTAAGAAAATTCACAAGTCTCCAATAGAAGCAGTGCCTTACCTCTCACTAAACTTCTCAACAGCTTCTGAAGCATAGAGAAGTGTTTCGTTGGCTTTTTCAAGAACCATGTAAAGTTCCTTTCCCCGGGTAAGGCGAGCAATAAGCCAAGCATTGTTTCTGGCTCTAAGGCATATTTCCAGATCATTCTCACAGGATGGTAATGAATTATTCCATTTAGCACCACCTTTATCCAAGTCAACCTCCTCTCGGAGTTTATTCATGGCAGCCAATGATTCCTGTGGGATTTTTGAGAGATTCAAATTTCCTATAACTGATATAAATATTCGTAGAGATCATCAGCAGCAGCAGAGAAAATGAAAATACTGACAACAGTGGAATAAGAATAGCGGGAAAGTGATGGAAGGTACTTCAACGAGTCTACAGAGAGTTGCCATGTTCCATACATGAATTCAATCAAGCCAAAATGTTTTAACAGTGAGCCAACTGAAAATAGGATGCACAAACCAAACCTCGTTTTTTTAGTGAAATATGCATTCAGGCATTCAGCTTAGCTTTCGGGCAGGACTCACCTTCGACAATGTTGTAACTTTCCCAGGTGGAGTTGCTCTTGATACATTTGTATCACCATCAACCAGCAAATAACGATATCCACTAACATGGTACGCATTATCACCACCCCAAGCTCTAGACAGCTTCTCTTCCACTTTGGA
Source organism: Utricularia gibba (assembly GCA_002189035.1). Taxonomy (NCBI): domain Eukaryota; kingdom Viridiplantae; phylum Streptophyta; class Magnoliopsida; order Lamiales; family Lentibulariaceae; genus Utricularia; species Utricularia gibba. The sequence continues at coordinate 2,623,219 of NEEC01000014.1, read as the reverse complement.
AATTTTGACTGATGCCTGAATTGAACTAACATTGAATATCTTATTTATGGAAAAAAGGCCAATAAGAACACCAATAAAGAACTTTTCCACTATTTACGGCAAGGGGACAGGTTGCAAACTGAGGGGGGTTTTTGAAAATTAATTTTGTAATGGCTTACATTGTAGAATTATCATGCAATCTGGTTAAGTATTAACTTTTATAATTGTAAAGAGATTAAACCCACACTATTCATCAGAAAATGATTATACCTAAGATTTGTCCTTCAACATGATCCATTAACTATTCACTCATGAAATACCCGTGATCAGCCAAGAATTCAAAGACAAAGAACGTTGAATATAGTGCACAGTGCAATACAAAAGAGAAACTCACGGTTTCAAGAATTTGCTGCTTCACCCTTGCAATCCCTTGCTCACCATTGACAGATGAAATTGGTACAAGAACAATAGCCGTGAGGCCACGGTGCTGATAAGCCAATATGTACATTTTTTCCTCTCTTTGATTAAGCCATACGGTGGGGCTTTTAGGCGCAGAATTATTATCTTCTACACCCCATATGTCTGTAAGAAGAAACCCATCCTCCCCCTTGAACCACTTGCCACGCTGCAAGGGTCTCAAAACAGAATAGCTCCCATTTCTAAGGGTATGTACGTCATGCGAATTAAGGGATTGCCCGTGAACAACAGGATTTTCTATCAAAATTCCAGGTTCAAAGTTGTAACCAGCGCTTCTGCTATGTGAAGAGGACCATGAACTTGTAACCCATGAAAGAGCATGAGGGGTTAATCTTAGTATTGCATACACAAAGAGGCTTACGCTGTCCACCTGCCAATCAAGGAAACACAAGTGGCTAATGGTATATTAGCATAACAATCACGGTCAAGACAAATAACATGTGCTGCTGTTCACCTTTTTTTTTGTTTTCTCAAAACTTAACCTCTATTAACAAGGAAAAATAAAAGAGCAAAACCATACCGGTGAGAGATTTGTGGAAACAACAAAATCCTGGAAAAGGACCATTGTAAACGATTTTGTGTCACCTGTACATGATTCAAGCACCCTGACAACAGACTGAAAAAATCAAATGTCACAAGGTGAGCCTTCTGAATTCCTTTATGCGTTACAAACATATATGTTACACAAACGGAGAAGAAGAATAAATAAAATTAAAATACAAACCTACCTGCACTTCAAGAGCAGCCTCACGTCCCATGGTTAACATCTGAAATGTTCCACGCTCTTTTAAAGAGTCACGAAAGTTAGGCAAACGGAGTTTCTTCCCAGCAGAAAAATCTGGCCCAACAGAAAAAAAAAAATCCAAGGAATGAAAAGGCAGGTTCCAGTAGCTCCAAGTTTAGAAATGAAAAATGAATCATTTGACTCAGCAACTGCAGCATTACCCCAGCAGCAATATCCCAAGGGAGATCTCTTTTCGAATGCTGACAATTAACTTGAAGGAGTGGTAAACACGACACGGAATAAAGAAGCATCCCTTCTAAGGGGTGAAGGCATATCAGCAACTTACCACTCAAAAAGTCCATGATGAAATAGTACAGGTGAGTTCTCACAAGACCTCCAGTAGGTTCTTTATCGACCAACACTCGAATAGATCCATTAAACATCACAAAAAGTGAATGCACTTCCTTAAGAACCTCTCGCAAAGAATCCATTCGCCAAATTTCTTCAGAGTCATCATTCTTTTGTACTATCTAAATAATAAAAAATAACATACAAGCAGGTAAATGAATATCTAAAAAATCAGGTAAAATAACAAGCATAATAGAAGAAGAATTCTCATACCAGCACCATCCAGACATCAGGCTCTGCTTCATAAAAAACATGAGAATGCATCTCAGCCTCAATAACTTCACATGGAGCCTCTGGTGAGAAAATTCTGCAGGAAACTAGCATTAGATATCTAAGAAATCTATCGCTCAGTAACACTGACCCAGTCCAACGAAACAAAAGCAATTGATTTTTCAAATGAATGGCTGAAACCTAGATTATCAGATGACAAAAAAGCACTATCCCTTCAAGAGATTCATCATAGATACTATGCAGTCTTAAACATGGATAACTGGATAAAGAAACTGAGAGTATCCCTTCGTGAATTCCATACTAAATATCTGCAGCACCGATTATGTTTTAGATACAACGTTTCATATACTAAAATAAACCACCACAAGGAACCAAGGATTTGATGTTCATTTAATTTAAATGTTTTCATAGGATTTCTCTGCAATTTTCATGGATCAATAGGGTATCCAAAATCCCGGGGAGAACTACTGCATGCTAAAACATCCACCCAGAATCCAAAATCAAACAGCAAAAGGCATGGCCCAATAAAAGCGAACCTGGTAAACGTGATAAGGCCTTCACTAAGGCCAATAACCGATAACTGTGTTGAGAGGGATACATCATTAGGATAGAAAAAGAGAATCTTGTCCAACTCCTGTCCTTCAGTTTGACCCCTTCTCAGATCAAAAACACACAAATTCACAGGTTCACCCGCATCAGTTTTAGGTGAGAAACCCATTTAAATCCAACTTTCCTGCACCACAAAAAGCAACTAAAGCTCTAAAAGAACTGCAAATAGAAAAAATCAACACTACTCAAGTCTATATTTTTGCTTTTGACATAAGATCATAAGGCACATATTCCCTGCTTACTGAAAAGGAAGAAATGAAAAGGCAACCCACCAACCGGTTTGAGCTTGAAACCAAGATGCACAATCAAAAACGCTGCTTTAATTTCAGATTTCTCACTCAATAAAACAGGTTTGTCTTTTTACGACTGACACTTCGGTCCTGTAAGAAGTTGTCAGCCAAGATAACTAAGATAGAACCAAAGAATTGTAGCACAAATGGAACATTATCATAAAAGAATGACACATGTCTACCGAGATATCACCATACGACTAACATTGCATGCACTCCGCTAGGGAAACTAAAAATGAAGCCAGAGCAATGCTTCCCAATCGAATAGAAATGATAGCATAGTGTTCATAGATGAGACCAGACTACTTGATCGAGATTTCAAAAGCTAGATATCTCAACAGAGCGTTAAAACATAATGTGCGAAGTCTCATTGTCTTCTCAACATCCAGTAAGTCAAAAAAAACAAGATACAAAGACATAACAGCACCAGAAAGTATACGACGTTAACAGAATCCCGGCTTAACAGCAAATCTGATAGAAGAATAACAGAGTTACCAGGTTGAGAGAAGCGGGATCGGAGAGAACGAATCTGGTGACCTCTGAGTTGCTCCACGAGTTTCGGCCTAGTCACCATGGAGCATTGCTTCTAAATTGCAATCAGACGAAGCGCAGCAGACCCATCAACAATACAATTGGAATGTGTTTGCGGATTCCATTCCCCTAGCAGCCCTAATTGAAAAACCCTCGCTGGGCACTGGATCCGCGTTGTACTCAATGCTACTCCTGCCCAAACCTAATCTCCGTGATTAATTAATTATATTAAATTACACATAATACTCGGAACATAAAAGTCAACTAGCGGCTTGTAAAAAAGATTACCACTTACCAGAGGTGATTTTTTTTTTATGAGATAAAAAAATAAAAAAATTATATCCTTAAGAGCTTCCCTTTTTTGGGCGTGTGAGGTCCGCTTCTCGATGATGTGGGAATCATTCGTGACCTCCTTTATGCAAAGTCTACTGTGGGTCCCCCAACACCTAATTCCCTACAATATAAATCCATTTTATACAAAAATATTTATTTTTTTCTCACCAAAATTAATATTTTTTTCCTACCATCAAGTGTCTTCCAAAAATCCATCCTCTTGAGCATGATTTGACAAAAAAAAAAACATGAAGGAGATCCAAGAAGTTGGAGGGCTTGTCCGTCCACTCTGTCAATTCTCAAAAAATAAGTGAGAGTAAAATTTACTGATAGAGTAAAAATCAAGAGGCTGCCTTTGAGGCACATTGCTCTAACATGTTTGAAAGAGTGGTTTACATATCTAGTCATCTTATGATAATTGTGAAAAAAATTGACCACTTTTAATGTTTTTTTTTTGTGTTAGTGTGTGAAATAAATTAACAGTGGTCAAGTTTATAAATGAGTTTGTTCTAAGTTACCGTTTTGAGAGGAGTAAAAGATGTAAGTTGTCGCCTTTTGCCTTTTGGGAACCCATACCTTGGTTAAATGGGGTCGAGTTGTTGTTCTTCGGCGTAATAATTAGCAGTGCAGCAGGTAGCAGCGCCGGGCAGACCCGTCAAAAATGGGGAATGTGGTGGTGGGTGTCTTTGGTCCCTGGTCCGTCCTTCTGGTTATGCAACCTCCACGTCTCGGCCTACGGCACATGCAACAGCTTTTTCAAAAGAGACCGAAACTCATGAACGGATAAGTTAAAGCTACAGCTCAGGTTTTTTGTAAGAATGCAATGATGGCCGGCAATGGAATGGAATACCTTATTAAATATTCATTCAACGACAAACTGGGATGTGTGCGAGGGAGGGCGTTCACTTCAGATTTAGGCTTTTAAATACGGTGGTGTGTTAGTGACTGAACTCAGCTTGCACCACCCCTCCCCTCTTTTGCTTCCCGAACAAACCCTTCTTCTTCTTCTTCAGGTTTTTTGATGATGGGGTGAAGCGGTTATGGTGAGGAGCTGACAGAAGATAGAGGGCACAGATGATGAGAACACAGGCAGGATCTGTGTGGTCAAACTTTGTGCTCTCTATTCTTCTGTCATCACCGCGTTTCTCTTTACCCCATTGCCTCCGTTTCCAAAACTTCTCAACTTTCGCAGGTGGGATTGATTGGGAAGAGGTTGAGATCTGTGAGCATATGGTCACGGAACCCCAGATCTGGTTATCTGGTACTTTCTTCTGGATCTAAGCATTTACTTCTTACATACTAGCTGACCTTGGAGTGCGGATTCTTGGGATCTGATCTGGATTAAACACTGTGTTCATCTTTGGATCTTCATGCTATTTTTGCTGTGTGAATCCTGGGATCAGGGTCCTTTATTTCCTTATCTGACCAAGGATTTTGACTCACAAGCTGAATCCTGTCAGCTATTCTGTGTAGCCGTTCTACAGAGGACTTGCCTTAACGCCTTGCCTGGTTCTGAAGAGGAGAAGCAGAGAAGAAAGTTGAATGGCAGCCTGATGCTCTGTGCTTGGGGACGAACATGAGTTGTGCTTGAAATGCGTTGTCTGAAATGAAATGCATAAAGATTCCATCTTCCATATAATGCAAATGGATGAGGCTGATTTATGAAGTGATGAGATACATCAATAATTGATTTGATTTCCCTCAAATCGCTGAGCAAGGGGAAAAACACACATGGTAATGAAGGGTCGAGGATCTCATCCACTGGAGGGATCCAGCAGAAGCTGAAGCGCATTTTCACCCAAGTTTTGAATGTGAACAGTAAACCCTAGGAGGATACCTCCTCCCTCTTTGATGGATCCAACTTACCACCTTCAGAAAATGGTGATGTCCTCCGCGAGGAATCTAGTACACCTACTAACCCTGAAAAGGAGGGCGTACACTGAGTTTATTCATCTGTCATGTCTGTGACTGCTGCTCCTGTGGTACAGCTGAACAAATTTGGAGCTCTGCAACTGCTGATGGTAAGATGCGGGAAAAAAAAAAACATCTTGGAAACAAGATGCAGATCCTCACGAGACTCTACTCTACTCAGTGTGAGCAAACTCGAGGCCTCGGGAGGACATCTGCTGCATGATGCACGAATGTGAATCCATCATTGGCCCTGAAAGCCCCCGAAAAGAAGAAGAGATTGGTGATGTTGCAGACAAAGATGCTCAAGTCATTACAAAGACAAAACAAGTTTTCTCAGCACTATTTCATGGAACATCTCTTATCTCCTGGACAAGCAACAGAAGACAAGCTTATAAACCAGATTGTTGATCAGGTAGGTTATTTCTCACTCCCAACTTTTTACCCATAACCAACTGTCTTCTTGCAGCATCTTTTCTGGGATTCATCCCAGTCCAAATCTCTGTACGTGGGCAAAATGACTAAATGGGAATGTTCTGCAGATAGCTTCTGAATCTTACAGAAAGGTTCAGCAGGAGCTTTCAACGCTGGAGCTGAAGATTTCGACAGAGAAGACTTGGCTTGAGATGAAGCAAACTCTCGACAGGGATGGCATCGAGTAAGTACCCAACACGTAGCAAAAACACACAAGTTGCAGATTGGAGTTCGTTATAGAGAGCTGCAGTTCACATCAAATATTTATTTATTTATTTATAGTGAAAATAGCCATGATACTTATCTTATACAATTTAAATACCCACCTCAAGTAATCTATTTATAAAGGCATTTTATAATGCACACCACTTGTATTGTAAATGAAAACCAGTATTTGAATTTTGACGTGTAACCCGAAACTTGAGTATTTTCAAATAATTATCCTTCTAAATATTTGTATTTTTAAAAATAATCACTATAGAGTTAATTTCATATTTGTATAATAAGAAGTAAAAATTAATTTTAACAAATGAATAATATATTTACATATATTTTATAAATTTATAAATAATGTATTATATATCGTTTGAATTATAAAAATATTATATAATATTTGAATTATATTTTATGTTATTATTTTAATTTAAATATGTATTAAAATTATAATTTAAAATTTAAATTATTTCATAAAAAGTTAATCTCTAATACTTAATAAAAAATTGAAGTAATTTTCAAAAATTAAATTTTATAAAATATAATTTGATATATGTTTGAAAACAAAAACAATGATATCAAAATATAATTGATGCTAAATACTTCCAAACCTTGTTGATAATTCGTAATTTGCATTACAGATGCCGAAAGAATTGACCAAATCGTGTGGTTTGGTTTTTAGATAATGATTAATTTTTAAAAAAAATTATGTGTTCTTGTCAATTGTGTAATATCAAAAATGGGGAAATTACATTTCTCTACCTAGGCGTTCCCATTATAAAGTGTCGTGGTCACCAACCCCGTAACACGCAACGTCTCCCTCTCAGAAAATGAGCTCGGGAAAGCTCTCACTGGCGCTTTGCTTTCTCCTCCTCTTCGCCGCCGTATCGGAGAGCATAGCATTTCAGCCGGTGCTGTGCAACAGGCGGAACATGGAAAGCTGCGTAGGGATGGTCCGCCCGAGTCACGGCTGCTGCGTCTCCGCCGCGAAGCCCGACCGTTGCTACTGCAGCTACTACTTCGAGGCGTCGATGGAGACCCGATCAAAGATTATTACCCTCTATGACGCATGTTTCCTCCAGCTGCTCTGTCTGTAGTTTCCCCGAGCTTGGTCGGACGGTACGGACACAATAAAAGTAAACCTATCGCTTTTTTCCCTCTTCCTCGATCTTCTTTTTGTGTGTTGTATATATATATTTTTTTACTATTCGTATGATTTTTAAAAAGTAATTATCTTGAATTTTTATAATTTATTTATTTGTATTTGGATATATATATATATATATATATATTATGTGATAATAGTTGAAAACATATTTTTAGAAAACTCGTCTAATTAAGAAAAATCCACGTGAAAAACACAATTACTTCATCCTGTATTAAAAACTGTTAACAAAAAGTTTATTCTGTACGGCTGGATGAATTAGTTAGCACTTGGTGAGGCCATGTGGCCTTGCGGCAACCGTAAAAACTGACAATGCCGCATCGATGTGCGTTGGGAAACTAATGGGCTTCCTTCATCACGAGCAGACAGAGTCAGAGAGATGGGTTTGCAGCTTGTGCGTCTTGGAATCGGACGAGGGAATGAATGAGCGAGCATTGAATGCGCAGAATGGAAGAGGTATATAATAGAGTGAAATCTGGTACCCCTTGGTGTTGATGAAGCCGGCAAAGTTGTTGTATAGTTGGTCCTGTGAGGGAGAAGGATAAGGAGATGATGTGTAATTATGTGCTGCACACGAGTTTCCAAAAGGGAATGATACGTTGCCTGATGACGAAGGAAGTCTCTCCTTCACTCGATCAAGCCTGTGATGCTGTGGTCCAAGAAGACCGGATCCGGTGATGCCCATTCTTCCTCTGCAAATGGCCATAAAAGCGGCTGTAAAAGGAGGCAAATAAGCGCAAATGCCCACGTTCACATGACTGAGCACACACGAATATAGATTCCCAGCAGAGCAATTCAAAGAAAAAGGATGAGTGGCACTCCGTGGGGAACAATAGTAGTGTGACAGAAGGAACCAAAGTGTTCCTCAGATGGTAAATGATTTCTAGCATCAGAATATGCTAATGTCTCTCATGCGACACACACTAGAACACATGCGTTCTAACCTGGCTCTGCTTTAACAAACAGACTTCAAACAATCAGATTTCCCCAAGCTACGGTTGCCCCATATATACAAAAGGGATTGATTCCAAGATACTTTTGGGCAGATTTAGATTAGATTTGGCCAAAAAGTACAATATATCTGCATTTATTCAAAGTTGATGCTGCCTGCCTGCCTCCCTTCAAGATTGGCCATGATGATTGGGAAATCGATGGAACCAAATGGCTCAATCATTTCAAAATCCCCTATATTGCGCATTTGACCTCTTCGGCTTTAGAGAAGATGGAATTGAACAACCCCATACCTACTCATTTCTAAAAAGGATGGAGCAATGGAACAAAGACACCAGCACCAACTGAACACCCGATCAAGTAAGTAATTTTCCAAAATAAACCTGATTACAGTCACCTTGGGGAGCAAGGAGTTGCATATCCATGCGATACCCCCTTCCACCCCAACATCAAAGGATACCAGATGTTCGACCTGGAATCAAAATTCCCCTTTGGAGAAACGAGCATAAGGGCTCCCATTGGAGTGGCATCACCAATGGCCCAAGAACAGAGCAGCATGCAGAGGCCCCTCGACTCGGCCCATTACCGACTCATCGGATTTCTGAATTTTGGAAGGTGTTACCCGATAACTCGCAAATTGATCCTTCCAACGAATAGCGGGGCGACATGTCAGCCGTGGGAATCAAAAAAAGGCAGGAGAAGGGAGGAGGACCGAGCCCGTGGCCAGGGAGGAGATAAGGACGAGTGACGTCACTCCCGCCCACAGAAACAAAACAGGTTACCAAATCTGGAAAACACCTCCGCTCACAGTTTGGCGCATCCCGGAATCCGGTTTCGCGGTTTTCCACAAAACCGGGAGGCGAGGCGAGGCGAGAGCTGGAGTGCGGTAGATGGGAGAGGGAGAGGGAGAGGGAGAGGGATGTTGGTATTTTGTCTGCGTCCGGTGTGGGCTATCCATCCATCATCTTGGCCCCCGCGACACCCATCCGCTATCGGTGCCCCCATTCGACCGCAATCTGACGGCCACCACGCGTCCCCCATGCCCCTCTCGCCCTTCACGTGCCTTTCACGCACACTGCCCCCGCCCCCGCCCCCGGGTTTGGGTTTTCTAATCTCTAGCCAGCCAGCCACCCACCCACGTACGCCTTTCCAGAACCAATTCGGCCTCCCAGTCCCAGTCCCAGTCCCATTATTTTATTTCTCTTCTTATTTATTCTACCACTATATTCGCCTAATTTAAAACAAACTCTTATGAAAATATCTAGAAGAATTGGTGTGGAGGAGGCCTAGCCCTAGGGTTGAAGGGTCCGTCCGGTCCGGCCGGCATCGCTGCTGGGGAACCGCGCCAGCTGTCATGACAAGGTATTTGACTTTACAAAACCGGGTTTCCATTTCATTGAATAGTTTCCGGATTCCATGAACCTGGAAAACCACAGTTGCATGCCTTGGGGGCCACCCTGGAAACCAAAACCACCCCCGGGGTGCCATTTAATCATTTTTTAAATGATTAATATAATTCCTCCTGGGGTATATATAAATACTTCTTCGCCTCCATTTCATTCCAATCCCAATTCCCATTCCCATTCCGATTCCGACCACCGCGCGTGTTTACATAGAAGAAGAAGAAGAAGAAGAAGAACAACAACAACAACAAGAGCTGAGCTATGCGGATGAGCTGCAATGGATGCCGTGTCCTCCGGAAAGGATGCAGCGACAAGTGCACGATACGCCCTTGTTTGGAGTGGATCAGGAGCCCCGAGGCGCAGGCCAACGCCACCGTCTTCCTCGCCAAGTTCTACGGCCGCGCCGGGCTCGTCAACCTCATCAATGCTGGGGCTCCGAATCTCCGACCAGGTAACACGCGAACTAACTAACGCCATTTCCAATTGACCCACCAAGATTCTTCTCCCCCGTTTTCGTTCAAAGTCTTACGACTTGTGGTTCTCGCAGCTATACTGAAGTCTCTGCTGTACGAGGCCTGCGGGAGAATCGTGGACCCGATCTCTGGGTCCGTGGGCTTGCTTTGCTCGGGGACGTGGAAGCGTTGCCAGGACGCAGTCGATGCTGTTCTCGCCGGATCACCCATCACCGACATCGTGGCTCCCGACGAGTCCGACACGGCTCCGCCGTTGAAGCTTCCCTACGACATCAGACACGTCTCCAACAAGGATAGAGACGGAACCGGTCTCAACCAGCTCCAATCTCGGCGCAAGTTCAAGCGCAGCGGGAAGAAACGTGCACGGGTCAGCGGTTCCTCGGAGGAGCGGTCACCGAGCCATCATGGGTCGTCTTTGAGTCACCAATCTGCGGCGCCGGCGGAGACGAATGCACAGAGAGGAAGTAGCAGTAGCAGGGATAGCGCGTGCCCGAGTTCGTCCGAGACCCACGTCGCCGACCCGGATGACAGACAAATAGATTTGAATCTGACGCTGGGGTTAGAACCAGTCAAACGTTGCGTGAAGCACAGGGATCTGCCCCTCGATGGCGACGCCGCCGGATTGCATAAAATGGAGTTGCGGCTTCAACTTCCGATGTGTTAGATGTACGTAGAGTCGTAGGCTGTGGGCTGGGCGGATGATCCGCCGTCGTGCAATAGACCTTTCCCGAGTTTATTCCCCCCGGAAAATACGACCACAACAGAGAAGAAAGAGATCACATAATATCTGCCCACCTTTGAAATAACAAGATGGTCGCTCTCAAACGGGATTCTCAAGGGGCCACATCTCCAGATAGGGTTTGGCTGGGCCGATACAAATCACAAACGCTTATCGCATCCAGTTTTTATACATAATTAAAATCTGTTTCAAAATTACAAAATCTTTGAGAACCAAAATGAGGGGCTAATTCTGCTGGGAATTTCCCAGGTGCTCAACAGTCATTTAAAAATCACATTTCCACTGCACACCACAACATCCACCAAGAGAATGAATGAGTGAGAGCAGAACAGGAATTTAATGCAGAACGAAAATTCGCAGTACGCACAACAAGGTGGGATGGCAGCAGGGCCCTTGGCAACTCGAGGCGTGGTTGGTACAGGGGGGAGAGAGAGAGGTTGCGGCTTCAAGGCTGATGAGAGTAACCCCAAGAAGGGCTCCCAATGACAGACAGACAAACTCACAAAAGGATCAGCTCTGGAGCACAGGGGGAGAAGCCTTTTCCATGTGTGTATTAGGCTAGTTGCTCTTCTTTTTTGAAGTGAGTAGAGCACAAGTGTCAGAAAGCGCCCACTGTTTTCTGTTTAGATACAAAGCAATGCACAAGAACTGGGAGAAAGAGAAAATCATGATAAAGGCTTCAATGAGAAAAGGGTATTTATTGGGTGGATTGACGGTCAGGTAGACGATCTGAAGGGATATATTGCAACCGCATGCCAGGTACTTGAGAAGTAGGGATGAGGAGTGTGTCTTTCTTTCGGACATTTTCCCATCAGGGGCATGATAGAGAAGTGCAAAAAGAGCACATAAAGCAGCATATGCAGTTATCAACTTGTCACGGCGCAAAAGGGGAAACATGGAGAGCAAAGCAGCATAAACTAACCACCAGAGAGTAGATGTTTCTTCCAAGGCAACGAAGCTCGCAGGCAGAAGCGGAAGTAAAATGGACTTCTCGTGTACTGAAAAAGATTCAAAATGTAAAAGAAATAAGAGTGCAGCAGAAAGAGAGAGAGAGAGAGGTAGAGAAATATGGTATGGGTAACAAAAATGGTGATTAACGTGCACCTTGGAATGAGAACAGGTAAAATGCTAAAGAGCTGTTCAGCAATCCATAAAGAAAACCAAGTCTACTTGGTGACATGATGAGCTGAATCATAGAAGGAAGACAAGCAGAAATGGTTGCTGCGAGACTTAGAAGTTTTAGAGGTTGTGACGAAAACCATCTTTTCCACTTCACAATAACGGATGTTGCACACCAAAAATTGGCCACATAATCCTCATAGATGCCTCTTTCAAAAGGTGCTAAGCGAGAAAGCACCTGTTTCAAACATCAATCAAGTGTTCAAAGTCATAATTTAATAACAAATACCCAACTTGATAAGACTCGATTATTATTTCCTTCACTGTGAAAAAGAATCGCCATTTCGAAGTAAAATGAAAGCATAGGCATGATTCATAGCAATAAAAACGCATTTCACCCTTTCTTAAAAACTCCGCTGCCCTTATAATGCTTACAGATGAAAAAAGTAAAAATGAAATGAAATTTACCTCCAAAACTGCATTAATGGAGTGAAGATATGGCCACCAAATTATAACAAAGGTACCCAATACAACCAAACCCAATTTTAGGATCTCGAGAATAGGATTCGGGCGCCTCATGCACTTCCCCAAAAGGTAAGCAAAAAAGGCAGGTGCATAGTATGCACTCATCTGAAGGCAAAAAACCAAAACCACATAAGAAAAACGTTTATGAATGAAAGATAGGGTCTTTCACCGATTTAGGGTAATCGGAGCGTTTACAGAATCTAAAAATACATAGTGAATCCATTGTATACGTTTTTTTTCCACGAGCTTTTAATGAGTGACAAGTGAAAGAAGCCATAACCATGTTAAACGGATACGGAATTCCACAAAATAGGATTACTTGCTATCTCAGAAGTTCAGGGAAAAGAAGAGTAGCTTTTCACTGAGCTCAATGTACCTGTTTGTGGTTCAGAGCAAGGCAGAACAATATGGAGCCAACAAAATTTCTATTTGATAGAACCGCAGCCACGGCTGCAGTGGTTAATCCCAAACTGATACAGTTGTACTACAAGAAATGCAATGAAATATCAAATAAAAAGTGAAACTTGACACAATTTGAAAGGACTGTTAATTCCTTGCATATACCTGAAAATGACCATGATCAATCAAAATGAGACACGGGTTCAACAAAATCATGGTTGTGTGCCAGGCCATGTGGGTTTTTTCTCCATGGAGCATTGTAGAGCGATATACATTAAGAAAGAATAGCACAGATGGAAAGAATATCAGCAAATCAGACATGAGGACCGTCCATCTCATCAACAGTTTCCTGCAAAATTAGAAATGCATTGGACCGAGACATCCGTAAGGAACAAAAGGAGTAACCCTTGAAATTCAACTACCCCATTCGATCAGTTTTTACACTAGGGAGAAGCGCACCCTATGTAGGATTCATATCCCCGAGAGGAGTGCAGCGACACTGAAGCAGGGTCAAAGAATTTGAGGATCAGCCCATGAACATAGCTCTGATACCCTGTTAATGGTGGGTAGTCCAGGCCCCAGTATCCCAAATCATTCGCCGTGGTGTTCCGATACCACTCTCTAACCGGAAGGTTGACTGTTATCTCCATCCAGTGTCGCTGCGCCTCGTAATCCCCAAACATCGGCGGTGTTTGCGCCCGGAGTATGGGTGCAGCGCGACAGCGAGGCGAACCAAAACAGCGAAAAGAGCTATGCAGAGAAACCATAAATTACTATTTCGCGAGATGATAAATGTCCAGATTCCATCGCCCACGGCAGACTCCTGTAGAGGAGTTGATTCGTCTGAAGCTTCCGAGTCGCCCTTCTTCTTCTTCTTCTTCTTCTTCGTAACCGTAAGCATCCCTTTTCTCTCCCCCATCGGAAGCGTCCCTGTGTTGACCGTTGTATCGCCGACCAGGAGACCTCTCCTCGATCCACCCCAACCATTTCCACATTCCATACTGGGCCCATTTGAAAGCATCACGCGTACAGACGTCGGCCCAAAATAAATCAGTTTCCTGATCGTAGATGGAGACAACAACCAGTGTGGGGGTAGGGGCGGATGTAGCCAAGTGGATCAAGGCAGTGGATAGCCCAAAATCCCACCGGGCCAATCCTGGGCTAGAGAGCGGAACGGTGGATTCAATTGAAGCATGGGCCCACGGCGCTGTTTTTGAGGTTATTATTATTATTATTATTGTTTTGAAATGATTCATAAAAATTATAAACAAATGATATTCCTCACGTGCGTTTTAAAATGGGAGTGTGTGGGGGTGAGAAGGGCATGAATAGTGAATTGTCGTGACGTGGGGGTGTGGCACCGTAGCACGTGCCAGTATTGTCCGTTTCCGGACAGCCCCCCACTTTAAAAAGAAGGCAATGCAATAAAGATTCTTGTGGAAAGATGAACGATGAACAGTGTGTGTCCTTTTTTATGGGGCCTGTGCAGACAGAGATTACGTGATGGAGGAGGAGATGATGCCTGAGCTTCATGTTCTGGAGGTTGCCAATGCCGACCGAATGGGATAAGATGCATTTTGATATATTATGTAGGAAAAATGGTGTAATAATTTGTTATTTGTGCGCATGAGAATTAAAAATTGGAAAACCCTGCTCGTTTCCTACAACGCTACTCGAGGCTAAGATGCGCATTTGAATTTAATTCCACTTGGTGCGCCTGCAAATCCCTGGGGTTTTAATTGGTGAAGTTGGGGAGAGTGGCTCCGGCCTCGCATGCCTTCGCCGCGGCGGTGGGCTCCACGTCCACCGCTGGCGGGACGGCCTGGCCGAGAAGTTCCTGGGGCAGATCAGGGATCCCTCGCAAGTAGAAAGTGTAGAACAGCTTGAAAGGGAAGATGATTTGGTGCAACTTCACTTGTCCGTACACACCCTCGAACACGCCGGAGCCGCCGGTCACAGCGAGGTACGTGCCGGCGTACGTCAGATACGGCCCCTGTACGGAGATGTGGCCGTAGTCGCCGAAATAGAAGCTGTAGATCGCCTCGTAACGGTCGCCTTTCTTCTCTGGCTCGTTCTTGATGAGAATGCATATCCCCGAGGTAATTCCTGCACGCTTCTTCAAATCACCGGTGTAGATCTGCAACCAACCCGCACTCGACTTCAAATCTAATTGGATAATTAGTCAATCAGTGGAATCGTCGCACTCCGCTTTACCTTGTTGCTGAAAGGAACGAGATCGCCGAGGGAGTTGACGGATTTCTGGCTCAATCGGAGGTAAGCAGGACTCCCGCGGTCGCGTTCATTGATCTCGTACACGTTCAGTTCCTGAATCTTTCCTGAAAAAAATAGTACAATAAATCAAGGAAAATCGTGGATCTCCCAATCAAGTCCCAAGGACTAACCAGATCTCCTCTCCGATGCATCCGCCTGGCTACTCAGGCTAAACGATCTCGCAGCAGCGCAGCATAGTTTGAGGTTGACAGACTTTTTCTGCTGAACCGAAACCACAAAGTTCTTCGCCGCCGCGCCGGTGGCGGTTGGCAGCCTCGCCGTTGAACCCGCGAGGGCGGCCTTGAGCACTGCAGTAGCCGAAGACGCAGCCATGGCTTCTTGGGTGCCGAGTGAAAGCGGCATGACATATTAATAGGCGGTGGGAAAGATTTTGGGTAATTAATTATATTAAAAACTTGAATAGTAGACTGATGGGAACAGTTTTATATCACCGAATACTTTCCCGCTTATTTACCAAATAACATTTTCAATATCTAAAAAAAAATCATGAATTGCCAGAATTCCTGAGTGCCGGTTCAAAAGTGGTTGGATTGGATAGTATTTTGGAATATAGGTATCAAAATATTCCTCCTGTCGTCATTTGACACGTGTACTGCACGCCGAAGTGGAATGCTCTTCCTTTCTTATAGTATTGCGCAGGTAACGGTTAGAATAGTCATTGGTTTACCATTCTAATTTTATTAAATCATTTTAAAAATAGAAAGTCCACTGAGCCTGATTTATGAGTTAACATCAATTCATTTAAATTTTCAAAATTCAAAGCCTCCCATTTGAATGGGCATCTAAGAAGCACGTTTTAAGAGTGGGGGATAGGTGAGGTGTAAAGGAGCGGTTGTTGGAAGGATCATTGTCGTGTGAGGTGTCAACGGTGTCCGCATTCAACCGACGGGGAGCTTCCTTCTTATTACAACATGGATGTAATTAATAAACACGCAGCTATTGCATCTCTTCTTCCTTGGAACTTGGTGTCCTGGCGTTGTCACAGTCCTGCTGAAACGTCCAGTACAAGGGGGTGTAAAACAGGCAGCACAGTCCAAAGGGAACCACCATCATGCACAGAAGCCCTCTGGACAGAGCAACTGCTGCCTTGGCCGAACCCCGAACGGGATCTATGCTTTTGATGTCGTAGCCGTAGATCTTCTCCGCAAGAATCCCCACCACGGGGGCAGCGAACGAGGAGAATGATACTTCAAAGGCACGATCGAATGCATAGATCATGGTGCGGTGTTTGGCAGGGACTACCTGGGCGAACATCGGTCCGTTCGCCGCCGTGCCGTTCCAGCTGATAACGAGGCCCATCAGGAGGAGGGTGATGGCGTAAGCGGGGTAGCTCTTGACATCTTGATGGATGCCTCGGAGGAGGAGGATGGAGAAGGGGATTCCCATGGCGGCACTGAACTGTGCGCACATGATGCGACCCGAGTATGGATATTTTTGGGAAATTCGGTCCGCGATTACGCCGCCGAAAAAGGATCCAAGAGCGCATCCCGCAGCGAAGAGACTGACCAAGGATGCAGCGCTCTTATGATCGAAGCCTGCGTGGGGAATGTATGTTAGCTTCTCCTTGCGCAATGTATCAGAGAATTAGTGACTGTATGACATACCGATGAGTTCAAACCAGAGGGTGATGAAGACAAAAGCTGTCCACGGAATGGAGCCAACAAGACCTTGCAAAACAATGAACTGAAAAGTTCGAACTTTCATGACAATTTTCATGGCTCTCCAGGATTCACTCCACAGAGATGAGGATATCGTGCTTCTATTCTCGATCAAATTCTCCCTTTAAACAGCGAGCACTAATAAGTAACTGAAGAGTGAAAAAACCGAAGGTAAGTGTAACCAATATACCTGTCGTGCGTTTGACCAGAATCATGGGAACTGGTTACCCTCTCTGGGTCATCAACAAACTGAAAAACAAGAAATCCAATAAAACAGCTCACGGTTCCCATTATCAGAAACGCGAGTCTCCATCCTGGTACACCCCAAAAAGTGTACCCAGCCATCACAGTGGCAATGGCTCCACCGCCAATGCCTCCAACGGTCCCAATGAGATTCAGGAATCCAAATCCAGCCCCTCTGACACCATCCTTGTAGCTATCAGCAATAAAAGACTGAAGTGCTGGTATGACAATTGCAAGTCCAAAGCCATTCACTGCTCTCCAGAATGCAACTTGAGTGAAATATTTGCTCCCTCCAACAGCAGCAGTCGATAAAGCCCAACAGAGACTCCCCATTGCAAGGACCGTGGGGCGGTCATAGGTAATAGTTAGCACCCCAGCAATTGGTGATGCCAGTCCCTGCACGAAGTTCCTGATAAAAGTGAGGTATCCAAGGTCTGATGGCCCAGCAGCAAAGGCTTCGCTGACTTCCTTGTAAACGGCAGGGAGAAGATTTTCATCTGCACGCTCCATTATCGAAGCCATGTTAATGATGATTAAGGAAAGTGAGACGCCGAAGAATGTCCTGGCTCTGCTACAATAGAGCAAAAACATAGGTGGGCAGATTAGCTCGTGACCTTTAAAATGACATTATGCATTTACCGAAACTGAGAAGACCACACAAAAACATTAAGAGGTATTAACAGGAGCAGGAACAAACTGTACGGAGAATCAAATTAATTGAAGGTCTTTATGACACACAGCAAAAAGGTCCACATATCAATCTTGCACATGTATATGATCAACCTTGAATCCAAAACGCCAATACAAATTCCTTTCTAGAACTGAAGAAGAATAATCACTCTACTCTGGAATGAACCCTCAATTTCACCATATATAATCACCACGAACCCAAGCCTGTATAGATAACTACAAATTTGCAGGACTTGAAGAGAAAGATATGATCCATAAAACTCACTTCATGATGTTAAGATTCCCTAAAAGAAAATTCTTGAATCGAAATAATCCAGCGCGCGAACTTTGGTTGACCGAAAGCTCAGTGCCATAAACCAAACCGCAACACGTTCCGGGACAGCTCCCCTTGAGCCAACCCCACCAAAAAGGCGAAACCCATGAATCAACGGTGAAAACCCAGACTGCGCATTGAAAAACAAAAAGAACGGAGTAGAGCTTAGTGACGAAACCAGAAACCGAAAAGTAACGCATCGCAGGAAAAATCATCGGTGCCGTATTTACACAACAAGATCCAGAAAGCGCATCCATTACGAACCCAATGAAGCTGAAACACGCTGTGTGTTCCGATCGGAGCAAGAATCTCCCAATCAAGCAGCTCCTCCCACAGAACCTTTGACAAGCGGACGCCTTGGGAGTTCGTTCTTAAGGCCAATGGAATCAAAAGGTAAACGCTTCCTCTTCCCCGGGGGCCAACCCTCCCCCGGCAGCTAATCCATATTCAATGCAGATTTAAGTCGCTGCTCCACAGACGCATTGACTTAATCACCATTCCTAATTAAATAAATATTCCCGATTTATTTAATAAAAATAAATCTTAATTGCGTTCTTAAATTTGCTTTTGGCAAACCTAAGTTGATGATTCCGTAATCCCCAGACGTTGAAATAGAAAATATGCTTTATCCACATTATAATATAAAATAAAAGTTCGACAGAGAGGTTTTGAGCCGGACTATGACGCGGCCGGTTCATTGAAAACCTAGTGAGCTACGCTTTAAAAGGCTTACGAATGGGCCTAGATTCAGCGGAACTAGGCCCAATCGTAATAAAAAATAATAATATAATTAATTACTTGAATATAGTACACAGTGTCGTCCCTCCTGTGTGAGTAGCCTGGGGGCGGGTGCACCGTGCACCTGTTTTCTTTTTATAGTATTCAGGTTATTTGTTCACTTTGGAGGACAAGTTGTTTGGCAAGAAAGAGTATAATTCAATGCAATGTGACGTGCTCTAAGATTTATTCCTTTTGTCGCACCCGATAAAATCCCTTTTTAATGTTTTTTTTTTTTTGGAGATGGACGTAAAAAATGGGGGTCGGGACCCCTTTGACCTGTCAAGAACATGCCATGGTAATAAAAAGATTCCAACCGAAGTTGCTCACGTGCTCCTTAGCCTCAGGCCATGTGCCCATAGCTGTTCATAATCACACCCATTTTTACATTTTATTACTGATGTAATTCATTAGTGTTTAGGATGGTAAATCGAGTAGTTAAAAGTAGCTCGTCGTTCGTACGGCTTAGGATTCCCGTTGTAGGTACATGCTGCGTTGCTGTTGGGTGAAAAAGGAGAGTTGACCAGTGGGCACAATTTTGCGTGTACTTGACGAGTTGCTGTCAAGGCTATGGCGGGGGCGAGGTCCCCCAGCTGCCTGCATCTCCCACACGCAATGAATTCCACCCAATAATATTTCACATTTCTCCACAGTTTCTAGTGTACATAGGAACCTGATGCAACATTTCGTCCGATACTTCACCTTCTGCCCATGTCTTCTGTGCCGAATTGGACTCCGTTGCTGCCGTATCTGGGCATCTGTCCGTGGTTGATCGACGTCATCAATGCGGGAAGTCCACCGGCTGAGCCGCCGTTGCCGAGTCCTAGGAGGTCCAGGGTGGTTTGCTTAGGACCAAAGACGCTTTGAGTCCCCATCATGAGTTCTTTGTAATTGGAGGCTTCATCGTTGCTGATTGCTAGGCCGAGACCGGCGGCTAATGGTGAGCTGCTGGGCTCGAGTCGGAGGCTGCTCCAATCATGGTCCGATGGGGAAGAGCAGGCTAGACCAAGGCCCCTGAGGAGGGAGCCTTTTGATGACGTTGGACCCATTTGCGCCGCCTTTTGGAGCAATGCTGTTGCGGACATCGCCGCCGGTTGAGGAGAAGGGGCGTACTGGCCTACAGAGGATGCGAACATCAGCGGCGATTGGCTCGTCGATAGGCAGAGGGATCCGGCTTCGGAGGAAGATTGGAGTGAGTCGATCGGGCGGGAGATGGCTCTTAACAAGTTGAATCTTGCTGCTGTTGCTGTTGGCTCGGATTGCAATGGCGCCGATGAAACAAAGAGGCTGGCAAAGACACTGTTGCTTGAGCTGCGGCTACTGCTGCATCTCGCTGGAAGGGTATTCTCCTCCAGGGTCTCTCCGTTAACCGGATCGGCCACTGTGGAATCTAGCAGTTCTGTACAAGAGATCGAGTTAACCCCGATGACAATAAGACAACAAAACTCCAAAAAGCATATAGAGACACATTAAACGACCAGCCAAAAGACAACACAACTCCAAAAAGTATCAAAGCTCCAACTACCTTGTCTTTGAGGAGACACAACAGACGGCATCATGGAAGTTGAGAGAGCAGCAGGGGCTTCAGGTGGCTGCGGCGGAGAAGGAGAAGGGGTGGCCACCGGCGGCTGTGGTAGCGGCTCTGATGGCGGAGGAGAAGTACCGGGAATGGGATTACTGTCATCTTTGGGACTATTTGGTGCAGCGTGTGGTTGAGCTTTTGCATTTTCCTCGGCTAATGTATCACAAAAGGCTCTGTGTGTAGTAAAACTATCCCTCCTGCGAAGATAAGAAATCAGAATGAGATTCACTTATCAGAGATGAAAGGAAGTTGGCTAGAAATGGAAAGATTAAGGGACAAAACCTAGAAAACAGAGTTCCACAATCACATCTGTACTCTCTGGTGCCACAGATCTTGGAATGCGCTTTCCAATCCGATTGAACTGCATATTTTTTAGAGCATCTGTCGCATTTCCATTTCTTTTCTCCATGTTTTCTGCAAAAATGCTTCTTGATTCCTGTCAAATCGCCCAAAGCTCGAGAAGGATCATGGTGAACGCAGCCGAGTTCTGGACAGACATACACCCTTTTCTTCGCATCTTTACTTGACCTCTGCCTCAGCTTCCACGGCAGATTATGTCCTCTGCGATGAAGCTGCAGATTTTGATCCCTCTGAAAGCCCTTGTTACATATATCACAAACGAATCTGTTGGTCGCCAGCAACGTCTTTGGAGACAGGGCAATCACTTCAGCATCAGGATCTGATGAAAAAACAAATACAAAGAAGACAACATCCCTATTCACACCGTAATCAAAGAAGTCATCCATTCAAAGAAAAAAAAAAAAATCTTTTTTCTTCTTCTCACCTGGTGTTCCCGGCAGATTCCGTTTCTTCTTCGCCGGGGTTTTCACGGGAGATGAATTTCCAGATAGCGCTGAATCCTTCATGTGTAAATAACGAAAAGCTCAGCAATCAGCGACAAAACGAAACCCTCGTTCCCCAACCACCTTCTCTTCAAGCGAAATCCAAATTCCCAACTCCAAACGTGTGAGAAAGTATCACCAAACTCCAACGGTGGAGAAAACCTATCTCAATCACAACGTCTATTTGAGAAAGAGTTCCTGAACACACGGAAAAATTCGGCGGGTTTGACTAGGATTTCAGACTCTCCTCAGGAATCACCACAAGAAGATTAGAGCTTTGAATTCCGGGTCTGCTCTTGCCGTCAAGAATCGCCGGGAACAGCTCCGTTGGCCGTCAGTCGGCGGCGAAGAATCATTGGAGTGAGAGCGAGCATCTGACAATTATGGCGTGCTGGTCTGTACAAGATAAGATAAAAAGCCTCACCTTCCCCTTTTTCACCCACTTCTTTTTCTCCGTCTTTTCTAACAACACAAAAATCGAAACCGGAGAAAATGAAAAAATCAAGTAAATTTGTTCACAAATTAATTAATTACATACACACCCACTATTTTATGAATTGGATAACGGGGTTGGACCCGAATACCCGGCGAGTCGCCCCGACGCAGCCGTAAATGTATTATAAATCTCATCATCTTTTATGATATATATACAAAAATTAACCACCATACATATAAGATCATTTTTATTGATTTACGAAAATGATAATGTGGATTCCGTTATTGAGTTTATATTAGAAAACAGAACTTACTCAAAATGATTTTCGCAGTATATAACTCAAAATAAAAGTGATTTACATAAAAAATAAAATTGATTTTCGAAAAATCATGTCATTATTTTCAGAAATTAATAAAGATGCTCTAAAATTTTGTTATTAATGTATACAAAAAAAAAGAGGAAGAATTGATCATTTTTGTAAAAATCACGTCCATCTTGAGTTTGGAAAAATTGGAATGATGGGGCATCGGTGTAGTCGCATCCATTCGCTATCTCCTTCCTCGGGCCACTTTAGATGCCCATCGATCATCCTGCCTTTTTTTGCTCTCGCTGTGGATATTCAAACCCTTTTCCCACTTTTCGCAAATATGCTTCGGCTTTTGCCGCCTTTGAGCCTTTGCAAAAGCATGTCGTGTGGAGAAGTGGCGATGCTCCTTTCCAACCAAACGCTTCCACTTCCACCCCCGTGTGCCCCCTCCATATTTCAATCAACACTCCAGTTTCTTTTTTTCTTTTTTTTTTTATTTTTATAAATGGATGAATTAATTGGGCCATAATTACTCCTAACAAAAGGGTCGACCCGTCCGACGGATTGAACCCGAATTCCTTATTGGGCCAATATGCCCTTTACTTGGTGTGGTGACGGTGGACGATACTATCTTTGTGTCCACCTTAATCAAAAACATAATAATAATAATAATAATAATAATAGTAATAATAATAATAAACAAGTTGGTCGTATTATTGTTTTTTATTTCAAGGTTCAGTTGATGTCCCAAACAGCCAATCATTCAATCTCATTTTCCTCATATTAAATATAATTATTTTAATAATAATAATATTATTATTATCGGCATGCGTGTATCCGTAAAATGGTGAAAGCCCAGGGGCCTGAAGGTAATTATGGGCGGGGATAAAAAAAAAAAAAAGTAATTTAGTCTAGAGTAAACGTGTGTATACGTAGTCCACTAGAAAAACTTAAAAATGTATTGTAAATAAATGCTCGGCATGAGTGATGTCTTCGGGGCTTACGTCGACAAACCCTAACAGATCGGCCGTCGCCGTGTGAATTCCGCCTTCTTGGCTCCGGCATAGGGAAATCTCAGAAATCGACGCGATAAGCTGTCTGTGAAAATGGCGGATTATGGTGACGCAATGATGCGCAACCCTAACGCAGCCGTGCAGGCTCGCACGAAGGCTCAAAACCGGGCAAATGTTATGCAGCTCAAATTGGTGAGCATAAATTGGATGTCCTGCATTATTCGGGATGTCTTGGATTTCTGTTCGTTGATAATCAATTTTGCTGACTACGAAGGCGATTTTGTGATTGTTCACGTATTTTTTTGTGGCCCGGACGGATTTTTAGACTCCTTTTTCCCTGCGTATCTTCATTGCTTTTCACGTCCGTTGTATTTTTACCGTCGTCCGCATCAAGTTGCAAACCAACACTATAAATATTTTTGTTCACTGAAATTGCTTTGTCTTCTCGTATTTGCAACAATTCCAGATCGGCCAGAGTCATCCGACTGGTTTAACTGCTAACCTGCTGAAATTGTTTGAGCCGCGTCCTCCATTGGAATACAAACCCCCTCCGGAGAAGAGGAAATGTCTTCCATATGCTGGTATTTGTATTGATATTTCTGATTTTTTTCAGATTGATTTTTTCCCTCACCTGTTTTCATTACTACATTCAGGCGTGGCACAGTTCGTAAAAAATTTTGCTGAACCTGGTGACCCTGAATATGCACCTCCTGTGCAAAAGGGAGAGACCCCTGTGAGTCATTATGTATTGTGATGTATTTATTTATTTTTTAGGCTGCTTCTTTATTAGGAAAATGCTAGGATATTTGAGATTTCAAATGAAATGATAACTGGTGAATATAATCCACATATGGTTTACAATGGAAATATGATAGGATAGGATTTTTACTTTTGTGGTGGCCTTAAAAAATTATCAAGGATAAATTTCCTGAGCTTTCTAGAGTAGGTGTATATGGATCATATTTTTCACCTATTTTCTTTTACCGTGTGTGGAAATGCTTTTGAAGAAAATGGTATAGGCATTGCTGATGTGAAACATGGAGTATTATAATATTTCCCACGTTCTTGTATGTCTGTTTTCTGGTTATTATTTTCTAATTTAGGGGCTCCTGGTATTTATTTGGGTGTACAGGCAGCGAGGAGAGCTAGAATTCATCAAATTCGTCTTGAAGAGGGGGCCAAAAAGGCTGCTGAGGAGCTTGAAAAATGTAATTCTTTATGTCATTACCTTGATGCGTCCATTGGCATCCATAGTCCATGTCTTATTCTGTGTGGTAGTTGTTCCTTTTCGTACTCGCTCTGTTTGTCTGAAATTTCTATCTTGGTCTGAATAAGAAGAAATATATGTATATTTGATACTCTTTTCATTCATTGTTACTCTTTGCCTACTTGCAGATGACCCAAACAGTGATCCAAATATATCCGGAGATCCGTACAAAACCCTGTTTGTTGCGAGGCTTGTGAGTCATAGTTGGTAATGGTGATCAGTTGTTTGTGGTATTTCTGTCTAACCTGTTTCTGGAATGCCTTTTCATTGCAGAATTATGAATCAACCGAGAGTAGGATCAGGAGGGAGTTTGAGGCATACGGGCCTATTAAACGGGTAGGTTTTGTGCAACACCCAGTGTGGTTCTTGGGTTATTTTTTTGGATTCGGTAAGAGATTTGGTTGTCAACTCATGCAAGATTCTTTCTAGTGCTGATATGTTTGCAGCACTTTCTGAAAATAGTATTTCCACCAAATTGTAAATTATAAGTTTTTTTCTCTGCCATTTTTCATCTGTTACTGTTAGTAAGCTTAAATCCTGAACTTGAGCGTGTACATCATCGTTTTATTGATGTGTAGAAAATTCCTTGCATCTTTATGTGAATATAGAGTACGAAACAATTGGATTGGGGTGCCTGATACGCATTTGGCGAAGCATAGAACCAATAGGTTGTGCCATATGTTTGTTATGTTCTAACGTTGATAGCTTCTAGAAACATATCCGAGCATTTGTTGAAGTATATCCATTAATTCTTTAAGGGATTTATGTGCATCCCTTTTCTCTCCAATTTATTGTCCTGATGAATCCTTCAAAATTAAAACATCCTTCTGGCAATGCAAAGGTGATATAAGATTAAGTTTTGGATTGGAAGATGCATTGTGACTGGCTCTTATTTCGATCTATCTGGCGCTCCAACTTTTATTGGGTAAAACTTGTAGGGAGTATTAGCTTCTCTCCTTTATTTTAATTTCTAGTACATATCCTTTTTTTTTACTGAAGTCTTCATTTCAATTTAAAGGCTGTCAAAATACGCAGAGTCTGAAGGATACTGGTATTGATGTTAGTTGTAGTTTTTTTCATCATTATGTTTAAATATATAAAAAAAAATGTCCCTGGTAAGGGGAAGCTAGTTTCTATTTGAAATGGTAAGTTGGCCTCTGTAATGGCAAGTCTAGGAGTGATGGTGATGCGTCTCCATGGAGGCTCTTTGATTAAAAGGTGAGCACGGCCATTTAGGCGTAATGCCTGTCTGCCGTGCCCTTGGGCTTTTATCATGTTGTTACCTAAGTTAAATATTAGCAAACGGTTACTTGATTTAGCTGGTAATGCTGATTTGTCTGTTAAAACTTAGTGAATGGATCTTTGTGAGTACCAGGTCCGCTTGGTCATGGATAAAGAATCAAATAAGCCAAGAGGTTATGCCTTTATTGAGTACCTGCATACCAGAGACATGAAAGGTATTCAATTCCTTCAATAACGTTATCTTGAGCAGTCGTCCATGTTACCCTTCCCTGATAGCTCACTGGATGTCGTGCAGCTGCATATAAGCAAGCAGATGGAAAAAAGATTGATAACAGGCGAGTGCTTGTGGATGTTGAGCGTGGTAGAACTGTGCCGAATTGGCGTCCTCGAAGACTAGGTGGTGGGTTGGGAACAACTAGAATCAGTAATGTAGACGCGAGCTTGAAGCCATTGGGAAGGTAGTCCTTCTGCATGCTGGGTGTTTTCGTTTCCTACTAGTAGGGATAATCATTTCCTAATTTATAATGAAGAACGTTTTTTTACTTAACGTCATAGTTAGGACAGAATGACCGCTGATATTGGTTTCCACATTTTTTACATGTATTATAATTTCTCTTCTCCCGCTGTTTCAGTGCACAACCTGGAGTTGTTTCTCGATCGGAGGAGCCAAGATCTGAACGAGAGCGGTAATCTTTCTTCCATGATATGTGTATCGTTGTATCCCTTGTTACAGTGTATTAAAGTATGATCCCGTTGCTAACCCGAGAGTGTTTTGGAACAGGGAGAAATCCGACGAACGTGGAGGAGACAGGGATAGAGAACGAGAAAAATCTCGTGAGGTGTCGCATGATAGACCAAGGGAGCGGGAACATAGAGATGACAAGCACCACCGGGATCGGGAGAGAAACAAGGGAAGGTCCCGGGAGCATGATCATAGTCGAAATAGTGAGCGTGAGCGTGATCATGACAGGGATCGAGCACGTGACCGTGACCATGGCCGTGAGAGGGCTCGTGAACACGACAAAGAACGCAAACATGACCGTCACCGTGACAGAGACAAGAAGAGGGAGAGAGACTATGAGGCTGCTGATGATCGTGAGAGAGGCCGTTCCCATGATAGGGAGCATGAATACGAGTATGAGCAGGACCGCCGTGATTCCAAACATGATCGCAGCAAGAGACAGAGGAAGTATGAGATTGATGAGGGAGAAGATGCCCGTGAGTGGGCAGGCCATGCTGAAGCTGAGGTTGAACCTGATGGCCACTACAACTACTATGTAAGCCAAGGTCGAGGGGCGTACGACAAACGTGAAGATCATGGTGGATATGGCAGCTACCGGGAACCAGACCACGACAATGATCCTTACGGTCGGCCGGAGGATGGGTACATGTATGAACCGGATGCAACCGAACAGCGCGACCATGATTACCGCCGCTCGGAGCGGCCTCGCTCAAGGGACTATGGGTATTGAATGTCTGGCTACTTTATCCCTGCAATTTCAGCTGAGACGTGGATTCGGTTACTCTCATTTGTTTTTGTTTCTGTTTCTTGACTATCACCATGGAAGCCTAGAGTCTTGTTTTCTATCGTGGTTTGACATGTGACGCGTAGTATCGTTTTTATTTACTCTTTTTAATCGTTGACCCACATGAGCAGCACATGTTGAAAAGGAACATCAGTGTTGATTACCTTCACTCATCTTACGAGGGACGGTAATGTACATGAAAATGGGAAATTAATTTATCTCGCTTCGCAATGGGATTTCACTGATCAGGAAGGATTACACATTTGCTAGGGCGCGGTGGGAAAGGTTGCTTTTTGGGGGTTGAATCTCGGAAACGGGATCGGCAACACGAATCCCAATTGAGTTGTTCATGGATCTCGTGTGCCGCGATTCATCCTAATTCAATACTGTAGTTGAAGGAAAGCTCGATGATAACGAGGTCGAAACTCGTGGAGCAACTAAGAGATTACCAGATTCGTTCACAGCACAAGTGTTCTGCCCTCTCCTTCTTTTCTCCAAAGCCGTTCCTCTCAACCTGGTACTTGAATGTTTTTCTCTCACATTTGCCGTTAATAGACTGTAATTTTTACGCGATTCGGTTTACCGGAAATCAAGTTAATTTTCAATGCTCTTGCGCATTCTGATGCTGTTTTGGCGTTTTGTTTGTGTGAGATTATTGATCTGGCATTCTGGATCATGCGTGATGCCGCAGAGAGGTAACACACTTTGTGTTGAGAAGTGAATGTGGTTTCTCCCATATCTGTTGTAACACTGATGGAATACTATCCATTGCGCGGAAATCATTTTCTCAAGTTCCCAAGCATAATCTTTGTGTCACGTCCATCGTCCAAGGGTTCACTGGTTTCATGGAAGCAAATGTCCCCTCATTATGATCACTACCGTTTTATGCATATCATTCGTTCGCTATAGCTGTTAGTGTTTACGAAAGCATTCTGTGGGCTATCACATCTCCATGTTTTTGGAACAACTAACCTGTCGTTCATTTATGTAAACACTCCATATCCACTAGACTGTTTTGGTTGTTCGGTTAATCAGTTTCTCTGTGTCACCTTCTTACAGGACGGATGTGGCAGTTGCAATTGTCTGTGCCGTAACCTTCATTTTGCTTCTATTGTCCTCGTACCTGACACTTTACCTAAAACATTACTGGGCTTCCTTCATCCTTGTCTGCCTTAGCATCCTCATCCCGATTCGCTTACGAGTCTCAAGACAGTCACTTGCTAGGAAAAGGGATAGAAGATTGCTGCTACCCTTATCAATGTGAAGACTCCCAGCAATTGTGCTTCACACCCTAGCAGATATCAACTCCTGGGAGTAGGCAAGCTCACCCGGATCTGCCCATGCTGTGGGTATAAAACTCACTTGGGGTAAGCTACGGATTAGCTGATTTATATTTATGTTTATTGAGATGGATTTTGGAAGGGGCTGTTGTCTATTCTGGATGCTCACCACTAATGCAGTTGATCATTTTTCTTCTCTTTAAGTTTGTTCTTCTTAATATCTGGAAATTAGACGGCTTGTATCGTTTCATTGGATGTGTGGTCAGTGATTTGAATTGAGCAGGTGTTGTCAATTATTTCTTGTCTACCCGAAAAAAGAAAAAAAATACTTTCCATTCTGTTGCTGCCTGCCCTTTCTTCTTTCTCTCCGAGACCACAACATGGTTGCGCTGAAATGCATTTGGGAAATTTGGTTTCTGTTGAGTTATGCTGTATAGGGAAGGGGAAAAGCCACTAATCCGCCGTTTTCTTAGATTTCAAAACTCCCGCATGTCATGGATGGATAGGGAAGAAGGAACACGCTGCGCCGGGGTGCGACACGTGCAGTTTACAAGGACATTACGTGTCGGGGGTAGGCGACAGATATATTGCGAAGAAGACCCATCTTATAGTCGTCGTCTCACAGGTACGTAACGCAGCGTGCGATGCTCGGTGCTGCCAGATTGTCTTGCTCTTCCTGGTTCCTGAAGCGCCGTCCGTGTCCGTGTCCGTGTCCAACGTCCTCATTCACCCTCCGGCGAGGCCTCGCCCAATCTACGCCGGAGAGTGAGAGCAGCCACTGGTCACCCCACGACATGCAGAAGCAGCTAGACGATAAACCCACAACAAAGCCATCGTCATACCCTCGGTTGAGTGCACTTTCCCTTGTTCAGTCAGTCATTAACAATGGAGTTGCTGATTTATTTTTTTTATGGTGGGCACTGGGCAGTGACACGATGTCGTCTTTGGGAGAAGCCTACGCCACGAGGTCCGAGGAGGAAGGCTTCGGTGGGATCTACGGAGGAAGCCAATATTTCTCCCAGGAGGAGGACACAGGCTCTGAGGATAAGCAGCGCCACACCGGGACCGTGAATCCGCCAGGTAACGAATAAATGAATAGCGAGTGTGCGTGTCGGTGTCCACCAATATGCCTAAGCGGCACAGGGGAGGGGTTTTTGTTGAGGCAGGTTTGGATGAAAGCCAAGGAAGTGAAGTCAAGGAGAAGGAGAAAGGGCGGCACCAGCACAAGGTGGACCCCTGACTGCTGCTGCTGCTCCTTTTGTGTTTAGAAGCTACTGCCATCTCATGTGATATATGTGTAAGAGGTGCTTTATGCTGCGAAATAATGAATATGGACGGGACCCAACTGACCAAGGAGGGAAGAGAACGCAGAGTTGTCGATACATTACATGCAAAGGATGAAATAATGAATAAGCTTTTGTAATTATCTCGTAATGAAGGAGAGAACACAGATAGCATGCAGTGTTTTAAAAGGGTCGAACCCGGTCTACTCATGATGATATTCCTAGTTATTGATTGTATTATTTTATTTTATTAAAAAAGGTATTTGAAAATTTTACTGAGGCTTCGGGGCGCTGGTGCTACTGCTCGGGTAGAAAATAACAAATAACAATAATGGGGCGTTTGTTTCACTCACGTACGATGCGATCGCCGGCGACGTTGAGGCGCGGCTTAAGCGACAAGAAATGGGATGCTCTCGTCATCGGCGGAGGCCACAATGGCCTCACTGCCGCCGCGTACCTTGCTCAGACTGGCCTCTCAGTCGCCGTTCTCGAGCGACGCCACCTCATCGGCGGGGCCGCCGTTACTGAGGAGCTCGTCCCTGGCTTCAAGTTTTCCCGCTGTAGCTATCTACAGAGCCTACTGAGGCCCTCAGTTATCAAGTTGTCGTTCATTGATTACTCTTGCTTTGGTGTGTGTCAGTAGAATGATATGGTTTCTGCCGGAATTCAGGGAGCTCGAGTTAGCGAAGCATGGACTTAAAATGCTCAAGAGGAGTCCCTCCTCCTTTACTCCTTGCCTCGATGGACGTTACCTTTTGCTGGGGAATGAGAAGGAGCTGAACTTTTCGGAGATTTCTAAGTTCTCAATTAAGGATGCAGAGGCTTACCCACGGTATATGTATACGTGATTGATTTTTCTTGAAATTGTAACCTTTTTCTCGCCTTTGTATCTGGGTAGCTTTTTTTTCGTAGGTATCTTAGTGTTTTGGAGAGTTTCTGCAAATTTATGGATCCGCTACTGGACTCTCTACCTCCAGAAAAATTGCACGACTCGTCGTCGTTCAATTTCCGTATGAAAGACAATTTACATAAGTCGATCTTCTGGGCTGATTTTCTGCGACGAGCGGCAGTCTTGGGGCAAACGGAGCTAGTGTAAGAGTCAAGTCTTCCTTCTTACTTTTGTTGTTTCTGGGTGAGTTGAGCTTGACGCTTTTCCCTTGGTCAACATGAAGGGATTTTATGGACCTCTTATTTGCTCCGGCTTCGAAGGTTTTAAACAACTGGTTTGAGGTACTTACGGATTGCATTGGTAACTAGCCAATGGTCATAACTTTATTTTGCTGATATTAGTTCCTCTGTAGACAGATGTACTCAAGGCAACACTAGCAACAGATGCAGTTATTGGGACAACGGTAAGTTCCAAACTCGTTGGCATTCGAAGATGCTTGGGAAGGATTTTGTTTTTTTCTTATCATATCCTTATCAGACTCGGATTCTGTTACATGGTAATAGCCATTCCTGAACAATGCTAGAAAAAGAACTTATCTTATAAATGTGTTAGCTTCTTTTCTTTTCTTTTAATTTCGAAATCAATGAATTTTCTTCCTTTTTTAATTTAGTTGAAGCATTTCAATGTTTCTATGTAATACTCCCAACGAAATGTTAAACTAACTGTGATAGCTTCTATTTTATGGTTTGTTAAATAACTGCTACATCTGTGTATCTCAGGGAAGTGTGACTACGCCTGGTAGTGGATATGTGTTGCTTCATCATGTAATGGGAGAAACTGATGGTGATCTGGGGGTTTGGTCGTAAGTACACCGAAGAATATTCTTTCGAGATGTAGTTGTCCATTTTAGCTTCTTCTTCTTCTTGCACACTATACTTGCAATTCCTTTTATTTGAGTAAAATATACTTGAGAAATAAATTTTTGACGTTTGCAGTATGCTTAATAAAGAAAACTAATAAGCGTTGCATGGCTACATGAGATGCAATCTCCCACCAAGATAATTTTCAGGTATGTTGAAGGTGGGATGGGCTCTGTCTCCTTGGCCATTAGCAACGCTGCAAAAGAAGCTGGTGCCACCATAGTAACAGAAGCAGAGGTATGCTTGCTGAAACAAGATGCCCACCCATATCCTTCTCAAATTCATCAACAATTATTAAGTATATGATATGCAGGCCATCTTTTGTGAAACTCCATTTTTATCAGTATTTTACTGTAGGTTTCAAACTTGTTGATTGAAGACTCGGGGCGAGTTTCTGGGGTAGGTTTGCTTGCCAGACTTCCACGTTTCATGATCTTCGTAAAATCCTTCTGTAAGTATTTCTTACATGGAAAGTGTGCGCAGGTTCTGCTGGCTGATGGAACTAAGCTTTGCTCTTCTGTTGTGTTGTCCAATGCAACACCATACAAAACATTCATGGTGAATTTTCTCCCCTACTCTGCTGCATAGGACTTTTGTCTTACAAACCATCTGTTGTGAAATACATGTACTGACAGGAACTAGTCCCCCATGGTATCCTTCCAGATGATTTTGTTAGAGCTGTTAGTAATGCTGATTATAGCTCAGTAAGTATTCCAGTTGAGTAACTATGGTGCAGCTTCAACATGCTGTTTTTTTACCCCGTTGTTCAAACTCCTTTGGCAGGCAACTACCAAGATAAATCTAGCTGTTGAAAGTTTGCCTCAATTTCTATGCTGCAAGTTGAACAGTTCATCAGGTGGTCCGGAGCATATGGGCACCATTCACATAGGTTCTGAGAGGTACGGTTTGCTAAACTGCACTTTTTTAGAATTAGGCCGTTAGAGATCAATATTTTTTTTCGGACTGCTGCACTGTTCTTGAATGATTAAAAAAGATTACACCTTACAGCTGAAGTTAGTTAGGAATTCAAACTTGTACAAGAAATATGCTGAATGTGATTCTCCTAATGTCTACTATAGTATGGAGCACATTGACTCTGCTTGTCAGGATTCAGTAAATGGGATACCATCCAGAAGACCTATCATTGAGATGACGATTCCCTCAGTGTTGGACAAAACAATATCTCCTCCTGGTACTCTTTTATGATTTATTCAACAGGAATTTTTTTACTATCTCTGTCGTTTACATGAGAAAATCCTTGCGTATTTAAGTGATTCGAAATTCCCTGTTGCGCACTGTCATGTAAGATGCATAAGCTTCCTGCATAGCTCTTATGATGATACACATAGTGATGCACTAGACCTTCTGATATCTAGGAGAATATTTATATTCTATTGGAATTTCATTTGCGTTTCACCTCATGCTGCTGTCGTTGGATTATACCAGAATGATCCGCCCAATATATTTTGGTAACTCTGTATAGGGAAGCATGTCATAAACCTATTTATTCAGTACACTCCATACAATCCAAGTGATGGCAGCTGGGAAGATCCTGAGTACAGAGTGAGTGCATTTGCAGCTGCATTTTTCTGTTTCACTTCATCATTCTGAATCCCGCTTTAAACGTGCCATAGAATTCATTTGCTAAAAGATGCTTCGACTTGATTGATGAGTATGCACCCGGATTCAGTTCCTCGGTCATTGATTACGACATGTTGACTCCACCAGATCTTGAAAGAGTCATTGGCTTGACAGGTGTGCGTTCTGAAAGAAATAGACAATACTGACTCCCAACTATCCGGTTTTCCCCTAACAGAAAACAGTGATGTTCGTTTTTAGAACATTTTTCTGCTTCTTTGCATGCTGATCAGATTTCCTAATCAAGAAGATAGATTATATTGGATGCTGCAGCTTCTGAAACTAGCTATGTACCAAACATTTTACTTCTGCAGGTGGAAATGTTTTTCATGGTGCCATGGGCTTAGACTCCTTGTTTCTCATGCGGCCTGTGAAAGGATGGTAGTGTTGTATGTTGCATAGGAGTCCTTTTACACCATGATCCCTACCCACGCTAGTAATTTGTTCATCATCGGTGCAGGTCGAACTATAGAACTCCGGTGAAAGGACTGTATCTTTGTGGCAGTGGGGCTCATCCTGGTGGTGGAGTTATGGGGGCACCAGGACGTAACGCAGCAAAGACGGTTATTCAAGACATAAAGAGAAATCATAACGGCGAGTAGTGCTTCCTTTTCTTTCCTTGGCAGGAGCCATGTTGCTGCACCCTGCAGTCCGTCTAATGGGATGCACAACCTGAAGGGGTTACGTGACATACCATGGTTGATAGCCTGCTTTTGTTTGTTGAGAGTCTGTCTACTGGAATAAGTACTTTAAAGTTATGGAACCCACCATGACAATTGACAGTGAATAATAATTTGCTGTTCTCTTTCAAGTTTGCTTTCCAACACAAACAAACCGGTGGTGACATCGATTTTATGCTTGAGATTATGCGGCTTGCCGCTACTAAAAGTTCTCTTGCAGGTATTTTTTTTGGATGACTAAGAACCAAACTACTGTAGAATATGCCTCTTCCTCTACAACCTTATGATAAGGCAGCTAGCTATTCGCATCACCGAAACGCCGTTTTTCATGAAAAATACTCTTCTTGCTGCTCACAATTTACTATGAAAATTATTAGTCTGCTGTCTAATCCGCCGTCTCCAAATACAGAGAACCATGAGTGAAGCCAAGTGGGGAACCTAATCTATTTACTGGTCCAACTGGTTCATTTTCTCCATCGGTCTGCCATCACGTCCTGCAATCTCTTCCGGCATCGAGTTCAAAATGGTGCCAAGTCCAAGTCTTGAGGGATGGAAGGCAGTTAAATAGCGAGTAACTAAGAACATGACGGTGCACACCACACATGGGGAGTCAAAACTAACGCTCCAGTTTTGGTACTTTGAGAAGGTGCACACTTGCTACAAGCCCTTTTCCTAGCTCAGCCACCGCCTTCAACGTACTGAGCAGATCGACTGGGTTTCCATCACAATCTCTTCCACGCTTCTGAAATCATACAAAGGCTGGGTGAAAAACAAGTCGTTGATATTTTGTGAGGGTACATACCCGTCTTACCCTTGTATTTGTGATTCCAGTAGTGAGACCAATTGCATCACCTCCATAAGAATCGTACCATACCTTCAACGTCTCACTGAACTCCCTCTGTGCATCCAGAAGAAGCATATAGCTGAATATGCAATGCATCAACAAATATGCAAATGTCTATCTTGGTACTTGCCTCGATATCCCTAACATAGCATCTTTGAGGGTCAAAGCCCACCATTAACTTGCTTGTCATTTCCTCAGGGTTTTCTACCACATCTCCTCGCAGTATGAATGGCTGAAATTTTTTGCTAGGCTTCCCTTTTATGATTCGCTTCCCTGTATGTAGAGAAAATGGAGTTAGACACCAGACTAATAATTTTCACAGTAAATTGTGAACAGCATGAGGACCTTGCTTCACATCAGATGGGAACAGCAAACACTCTGGATGGGCCAGTTTTTCTCTATGAAGAAGAACCACAGCGTCATAATTGTTGAGAGGTGTACGGAAAAGGCGCTATCACAAAAAAAATAGGTGTAAGAAAAACCTACATAAATTTGCAATCGGACAGGAAATTAAGCTTTCACTCACCTCCCATGTAAAGGAATCCGTTTGATTTCTCATTATGACGTCAGTCAAAAAATTAGCTGAGCTGGTGGCATAGGCTGCCAATCTCTTAAGGTCCTGACACATTTATAAGAAATAGCTCTAAGATAAAGATAAAAAATGGATAACAGAAATTAGAGGGCATGATCAAAATTCAGACAATCAATGACGAACCAATGGGCAAAATGCAAGAAAAAATAAACCAATTCCAACGTTCCAAGACACTCACTGATGCTGTAGGTGAGTCCCTTGTCCATGCATCAGACACTTTGTCATAAGTAGTTGCCAAATACATGGCGGGTTTAAGATCCGGTATGTTGTCCCCAAATTCCTTTCTGCTCAACATGAATCTCTCCTACAAAACGTGGGATTGGACAGAGGTTCAAAAGGTTAAAAGCGTTTTATAGTATTATCGTCTATGAAGAATAATCAGATACATTTCTTAAAAACAGATTCATGCTAGACAGAGAGGGTAGAGTTACAACAGCACTTACATTGATTTCATTGTCATCAGCTGGGGTAAAATCACCATTAATGTCAACAATGAGGGGAGAAAAGCTCCAGTCATACTCTGACAATAACCTCAAGAATCTAAAACGTGTAATTTATGTTATGCACACATTTAAAATGAAAGCGATATTTGTACTCATTTAGTCTATAAATCAACACATCCAAGGAAAATGCACATTAAAATCATGGTGGTGTGTAAATCCCAAGGCATCTTTTGACAGTCCAAAACACAATAAGTTGTCATTCAGGATTTCAAAAACAGGACAGAAAGTGTATAAAAAGACACTGAAAAATAATGACGCCATTCTTTAAAGCTCAACAGTCAGTTCACTCTACATGACGCATTCAAGTATCAAGTTAAAATAACATTGGAAAATGAAAAAAGTAAACTGTTAGTGGTAAATAATTTCAGAATGTAGATCAAAGAAAAAAAATCGCACGAAATGAAGACCCAAAAGAAATATTCTACCTTAAGAATCCAGTTATCCGGGAACAAGGGGAATGGAATGGCAAAGGCTTCAAAAACAAATGTGCCACCAACAGCTCTATAGCCTCCTCTGCTAATATTGTTGAAAAAAGATGGGCAGCCACCCAGCGTTTTGCAAGCCTTGCCAGATTGAACGAAATGCCCAATAAGAAATGAGCCTTTCGGTGAATTTTCTAGGTTCATTAATCTAGGAAGAGCTCAGACAGGATGGAGGTGAATACTAACCGCACAACAGGTCCAAGCATAGGATAGCGTCCTCGTAATCCATTTAACATGCTAGAATGTTGACCACGAAGAAACAACTTTCTGTCTGAAGGCGGAACGTGCTTCATCTGAGCAGTTCCTATCCGAAAGAAGAATTATGGAATGA
Source organism: Utricularia gibba (assembly GCA_002189035.1). Classification (NCBI taxonomy): domain Eukaryota; kingdom Viridiplantae; phylum Streptophyta; class Magnoliopsida; order Lamiales; family Lentibulariaceae; genus Utricularia; species Utricularia gibba. Next base: position 2,586,638 of record NEEC01000014.1, on the reverse strand, counting down.
TAAACAAAACTCCATAATTACAGGCTCCATGACAGCCTTGATAATATCACCAAAATGTAACCATTACCTTGACTTTTCACGAGGTTTAAACTCCTTGCATGCAAAATCTTCAGGCGAAATGCATATCCAGATATGAAAATATCTACATCCTCCTCTGAGGCAGAAAATGCGACCCCCCATTTGCTGTGAAAACTTTCAGAACAGACAAACCAGATAAATTTCTGTTCCAGTACGGTACGCACTCCCAAGAAAGAAAAAAAAAGGAGTGCTAAACCAACCTTTCTGCTATTTTCAGAAGGAATGCTGATTTAGTTTTCTCGATGGCGAGATCATTCAATGGCCAAAGCCCGGAGCCTTCCAGCTGTAGGCAAAAAGTCATATCCACGACCAAGGAGGATGATAGAAATTACAGGTTTGTACTCATTCTTGCCTGAATCATTACTTCCATGGGTTGCATACAAGATGGAGCCTTCTTCAGGGTTTTCACATTGCTTTGTTGATGCGCTAATGGATTGGGAACTGGGGGGAACACAGAGGTCAACCTGAAGGCTGAAACAATGTTAAGCGTTAAGACATCTGCAATATCTTTTAACGCAATAAAAAAGCGTGATAAACTGAAATATACACAATGTTCAGCTCAACATTATTTTCCATTAGTCTTTACATATATTAATATCATGGTAACTACATCCCTTGAAATGGATCACACCGTCATTAATGTTAAATATTGAATGAATATTCGCAACTCATAGCATCTTGTTAGAATGAGGATTCATGCTAAAGTGAAACCTGAATCCAGAGGCTGCACACTGGATATCTTCAAAGGAATGTCATCAATAAGACGCAAACGCTTAGACAGCTCATCATATGCCTTCAGCAAAGTATTAGAATTTGATATTGGATCTGGAACAGACTACATAATCAGTGTCTGAAATTGTGCAAAAGCTTTAAAAAATGACTATAGCACCATTACCTCTTCTGCCATTATTAAGCACAAAATCAAGCTGGTCTACTACAGGTACGATATTTTGTCTTGGAAGGCATAGGTGACGAACAAGAACGTGTTCAATAATTTCTTTCACAATGAGATGTTTTTCCCACTCCTCATGCTCCCAAACTGTAGCAATCAACTCACATGAACCCATTTACCAATTAATGCAAGAAATGTGCATGATATTAAAAATCCATACCAGCAACTTCAGCAATTCGTCCATCACGGAACCATCTTAATGAAGCTTTATCTCCCCAGAATCTCCTAAACTCGGAAGCCTATATCCAAATCAGCATGGCATGAAACACCAATAAACAAATATGCAAATACATGTATAACACTCCAAAAGAGTAAGTATGAAAAATAAACCACCTTATCTTTGTCTTCAGGGCTTGGGCCCATGACAGCTTGTTTCAAGGCCTCTTCCAAGGATCCAATTGTGATCCCGATGAATAAAGGTTCCTCATCCAACAACATGAATCCCTATTGAATAAATTCTGTATATTATTCAAAGTGCAGTGTTTACAAAAATGGCTTAATGTTACTGAAAGACACACATTCTCGAAATTGTAGCATGGATATGTATTTCTCCAGGTTACACGGATTAGATTAGTCCTCCCTCTCAGTGCCTGATCGATAATGCATTGTATCTTCTGCTCATAAGACCTCCAAGACTCATCATCGTTACAAAAACCCGAAGCACAGAAATCATTCCTTCCCTTCAAGTTCAATCTAAAAAGCCAACGGTAAAGAAGTGGGTTTGGGTTAACAAAAAGGCATGTAAGTTGATTTCAGTAGCAGCATGTCTCAATTATCATAATTTTCATTCACTTTTGCATGAAAATAACTTTATGCTCCCCAATTTCACATCCTCATCTACGCAAAAAGCAATAAATAAAAAAATGCATCGGCATACTGTTGGAGATGCTTCATTGCCTAATTAACGTTTTGAAAATTCAAATCACACAAAATCAAGTTACACAGTTTTAACTGAATAACCAACTTTTTTATTTCATATGCACCTTTTGAAAGATGATAACTCCGGAATGCAATGTTATTCCAAAGACATTATATTTTAAAAATGCAAGAAAGAGCAATGTGTGCCATACTTGGCAATCCTACGTGCATTATCAGTGAACGAGACATGTAATGTTGGGATGTATCATTGTAAGTGATTGAATAAAATCATTTATAAACTAAAAATATAAAAAATGATCTTATACTGGAGCTCTGTGCTAGACTGAAAGAGTAATTTTCAGAAAATAAGAGCCTGCCAGAAGACTTAGAATGTACCTCACGCAGTAGTCATACTTGGCAGGAAAGTCTATCTTGGTCATAAACATTTCATCAAAACCTAAATCCTTGCATTTCGTCATGCAGTTGAGTGCCATTGTTGCTGCATCCCGTAGCTTTAAGAAGATGTTTCGTGTTAACTTGAATAAGTATATGGGAGCAAGACAAAAAAGGTCCCATTTTCATTGCCAGATCAAGGTATCTAAAGATACTACCTCGTGGAATCCATTCAATGACATTCGAAAAGCTATATTGTAGCCAGGAAGCGAACCACAAATTACAACAGGAAACAACTGCAGATGAGCTTTTCTGTCCTGAAAGTTCAAGACAGTAAATGATATTTGAGAGGACTTAGAAAAATGATACCAGCATCCGCAAGAACTGGAACTTATATACAACACCTTCATAAAAAAAGAAATAACTATCGGATGGAAAAGGAAAAATCTTTGAGAAAGACCAGAAATTTTTCATATCTAGTTATTATCAGTTGTTCAGTGGCAATATAAACATGGGCCTTTTTGCCTTTATAAATCCGAAGTGCCACAACGCCACATGTGGCTCGAAAATCCAACAGTGAGTGCGAAAAAGTAAAATTAGGAAATGGGTAATAGTACCACAGGTGAAATACGACTTCCTCCTTCAGGTTCAAAGAATATCCCGCTGTTCCATGCCTTAGAATTAGCTGCAAATGGTTTCAGGCACATTTCCATTGGGGACCAATATGGATAAGAATAATACATGACTGTAAATTCGTTTCATCAAAGTAATTGGCAAGCAGCCACATAACCAATCATGGTGGAATGCATCATAATTCTACAAGAATTCCATGAAATATGTGCTTCAATCCAACATGAGTGCTGATATTCAAGATGAACATACTGCTTATGTATGAAGTTATCTTTATAGTTACATACTATAAGCATGGACAGGGTATGAAATATGCATACCGATAAAGTCCAATGTGATCCGAACAATCTGCATAGGATTCATAGACGCGCTGATACGATTTTTACCAGACTTGGATGCAAGGTATGCCAAAATTAAAGTGATCAGGAATCCATTCACGCAGTCATGGGCATATAGTAAATTCTTTCGACACCACACCTATACCATGATACAAAAGATATGTTTGATGAAATCGTAGAGAAGTTTGAAATAGAGAAGAGATATATTGCTCATCGTACTTTCAAGAGCACCAAAGCTTCAGTCAGTTCACGGCATCCAAAGAATGTTCTTTTAATGATTTCTGAACCATCCTCAATAAGCATGTCCTCTAAAATGCTGCTGTTGTACTTTGGTGTTGCTTTAGAAACACCTAAAATATATTATGAATTCATTCAATTTTTAGATGGAATAACAAATATGCACAGCATTCTCAGGATTCGCATTACCTTCACTGACCGCGCGAACATTGTTCCTCCCAAAATTCAATTTGGATATGGGAAATATGGAAGAAGCAGTTGGGATTATTTTCACACAAAATTCAGTACCATCCGATAACCTTTTACCTGAAATCTTGAGTAGAGTTTTAAATTAAACACTGAGAGCACACACATTAAAAAAAAGACGATGGAAAAATTCTCCTGTGGAAATACCGAACCTGGATAAACAACCAGAATAGGTTTGCGTGCCTCGTTATGGAAAGCTAACCATCTCACATCCTTGACCGAAGAAGAAAACTTCAAATATTTCTTGATTATGCACAGATAGAGGAATCTTTTCGCGTGGTACCGATGATTTAGGTAGTCTTTTTCATGGAAGCAACCCTGCCCAGTTAAATACAGCATCTCAATGTCATACAAGTACTCAACATGAATCAAGAACCTCAAAAAAAGGCATAACATTTTCAGCATTCACGTGAGCTAAAAAATGTTAATACTATCAAGTTAAGGAACATTAAGATCAGCAATTTTTTCGGGCTTCTTCTCTTTTGGAAGAGAAGCCTGCACTTACCTTGGGCAGTTTCAAAAAGACGTCCACATTTACATCCGGCCTCGCAACACACTGAAACGAGTAGCTTCCTGCAATTTCCACCGAAACGGGTTTCTGGAATTTGAACTCCGCCTTATCTGCACCGACATCCCGAACAAAACCCGGCGCAACATCGGCTGTCACCTGCCGAAGTTGCAGGAATCAAGTCATTACATATATATCTACTCGACGAAGAAAAATCACAGAAAGACTTTGAGTTCCTAGATACACACATGGAGATCGTCAGGAATCTTGTTGATTGCTTCTCTGATGGAGGAAAGCACCTCGTCCATGGTTGAAGCATCCTGCGGAGTGTAATCTATCTGGATCTCCTTCAAAAGCTCTCTCAATTTCAGGTCCCCGGAATCGGAACGAGCTCCCTCCAACGTTGCCATATTCTCCGGCGCCGTCGCTCCGGAAGACCCGCTGTCCACAGTCGTGGGGTTTTCGTGGTGTTCCTAAAACCCTGCCATGTCACGAAGCCTTTCAGAGCATCATTTTGGGCCTTTCACCACCTTCCGCATTGGGCTCCATATTTCTTTCCAAAATTTTGTTATCAAGTTTCTAAAATATATTTTTTTTTTTTGTAAATTTATGTTTTTTTTTGTAATCATTAAGAAGCAATATTTATAATTTTCGCATTTGCTACTGGTTTGGTAAAATTTTTTGTAAATAACATTTTTACGATACAAATATGAGTAATTTCAGCTTGATAGTTTCCACCGCCTGTCCCACAATGGTCGAGTTATTCAAACATGGATACACCGGTTTTTCATGGATCAACCTTATTGGTTGGGAATTAGTTTCAAAGTGATAAATTCAAAAATGGCCTTTTATTTTTAAATAAAAATATTTATTTATAATAAATGTGTTTGAGATATTTCCATTTTTTAATAGTCATATATTATTAATTTATACTACCAATTGAACATATTTTATAACTTATCTTATATAAATTACATAATTTATAATTACATTTTTACTATTCGACCGGATAATTTTTCAAGTCTTTAATTTTATAATAATGAATTTGGTAGATCCGTGCGACGTTGACTGAGGGGAATTTGGTTTTATTTTCCATGGGGAATTGAGGAGCTTAGAGCAAAACACACTGGGGGTGTTCAGCTCTGCACATGACAGAAGAGGATCGACATTGAACAACGGCAAGCGAGGGGGATCGGAGCACAGCATTATTTCATGGAGATTGGGTTATCGAGGCTGCTAACAGGGTTTCAGGCAGAAGCAGCGGCGGCGGAACCCTCGACAGGCGCCGCGGGGGAAGCTCTCGGAATGGCAAATGGTAGCGCAGTTGGTGTCACTGAAGCAAAGACCTCTGAATCTTCTGCTGGGTGTCGAGCAAATTCTCGCCTCCACTTGAGGAATCACTGCCATCTCTGCAAATCATCCAACCCCACAAGTCACATGGTGCTCAGCAGAGTATGCGCGCACCCACTGAATGATGATAGAGTACGAGCTCTACTGAAGAGGATTGCTTATCAGAGAGGAGGAGAGTGAGAAACACGAAGCACAGCACCCCATACGCCTTCTTCTCCATAACTTTTAACTCAAGCAACGAAAGGCAAATCCCAGACTGCGAGAAGATCAGTGAACAGAACCGCAGGTTAAATAGGGGCTGAAGGCAGCAGGATCTGCTGGGGACCATCTTATCTATGGCCTGCAATCTGCTTATACTTTTCAAAGCTCGAGAGGGCTTCACGTGAAAATAATAAAGAGCTGGGCTCCGCGAAAATTACTCCTGAACAGTGAACACATAAATCTGGGTATGGGGAAATGTGAGGTTTTGAAACGAAGCACAACTATTTTTCTGGGGATGTGATCCATGCAATGCATGTATGAACTGGCTTGCTGCTACTTCATGCACCATTATTAGGATTTGGATTGAACACGTTAATCAGCCTTACTGACGTCCACACTCTGCAGATGTAACTTGGAAGACGACAATGAGGGCTGTCAATGCCGTGGGGCATCATCTGCAGTGATACCTTGTTTTTTTTGGTTATTTTATTAATGTTCATATCATCGGGAGCTCTTCTATGACTGATCTGATCCGTTCATATAGCAGTGTAGGCTAGAGAAGGTCTTTATTCTTGAGATGAACCACAGGGGAACCTCCCAACTTGAACAACAGCACTCATGTGTTGCGGTCATTCAGAGATGAGATGAGGGGCAAGAAGCAACGACGGAAACACAGTTAAGCGACAATGCAATACGAGTAGAGGACAATGGCGAGGAGCAGAGGTCTCCGGTTGATTTAGCAGGGCTTCAAGCAGCGGCAGCGGCGGCGAAAGCCTCTGCAGTCGCCGCTGGGGAAGCCCTCTCCTCGGCAAACGGTTCTGCAGTTGGTGTCGCTCATGCACCCCCCTTGAAGGTGTTGCTCCAAGTCTCGCAGACTCTCCCCTCAGCTCCAGGAACCACACTTCCTGCAACCGTGAAACAGTTTACAGACGCCTTCCCAGTTCTCATTCCTTATTCATGACGCATTTTGCTTACCAGAGAGGAGGAGCATGACAAACAGGAAGCACAACATTGCAAACGCCTTCTTCTCCATGACACCAACTCAGAAGTGTAAACTGTAAAGCAGGGCTGTGGGGGGACTCTTTTCACCACGTTAAATAAACGGCTGCGCAGAAAGATATCTGTGCCTTGGCATGTGATGGCATAGGGCCACATCCTGAATTCACTCGAGGGAATCACGTGAAGGTTGTCATGGGATCCACAAGAAAATATTCGAACATATCTGCAGATGATATGAAATGGGCGATCCCGGTTCATGCATCAAAATCGATCGCATGCACAACTAAACACAACCGAGCGACGGGGAGTTAATGCCCTTCTGGTAAAACATAGGTCCCATGCAATTTACCGCACACTCCTCTAAAACTCATAGCATCATTCCTTTGTCTTGGTTTGGAAAAGTGGAAGTTTTTCCCACCATCCTTTTTATGGGGAAGGGGATATGTATTCCATCCCGCATCGGAGTCCCCTAGACGTCCAGGCCAATTCCTGTTCGAGGCGAAAGAAGAGGATCATGACTCGTTTAGGAGGATGATGAGAATGAAAAGCAGGCTAAAGAAATTCGTGCAAGACATAGGCTAAGAGTTTAATGGCAACATTTATACGGACTTGGTGTCGGGAAAACAATGAGATTCTGTTTGATGTGCGAGTGAATGTTCCCCACTCATGAGGCTATGGAGACAAGGAACAAAAAACGGTGGGCAAACTGAAAATTGGATATTTGTGATTTTAAAACAGAGCACACATGTGACTTCCCACGAGTAACTCATTTCCTCTTTAGAGTGTTGGAGCTGAAGCTGAATTCCTTTAGAAACGCGATGCTACACAGGGCAGAACCTTACCCACAATACGCATTCTTTACTGCAGATACGAATGCAAATATAGCAAAGGAATGATAGCAAAACCGGCATTCTTTTTCACAATATATATTGCAGTTCCATAAAGTACAGAAGTGGGATACTAATCAGTTCATGTCAGAAGTATGATTACCTAGATGTCCAGAGAAGACTGCAATCCATTGATGCTTTCCTAATTTGCTGAGGAATAACTGACAATATCTAGAACCATCAGAATATGACGCATGAGGCCGAAATGGAGACCTTTGGTTTTCTTCCTGACTTGCTTGTATCTAAGATTGCATTATTTTCTTGGGGTTTATCTCCATAAATTTCCCTAGTAGGGAAATCCTAGATGCGCATATATATAAATATGCATCAGCATGCGGATGTGGAAAGAAGATTTGATCATTAAGGGGAAACCGGTTGTCATCTGAACAAGGGCAGTATGCCCCACTGGTGAAGGAAGCCTTCACCGGTTGTAACCTCAAGTAGCAGCAGAACAAGGACCGCCAGCATTGCTGCTCTTCCGTTCCATGTTTCAGCACTTTTAGTCCAACCCCATTCCCAAACTACCACAGGTGGCGGTAATTCTCTTCGCTGCGAATCATATGCAGCCAGCAGTTCTTCTACACTTCCAAGTGGAACTAAAGACTGCATGAGGCACCAGAACCCATTTAGACTTTGAAAGAAAGAAGTTCTTCTTCAAGGACTTCTCAGGTTAACCGTATAGAAACTTTCGAATAAGATTTCAGAACCGAGCCCAGCAATAGCATAACAATGCACCCATTCAAACAGGAGAAAAAGGGGATTGAAAAACATTGCATGAACTGAAAGTTAGCATTTTAATACAAATTGAATTCTTCGAATTACCTGTCGAGCTTCTAGATTAGAGACAGCCATTGCTCCAACATATGGGAGACTTTCTATAACAGCATCTGCCAAGTCAGAAATGAATGTAGGCTCACAACCGAGTGCTGGAACACGTCCCCAGTTCACTATACCAGATTCCAAAGCCAATTCCTTGTACTCGACATCTATCTCCTCCAATGTTTCGATGTGTTCACTAACAAAGCTATGGAGGAAAATAAATCAAAACATATTATATTCCTGAGCAGCTCAATGCTGATGCTCCGAATAGTGAAAGTGAAAAATTAGTTTTCACCTAATTGGGACTGCTAGAAGACTCTTCACTCCTTTGCTTCCAAGCTCAACTATTACATCATCTGTGTAGGGTTTCAACCATTCTACAGGGCCAACTCTGCTCTGTATTACATCGTGGCAAAGTCAAATAACCTAGAAACTATAAAATACACACCAAAAAAAAGTTTTTCTGCTTAAAGAAGTCGAATGCAGGAAATTTTAATATTTTGTGCAGAAATGTTGAAGTAGCATAGGTGATCATGTGGTGCACCCAGTTTTAAGTCAACGGCATCAACCTGATATGCAAGAGTATATGAGTTATATATCCTTCTCTTTTCCAGTTCTTCCATTATCAAGTCCACGCACTCCTCCATTTCAGTTTTGTAGGGGTCACCAGCTTCCTCGACATAAGCAAGTGGCACCCCATGAGCAGTAAAGAAAATCATTACCTGGAGCGGATATTAGATACATTAGAAAAAATGATTTCCTTGATTATATTTTTTATTTATCAGGTTCAAACTCCACATTGAACATCCAAGAAACAAGGGCAACATTATGTCACATGAGTTGAAGTAAAACACGGAGATTTACCTCCCCAGGGCAGTCAAATTTCAGCAGCTCCTTTCCAATCAGACCTGCCATAGCTTTAATATAACCTTCTCGCTGATACCAGGATGGAATTACCGTGTGCTGCATGTTGACTAAATACTCATCCTCCCTGAGTTTAAAAGGTTTCAGCAAAAACTATTCCAGTGTTAAAGTACCATTTTTTGTACATATAAAACCAAAACCTGAATATATTCTCGAGTAGCCGAAGACTTGAACCACTTGTTGAGATTGAAAACTGAGGGTACAGAGGAAGCACAACAAGCTTCTCAATACCGTCTCTTTTAATCTAGATATTGGGAAAGTGTCAAAGTGAAGATTTGAACAAATAGTTCCGGTAAATGCTTCTAGAGATAGAGGATGCAGATTATGAGAATACAAACTAATTGCACTCTATGGAGATCGAACGGCATAACCCAAATGAAATGATACAAGTTAAAAATTGAAACGACGTGCAACTGTCTGATTCCGCATCATCATATTAGCCATTTTCATAAAAATGAAATGCCCTCTGCATTAAAAATAAAGATATCGATTATCTTATGACCAAAAAAGTATCAGATAGCTTCTCAAAATCATACACTTTTGAAATCAGATACTCGAGAGGAAATAATTTACCCTTCTACGAACACATGGATTTTAAACAAAATGAAAAACCATCAGACAACTATAATCAACTACACTAATTGCTGATGTAGCAAACTAAAAAGTTCATAAAAGAAGCTAAAACATAAAAATATAGTCAGGATACCTCCTCAATTGCTTCTTCAGTGAAGGGATGCCAGTAACGCATGCCTACATAAACCTTTGCTGGAATTCTCTTTTCCGAAAGTGCTTTCTCAAGCTCTTGAGCCTGTAGTTTAAACAATTTAATGAACAGCATGTTCTAGGTGCATACGTTATCAGCATCAAAGATATTGTGTGATTAAAATTTTCAAAGAAGCCACCATTCAAAAAAAGTTTCAGTGCAATGCTTATCCTTTATCGAGGAGTGAAGACCAATTATTTACACTTTTCATTCGAAAATAGGTACCCTAAAAGTGATAAATCAGAAATGTAGTTAACTAGACACCATTTAATATTTCGTTTTCTTCCAACGCATAGTATACTAAAACTTCAGGTTTTAAAAGGTCATGCCTGTGCATCAGTGATACGCCGTAGAGGGGAACCACCACCAATTGAAGCATATCCTTCCCTGCTCTTTGGCGCTCTAGCAACAGATATGAACTTTGCCAGAGGCTTTTGAAGAAAGCGGAATGGCCTAGGCAGCCGAATAATATCCTGGATTATCATATGGAAAATTTTCAATTCTAAGGCATTAAGCAGTGCAGCAAAAATAAAATCGACAAATACTCACAGGATCAGCAAAAAGATTAAACAGGAAAGGCTGAACATCATCCAGCGTCTCTGGGCCTCCGAGGTTCAGCAAAAGCACCCCAATCTTCTCATTACCGGTAAGTGAAGTAACGGAGATATCTTGGGATCCAGAGGTGACCAGCGCTACTGATTTTCCAGAATGCATTATCGGATGCTCTTTGAGTACCGATTGCACCTTTGGGCATCCCCAAGACAATCTAGAAAGAAGGGGAGATTTCAACAGGGAAGTCCTAGGAAAAGCACCCCATTGTACCGTTGCACAGGGGCACATACTCTGAGAGGAGAGTTTAGCCCTTTGCAGTAGCCTTCAAGATACAGAAATGCGAAAGAGTGTCAGATGATATGCCCACAGAAGTTGCATTTGTTTATTTACTTTTCTAAAAGAAATACGAAAATAATCCACCTTTAAGACCAAAATCACCTAATTCTCAATTTCTAAAGAGAAATCATACAACTTTTCAAGCATGTTTTTTAAAGAAATACATTCACGAACTCCTTATCAACCTAATTAAAATTATCAAGTATGCCATCAGAGATATTGGAAATTTGCACCACCAATCACTCGCACTGGACACTGGCAAACCCAGAGCAGATTCAACAGTCATTCAAACGAAATTAACGAACTTGGGCAAGCCCCACCATTGATAAAATACTACGGAACCCCCAATACCGGAACACATGACTGTACTGCAGAATTTCACGAAACTGATAGACATTACAATTTGGAACAAGCTGTATGAAGGTAATACTAAAAATTGAGAACACTCACAAAGTAGGAGGAGGAGCTTGAACGCGTACATCCATCGCCTGATTCATCGCTCCACGGAGAAAACACGAAGTAATCCGACGACAGTGACGCTCGTGGCTGCTGAAGGAAAAAGCGCCAATGGAGAGATGTAGTACTATTGGTTAAATCACACTTGGTTGAGCCTTGGAATTTCGCCACGTGTTTCGCGTGCTATCCAACTGCCCTCACTCATGCTATCATTACTTCTATGACATTATTTACACTTTATCGATATCGTGGATTGCAAATTTCACCGCTCGCACTTAGAAACCACGCAAAACTGGAACCATTAAAAAAATAAAATAAAACACTTGTCATTTCATAAAAATTTATTTGCTCCACGGATTAAAACACTTGTTAATCATCTTTCTTTGCAAGTACCAACCTGTATACGGAAATATTTATTACTTAATAGGTTTCTAGTTATAAAAACATTCATATAAAAGTAGAGTTTTGGCAGCATTCAATGCCAAAAGCGTGTAAAACCTATCCATCCGGGTGTACTCTGAATCCTCCATCTCCATCCTTATCTTCTTCAGTTCCTCCTCCGTTCCGTAGTTCTGTACCAACATCAACCACTGATGCCGCATATCGATGCAACAGAACCCATCAATTCTGATGATGACCGTCATTTCATACATCAGAACTTTATACAGAATCGGGGTCTATTTTCATACCTTTCAACGGTATACTGAGCTTCATTATATTAGAAACCGCAGAAGGAGAAATTTGGTTTGAATCACAAGGTGATTTAACAAACAAATCACTCCTAGAGCTGCTGAAATCCCAACCTTCCGTACGGCGGGCGCACCTATGAGTTCCCACATGACCCAAAATTCCTGCTACCCCACTTTCTATGAAATGTACATGCTTAGCTTAGCTATTTTACCTGTGAGTATTTACCGCTGCCTGCTTCTGCTGCCGCTACCGCCTTTGCGTGCAGGCCTACTTGCAGCCCTCCCGAAATTCCAATCCTCATCATAATACTCTTCATCCTCGTCATCTATACACGATTGCCGGCTGGCTTTGCTTCCTTTTCTAGGAGTAGGTCTCTTCTTCTTGATGTTTGCCGTGTACGTCGAATAGTCCACCGTATCCTCTTTCAATGCGTTCTTGAAGTCCTGATACGAACACCGCAAAGAGTCAGGGGGAGAAGATTTAAAAATCTGTCAGGGGTATCATGTTGGGCCAAAAGCTATATGTTGATGAAGGCCACCTGATATCTTCTATACAGGTCCTCAAAAGTACTGGGTGACTGGATGTTCACATCACTAATACTTAATGGCATGTTTTGACGTGACAAGCTCTCCCCGTGTTTTACTGGATCATTTGGTGAATAAGCCTGGCGTTGAAGCAAAGAAAACTAAAATCAACCGTTCCATTCATATTGATTTTACCACGACAGGGTGTGTTTACCTGACAGCGGGCGTCGTCAAGGCTGTAAATAACCTTTAAATATCTCTTCAACCTCAGTAGTAGGACCAGAGCGACGGCAGCCACAGAATCAGCCTGGGAAGACATCAAAAGATACACAAGAGATAATTGAGAGCAGGCACTACTGCACATTGTAATTTGCAAATAGAGATAACTTCAGTTCGGTGACTATGATGGTGATGCAATCACATTGCTGGAATAACGTGTCCCTTTGTTGACACATCGACTGGACCTGACTTCGTCGACTAAATAAAGAGAGTGCATGGTATTCCAGGTAATGTTATAAATTATCTACGAAAAACACAAATAACCTCTGCTTAAAAGAAGCTAACATCTTGTTCTAATTAAACCTGCCTGGGTGGATTTACAGGTTTCAGCTCCACAACCAAACAATACCCATGATTTAAAAAGAGAGAGAGAGAGAGAGAAGAGTAAACCTGGAATTTATGGGGATCGCCATTGCTGGAGCATTGGGAATGTTTAGGACCTGAGTTTCTTTGAGCATCATATCCAAATGCATTTTGGGTTGGTATCTCTTCACATTCTCTAGTGACCCCATCATTTGCCATGCTTGAATCATCTTCTATGCCGATCGTTTGATCCAAGTGAACCATTCCATTTCCGCTGGCTGGCTGATTAGATGTTTGCAATGACTGCAAAGCAATCTTTAGGGATGACTCTATCGTCCCAGCTCTAACTTGCACTGCTCGGTTTATAGCATAGATCAAATAAAGAGGTTCATCAGGAGTCGTAAATGGGAGCAAGGCAAGTATTTCTGTACAATACCTACAAAAAGAAAAGTATATTTAGAATAGATTCAAAATTATTGAAGCATGATCTCAGTGTCACTGAAAGGGCTCACATAAGAAAAGGAGCAACAGAATCACTCCAGGTGGGCATTTCAAATTTGAAAACAACGGAGGACATGAATCTATTCCTTGAGACACGATTCCCTCGAATAAGCTTGTAGATTCGAGCAACTCCATGACGTGCATGGCTTGATGATCCAAGATCCGGCTTTACTTTCATTGTTTCAACCAATCTGGGTTGCCCCTTCAGGTTAAGGCATGCAGCCTGTCTTCCCGAAATGCTATGAATGAATTTAAAAGACAACTGAAGGCCATCTCCTAAGCGGCTTTCACAGAATGCAGGATATCTGATAGATAGAAACAACTTAGCTTGAATTAAGGATAGCGTTTACTTTTCATATCAAGGGAGTAACTCACTTCTCATTCATATTAATCAGAAGGTGATGAGCAGTCTTTGCGTTAGCATCTTCAGGATCTGTTTCAAGGGCAATGAGATGTGGAACACAAGTAATGGGATGCACAAGACCTTGCCGAAGAACAATTTCCATAATCTGCACAGAAATTACAATTTCTATATGAGATACTTTTTATATAAAAAAAAAGCATAATAAAAACATATGCCAACTCTAGTGAATTCTTGATGGTGGAAAATACAATTTGTGCAATACAGAAATATGCTGCCTGGTAAGGAAAGTATCAAACAACCTTCAGAGCAGCTCGACGCACGTTTTCATTTGCATCCAGGCTTCTCTGCAAAATGCTGGTCCAGTATAACTGAACTATACCACCACATATGTTCGTATCACCCGCACCAGCAGCCACAGGCACACCATGAGCATCATTCACTGAATCAGTAATCTCAGTACTGTTCGGTTTCTCAGGTTGCATTTGGCTTTCAGCATCAAGAAGATATTCAAACAAGTTCTGTAATGATTGCATCTGAAGGATGCATAGGAAAAACAGGAGTAAGTTGGATATATGGCCTAGACTGAATGTTTCTGATCCATTTGTGGTTTTTCAAATCCGACAGATTAAGCAGTGAAGCGTTACCTTGAGACGAGTATCAATATTGTCTGACAATGTATTCTCCAGAATTTCAAAGACATCCTTTTGCAACATGCATTCAGGTTGAGCTATCAACACGTAACCTAAAGCCTGGGGAAATAAGCGTATTAATTTAAAATTGAGAAAATTGAAGGATCATAAATATCTAAGATACCTGTAAAGCGCGAACTTTAACAATAAAGTCTTCAGCCTGAAGATATTTCTTGAACAATCCAATGCTGCTGTCAATATCTATATTTCTTCTGCTGGAAGCAGCATTTGTACTGAGTAATGGGCTACCATAGCGTATTAACAACCCCAGGCAGAAGAGAGATCTACCTACCTGCTGAAAAAGTTAAAATAATCCTAATAATAATAATCATGACAATAATAAAAGTTCAAACAAAAGATATAACAGACACCAATGTGTTATTTCCTATTCATATTAACAACAAAAGCACGCAAGCAATCAGGAGTATCCGGCCTTGCAAAGAACTATGTGACTCTAGTTCCAAGATGTTCGGATATCTTAAGGACAAATAAAAAGTAAAGAAAAACCAACTAAAATCCAAGCTTTTGAAGAGCAGTAGAGAAAATTAACAGTTACCTGATTGTTATCAAGCTCTGATACACCAAGACGTTTGTAGAACAACTGAATGAGGAACTTAACAACATCCGCACCTTTTCCAGATGCTTTACCAACAGTACACAAGCACCTGTCAGAAAAAAATAAATTCAACAAAGAAGGTGATGTCCAATGAATAGGAAGCGTGCATTAAGTAATCAGAAGAAAGGCACATCCCCGAAGGTGCCACCAAATCTTAAATATTCACACCATTCACAATTTTTTTACTTCAAAATTTTAAAACATAAAAAAACAATGAATATTCAGCTCATAAGATGCTTCTAGTTGCAACTCACGACCGGGAAATCAAGCAAAAAGATTAAACACGCATCTTAAAACTGAAACACATGTTTATTCAAACAATAAACAAGAGAGCATGTATTAAAACAATTAATGAAACGCAAGAAAAAAGATTAAACACCTTATACATGCATGGACAACTGTCAGAAAAGAATGCCGAACAATCATTTGCTTCAAGTCTAGCTCAAGATCCTCAACAAGACTTGGAGAAGGCTTCCGCAGTATAGGCAATACAGAGTCTATTATGAACAATATGCTCTCCAACAGTTGGGCAGCCAATCGATTGTCAGACTGTAAACATGCTAATTAGACCTCAATGGACATCAAAAGAGATCATGAAAATAACAGACACAAACAGAATAGTGAGAAATTACTAACCAAGAAACAAGAATTTAACCTGAGATTTAAGGTATGGTTGAAGTGTGGAGACAAATTGGGAAGGATTAGAAGCTGGTGTACAAAGTGCAGGATCCACAAGACAAAATGCATGCAAAAGTAGAACATTGGGAAGCATGCAACCTTCTGCTTCTTCACTGTTCATTTCAGCAACCTTGAGATAAAAAACATCACCAGTCAAAATAATAAGACAACAAATGCACTAAAAATAAAGAAAATTTCTATAAAAAAAGCATCATACGCAGTATTTCTAGGTCCAAATTATTCACAGGGTTCACAATTAATGCTTTTCCTTCTTTGGTAACTTCCGCAAACATATCACAACATATTTGAAAAAATAGTCCAGGTCTCTCATCAGAAGATCAGTATTCGTATCATCAGAAGACAATGGATACTTCATAATTTAAGTTACAAGGAATCAGAAAAATACATTTAACTCAATGGTGAGAGAATCTGCAGCTTTTCTGGATGTAGTGTACCTTTAATATGTTGTCCAGCAAACACTTGCAGATCAACTGGCACCGCCTACGCACGGAAGCAAGTAAAACAGGATTTATCCCAGCAGCTTTGGAAGATTGTGGGAAAAAATCAAGTGCCAAGATCCTTCGAATGAGCACTGAAAGCGGTTGATGACTTGACATCCTCTTTAACATATCAACCATTTGGTCTGTCTTGTTAGATACCTCTAATGGAATAGAACTATCACCTTTAAACAAATGGTTCTCAGAACTACTAGGCTCCTCAAACCAAAATTCATAGAACGTCTTGCAAACCAGTTCCTGCAAGAGGACGTCTACAAAGAATAAATACAGTGTGATTTATTGAAGTCTTAATAGTTTCACTACGTAGGCTTAACTGGCCACAAAAACGCAACAAAGTCCAAGCTGCTGCAAATGAGATTAACAAAAGGCAGAAAGAACTGCTGATATCTGGATCATTTCCTATCAGTTGAAAAACGAATAGGGCAATGACTGGTATCAAAAAGAAAAAATACACGGGCTTGAGGAGTGAATTTTAAACAAGATAATGAAAAAAGAATGAATTAAATGATAAATAATTCACATCTCCTTTGATTTTGCATATTGTGATCCAGAAACTACAACACATTATGAGATGCAAGGCAAGTTTCAGGTTTTAGGACTTGGCTCCATCACCTGTATGCTGGCTTCTTCATCATTGATACGGGATATTATTTCAACACAAGCAGCTGTTTGCTGTGAGATGCCTAGATTAGACAGACACATCTCACGTATAATCTTGATAGCACGCTTTCGAACACTAACCCCAGTATCCTTTATTCTCTCAACAACCTTTCCAAAATACTAGAAAAAAAATAGAAGTTAAGTGACAAAAACTGAAATTAAAATGCTAACAATCCAGCTAGAAATAGGCAATATTACCTTCAGCCCGACATCGGGATGTGAAGAAATATAGCGTCCAACAAGTTCAAGTGCAGCTTCCCTAACTGATATAGCAGTGTCACAAAACCTTCCTTCAACAGCTGCCTGGACAAGCTTATCACCCAAAACCTCAGGATCAGCTTCGACAATAACGCTCACCTGTAGTAATAGGAACTCAAAAAAGGGTTACATCAATAGAAGTAAGAAAATCCTGCAATCACCAAAACATTAGAGAAAACGCAGTAAGTAATAAGAAATCATACAGCACGTAATGCCTTGGAGCGTATAACTGGCGAGTTCTCCCTCAAACTTGCCTGATAATAGTAATTAGAAATCAGTTTGTTTTTTGAATCAAGTGTTAATTTCGTAAGCCACAAGAGATTCACATACCAGTAACACCTGAAGAATCTTGTCAAAACCCCTTGCAAAAGAACTATTTTGAACTAATGCAAGTGTGATCTTTTTCAGGGAATCTCTTGACAGAAAGGATGAAAGCGGAATAGAAGAACGAAATATATTCCGTGCTCTTAACCTTGAAATAAAGTAATCAAGCTTTTCTCGAGCAGCAGGGTCATCTTTATACCACACACAAAGATAAAACCTACAAGATTATACTAAAAAAATGTTAAAGAATGCATGGAAAATAGAAGCAAATTGTTATACTTCTCTCACCCACCATCTTACGAAGATGTGTTCATCTTCAATCCCTACATCCTGCAAATAATTAAGAAGCATCTGCTGGATGACCTCCTGCTTAGTCACAGCACCAGAAACTCTAGATGCCTTCTTCAAATTACCACGGGCGTGCTTCTTTCCATCCTTAGTCAGCGGTTCACTGTTTGCTTTCAAGATGCAAAGTTGCTTCTCACATAAGCAGATCAGGCATTCAAAATTACCAAAAGGATCATCTTTCTCTCTCCCGCCAATACAATCAACATGGAATTGCTGCTCACAACCCTGACATACAAGTACAGGCCTTTCAACTGCTGGACGAGAACAAATAGAACATACATCTTTTGGGCAGCCACTGTCAACAGTATCCAGGTTCATCAACTCCAGCACAATCCAAAACCTTTCATTTTTCGAAAGAACAGCATCATGCTTCAGCCTCGCACCAATTGTGCCAAGAAGGTCAATTGCCATTGTTCGAGCAGCAATATCTTTTGATTTCAGCCCGGCATTCTGAAGTAGTAACACGCACAAGACCTGTAGGATGCATAAATTGAAAAAGGTGATGACTTAGATAATCTGCATTTATGCATTACGAAAATACCTCCAGAATTGTGGCTGATGCAGGATACTCGGGTAGATTCAATGTAGCAAGTAGATCCATCACAAGATTCTCCATAACTGCTTTCACATCAGAGCTTTCCTGGTTTTTTGAATTTGCATATCGCTGCAGAACTTGAGTCCAGAAGAGGCAGCATGATTCAGTAACTGCCTCATGGCATTTGGAAGGATAATCTGCATCAATTGAGACATCTGGAGGAAGATTCCCGGAGGCCTGCCTCAGAATTTCAGGAAGGTTTGCGCTGTAGTGGATCATTTGAATCAACAAAGCAGCAGCTAACTGGATTTGCCTTTGCTCTTCATCAGGAAGGTGATATGTTCTCGGAACTCTCTTTGAAAGGGGCAGCCTGAGAAGAACTTGAAGAGTTTCATCCATCACATACGATCTGTGTTGACTGTATGCATAATAAATCTGCCCCGTGGGGAAAATCATTAGCAAAAGCAGCAAGCACTCTTCATAGCAACAAACGGGATAAGGACTAGTAAAAGAGCATTACACCACCAATCAAACTGATTGCTTTCAGTTGTAAAAGCTGGACATTGTCAACCAAAAGCGTCTGTAGGCTGGTTCTCACTAGCTGTAAAATGCAACTATCTGAAAGACGCTCCATCATCAATAACTGTTTCACAAAACCTAGAATAGTGCACAGCTTCTGCAATATGACATTTACAGATGAAGACATTCTGCAAAGGAGTTGAAATTGTTACAACAAAATTCTTCAGAAAAGAATTTTCTTAATCAAAAACAAATTCATCAACTGACAAACCTTTTAGTTGTTGATTTCCAAACTTTTGTGCTTTTTGAAGTTCGTCTTCTCTTGCTGGGCAAACTGGAATCCCCAACTTCATCATCATCTTCTGCTCACAAAACCAAAAACTTCAGGAAGAAACACGGTCATTTTCCAAATCCCCTCTTACACTTGAGAGGAGTAATTTGGAGACAAGACTGGATATTCATATGGCAAAACCAGGCCACTGACACCAGATTCTTGCCTACTAAAAATCTGGTTAATTTGAAAAAATTTAATAAGAACCATTTTTCTCTTTTTTACTATGACAGCAAGGTAAAAGACCTATGCTTTTACACATACAAAGACAACAGTACAGACTAATTGGAATCTTGATGAAACATCCATATCTAAAGGGAACGACAACAAAGCCTGACATTGACATAATAAAAATATCACTATCCTGAGTGACACTTTATTAAATTAGCGTGCAGAAAATTATTCAAGCTGGAGATAGAGCATCATGAGTACCTTCAACTTGCCCATTGTAATTCGGCTTATGCAGGGACCGATATGTTGGATCAGAGGCAAACATAAGCTCTAACATTTGATGTCTCGAGAACTCAATGATTCTTTCAATATTCTATTATTTGTGATCAATAAAATAAGTTAGCCGTTCAGCAGTTGCAGAGTGTTTCTTAGGCCTTTATTAAAAATAATATCAAGATAATTCCCTGAAAAAGCTTGAATTCGAACCTCTTCCTTATAAAGCTGTTTAGGCATACCATCATGTGCCAGTATACCCAACGATGCAAGAGTTGCCTCCAATGAGCAATAGATTGATGAGCCCACATCAGAATCCCCCTGGCGATCAAGAAAATGAGCCGTTCACATTGATATGGTTCAGAAATAAACTCAATTACTCGACAATTTTTGTCGGAAAGGAAATCAGGCCATGGATATGACGCACTAAAATGGGTGTTCAATGCAAGAGGGAAAAGGTCCATCTATGAATTGATCATTTTCAAAGCACGCCATATGGTTGGATATCTGAAACAGCAGAAGTCTAACAATTGATCTAGAAATCTACGCATCTGGCACTGACAAGAATCATCTGAGCTTCCAGGGATCACACAATCAAGTGACGCCCATGATACAATGACTGGTAAAAAGGCTGAATGTTTTGTGCTCAAAAAGCAATAAGAAGTTGAAAAGTTTCAACATGGAATTAGAAAGTGATGCCTAAGGGTTAGATGGAATACAACATGGAAGTCGGCCTTGATGCCTGTGGGTGCATGCACCAAGATATGGTACGGACTCAAGCACATGGAATTAGAAATTGATGCCTAAGGCTGAATGTTTTGTGCACCATAATATGCAAACTCACAAGCATTACCATTCAAAGCACACAAATTTGATGTAAAAAATGATGGTTTAAGAAAAACTTATTTCCAAAAAACACTAAAATGCGTTATGAACCATGCATACCCATTTTAATCAGGTCACGAAAAAAGGATATTGAGAAATTATACTTACATTTTCGTAGTCATCAATCGATAGCCCTTCTGCCCGATGAATTTGGTGATCTAAAACCTTTAAAATCCTTGAAAGAATATCAACGGGAACCATATTGAGAATTCCCTTTGATCGAATTGACATAATTTCATTTACAAGCATTTTAATATCAGTATGAGGCAATGCTTCCAATTCCAGTTCCTCTTGTTCACCAGAAAAAACTTCTGCTCTGCTGCTTACATCCTCCAACAC
Organism: Utricularia gibba; assembly: GCA_002189035.1. Taxonomy (NCBI): domain Eukaryota; kingdom Viridiplantae; phylum Streptophyta; class Magnoliopsida; order Lamiales; family Lentibulariaceae; genus Utricularia; species Utricularia gibba. The sequence goes on along the minus strand of NEEC01000014.1, from coordinate 2,565,306 downwards.
TTTACAGAAGCCCAAAATAGCCATCTCTGAAACAGAATCACACTCATTTCAGTTAGTTATGACACAGTAATATTTTCAGGATTTTAAAATTGGGGTTCATAAATAACCTTGTTGCTCACGAGCGTCCAGACAAGGTGTTGCTGTGGATGGCTCATCTTTTCGTTTATTTTTTAATTTAGGTTTCCGAGATGAAGTAATATTCTGTACATAGAGAGCAATAATAGGAGCCACTACATTATATACAGAACATGTCAAATGTATGTTAGCGGATTACTTACATCATTAACAGGAGTATCGTCCAGATGAGAGCTGTTAGCGAATGAAGTTTCACCAGGCACTTGTCCAATGGTTGAGATATTCTGAACTGAGGGTCTAGGTTCCATCGGATTCTCCCTGTACCTTGACTGCTCAGCAGGATCTGAGAAACTAGAGAAATGCAATGAATACCACTGCTTAAAGTGTTTACATGACCTCCACAAAAGAGTGGTGAGAAAGTAGTTCACAATTTACGTTATGAAGGATTTAAATGATGCTGTAAAATATTTAAAGAACAGCATTAAATCATGCATTCGTCGGTATAAGGCAGATTCATCAAAAAATAACATAAAAAACTGAATAAGGAAAATAAAAGAACAGGATGATGTTAGCATTCCACCAAAGGAATCAGTTACCTGGGATGAAGCATTCAAATGCTTCAGGATTGTGCATCAGAACATCGTAGAAAAGATCCAACCTCACTCCAGAGCCCCATTGTTCCGAACATTTTCCATCTTTAAGATTCCTACAGGTAAGATCATGTAAGCCAAAGCACAAAGCCCACCAAGCAGCATTAGCTCTGAAAATATCATCCTACCTCTCCACTAACAAAATGCACATGGAGTGCATGTACCAATTCAAGTTAGTGAAGATACAACCATAATTTACCATCAACATGTAACGAAAAAAAGGAAAGTACCATGTGAGATTAAGAGTGGTAAGGTAACCTAGTTTGGGCATCAAACAGAATATCCGGGGACACATAATGTACGTACCGCAACCTAATATAAAAAAAATCGAGTGACGGAATATGATGGATTTTGTTTACTGCTTTCATCTGAGTAGAGGAGGAAAACCAGGACTCCCTCGAGTAAAGAGCAACTAAAATTCTAAAATCGGCACCAATACAAAATCCAACGAAAAGGAAACTTACAGATAAGCGACATCCGCGTGGCGCAGGAGATCCGCGATCTTTCCAGAAACGTCAGCAGAAGTCGAAGTGAACCTTGAGCTTCCATAACGGCTGTCATCAAAGACGCTAAGCCCCTGTTCAGGCGCACCGCAGAACACGGGAAGTGACGGCAACGGCAAGGACGGCGCCACCTCCGAATGAACCGAGTTTACGAGGCTTATGCCCATCGGAACCCCTCCGCTACCTCCACTCGCCATGCGTGAAGTAGGATTGAAGTTACTGTTTCCGTAGCAATCGAGCTCCAATCGCAGAACTAGAAGACAAGAAAGATTGCCCTAGCTCGTAGAGGGAAAGGCGCGGATCCCTTTTCAGTAATTTCCCTACTGCTTGGAACCTGCTCTCGGATGTATCGAAATTCAAAATGGCATCATTTCCGCAGCCAGTCAATCGTCTGATGACGTAAACGCTCTTCTTGGCTTCAGTAATTTTGTTTTCCACAAAAAAAAGCAATTATAAGAGAAGTATATTCTGTATATTCTATATGGTTCGTTTTAAATCTATGAATTTATTCCAAGATTTATTTAACTACGATATTAAATTGATAGTCATCCCAAAATAAAAATACACATAATATTTATTAATGATATTCAGTATAATATGTATCCCCGAGGATAGAATTGTCTTTTGGTTTCAGCTGGAAATTGCAGTGGCGTCGGGCTTCCTATTTCCTAATGTAGGTGAGGATAGAATCGTCTTTTTCTCCTTCCATCCATCAAGCCCTCCAGAACCCCTTCTCAGACCGTAATTCGAAGTCCGCCGCGGCATCGCTTCTCTCTCAGAAACCCCCCGGCGTTAGTTTTACTTTCGTCTTAGAAGTTGGAAGAAACCGCCGCCACATCGTTTTGAAGATTGTCGTCTTCAAAAGGAAATTTAGTGACTGACTGTTGAATATTTTTTGAGACGTACGTGAGATTTCCTGCTTCGTGTTACGGTCTCTATTTATTTCCAGATTACTTACTATGTTGATTTGTGCAAAATGTTAGATATTCGGTAATTTTGGTGTAGATACACATCTTTCGCGTGTTGTTTGGGCTTGAAATGTGATTGGTTCTTTGATTTTGAGCGTACGGCTATGTTCTGAAGTTCTTATGAGTTGTAGAATTATCAGATGGAAATCCCATTCTGTTTATGATATCACAGTGTAGGAGTTTGGGGTTGGAGAAGAGAATTATATGATGCTTATGGAAATTTCTGTCCGATTTTGCGTTGTATTTCCATTATTCAGCACCAGTTATTGCTCTCTGTGGGTTGCATCTCCGTTCTTCTGGGGTTCAGGGCTGATTTAGTGTCAAGAACATCGTGGAATCGCTCATCAACCTTTTTATTTAGGACGCGGGCACCGAAACATTATCGTTTGGCGGAAATCCCTGGAGCTTGATCAAGGCTATTGATGGGGAAATTTTCGTTCATGAGGCTGAAAGGAAGCCGGAGTTTGCGCCTTAGACTCCTTCTATCGACGTTGTCATCGGTACCTATTCTTATTGAGGACATACGTGCAGAGGGGACGTTGCTCGGCCTCCGCCCCTATGAGATTTCATTGCTCCGCCTCCTCGAACTGGTTTCAGATGGCTGTGTGGTCGAAATTAATGAAACAGGTGGTTAAAATTACATCGAAGTTGATGTAACTGTGACTTTCTTGTTTCTTTGCTTTTGGATTTCTCTTATATGCGTTCGTTTTGATCTTGGTTAGGCACGAAACTCAAGTACAAGCCTGGAACTTTGATGGGCGGCCGAAATTTAGTTCATGATTGTGGCACGACCCGCTCTATAGGTTATTTCATGGAGCCACTGATTGTCTTGGGATTATTTGGGAAAAGGCCTCTCAGTATCACTCTTAAAGGTCCTTTTTTTCCTCTTCCATAATGCGTATGCTTGATTATATACTTCAACTTCCTTTTTTTCCAACTTTTACTGACCGCTCAAGGAATTTTGTGCTACATTTATGTTGTTTTATTATGAAAAGTTCAATGTGTCTTGTGTTCCTGGCTTATTTATTCTCTACTATTAGGTTTTGAGGATTCCCGGTGCGTGTGAATTCTGGTTCTGCCCACTAACAGGGTATTGGTTATTTCAGGAATTACAAATGACTCCAAGGATCCATCAGTTGATACCTTTAAGTATGTGGCATTGCCAATGTTGAAGAGGTTTGGAGTGTCTTTAGAAGGATTGGGTCTCAAAATCAGCAGCCGGGGAGTACCTCCTGGTGGTGGAGGAGTAGTTGTTCTTTCAGTTCCCATTGTTGAAAATAGCCTCAAGGTAATGTTGTGCAATCTGTATTTACCATTTAAATTCTTCCTTCAACACCTACTTGTAACTCCCAAATGCTCTGTTTTGAGTACATTTTGTTGATGGTATTTTGTTTTCATTATACAAGGGCGATAACATAGTTTGATTGGATCTTCACAGGCAGTTACCTGGACTGACGAGGGAATGGTGAACAGGGTACGAGGGGAAACATTCTCAACTTGGGTATCACATGAGTTTGAGAATTCCTTGAGAAATTCAGCTCGTGGAATTTTTAACCGTTTACTTCCAGATGTATACATATTCATGGACCATAGAAAAAGTGATGGAGCGGGAAAGTATGCCATTCTCAATGTTTCTGTGAACTGCATTGATTTAGCAACACATAGGTCGTGTTTTCATTAATTTTTTCCATGCGAATCTATTCATAGGTCTCCCGGTTATGGGATCTCTCTTCGTGCCGAAACCACATCTGGCTGCATTTTATCAGTTGATACGGCAGTTTTCTCTGAAGAAGGTGACGAGGAGAATGATGAAAGGAAAGATTTGAAGTCTCCGGAGGATATTGGTGAACAGATGGCATTATCTCTTATAAGTGAGATCGAGCAAGGTGGGGTGGTGGATTCAACACATCAGGTAACCCAACTAGCTGCGTGCAGCATGATACGTGAGGAATGTTGCCTTGAATACACATCCCTGATTCATCAGGTATGCGTGCATTGTCTTCTTTGGCAGGGCCTGCTGTTTCTGCTCTGTGCACTGTGCCCGCAGGATGTGTCAAAGGTCCGTGTTGGGAAGCTTTCTCCATATGGGATAGAAGTGCTGCGACACATCCGAGATTTTCTTGGGGTGAAGTTTGCCATAAAGCCGGAGCCATCAACGGAGACGGTGATCCTCAAGTGTGTTGGGTGTGGACTCAAGAACCTGTCTAGAAAAGTGTCTTAAGAAAGAGGACTCCGATCAAGGCGCGCCCAGTTTTGTACCTCGAGCTTGGGGGAGTTGTGTTCACTATGTGACAGTATGGGCCGTACAAACCAGGTCCAACGGAATTCGGTATTTTATAAGGCTTCATATTCTATTGGATTTTTGTTAAATGATTTTTTTTTCAAAGTTGGTGAAAAAATTGCATGAAAAATATTGTGACAGGGAGATACATGAACCCAAAAATGATTGAGACTAGAAATGAAAATTTGTAAATAAAGGCAACGGGTATTTTTTAAAACGAATTTCTACTTTAAAAAATGGAAAATATAAATCATAATACTTTCAGAATATATATTGGAATAATTTCAAAAAACACCTTTTTAAAAACAAAATCAGTATAAAAATATGCTTCATGCACCATAAACCTCAAAAACATGGATAACTGGACAAAGTTGGTTGTGTGCGAGGATACTATTACAATATGTATGAACTATTGAATAATGAGATACAGGAGTTACTCACTACAAAGTTGTAGCTGTCTGCAAACTGAATCATAAGCAACGTTTGAAACTAACTGCATTTCTGGCAACAGTTAGACTTTGCAGGAAGAAAAACAATCATGGTATCGTTTGTGCATACCAAGTGAGAAACCATGAATCCACATTTACACTCCAACGCTATTTTGGGACCATCACTTGAATTCATTATGTACGAAACACTGCCCTTTGTTGTGCAACGGATCCTCATTGATTCGTGCCATGTTGAAGTGGATTTCTCTTATGGGTTCAGATCCGGAGTCGAATCTGGGAAGGGGAAGGTACGGCTGCGTCTGTGTGACGATCCCATTGTGGTATATCAGTGATGGCTGCTGCAACTGCAGTACACTAGGATCGTGCCACTCTTGTTCAGTAGCTGATGTGAGCAGTACTTTGCTGCTTCTGGGAGGATGAGAAAGAGAAAAATCTGAAGAATCCCATCTCAGAAAAGAAGCGTTCATTTGGTTGCTGCTGTTGTGATATGAAGAGAAACTTTGTCTATAACCAAAACTACTCTCAGAAGAAACATAAGGCCAACAGCTCTCATCCAACCTATGGCTCTGGCCTGCTCCTCCAAAGCCTACATTTGATCCATTGATTTTCAAGCCTGGCTTATCAGATTGAGCATTCAGCATTGCAATCACGCTTTGACTCAAGAAACTTCCTGCAGGGATCTGCAAAGGAGGCAACTCATCAATATCCTTTTTAGCGGCGTTCAGCAACCAATCCACTACTTTGCTGGGCTGGCTTAGCCCTAGCCGATCTTGAAGATCATATATCTGAATCGCAGTCGGGACCGATAGTCGAACTCTCCGATCCCTCAACCCCTTAACCGTGCATACCTTGCTGTGCCTATCTTTCTTCCCAAAAGCTCTAGAAACTCCCACAATTCGAGGATCCTTCATCTTTGTGGAAGACCAGGATGATGCTTTGGGGTTTTCAGTTTTGCTGTTCTCTTGGCTCTTCATACCTTCCCTTCCAGATCACATAACTACTTCCTGTCAGGAAAGAAATCAAAATGTTAAGGACAAGGAAAAAGCTGTGGCACTAATCGATGCTCAAGTACTTCCCCTCCACGTACCATGAGGTATTCTTGAGCCACCACATGGTTTGGAAGCAGAATCGGTTGATAGAAGAAGACAGAAGGGATTCACCTCAACCAAGAAACAAACATAATAAAAGCAATGTAAAATGAGAAGCAATACTTGGTTTTTTTTCCCAAAGGAAAGCGATAAATAGGAGACATCACATCAGATTTAAACATCTGATCACACCCAACCCCCTTTTAAAACGAAACATACTTCATTCTAATTATGATATATTTATTGCAAAGCAAGGTGATCATTCACTTAATCCCTCATAATAAGCAGAAACCACTTGGTGTGTGTATTACCTTAAACTGTCGAGTAAGTGGATTGAATCACACAAAAAGCTAACGAAAGCCCCGGTAACACACACACATGTTGAAAATGCAGCATAAACACGCATTATAAGATAACAGGATTATGCTAACAGTCTTAAATCCAACTCCCATATCATCCTCCCAGACCATAGCCTAAGCTGCATTCCTTTCTCTTCTGAAACTAGAGATCAGGACTGGAGCTAGTGGAAGGGTTTTCGACAAAAAGCATACGATAAAATGATAAATTCTTGGGCCTAGATGAACGTGCTGAAGTCAAAATGGACTACGCTTAGACATGGAGTTAGTTATCATCATCATCGTCCGGCTTTTTAGTTTGGAATTAGAAAGATTAGGTAGGTTGCGAATGGGACCAGTTCGTTGGTGTCCTTTAGGATAAAGTAGGCGTTTTTATTTCTTGTCTGAAAGCTACTGGAGCCAATACCTATCACATGGCTCCAATTGAATAATGTGCATACGATGGACTGGAAATCTTCCACTACTTTTTTCCATCCACGTAACCCTAAGAATGGCTGCCCTCGCAAGTTCGGGGGGCATTGTGGTATTCAGCTTTGAAGAGAGTCTTACGTTCTGACTTTCAGAATCAATATTCTAAATCATCAAAAACTCGAACGGTGATCACTGCATTACTCTGCTTACAATGCTGGGCGCAGCCTGAACTGCTTTCTTATTGGTTTTCAGAGAGAGAAACCCTCAAAAGAACGAGTTGGTTTGGGTAAACTAGTCGGGACAAAGCGTGTAATGTTGCAATAATCATTTTTGTCTGAAGGTGAGGGACCAATTTTTGGATCATTTTTTTAGTTGAATTCCAACTGTCAAATCCCAGTGGGGGTTGAGGACCACACGATTTGCAGAGCCTTTTGACGACGTGTGGTGTTGATTGATTCATTCATTCATTCATCTCCCAAGTTCTACGTATCTTACCCAATAAAAAATACCCAGAATTACAGCTTGTCTCTGCAGTCCTCACCTGCTACCATTCCATTCCAATGTTCAGTTTTGTTTTTTTGAAACTACCAAGTGTCGCAGATGAGAGGATAGGCTGAGGTTCGTATGACAAGACAGACAAAAAAAGGTTCATGCTTTTTCACTCCGCAAAGCTCGAATCCTGCATTCATTGGAATGTGGGCAAAAGGAAGCAGGTGCGAGCGAGCGAGTTCGGTATTTGTCATGGGAGTCGGAGGGATCCTCCATCCTCCAGTCCCCGATGCAGTGGCTGTGTGCAATGCAATTCTACTCTGGTAAAAAGGGAAACTTGATCAGCTGGGAGTGCTGCAATTTCCTCCGGTAAGAGAAAGTGATGGGGTGCATTGATGACCTTGGAATGAAATGAATGGAGTGAGATACATATGCATCCCGTAGCGCATACCATTACCAATAGAAGAAGAGGCTTTTGAGCAGCGACACGTCGCTATCCACGGCCGACTTTTCACAAGCCGCCGGCCCACCACCACCACGCCACCGCCGCATTCCGTGAACGCACATGGATGCTTATCGCATGCCCCATGCCAATCAGAAAAGCCTGTCGCCTTACCTCAACACATAGATACGAAGAGACACATCCCTTAGTTTGCCCTCCACTTGTGCCACAACACATTACCCTAACTAAATTTTCAAAAAATAATTTCCGAAAATAAAGAAAATAGAAAGTGGAGTTTAATAATTTTTTTTAAAAAAAAAAGTATACATGATTACAAATAAATCCTGATTATAGAATTTTCAATGTTTTAAAAAAAGATTGTTTTTTTTTATTTGAGAGCATAAAAGTCTCCTTGTAGTATTAACCATAGCTAAGCCCTAAGGTGGATGGAGGCAGTAGACACTGGTGGGCGCAATCATTAAAAAGAAACGGTCAAAACCCTTTGAAAAAGGCAGGGAAATGATGCTATTGGAGGAGATGATGTATGCCTTTTTTTTTTTTTCTTCCCTCCAGTCAATGAGATGCGAGTTGGTCATCTGATGGAGCTCTAAGTTATGTCAAAGAGCACTCAGAAAGCTAAAGTATCCAACACTTGATGTATATATTGGCACCTGAGGCTTGACTTGAAAAGGGAGATGGCGGTAAAGGAATATCCCAAGGCGTTTTCCCCAGAAGTGAAAACGTAAAGGGTAATTTAAGAAAAAAGGGGGGAGCAAGTAAATGGCACTAAAGGGAGAGTTGTAGGTGATGGTGATAGTGGCTGACGGAGGGGGACCCCTTGAAGGCCCTTTTTCTTCACTGTGCATTTGCAGCTAACAAGCCATGTATGTATGTGCTTAACGTCTAGTGCCCAACAACTGACAGCCTTAGTAATCACTTCCCCCTATCGATCTGTACATGGAAAACTACAACACGGTTGCCACATTGTCCCCTGCTGAAGAAGACGAGGGGCAACTGCGAGGCATTTTCGAGAGGCACAGAGAAAAATTGTATGCCATCCTGAACTTTGGAGGATCATGGGGAAATGAAAGGAGGTGAGCCAGGATTTGATGCATGCAGATTCACTTATCAACGTGATCCTGAGGCCAACCGGATCGACTGAAGTCCATAGCCAGAAACGGATTTTAAATTTTAATAAACAACTGTTAAGTCAACATACAGTAGTATATTGAAGGAGTTTGAGATTAGTCCATGTGATGGTTGTCAGGTACTTAGGCGGGGATTGACTGAAAGGGAGAGATGGGAAAAACCACGTGGAAGGATATCAACCTTAATGTGGAGTGTCCGAATATGGTAGTTATGGAAAAAGAGTTTGGCCAGAAAAAAGTGTAGAGAGCTGCCTTGGTTGCTATCCTTTCCAAATCTCTTCTGGTGTTTCCCATGTCCAGCCATGATGGATAGGCTTGTTCCTTGCTCCCTGTTTCAAAGCACATGGCATTGCACTCTTACTTGTATACTCACAATGTAATACTACTCCCTGAGGAAGGAACATGCCAAAAAGCGTGCTTCATGAGACGCACACCCCATACCAACATCCCGGGGAAGGAATCAAAGAATAATTGATTCCTTGGGGGTATTTATTGCCCCCTTTCTAGTGGACTCTGAGACATTTCTACTTTAGTGTAACACATTTCAGAGTTACAGTATTCTGCGCATAATGGAGACATCAATCTAAATCAACAACAACTCAAATAATTACTACTGTGGAGGCAGCCACTATGTGTACTTAAGGCTTCAACCTTGTCATGTGGAGCCTTGGCATGACCCTTAACAAATTGCTTATTGTAGACTCTAGTACATGAAAAAAAGAGCGTAGCATATGGTTGAACCTCAACACAGGTACGCCATATGAGAAATTCTTGATCCAAAAATCAAAAGAAACTGATACTGGGCATGTATATGGGTAGCTATGAATACCCTCGATCGTCTGTAAACATAAGAGTTTAATAATTCGAGGACAAAGAGCTTCTGCTACCCGAAGTTGTCAACAGGAATAAACACAACTTAGAACCTGGAGATTTAAAAGAAAAGCACTGTTTGCTCTTTCACTTGAATGTAGATAGCCTGGGGAGCTTGTCCCTCAAATAATACAGCCTTGCTCGACGGACTTTCCGGTGGCTGACAACTCTTATCTCTCTGATGTTTGGGGAGTATCTGTTTGAAGAAAGAGACAATAATGGGGTAAGATGACAGGACTTCATAAACGGATCAGGGAGGCATCAGAAAGTAACGCAGTTATAAAGTAAGAGCAGAAGCGATCAGCTTCCAAATAGACTGAAAAAGACCTAAAAAGCTTATGTGTTGAAACTTACATTGGGAAAACAATTTCAACTCCAACACCAGCAATAATTCTTCGAACCCGTATTGTTGTGTGGATGCCAGCATTTTGCCTTGATATAATTATGCCTTTATACACAGATAGCCTTTTTCTGTTCTCCGGAACTTCCTGTTAAGCAAGCAAAGCTCTTCTATTCAAGTACTGCAGACATCTTCATGCAGGCAGGCACTGAAGGGAAACTCAGAAACTAGATTCTGGGGCTGTCAAAATTTTTACCAGTTTGATTTCAACAATATCACCAGTTTTAAGTTCAGGAATTGGCCGTTGGGCAGATGATGCTTCCACTGCTCTTTTGTTTAATATCTATACATTCAAGGAGAATGAAAAAACATTAGAGGCATGAAAGAGAGTGCAGAATTCATAAAAAGAAAAATGTTAACTATTGACAAGTACTCAGGGAAAAGATTTGCAAACAACCACAAACAGTCTATAAACTAGATGCACAGAGCCAACTAAAAAACCAACAATGGAATCATAATGTATTTGTTTCATTTAAGGTGTCATATGAAGCGAGTAAGAGCCCCGAAGCAACTACAAATTTTACAAATGCCGAAGTTACTCTAGTTGCCAACATAGTGTGATTCCAAGGATAACATCCCTGACACAAATCACATTTCATAATCCCACGCCAAAACAGCTCAAGAAAACACAATCACATAACACTCATCTGAAAATTCTAAAATATAGCAAGGATAAACTTCAAAGACGAGCTAAGATCATTGCTGTAGATATACAAGCGAAGAATACACCATTATCTCCCTTCTATTTTCTCAAGTCTCACACTCAACATCTCACACTTACATTGCAATATCTCAAAAACCAACGCTATGGATGCTACTCCAAACCCCAGAAAAATCCCAAGATTTCTTCGGTACGAAGCATAAAACAAATGTCAAGCAATATAATTACCCCCATAATGTCTCCAAGTCGGATCCTAGGCTGGCGAGGAGGCTTCTGCTCTGAGATGCTTTCAGAACCTTCATCAGCTTCCAAGAGACCAACATTTTCAGTGGGTCCTTCCACAATTTCTACCTCATTATCGGTCTTCACTTCTGCCCTCATTACAAGAGAGCAGCTTTTCGCCCTTTCTGGTACGGCAACTACATAGCTACGTGATGAAACCCCTGAAAACAGTGCTCTAGTGGAGACCTTCTGTGACACCGCAGCAGAAAACGCCAGGTTTCTCGGCGGACATTGAGAAGCAACCATGAATAACTTCTGCCCAAATTAAGAAATACCAATCATTCAAGGAAAAAAAAACACTGCAAATTAAAGCAGGTGAGAAGCTTTCGTTGAATCAATCGACATAAACATGAGTTCCACCTGAGAAAGAAGGCTGGAAGAAGCCATTGTGAAGATTGCAATGGCAATGGGCGGCAACAGCGGAGCCTTATCCGTGGAAGCTACATATGCAGTGTGAATTACATTTCTGTCCTTCCTTTTTCAAAGTTTGGGTTCCGGTAGTTAACTGAGGTAAAACGGGTTGCTCAATTCTAAAGAGAACCCCGGCACTGGTCGCCTGCTGATTTCATTTTTTGGGATCTTCGTTTCTTTTCTTACGAACTTCAATCCTTGATTTTAGAATCATAAAGCGGAATCTTCTTCGTGGACGGTAAACCACTTCATTTTTACTGCTGCGGATTCGATAAGGAATGCGGCATGATTTTTCTTCACTTTCCTCCCGGTTATGTTTTATTGTTGAAGATTTGCTGCACTTTTTGTAATGTCTCTGTTTACAGAAAAGTAATTGGAATTCCGCTTTTTTCTTTTTGTAAATGGAATGCTTTGAATCACTCTGGTGCTCGTTAAATCACCGGTGCTTCTGTGGTACATTTGAGTTTGCGATATTGTTTCCAATGACACTCACTAAGATATCATCTACCACAAATTTCATGATCAAAATGAGAAGAAAATTGCTAAAAAGAATTAATCGTAGAAAGAGGTAAAGGGGCTCCAAAAATGGCTTGCTTTCCTACGTAGCACTTTTAATTTTTTGAGATTTATTCATAACCTAATATGGTCCATCAAATGGAAGATTTAGCCATTCATCAACATTGATGGCTGGTGTGTTCATATCCTCGCCAGATGTCCTGCTTGCAATATTGTTCCATAGGACAGAGTTTGATGAGGAGAAACTCATTTTTTCCATTGTGCTTTGAGGCGAAGGCCATGAGAGTTGAAGCAGAGTGTTTTCAAATGAATAAGAAGCCTGTACATTATTTCCTGGATCCTGAGTTGGGTGGTACTGAATCTGCCAAGGAATTTGTTGTGTTAAGCCCTGTTGCTGTAGCTGCATTGATCTTATACTCCGTTCTCGTTGAACTACTGCGTTGCTGCTATCATCTCCATATTTGGATATGCATTGCCGATTTATCTCGGGCTCGATCAAAGATTGTATGGCATCTAGGAAAGATATCTCTTCTTTCAAAGTGTATGAAAGTATTCCAGATCCAACTGCTGGCAGACTTAGACTTGGTTGGAGTTTGGTTGCGTTGAGATTTTGAGAAAGCATTGTTACCACTGGTGATGCATCATGATTCGGATTTTGTGGCTGTTCCTCTCTCGTCAGTCGTCGAGATCTGTAGTTGCATCTTGAAGTGGATGAAGCTCTTGATGGCCTTCCATTCCCCATTTTGCCTCCAACAGGAATATTCCTCAAGTTTCCACCTACAGTCCATTGCCTTTTGCAAGTCCTGCAATAGTGGCGGGGTTGAGCAAAGTTATGATTGTTGAAGTAGCGAAATTTCGTATCTGGAGATCCGCATCGAGGGCACCGTAAAGGGTCTGCGTCCTGCTCTGGTGTTCTGGACTTGTTTGCTACCATCTTCTGCTCCATTGCTCTTCTGTTTGTGTGCTTTTCTCAGTCTGTCTTTGTGTTATAGGTTTTCTGTGCGTGAAGAAGTTAATGCATATTACCATAGAATGCCGCTATTCGCGGACTATGGAATCCCTTGTGGTAATAATTGTGAATCTGGTAAAAATAACCTCATGGATTATCAAGAGCTCGAAAGAGGTCACCGACTCATTTGTTTTATGCTTTGGAAGAAGGGGGAAAATTCTCTTTTTGGGTATTGCATTTAAGCTCATTTGTTCTCTTGTGTTGATGTCTCTCTCTAGGGATAAGTCATACACTGGTGAGGATCCTCGCTGTATTTCAAATATTTACTATAATATGGACAAATGCTTTCAAGAGGCTCGTGAATATTTATCATTTTCTGTTTTTTTAGTATTTAGTTGAATTCCTACTTAATTCACTTGCAGCCACAAACTTTAACTTCAGTCTGGCTGATAGTCATTGTTCTTGTGCAGGTGAACCTTTCAAGCTTGAGCATCAAAAAGCTGCTTGGGTGAAAGTAGTTGGATTGAACTTTCATATATAGTTCATTCACCCAGATGTTGTTTGGGTGTTTAGCATTCAGAATTTCTTGCATGGCATACCTCCCTTGGTGTTACATGCAAACATCATTTGACATTCTTTTTTCTTCGGTAGTCTATCTTTTATTTTATGTGAAAGTATGTATTGATGGCGAGGTCTATCTTTGGATTTGCATACTTCGAATCATTGAATTAGATGTTATTGGCCCTTAGTTGATACATGAAAGCTCATTGGAAGCTGACAGGACTCCGTTCATTACTCTGCGAATATTACTCGTCCACTTCATATTCCTAAAGTGCAAAGAAGCTGATATATAAAGGAAGATGTTTGGACATTAAAGTTATCTTCACATTCATGTGCTATAAATCATTTGCTTCTTTTTCAGGATCCATAGTCTCACCTTTGATTACCTCATTGATCAGGTCTTTGAATATAAGTCGTTCAATATCCAGAACCAGAGCCGAACATATTCCTCCGAGTTCTTCCCATCCTTTTGATTCATGCATAATATCTCCTTTCGAGAGTTTGATCATTTGTTCTTCTCTATCCCCTGAACCTGAACTATGCATTCGGCATACGTAGTTGACCTCTGAGTATATTTCTTTCAGCAGACAATCTGGATCTGCTGCTTTCTTTCCAAATGAATCCAATGTGCCTGAAGTCATCTTGCGTACAAGTATTTCATCTACAATATCAAACATCATCTTTCTATGTAGTTTGTTCCTTTTCTTCACCCATGCATCATCTTCTTTGTTTTTCTGTTCCTCTATTTGTTCAAGAACATGGAAAATTTCTGGATTGATCAGATGTCCAGATGAATGAATCTGAGCAGGTACTGGGACGGAGATAAAGTCCTCGGCAATCCCTGAGGCGTTTAAGATCTTCTTTATATATGCGTGATCTGCACTGAGATCCCCATGAGCTGATTTGTTGCGCTCCAAGGCATCTTCATCAGGTTCCATTGAGAATTTTCCTTGATTCAAATTCTTGGTATTCAATTCCAGTTCATCAGGAATTGGCCTCTTGTCCGATATCCAATTTGCTTCAAACAAAAAGGTTTTCGTTAGCTGAATTCTCGTGTTCATGGTATCGGAGATACCAATATCTGTAGTTCAATAATGGGAAGTACATTAGAGTGGGAAAAACAAAAGGGTCAAATTTCATGTTGTGGATTATGCATCCGTATACATAAAGAATCACAGAAATATACCAATACCTTGGAAGGGGCTCTGCAACTTCATTGGAGATGGTGAATCTTTTCTAGAGAATGAATCATCGATAACTGAGATCGGATTTAGTTGTTCTGGAGTGACTAATGGATTTTCAGCTGCTGGTAAGTGTTGTGCTCTTTTTGATACGATGTTCTGTGACACCAGAAAAGAAATTGTTATTGGATAATATACCAAAATGAAGCAAGAAGTGAAATGCGGCCTACCTCTTTTTGTCCTGCAGTTGTGCTCACTGATTGTGTTATGTGCATGACTTCCAACCTGCTGAGGATCTTGTTTCTATCATAAACCCGGAGTTCCGTTCGACTGCTGAGGTTGCTGAACTCTTTACTGCACAGCTGATGATCATTTGCTTTAACGTGGCTGAATTCTCTGAGTTGATGCTTTCTGAATAGGCACAACTCTTGCGATGGCATCCCATTTTTCGATTTGGTGCTCTTCAATAAAGCTTTTCTTGAGCTCTGAATCTTAGCTAAAGATTTCGTATCACAGGTTTTTAATGGGATGCCTGCTGCCGCTGTATCACATCTGAATGCTCGCAAAGTTGTTCTTTCAGTGGTTTTTGAAGAGTGGCGATCAAGGGCATCAAACACCCTTAGATCATTGTTCTTTTGCAGCATTTTTTTTTGCTTCTGAACTGAGGGTCCCATGTGGCGGTATCTGGGACTCCGACTTTGGGGTCCTTCTGGATAAGATACTTGGAATTTTCGGACGCAGTTTACACCCGAATGCTTGTCTTTTGGCATCCAATCTACCGGTTTCGTGACCAGTAATGATCTAGAATCATGATCAAACTCCGAATTCTGTCTACCCTTGAGTTCCCAGGACATAACTTTTGTCTTCTGCATTCCTTCGAGAAGCTGTTTAAAAGCTCTGAGATCCTTCCCTAATCTCAGGGATTCCAGTTCATTGATCCTCTTCTCTATTTCACCGTATAGTGAAGTCGATACTTGTTGAGCAGCAGCATCTTTAGTATGTGATGAAGCCATTACTGAATCTTGTTGGCTCAACGCCATCTGAATCCTTGAAGAGCTGCTTGGTTTCACGACAGAATTCAGATTTTTCAACCTCGGTGACGCTGCATTGTTGCCAGTCCGAGGAGATTTCACTTGAAGATTTCTCTTTTTATCCTCAGCTGCAGAGTATCTCTGCGAGCTAGAATCTTCTCTCTGGCACATCCTCGCCTTTGGACTTGCACTTTCATACCCCTCCAATCCCATTAGCTTTGCTACAATGCTTGATGTTCTGTACTGGCTTCCACATTCCAGCTCTTGTTCATTTTCTGTATGTAAAAGATTTAGTCGCGAAGCAAGTTGAGATCGTCCAACAGAGGTGGTTTTGCTGTCCAGTGATAATCTGGGAAGCCCCTTAATCTCAACTGAGTTATCCTGTAACTCTCTTCCGTCGTAAGAGAATCGGGGGCTTGAGAATGGCTCTCGAATCGGCCCCTTGGAACCTGAAGCTCTTGCCACCATTGATTTCAGATGCTGCTGTAGTTTAGGCGAGTCTACATGCCGAATGCCTTTTCTTTCTTGACCAGCAGCACTGGACTTCATTTTCAAGGCATGTGGTTCACGGTACATGGAGTCCTTGATGACATTGCGAAATTCATGGATCCCTGTTTTTTGAACTCTGCTGCTGTCTAGAGATGAGAACGGGGATGAACATGAAGACGACGAGTAAGAAGCTCGTGATGACTCTGTTGAGATCCTCGGCTTCTCCTTTGGAAGTTCAACACATTTTTCCTGAAAAAGTTGAAGTCTTCAGCTTCCTCTTCCAATACTCATGAACACAGACATTTTTTTCTCACCTTTTCTTGTTGGCCTGCAGCCTGCGGCTCCGGTAGATGTTGTGCGCCTGCAAGAAGAAGTGCAATGAGGCTGGTGATAGATATGGACAAGGAAGAATTCCCTTATTCTTAGTCAAGGCTACTCACCCGCCGTCGTCCTCCGGCTGTGGTTCCTCGTTAGTCCCCGAGCAAAATGCTGCCGATCGAAGATTTGAAATATGCCATTCATGCACCCAATCTGCTTCTTCAGATCTATACGTTGTTCATCATCATCATCCTCATCATACAGTGGAGAGGCCATTGCCTTCGCCGACATTTTGAGGTTCAGAGAAAGAAAGAAAGAAAAAAACAGAGCAATCCTTGTCTTGGTCCCTCCTTTTCCAAAAGGAGCGAGTTTGGTTATATCTCCAAAGAACACATCGAAACAAAGGCTGGGGTGATTTCAGGAATTCAGAGCGCCATGTTTTGTGCATACGCATGCACAGATGCGATATTGTTAATGCAAAGCAGGAGCAGCAGCAGCAGCAGCCAGTGGTGGCGTTTACTGACACACAATGCAGGGAACGCAGAGGATTGTCTGTTGGGAAAGATCTTACCTTTGTTTTCTTTTTTCTATCTTTCTTTCTTTCAAAAGAAGAGGGCCTTGAAAGCTAAAGCGGGTGGGTGCTCCCAACTGCAGCGATTCATTTGAGCTGCAATAAAATGTGGAAATGTTGAGTTGTAATAGAGGGCAATGTGCAAATATTTAATAATGACAAGTACGTTGGGTTGTGGTTTAAGGTGGGAATGTGGGTCAGATCGAATGCATGTCCCCATTCATCCTCCTTTCATCTCTTTCTTTTTTCACTACTGCATAAAAGAACAACACCTCTCTGTTTTAAGATTTTAACCCCAACTTACCGTAATGACCAGCCCCTACTCAGAGCAACCACATTTCAACTTCAAAGTTAAGATGGGCTTAACTCTACCCCTCCTACATCAGGTAATAATCTTGTTTAAATCCTTGTAGGTATCTATCTAGTGCACATTAGTGACTTATATGAACATGGTGTGGTCCATTAGTGACTTTATAGCCGGTTAAACTTGGTATCCATTGGACCAAAGGTGTCTTGGTTATTACAGAGTTGGACATGGCCATGTGGAGCACTGCTCTGCAATGCACTGCCAGGGCACTGCGGAAATCCCTTGCTGTATTAATGACGCGTACCTTTTGTTGGATGCTTTAGGAAATAGCGCTCGCTGGTGTGTTATTACAAGGTGGGAGGGAGAGCAGGAAACCTCCTCATCCCGGAAACACAAGGAAGAAAATGTTAACCAGATCTGGGGTGGGAGAAAGAAAGTCACTCTATTGTTCAAGGGAAGCACGAATTTTTAACCAGCTAATCATCAAGTCTTTAATGGCAGCCCTACTGGGATCCATGTAGCCTCATAAATGAGAGGAGGGGGATGCGCATAGAGCCCGGGGACGACGTGGGGAGGACTGAGGAGCCACTAAGAACGGACGTTACTCTCATCATCGTTTTCAACCATGAATGCGGATTACCAGTGCTTAGTTGTCTCAAGTAGCTCCATGGTTATTTTCAGGTATAAACACACAGTCGCCTATTGGCACCGAATCCATTTCCAAACATGACCACAACCCAGTTTTCGATGTGAGTAAAGAGGTGTGATGAAACTTTAATTCCAAGAAATAGGAATGCAACGTTTTGGAGCAGAGAACAAGCAAAAATAATAATCCAAATACTCATTATTATTACATAAAAAAATAACTTTTTAACACTTACAAGCAATCCACGTAAGAGTTATCCAAAAGATTAGGAAATCTTTTTTTTCCTAGGAAAGCAAGCGAGCGGGATTGATTGAATTGGGGGTGGAGGTTAACTCTGCTCGGTAAAGCTTCATGGGGAGAGTAATGGCAGCGGCAGCAGCAGGATCAGCTTAAGCTCTGGCTGGCTGGCTGGCTGGAGAGGGTAATAAATTCTCTTCTTCTGCAGACGAGCTTCTCAGCAGGCATGTTGCGAGATTCGTTGTTGGGGGTAGTTGAAATTTAATCTCCTTAACTTCACACAATAAGGGGATGATGATTCAACACATTTTTGCTGCGCAAACTTGTTGCAAGTGTAAGTAGAAACAAGCTATCAAACTCCTGTTCATGATAAAAACAAAGCAAACGCAAACCAAACCTCATGGTTTCAGTTGTCTAACACTCCTTTTCAGACCCACACGTAAGTGGAGCTCTTCCCTCTTTCTAACAACTAGCACCATTTCTTTTCTTACCGTAGCTTCTCAATATCACAAAACCCTTGTTGTTCTTGAAGCGATTATGACAAGATTGCAAAAATTGATTTTGGATTAAAACCCATTTTCCAACATATCACATCCAATTGATGATGAGACAAAAATGAACCCCAATTCCGAGCTTATACCGTTCGAATCATCTCTATTTTATGGAAGCTGATTTTTTGTTCTTCAACTGTGGCCAATGGCATTGGCAATAAATCACTATTGGCAAGAAGTTAACTACCATATGAATGAATTATTTTTTTTAAAAAAAAAGGTGATAGGGTAGGGTTGGCCAACCCTATAAGCAATAAATAATGAATGAACCGATTTTCTAGCTTTTTTAATACATTGGAAATTTAATAATATTTGACCTAGGAGAGAATTTATGAGTCGGCCACACACAGAAACTCACACCCAATAATATAATAGAAAAAACAACGTGATATAATTTCTGTAATGTCTATATTTTTTTCTGTAAAAAATGAAACTACCCATTAAAATATTTTTGAAGCAGTAAGAGATGTCGGGGCATTGCAATTTTTTCAACGACAGGGTTATCATTTGTGAGATGTAATAAAAGTAATGCGCATTATTGTTTGACTCGTGGCATGAGATTAGGAAATCGCGCAGGGTCAAGCAGCAACCACATTTCTTTGACAAAAGAGATGGAGAAGTCATGGTGCTTGAAAACCCTACTCATACATAATGCACGCCCTTCAACTCTTCTGCACATGGAGCCTGCGAGGAAATGGACAAACCGATCCACTTTGTTGTCTACATCCCAATTTCATCCAGAAAGGGAATGAAAATGATATTCATTTGTGTGTTTACTGTTGAAAACTTGCAGTCATTGAGAACTCTGTGGAAGGAGATTTTCACACCATCCCGCTTTATTTAACCCTGGAATTGAGATTCTCCTGATGGTTTCATGATCTTGTTATTGAAAAGATAAAACCATGGTGATGGAAGTAACCCCTGCTCCGACGCAGAAGCCCGTTCAGCGTGCAGTGTGCAAAGAAACGCAGCGTTGATGGGGAGAAGACGAAGTAGGCATTAGGTGCTAAGCATGTCTGCAATGTCGCATTCTGGGAGATGGAGAGGACTCGATAGGATCGCTTTTATCGAACGTCCGGGTCGACAACCCCACGAGGCTGTGCGGATTGGTCAAAACCGATCTAACTGGTGAGTACACGGCTCGTCCTGGGGTTGCTTTGTTTCCTGAATTTGACAACACTGCTTATGTCTATAATAAGCAGCCGCATTGTCACTCTCACTCCTCTCTTATGTCACCTGATTAGATGAATGATCAATAACATGTGTTCCCGCCTGCTCAACTCAGAACAATAATGTTCGATCAAGGTTTTTGTAAGAATAAAGGATTATGTAAAGAGCGTACGAACGAGCTCAAGCATATGCCGCCTTTCAGGACTCTGAACCCCATTCGGGTTTCTGGGTTTTCTGATCTGGTATTCATTAACCGACCAATCGGTTAACCCATCAATCATGCGACAAAATCAAACAAGAAAACCGATTAGACGGTTTTGTCGGGTAATAATTAAATCGGTTTACAAGTATTATTGTATGGATAACCGATTCAAACCCCGATAACTTCTATCTTTAAAAATTTACTGCAGTGACAGTTCACCAGGACATGCAGTTTTAATAATATATAATTTTTGGGCATTATTTACATTATGCATGCGTGCATCTTCACCGAATACGCATCTTTGGTTGCAACAAACGACCCTGGGCCTGAGAGACAATGATTATGTGAAGTAGGTAGTAGATTGCAGCCACGCCTCCTTCTGCAATCCTGCGAATTGGTTTTCATGATTCGGGAGTTTGCTGAGCATCATTTGATTCATATGCATCGTGACCATGGAAAGTAGAAGTTCGGATTGAATGTAAAACAGTAATGAACAGCAGGATTGATCCAAGTTTCGCTGAGTTATTGTTTGGTTGAACCAGTAGAACTTATGGGTGTCGTGTTTTCAGAAAACAGAATTTACTGCAAAAAGCTGCTGCTGTAAATCAATATGATGGACACGAAAAATACTCCCCATCGCCCATCGTCGGGTGTTGGGGTTGAATCCTGGAATGAAAGAGACCTGATTCCGAGCATCTTTTGTTGTTGGTTTCCAAGTTAGATATCAATCAACTTCACTCCTTGAATTTCGAAATAACTCGAGGGGAAGACGCCAAAGTTCACACTTTCATCCACAATAAATGCGAATAGACATAACCCCACACCACAATCCTATCCATCCCAACATGTGCTCTCATTCATTCAATTTCGTCTGCTGGCCTTCCATCTCAGTAACGTCTCCGGGCTGAGCGCTTTCGACCAGAGCAAGGTATTATAATATAATACCGTTGTCTGGTTAATCAACCTTTACAAGATGCAAAATAGACTTGACATCCTCCAATTCAAAGGTGAGAGAGGTTATTGCAAGAAGAAAGGTTTCTTTCTATGCACAAATGAACGAGGGGTGTCATGGAATGGGTTGGATCGTAGTACAAACCTGTTGGTTTAGTCTGTTCCAAGACGTTATTGCAAGAAGAAAAGTTTCTTCCTATGCAGAAGTGAAAGAGGGGTGTCATGGAATGGGTTGAATCCTAGTACAAACCTCTTGGTTTAGTCTGTTCCAATGTAGATACCATCACATTCGCAGTCGAACCCATTCTTAGTCAGCTTGTCGAATATTATACAGTATAAGTAATGTTGAACCAAAACCAGAATGCTAAACTCCCAGACCCCCCACTTGCATCCATTAAAAAATCGTCAAGGTTGATGTTTGCGTGAGCTCAAGTGTGACAACATGGGAAGTTTGTCTTGGGTTTTGGATTTGGGTTGGCTGTAGCTATTAATTGGAATACACAAATGTTGACTGTAGCTGCTCAGTTGCTGGGACACGTCTCGTTTCTCAATGATGCTTCAAATCAGGCCCAAGAACGACCTATGGATTTTGCTTCTCTTTTCGAGCAGAAACAACTGAATCGCCTAATTCCAAACCACGATGATGATGATGACTTGGTATTTTCTGAATTTTTGTATGATGCCTAATATGAGTTCTTGTTGTTGCTGAAAATATCGAGTTATCACGAAGCTTCATGAACCCTATATGGGAAAGTTGGGTAGGCCAATATCCATTGTTTCCTAACGTAAATTAGGCATAAGAGGGTCTAAAACCCTGGATCATCAGGCTGTAAATAGAGGTCAATGTTACTAAGCTATCAGGCGTTAATACACATTTTGACGAGGGAATCAATCCTTCCGTAACAGATTCCCAAGTGTGCCATCACAAGCTGCCACTGATTCCACTGTATTTCAGCAGATATTCCAGGCGGAGTTGCTCAACTCCTTCCGATCCCCCGGGGCTTTGGCTGCGGTGGAGGTGGGTGGCATTGGTGTTCATGATGCAGTTCCCAACAAACTGCCTACCAGCTGGTGCCATTGCACCATATCTGCACACAGAATCATGGCAGCAGTCTGATACTTCAGAGGTTGAACCCTGAAAAAAAAAACGAACGGAGAACAGCTGAAACATGATTCAAATTCATTGGCGTTGGGGCGCCCAGCTTCCACAAATTGATTATCAATCACTTAAGCACCATTACAGACGAGCCAGTTACAAAGTTGAAAACTTCACAAGGCTTGTTTGTTGGACTTTCGATTAACATCATCCTCAGGCCTCAAGCTCCCCCACCATGCTTCATTATTTTGTGCATGGTTTCTATGCATCCTCAGCAAGATGAATATCAATGAAGTGGCCGGCTTGGGTAGTCTATATTCCTTGATTTTATTTAGAACAAACGTTTTCCCTTACTTTCTGGGACTGGTTATCGTCCCATTCCATCCATTTGACAAAATCACAATCAGCTAACTAACAACTACCTTCCCCTAAAATAAGTATAACGACATCATTAACTGCTTCCCAAAACAAAGACGAGGAGAAAACAAAATTAGACACTAAACCACCAGCATTCATAGCATTGCCAACCGAAGGCACCTCGCTTTTCTGTAGCCATCGAAAAGGAAGGATGTACGGACATCAACTACCTTGGCTTCACCCCCCGTTTTTATGGCGAAGCCTGGAGACACATCCCCGGAGATAAAGCTCCAACCCGATACCAACGCGTCCCTTGGCAGTCATGCTTCATATCTTGCGGATCTTAAGGATGGAGTGGGTGAGTTCTCTCCAAAATATTCAAAGTAGATGTAGACCTGGAGGAACCTTCAACCAAGAAGAAGAAGACGCAGGGGGACTTTTCTTGTATGAAAAAAAAGAACTTGTTCATAATTGTACCATAAAATTTGGAATTTATTACCAGCAGGTCCCATGCGTAGACCCAAACTCAGCCCTCTGCACATAGGCAAAGTAAATAAATAATGGGACGAGATTTTCATCTCCTACAAAACTTGAACAAGTTAGATTACCATTTATCAGATCCTCTCTTGTGAAAGCACTATCCTAGTACCAGATTTAGAAGAGTCATTGGAGAGGATATCAAGAACAGTATCTCCGAAAACACGCTCTATAATTTTCTTGGGGTGCAGCAGCGATTGACTGAGTGGTAATTGATGTTACTGTGAAGATTTGGCGGACGTGGAAGAACTCTTGACTAGCCATCAATCACATGTTAAGCTCATTATCACTGTCATGGGCAGGATCTGAGCCCTGGTCCAGGGCCTAAGGTTCTCATACTGAACTAACCCTTTTTACTTGTCTAACCGATGACCCACCGGTTTGGGAACATCAATCCTCAACTATATAATCTGCACTGCATTACACAAGCCAAACCCCATGGCCGAATTTTCATCACCATGCTTGTGCCCTTTTCTTGGAAGTATGCTCACTCTCACTGCATTGTACACATTTTGGGAGAAGCGACATGCCCCAGATGCAGCAGGTTAATAGTCTGCCAGCCAATCAATGAGACAAGGCCCATCATGTGTGCATATTCCAAGCATAGAGTCCTGTTTTCAATATGCAAGCCCTGAGGAGTTTGCAATGATAGCATGAAAAGAACAAACATGTGGTATGGGAACTGACCCCTAAGCATCATGCTGCAACCATACCCTTTTCAAAATATTTTGTAAGGAGTGGTTCCCATGTGCTCCACTTCTGCCTCAAATAGCTTCTAACATCACTCCCTTTTCATTCTCTCTCTCCATTTCTTGTTTTTTATACCAAAGCCTGTGACATAAACACAAACCCAATACAAATTTTTTTCCTCAAATTGAACTGTTACAAAAACACCAGATATCCAAATGCTTATATTTCTCCTCTCCAAGGGAACTCGGCGGTGGAGGCAAGTGCAGCCTCTGGCGCCAGCGTGGGTTCCAATTGGCTGCCGGAGTTTTCTTTCAATCCCCCGAAGATGTCATACTCGATGAACTTCGATCATTTTTTGCTGTTGTTCCTTTTATGCTCTCCAATGGAAGAACATGATATGGAGGGGTTTGCGGACGCTTTGCCCATAGGAGCGTTTCAAGAAACACTAGACCAGTGAGCTACGTGACGTGAAGAGTTTTCAAAGGTAGGCATCAAGATACAATTTTTTTCAAAAGCTCTTCCAACGCGAAGACGAAGATAAATGTAATCATCAATCTTCTACCCTAAACCTCATCGGCCCACCAAAATCAACAAAACCTTAAACACACCACTCACATTTCCATCCTGAATGCAAATCTGCTGTGAATGGTGCCCCCAACTCCAGCAATCCATGAACACTTTTTTATTTTTTAGAAATTAATTTTAATAAAATATAATGTAATTTTTTTCAATAAATATAAAAGCTTCTAAATTATTTTTAAAGTATTTTTCAAAAAAAATTTAAAAAAACTATTTCAAAAAGAATACCCATTTCCCCATTAGCTGTTGCCTTTCACTGATAGATAATTGCATTGCATCTGTAAATTAATATTAAGTATCTTATTTAAATGATTAATTCCTTGTTATTTACTTAGGAAACACAATGCGCAAATTACAGCAATAAATGCTACCCATTAAACAGCCCTGGAGTGCAATGGGGTAAAATAATTGTTTGTTTAACACATGTCTATTTCCTCATTAAATACCACCACATGTTTCTTGTTATTTTCAAGACTCTAACCCAACGTATAGGCAACCTTTCCAAAAATATTTTATTTATTATCTCAAGAATATCATTTACTCTTTTAATTTTTTAGAATCATTTTAATTATGTCCACATTTTTTATGAACAATTTCAATCATCAATCAAATAAATTGCAATGTATGATTTTAAATCATAATCTTAATACAAATCTGTTTCAATTATTGCAGTAATATAGAAAATAATTTATAAATTTATCAGAATTTTTTTATTATATTAAAATCATTCCAGAATTGATTTTTTTAAACGTAACTCTAATTTACAATACAAAAATGTTAAGATAGTTTATTCCTTTTCATTCGTATTTTTGACATGTTACTATGGATGATGTTGCACACAATTCACAGATAAAGAAAAGTAGGAAATTGGAATGAATGCAATGGACAGGAGCATGAGGTCATTAAAATGTCCGACTTTCAGGATTTTGTGCATGAATTTCTTGAATGAATTTTGCAGGCGAGAGCCTCTGTAGGTGGATCTCTACACATCTTTTTCTCTGGCATTGATTTCTCTCACGTCTATTTAAGCACCCGCACGAGCTCATGACTTGGCCATACAACTACAACTACAACCACAGCAAATCAATATACCTTTCAGAGCTGCTGCATCCTGCTTCTCTTCCCTTAACCATGGCTTTGTTGCTGTTCATATTTTTGGGAATCTGCCTCATCAGTATTGCTTTCCTCCTGTGGAACCTCGCGTACACCAAGAGAGGATTGCCCCCCGGAAGCATGGGCTGGCCGGTGTTTGGAGAGACGGCCGAGTTCCTGGAACAAGGACCTGCATTCATGAAGAACAAGAGATTAAGGTGTCTTGGTGATTTTATGGAGGGACAGAGAGAGGCTAAGGATGCATGGAATGTTTCTCTGATAAATGCTTTTTTATATGGTTTTGCAGATTTGGGAGTTTTTTCAAATCCCATCTACTAGGGAGTCCCACCATCGTTTCAATGGATCCAGAGGTGAACAGATACATTCTGGTCAGTGAAGCAAAGGGACTGGTACCTGGTTACCCTCAATCCATGTTGGAAATCTTGGGAGAATTTAACATTGCAGCTGTCCATGGCTCTGCACATAAGCACCTGAGAGGTGCACTGCTAGCACTTGTGAACCCTACGATGATCAAGGATCGACTCCTGCCCAACATCGACAGTTTCATGAGATCCCATTTGGATAACTGGGATAGGAAAGTCGTTGACATTCAGCAGAAGACAAAAGAGGTTAGAACAGAAATTTCAAATCCAACAGAGTTCTTACTTGATGCTGCCACTCTGTTCTCATACAAGATGTTGATCAGATGGCTTTCCTGTCGTTCCTAAGCCAAATTGTCAGTGAAGAAGCTAGCATGATTGGCCAGAAGTTTATGCCTGAGTTTTTCAAACTAGTTCAAGGAACGCTTTCGCTTCCCATCAACCTTCCCAATACCAATTACTGGTGTGCGTCTCAGGTATGTTCATAAAAAGAACATAGATTGTACTGGAATATCGTGATTTTTTTCGTATTCACATCAGGTGTCAGATAACGGCTCAAATTTAATAACAGGCAAGAAGGAAGATTACCTGCAGGCTGAGGAAACTACTGGAAGAAAGAAAATCCTCACATGAAAAAATACACCATGACATGCTTGGTTTTCTACTGGATGATGACAGCAAGCTCAAGCTAAGAGATGAGGAAATGATCGACTTGATCATCACCATTTTGTATTCAGGCTTTGAGACGGTGTCGACAACTTCTATGATGGCCATCAAGTATCTCCGAGACCATCCAAAAGTACTTGAAGAACTGAAAGTAAGCCACAAAAGTAAAAGACAGCCTTCATTTCATCTGTTTTGCTGACTCAAGACATGGAAATTACAGAAAGAGCACATGGAAATAAGAGGAAGAAAGAACCCTGAAGATCCAATCGACTACAATGATTACAAATCAATGAGATTTACCCAAGCCGTGAGTCCTTGTCTTCAAGAGAACAAACACTTGCAGGGAAAAGTAAATTTTTTTTGCAGTTGCCTGATAGCTTGTTTTGCAGGTCATATATGAGACATCAAGGCTAGCAACAATAGTAAACGGAGTTTTAAGAAAAACTACAAAGCAGATGGAAATGAATGGTGTGGACAACCACTGTTCCTTGTGTGTACGCATTCATTTATGATTCGCAGTAAAGTAGAAGCATGAATTCATTCAACTAGACATAGCCAACTCGTATATTAGGCATCTCAAGTACACAGTTTTCTACTTGTAACATACTTCCGGAAATCCACACAGGAGCAACAGGTCCATATAAGTGTAAGCAATGAGAGACTTATATTTATTCTTTTTGTATGGACCCTACCCCATGATGATCCACATGGGAGGTATTTCATGTCATCCCATATCTTGTCTAGAAGAAATATTCTGCATACCACTAGGGATAAGAGAGAAAAAGCATCTCTTTCAGGCATTTTTACAAACACAAAAACAGCATCATTCATGTCTCATATGAAGGCACTGAAAACACAAGAATTTCAGGATACGTGATCCCAAAAGGATGGAGGATATACGTGTACACAAGAGAGGAGAACTACGATCAATCCCTTTATCCCGATCCCTGCACCTTCAATCCATGGAGATGGCTGGTCCGTAGCTGCAAACCCATTTTCTCGTCACTGACCATTCTATTCGGAAAAATAATGTGTTGAATTTTGCAGGGGAATGGGCTAGAGAAGCATCAACGTTGTCTGATTTTCGGAGGAGGCACCCGACATTGCCCTGGAAAAGAACTGGGACTGGTTGAAATCTCTGTATTCCTTCATTATTTCGTGACGAGATACGAATGGGAAGTAGTTGGAGGAGATGATAAGCTCATCCATTTTCCCCGAGTTGAAGCCCCAGACGGGCTTCACATCAGAGTTTCCGCCGCCTGAACCTTGACCCGACCGCATTCCCGGGATTGATGTACAATGTAGCGTGTATAACCTAGTCTATCTAATAACCATTGCTATCCTACTAATTTCTGCTGTCCTCCTACCCATCTCACCCAAAACCTCCGACTTTGTTGCCGGAAGAAGTCAACCCAAGTGCTGCTCATAATCCCAACTCCGAAATGACGGAAGAAGATGGCCATCCTTTGATGGTGATTCTACAATGCCAGGAAAAAAGAACCCGGAGAAGCTGACCAGTCTTGAGATGATGATAAGAGTGACTAGTAAATCAAGCTTTATTCACAAGCACTCTGTAACCAGGTTGCTTTGAGCAAGGTTCAAGATGACCCTGATCCCATGGCAGAAGAGAAAGCTTCCTTCCCTGTATGGCCCAGGAAGCCTTCCAGGCTTATACTCCCATACCCTTTATGCTAATGGCTTCCAATCACACCCCATTTCATTGCCCATCCGATGCAATAGTTTCCCATTAGCCCCTTGATGTTAAAGTTCTGTATTATTTATTCCCTTTTAGTATCTACTATTTAATAAAAATGACGTTTTTAATCATTATTATTATTATTATTATTATGAAGCAAAATTGATAAAATTCATCTCCATAATTAAATCATATTTTTTATTCTCAGTATTCCCGTCAACTGCCGCGTGCCGTCGTCGGCCACCGTGTCGGTCGCGGTGAGACTTCTCGGACATCCTCAGACATATTGTCATAACGGTTAGGGGTGACGTTAGCAACAAGAAGATCGTTCACTATACACGAAAAATGTGTAATAATTTTATTAAAATGGAAATATTTGTGTTTATAATTTGGTTGACCTTATTAAATGAAATGCCTAGCTATGAAATAAAAAATGGTGTGTTTCGAGAGAGAATGTCTTCTTTTCAGCAAAAAACAATTCCAAGGAGCACAATAATCCGGGCCACTATTACACTTTACAGTAGTGTCATAAAAAATTCCATTCTTTTTTCGATTTTAATTGTTTTTTGAGCATAAAAAATTCCAAGGGGAGGAAATAATCCAGGGTATTATTACAATATTGGGGCCCCTAAATGTTTTAAAATAGTTGGTCTACTTTATTTAATTTTGGGCAACCCAGCAGCCTTTGGAAAAGATAGAGATCATTATTTCTCTCTCTTTCGGAGAGGGAAGTTCCTCTTCCTCGGTCCCAATCCATGGAGCTTAGTCGGAGTAAACCCAGCACGAAGCACGCGGTGAGACTTCTCCTCGGCGCCGTCATCGTAATCGCCGTCATAAGTTCTCGTTACCCGTCTCTCGTATACGACTACGACGGCTCCCCCGAGTCGGTGGAACTTCATGCAGCGGAGACGGACGCGACGGAGTGCGACATCTCCGTCGGAGAATGGGTCCCAATCCGCACGCTCCATATTACACGAATCGGACCTGCTGGGCGATACACGAGCACCAGAATTGCATGAAGTACGGGCGGCCGGATTCCGGCTTCATGCGGTGGAGGTGGAAGCCCCACGGCTGCGACCTGCCGGTTTTCGATCCGGCCCGGTTCCTGAAAATGGTCGCCGGGAAATCCATGGCGTTCGTCGGCGACTCGGTGGCCCGGAACCAAATGCAGTCCATGATCTGCCTCTTATCCAAGGTAACTCTCTTATCTCCTACTTGGAATTAGAGGTTTCTCCAGTTACTACCTCAAAACCCAGTCCATCCCATCACCCTCTTCTTGCATACAACGAAGTCCAAACAACTGCCAACTCAATGACTTTGTATTCATGTGCATAACCTATCTAGTTGCTTTATTTTAAGGAACAAGTAAACTAGGTCCAAAGAGGATCTGATCTCCCATGAAATTATTATGTGAGAGGATGTGTAAATAGAACCAGGTCACCCCCAAAGAGCTAGTGGCCCTCTAAACCACCCAAAGAGCTAAAAGTTGCAGTTTTTCCCTTTCCCTTTAGCCAGCCAGCCAGTCCCAACTAGAAACCAACAATAGGACAAACTTCATCTGCATCAATATCCAGGACTGCAGAAAAGATAGGTAAGGTGTGGAGAATAAGGAGCCCAGTCTGATTGACACTTTGGAGCCACCTCCAGCGAGCTGCGCTGGATGGATGGATGTGTGGCTTTTCGACTCCCTCCTTCCCTCTATATCCCTTTCACTACCGGGTGTTTAGAAATTTAATAAGAAAAAAATGAACATATTTGTCGGAATTCAAGGGTTTGTCCCGACTTCTGTGGGTGGAGTTATGGTTTGAAGCCTGTGTTATTCCAAGTTAGATAGGAAAATAAAGAAAGTGGGTTAATAATTAATATGCTTCGTGTGTTTGAATTTACTTTTACCAAAAACACAGTTTGAATAATTTTTTCAGTGGTTGAACTGTTACCATCTACTGCATGATTATAATAATAATGCAGTGTTTGATTGGTTTAATTTAATTAATACTATATTTCAATTAATTTATATCATTATAATAAATATTAAAAAATTGTAATGTTACTAAGCCACATGTATTTGGAGGTTATACCAAATACTAACTAGGGTTTATTTAATAAGTTGGTATTGATTGATTGGGGTGGGTTCCGGGTATATGATTAAGACCTTCATGTGCTCATTAGGTACAATGACGCTTTCGTGGTGCATCTCAAGGTCCCCCTCATCAACCACCATATTTACTTTTCTTTTTATGCTCTGGAAATTACAACGAAGGCATATTTCCAAAAACAGTTATCCTAATTAGGGGGAAGATGTTTGAATATTACAAAAAAATTTTAATCCCAAAATTAATTGTCGGAATTCAGAGGGCGAGCTTTTTTATTATTGTCTTTATTTTATTTTATTTTTGTGTCTGGGAGGTGGAGTACCCCGTGGACGTGTCAACGGCTCCGGGAGAGCGGTTCAAGAGGTGGAGATACGAAAGTTACAATTTTACCCTTGCGTCGTTCTGGTCGACTTTTCTGGTGAGGTCTGAGCTACGGACCGCTGGTGGCCCGACGAACACCGGCCTCTTCGATCTGTACCTCGACGAGCCGGATCCGGTGTGGGCGACGGAGATCGATGAATTCGACTTTCTCATTGTCAGCTCCGGGCATTGGTACACTCGCACCGCCATCTACCACGAGCGTGGCGAAATCGTCGGGTGTCACTTCTGCCAGATCCCGAACATGACCGACCTTCCCTCGGTCTACGCCTACCGCTGGGCGTTCCGGACGGCGTTCGCCACCATCGAGGGGCGAGAACGATTCCGCGGCGTCACGATTTTGCGGACGTTCGCGCCGTCGCACTTCGAGGGTGGGTTGTGGAACAGGGAGGAAATTGTCTACGACGACGGCCGTATCGGAGCAACGAGACGGCACTCGAGGGAATGAACCTGGACTTTTATGCGGCGCAGGTGGAGGAATTGATAGCGGCGCAGGGGCGGGGGACGAAGGAATTCCGGTTGATGGACTTGACGCAGGCGATGAATTTGAGGCCCGATGGGCACCCGAGCAGATATGGGCATTGGCCCAATGAGAACGTGACTTTGTACAACGACTGCGTTCATTGGTGCCTCCCCGGGCCCATTGACTCATGGGCCGATTTCTTGATCCATATGCTCAAGGTGGAGGCCCATAGAAACAATGTGGAGAAAACCAGTCGATTCTAAAATACCTATACCCATGTTTTTCATCCCATAATACAACTTGATTAGCTCAATCTTTTTAAATATGATTTACGATTTTTATATACTTGGACGTATATTCATCCAATTTATCGAATCTTTAACTTTAATATTATTAATCAGTCTAATCCATTTTTAGTAAACGCAATAAGTAACACAAAGCTGAGGCTAGGTATTGGCAATGTGCCTTATAGAAGAGGGACTTGCAACTCACACCCACAAGCATGGGTAACTCCACCAACGTTGAATGCCCTTTTGTTCACCAAAATATGTTGCTTCAGAACTCTTTCACTCCACTCCATGAAATATGATTCATTATGCCCAATCTTCCTCTCCATGAAGGATGCCTGCACACAGGCGTCCATGTCCGTCGAATCGCTGCAATCATCCGCGACGGGGTCTCGCCACACGCCCTGGTGTCGCATGCCGGACCAGTCAGCTAGCCATTGAAACACATATTGGCCGACTCCTGCGTGCTCGAGCCAGCCTTTAGGGAACATTTCCATCACGCTGCTGTTTCTGTCCATCAGGATCATGTTGGTTACTTGCGCCCCATGAGACGAGATCAGTATGTCTGTTTTCCGCATGAGCTCTACCTGAATTAACATAATTTGTTAGAAAAAAGTAGGCGTGAGTTTGCCACACAATGAAAAACTTTCATTGGGTTTTCTAGTTTGTAAGAAGTATGGTTTTTGTATACGCCTAGATTTAGCCTGCTGCTGTTTTAAAACGTACAAATCATGGTTCTGAACCAGTGTGTACACTTTCTACTAAAGAAATAAAAGAATGGCATAGAGGGTACTGATTCATACTAACTTGCTCACAGAATGTGAGATTATGTGGGTAAGCCACTGAGAGCCGACAGTTGTTTACTTTCTTGCAAGCTTTCTGAAATATGTTTACCACCGTAGACGAGTTCTTGAAGGCTCGTGACCCTGGTCTTAAAAGAAGTGTCATGCCAATCCCTGATTTCGGTTTCTGTTTCGAGCTTACATTACAAAGCATCCTTGCCTTGCATCTTATCAGATCATAAACCTTATGTCTCTTCTCCATTGAGAGCTTGCCTTCATTGTGTCTCATGACTACAGCCTCCTCAAAGCAAACTGGAGCATCAGCCACAGACCTTGTCTCATTCTTGTCAAAGTCTTCCAAAGTAAAGTGTCCATCAAATGTTGCTTGCATCAGATTCCTCAACCATGGAACTGCACTGGTTTTGAGTTCGCCTCTGTAATATAAAACCCATCTGTCAGGTTTTCTGCACTTGTTTTTAATGTACCATCCCACAAGCGGCATCAAAGCTGATTGTCCATGCCAAATGTTGTTGTAAGGATAGTGAGAATTAGCTATGTATGTCATCCCCTTCATCACAGTAGCATCATGTGGAAGATACTCTCTCCATGCTAATCCGTATGAATTTCTGGATCCATCGCTCCCATCACGACCCTTAATACATAAGACCCTCCCTTTTGTCGCGTTTGAAGGGAATTTCAAATACTCAGATTCACCTTCTTCACGGATATCCTCAAGGGAGCTCATGAACCAAGTGTTCCCATTCATTGCAGTATCAGAGAAACGCAGATCCTTCAAAGGAAGAAAAGTGACCGAATCTCGCAACTTTTCTGTCACTCCCTCCTCCTCTTCATCATTTCTCCTCGGACATGAACACGATCCAACCTGTAGCGTTGGGGTTGACTTCATCTGAAAGAGTGTCAACAGAGTGAGCAAAACAAGTAGGATGCACAGCATATTCAACTGCGATGGCAGCTTACGGGAAGAACACATCTCGTAGTGTTCCAAAAACTAGCCTTTGCTTTCATCAATGTCAAGGCATAAGAATGAGAATGAGAATGAGAGCTTGGACGATGAATGAAGTGCAGCAACCCAAAGCTGGAAGTCAACTCTCATGGAGCCCTGGGGTTAGGTTCTTTATGCCCATTTATTTCAGAAATGTAGCAGAGTCACCAATTAATCCTACTACAGAATAGCACCACACCATAGTAAATGAAGTACGACTTTCCTGAAGAATGCATCGTTTCTGTATTAAATTATTCTGAAAGGGTGGCTGCATCTGGATCATTTTCCATGCAAGGTTTGAAGAGGACAATCTGTCATCTGTTTCACATGCAGGAAATCATCCATCCTATTGGATGATATTCCTCATGGCAGCCCTAGACTACTTGCTTTCTGCAGTTGCAGTTATTCTAAATCCTCCCAATGTCAAGATCCTCATTTAGGGTTTCTTAGATACAAACTTTTCTTCAAATGAGGAACAATACTGGAAGATATAAACAAATATCACCTGATTAAAAGTAAAATATATTTATTACATTAAATCAGTTTAGAATAAATAAAAAAAGTTAAAAACTCACTTTATTAATAAGATTTACATTAGAAATTTTTTTAAGAAATATAATTTAAATTATTACATAAATGTTTTATAAATCACGTGCGTATTTAAGTTTTCGAAACACGGTAATTGTACGACTGTAATAAACACGATTTTTCTGGGATTGTTTAAAAGTGATTAATCTGTTTTTTCCTTTTTATTTGGTGACGCATTTTTTATTTTGTTTTGGGTGAAGCGAGACCACAGAGTCCGGCTTAGCTCCTTCCATATCGCGGCTAACGGTTCCAGTGTCTTGAGAATTCGATCAATGGCCTCGGCAATGTCGCTCGTCGTAGCGCAGACGATTCCGGCAGGGAGACCGTCTCATCCGGCGGCGGAGAGAAAGCAGGCGACGGCGGCATTCGCGACGAGGCGTCGATGCCTGCTCCTGCTCACCGCCACCACGGCTTTGAAGTTCACGGATGGGGCTGCTGGAGCAAGGGATATACCCTTGTTCGGTCTGAAACCTGGATTGCAGGCGGCGGAGAAGGAAGCCGAATTAATTGTCAAGGAAGGTTTCGAGGCTGCGGAAAAGGGGCTTGAAGCGGCTGAGATCGGGATTGAAGCAGCGGAGAAGGGCGTAGAGGTTGCTGAGAAGGAAATTGAGGCCACCGTGAGTTTCAATGGAGTGACTCAGGCGGGAGCCGTCGTGGCAGCGGAGGCAGTTGGGGTTTTGGTAGCCACCACTGTCGTGAACGGGATTCTGGGGCCGGAACCATGATTCGCCCCGTTTTTTACGATTGTGGTTTGTTCTTCGTTTCTGGCTGTAAATTTTCAAATTGATTCCTTTCTATTCGCAACGTGTCTACTTAAAACAGAGGCATTCTTGTTCTATACCATACCATGGTTACATCGAACCTACTTAGTAGTTGATGGTTACTCCTGAAATTACTGGGATTACGGGGAGGTTAAATCACCATGCTGCACATATTTCACTTGATATTTTTCATCAGGATTCAGGGTTTTGTAAAGCATTGCATATATAGCGTTCTTGACAACGATCATGGCTCTGGTCGAATTTGCTTGAGCAGGAGCTTCTGTGTGGATGATTTCAGCAGGAGCTTCTGTGTGGGGATTGAAGCCTGAGATTGAGAATCATTCCCCTGTATGCTGCTGCTTTCTTCAGTCTCAAAGCAAGGAGTCGATGGTTGCTTCATCTTCTTAAGGTTTGCTGCTTCCATTTTCTATATATGTAGAGAGTGAAACCATTCTGTGGGTTTACATCCTTTATTATCTCCCACGGGTTGCAGTGAACTGGTAGACAAAAGTCATAACAATCCAATGATGCAAAGGTTGCTCTTGAAGGCAATTTGTAAGGCACCTCATCACGTGGATTTACATGTTTACTACCGTCTGCGCTTGCCATGCCATGAGCGAACTCGTAAGCTAAGGCCTCAAACAAGCTGCTCTCTATCTGCCGCTGCCTTGCTGTTATTTCTGCCATATTATTTTCTTTGCATTTTCCTGCTGCTTTCTATGAAATAACATATGCTTTCAGTTACACTGTGTGCCGCTAAAGCTCAAGAGTTAGCTGATGCTACATATGTTCCAATCAATCTTGACAGTGGCAAGAGGGTTACCCAATTTGCTCACTTAATTTCTCGTTCTAACTTGTTTTCAGTTCTCTGTCTCTCCTTCTTCCTCGGTTTCCAGTCCTTCTACTTCAGCTATTAAGACAGGAGAAGATGGTTCTTCCCATTGCGAAAAAAAGGACAGGAGAAGATGGTGTTCAAAAACCCACTACTTCGGATTATTTCGAAGTCCCATGAGGAAGAGCTTTGGATTATCCGTGTGTAAAATGAGAAGGTATCCCGTAAGATCTGGGAAAGCAAGGAATCGAAGAAGCTTTCCTTGTGAAACTTCTGTTTGTTGTAGTTATCACGAAAAGCGAAGAATATTAGTGAAAGAATGAGGGAGGTAGATTATATTAGTTATAAACCTTGATTCCCAAGTAAAAGGACCCATAAAGTAAAGGCAATGACTTGGAAGTAAAGCTCACCACGTTGTAGTATTTTTCTGAAGAATGAGAGGAGACAAAAAGTTGGTTTTTGCTGTCGTTTGTATTGTGTTAGCTGCTTCATGTGGTGCTGCTTCTGATAATCACCATCAAAAATGGAGAAAAATGGGCACCTCCTCCTCTTCTTCTTCTTCTCCTCCTGCAATCAGCAAACTTGGTTCTTCCATCATATTTCCTGTTTATGGGAATGTTTATCCTGATGGGTATGCATTATTATTATCTTTTTGATAATCTGCTAATCAGAATTCATAGTTCAAGTTTCCATGAATTACTGTTGCAGGTTTTACTTTGTTCAAGTTTACCTCGGATATCCTCCGAAGCCACATTTTCTTGATCCGGACACGGGAAGTGATCTCACCTGGCTTCAATGTGATGCGCCTTGCGTTCGTTGCACAACGGTACTCACATTCAATATGATCATAACACATGAAATGCTAGAGTGATCGTACGCTCTAAGAGCTATGAGTTTTGACTGGTTTTCTTGTTTTGCAACAGGGGTTTCACCCACTGTACAGGCCAAGCAATGATCTTGTTGTATGCAAGGATCCACTCTGTGCTTCCCTGCATTCAGGTGACTACACATGCGACAACCCAGAGCAATGTGACTATGAAGTTGAGTATGCAGATGGAGGCTCATCCCTTGGAGTTCTAGTTAATGACTTCTTTGCTCTTAACGCAACGACTGGTGTCCGGTTGAGCCCTCGTTTGACAATTGGGTTAGAGTTTGGATCTTTGTTGGTAGATTTTTTAGAACAAAGCACCCAAAAAACGCATGCTTTTTTATGCCTTTTTTTCTCAGGTGTGGCTACGACCAGTTAGCGGGCTCATCTGATCATCCACTTGATGGTGTTCTCGGAATCGGGAAAGGGAAATCGAGTATCATATCGCAGCTTCGAGATCAAGGAGTTGTGAAGAATATTGTTGGTCATTGTTTTAGTGGCTTAGGAAATGGAGGCTTCCTCTTCTTTGGAGAAGATGTCTATGATTCTTCAAGAGTAACATGGACGCCTATGTCTCATGAGTCCAGGTTTAGTAG
The DNA here is from genome assembly GCA_002189035.1 of Utricularia gibba. Lineage (NCBI taxonomy): Eukaryota > Viridiplantae > Streptophyta > Magnoliopsida > Lamiales > Lentibulariaceae > Utricularia > Utricularia gibba. The sequence goes on along the minus strand of NEEC01000014.1, from coordinate 2,528,398 downwards.
TACTTTTGCATTCTCTTTTTCGTACATTGACAAACATGAATGAAGCCTTTTATCTCAAAAAATGCAGCAAGCACTACTTAGCTGGGTTGGCCGAACTTCGTTTTGGTGGAAGAAGCACAGGGTTCAAGAACCTCAATGTGATCCTCGACAGTGGGAGCTCTTACACATACTTCAGCTCCCAGATTTACCAAACTGTTGTTTCTTTGGTGGGGCTGACAATCCGTCTACATTTACATCTCATCCTTCTTATCTTACCCCAGATGCCATCATCGTTTTCTTGAAATTTTAGATAAACAAGGACTTGAGAGGGAAGCTGAAAGAAGCATCAGATGATCAAACTCTCCCCCTGTGCTGGAAAGGAAAGAAACCTTTTAAGACAGTAAGAGAAGTCAGAAAATACTTCAAGTCCATGGCATTCAGCTTCTCCAGTGGATGGAGAACAAGAGCTCAGTTCGAAGTTCCGCCAGAAGGATATCTCATAGTCTCAGTGAGTCTCCTCTTTTTCTCCCAGTATACTTTATTCCCATTTCTCTGCTTAGCCTGAATTTTGTGCGCTTGCAGTCCAAGGGAAATGCTTGTTTGGGGATTCTCAATGGAACCGATGTGGGACTGGAGAACTTCAACATGATCGGAGGTCTGTGCATTCAAAGTCATTGTTTGAGAATACTTTGCAGAGCATATCCGTCACTCGAGCTACCCTTCTATGCAGATATATCGATGCAGGATAAGCTCATAATCTACGACAATGAGAAGCATATGATCGGCTGGATGCCTGCGGATTGTCACCAACGTTCGAAATATAGCATTGCATCTATTTGATCACCATGATCTTTATTTGTAGATCTAACAGCATAGTGCAGACAAACAGTCTAGTGAACTTGCACAGTTTCAGTGTATGTAGTTCCTGATTCTGTTGACAGTAGAAGGCAGTTGCTGCAGCTGTTGCACTAAATAAATCATAAGTGTAGCTTTTATTATCTTGTTCTCCGTGAGAAAAGAACAAATTGCTCGGACAATATTGGAAAGTTCGCTACCGGTACAAAAATGGTCTATGCTACTACTAAAACCGATGCCAATGTTTTAATAGGTTCCTGTCTGAGTTTTTCTGGTGATGAGCCAAGGATCAGCTCCACCCCTCCACTGTTTGGTTAGAAGGGCTTCTTCTGCATGTATGCAAACATGTCCTGGAAGAGAGGGAGTTGGTCGTATGGCATCTGCGACCCGAAAATATCTTCAGGAAATCCAGCCACATAACTGGATTGCATGTCTAATGAAGTCTCGAAGTCAGTCCACTTGGGATCACTCTGAACCTCCTTGAACTCTGTCGACTGAACATGCTCTGAGCTACTCGAGTGCGTGGGGAATTTCAGCAGCAGTTCGGATGAATTGAACGGGAAATTTGAGTGAGGTACTAACGCTTCACGAGGCCGAAACAGGGGTGCTGGATTTACGACACTGCTGTACTCCGAGGAGTCGATTTTGGGCTTCTGTTCTTCATCCTCAGGGAAGTGATCTGCCTTCTGAGGAGCGCTGTGGAATGTTGCGGAAGCACCTCCTTTCTTGTTGTATATTCGGCATAAAACCCATTCATCAAGCTGCAATCTTGAGAGAGTCAGATATGAACCCACCAGCAATACAACACTTTCTGTTGCTGGAAACAAAAACAGAACAAGTACCCTCAAAGTGGTTCTCTTTCCAGCAGACCTATCCACGTTAGCTAAGCGGTATTCGTGCATGATCCAATTGGTTTTGACGCCCTTGGGAGCTTTCCCTGCGTAGAACACGAGAGCCTTTTTTATCCCCATGATCTTCTGCTTCCCGATCGGCTTATCGGCTCCGGTGGCTTTCCAGTAACCGGTTCCGGCCGCCCTGTTGGGCCGTGAACCGTTGGGATACTTCCGGTCCCTCGGAGAGAAGAAATACCACTCCCTTTCACCATACAGTGCAAGATCTGTAACATAAATAAACGCCCCAGTTTGTCAGCAAAACGAAGCTCCACGTTTCATCCAATATGAAATCGAAAGAAATTACCAGGAAGCTCCCAGGGATCAAATCTATAGATATCAATCTCCGCGATTATAGGAGCCTCAACTTGAAGCCCAGCGCACTTCCGGCAGAGATAACTCTCCACCAGCTCGTCATCCGTGGGATGAAACCGGAACCCCGCCGGAAAACTCAGCTTCTGTGCTCCCGCCTTCATTCTACTTCCACCACAAAACATCCACTCCAAAAGCTTCTTCTTTTCTTCCCTTGTTCCTCCTTCACCACCCCAGCTGAACGAAGAAATCCCCATCGGCAGAGGCCCGTATTTATAGCCAGATTCAGCGGGCGCTGACAAAACAGAGTGATTCAATTTTCCACTTGTTCTTTACAGGACCACGAAAACATTGTTTTTGAGAAGCAGGACCACAAACACACATGCTGACGTTGTCCCATTTCACACAATCTTTTTTTCTCGCATACATATACACATATGCATCCCTTTTGACCAGTAAAACATGCTAACTGTTAAAGTGGAATCAAAACCCGACGACAATATTTCCCGTTGGCCATTAAAATCATGACACAACATTTTTGTAGTGAAGAGGGAGTCTCTAGCCTCTACCACAATTGATATCTTGTAATAAATGAATATCAGGGATGTAATAGCGTGTGTTGACCTTTGATTATTTGAGAAAAAAAAAAAAAAGGCTTCGGTTGCATGTTCATCTTCCCACGTGTGCTATTGTTTGTGTTGTTTCTTTACAAAAGATTCTTTAGGAAAAGAGCGACAAGGGGAGAGAGGGGACCAATTAATGCGCGCTGAGTCATCCGATGCAAAAACACGTAGTCGACTGCAATCTTTTTTTTATTTAAAGAAAAAAAGAAAGTGAAAATATGAAGCTTCAATAATTGAAAGTCTCCCAAGTTGTGCAATTCAAATTTGCTGTCTCCATTTCCCGCATCGCCCAATGATATGACTTGCAGTTCCAATTTAGGAAAATAATTGCAAGATAATTCACAAATACTCACCCCATCTCAATTTTATCACAATAACTAAAAATTAATTCCAACTGTGTATTGTGTTAGAAAAGTAGTAATTGCTACATTATCTCACGCACATTTAGATAAAAAAAAATATTCATAGAATGATAATTTTTTTCACTCACACATAGTCAAATTTCTAATTAATTCATTGTATCAGTGTCTCGAAAGGCTTTTGGAAGGGATGCATGTTCCGTAAGGGGTTGAAATTAGGTAAAATAGAATATATCTTAAGACTATAAAAATACTTTTTTATTTTAAATATAAAATTATATTATAAAATTTAATAATACAATGATATATTATGTTATATGATAAATGATTTTGTGTCATTTAAAAACATGTTCTTCCACTACTCTTGACTGTTGTTTTTACTTATCTTAAATCCCACTTTTTCATTATTCTCAATTGATTTTACATCTTTCACACTACTTTGATCTTTTTGGAGATAAAATGTATTTTGTGAATTTTTAGGGTACTTTTGAATTAATTTGAGAAGAAATCAAGACCCATCAAATTATGGATTTGATGGACCACGAATCTCAACCCAATACTCGGTCAACCGATGAAGATTTGGTCCAAGATTTGTGGATAAGATAGAGATATGAAGATGATCTTCGAAAATTTGAATAAAAGATTTGGATAGAAGATCTTATCCAAGCCCATCAAATAAACTCAATACGAAGACTTAGATTGTCTCTCCTATAAATACCCCACCCTCTCAACCATTAAAAACGTCTTTGACTACTTTTCCTTTGTATTTTTCCTATTTTCGTGTCTATTTTCATGTTAGAGTCGAGTCTGCACGTGTAGGCGCTTGCGGTTGAGGATCTGCGGTGAAACCTTGCTTGCGCAAGTCCTACACATGTGACTGTTTTACTATGTTTTTCGACATTTAAATTGAGGTTTGATTCTGTTTTTCATAACGTTTTCTTTATCAACGTGCTCTTTAGTATCACATAACCCGAAGGGAGTGTGAGAGAATCAAAGGTTGGCCTCAAGCACCTAAGGAGAAGGGCTCAATCGTACATCGTTGGTAAGACACATTCTGTCTAATCTGTCTGCGAGAGGTGTAGGAGTTAGATTTGGGTGTGGGGAAAACATGGGTTATCAAAAGAGGTGAAAAGGCTCTGGTGGCGTGGTTGATTCCATAATCCCACAAAACAAGGGATGGTGCTATAACGGTCACCAAGTAGCACTACTTTAGAATACCATCCCCAAAGATTGCGCAAACATATCAGTGTTCAAGGTTTGCACACATGCAAGTGCGAGTTTCAAGTAAGCTGAGTACTGGATCCAAAGCCAATTTTCTTATTGTTTTTAAAACCAAATCTTTCTTTTATTTTCGTCCTTTTTTCAGTCTTTGTTTGAAAAGAAAATTCCAATAACAATTCTATGTGGATACGATCTTATTTTCTTACTTCGACGATTTCTGTGCACTTGCAGAATTATCATCATTATATATATGTATATTAATGATATACATATATATTACGCATTTTAAATTTTTCTTTTGATAATGCTCATGATTTGAAGCAGGGTGTGACCGTGGAGAAGTCACTTTACACGAAAAATGCAAAGAATCTTAAAATGCTTGCAATTTTTTAAAAATGACGCAGGGGACAAGAATCTCAGGGCGTCGTGTGCCACGTGGATACATATCATTGGAAGGATGCCACTTGGATTCCTATTATTTTTTCTCATGTTATGCTTTATTTTTAACGTTGGAAAATAATGAATACTTCATCGTGTGCTTGCTTCGGTAATTAAATTGAATTATATATACTTACATGTGTGTATAATTTTTTATAAGAAATAATTATAATCCCAAGTCATTTATTGAGTTACAAAATAAAAAAAATAAAATAATATTGGATGCCATAATAAATAATGTTGGAAAGAGAGAGATATATGATTATGTCAGCAGGGGGTGGGGGGATAAGGATGAGCTCCTTGTCATTGCTGACTGTCCGTCCAGCCCCCTTTGATCTTATCGTGTACTGTTTATTATGTAACATAACAACAACATTGTTTATGATGTCACCCTCACTCACCTCCAGTAACACACATTCAACTCACTCCCACTTCCCCTATTTCTCCTTTCCAATAATATCGCAGGAGACAGAGAAAAGAAATCACCTGATTGGTTGGATTATTTAGCAGGTGCTTTAATAGATCAATATTTAAAAACAAATAGGTGAGAATCTGCCACGAGACGATTAGTAACCGAAATGGGCCCATTATCGTCGGATTGGCCCAAAATTAGACATACGCCAATTTGCTGCTGTCCCAACACAACGCTCATTTGTGGAAGACAGCCAGCCAGCCAGCCCAGTTTTCAAAATGAAGGTTAAAAAATGAGAACTAAATTAAATGTGTGTTCTCAAAATTTTTTTGAAAGTTGTTATTACTTCTATTTTCAGGAATTTGATACCAAAAATATAAATGAAAAGTAGAAGTAGAAGTTTTTTTTTTCTACTTTTGACTTATTTTTAAATATAATCAAAAATTAATTTTTTTTAAAAAAACATAAATAGAAATGGGAAGTATTTTGTACAAAATTATTTTTGATAATATAACAGCACTAAAAATTTTTCCAATACACAAACTAAAAATTCGGCAGAAGGAAAAATAAAAAAAAAACATCTACTTTTACTTCTAATTTCTATTTTTATCATCATATTCTTGAAAATATTTATGATTCTGTAATTTTTTCAGAATACATCATTTATGTTTCTACTTTTTCAAAAAATTTCTACTTCTATTTTTTACTTTTCTAAAAGTAAAACAATGTTCAAAAATTTTACATAATACTCTCCAAAGATAAAGCGATTTAATGTTTTGTAGCTTAAAAGAAACATTATAAAATAAAAAAAATTAATTTATAGTAATAAATAAATCATAATTAACACAATAAATTTGAACTTTAAATCCTCCAAACACTGGAATAATGGAGATGGAATTTAAATAGACAAGAAAAAAGAGGGTATTATTGAAAAAAATAAGAATGAAAAAATAATTCATCATCTGACATTTATATGTTTTTTATCATAAAGATTTGTTTATAAAATTATTAATTTTTCATTTTGAAAATGAGAATGTATGAATTGCATAACCTTATTTTTTATTTTCATCATTTTTTACAGTAGCATTATTGTGGCAATTAATGTCGCCCTAAGGCGGCCTGTCCTGTCCTGTCCTGTCCTGTCCGTCCTTTGGAGAAGGTACGTATTCGCGCGAATCCATCCGTCTTATGGTGGGTGCTGAATTTGTTCTTAAAGCTTTTGAAGGCAGGCAGGCACCCCAATGTGAAAGGAATAAAAGAAGACGTAAAGAGGAACACCACAGGGAAACTAAGTCATCAAAATATTACATTCTATTTCATTGTCGAGTGTTTTATTATCAAACATAAACCCTATCACTTGTAATCTTGGGGCGCCTGCAATCTCCAAGACCCTCGTTTGGAATTTTTACTTTTTGAAGCATGTACATGTCCAGTTTTGTATTATTTTTTTCCACCAAGAAAAGCTCAACAAATTGGGATCCTTCCGAATAGTGGGAGTTGACATGCAATAGTAATAATAATGATGATGATGATAGAGTTTGAATATGATATTTGGAATCGTGTTGATTCTTTTTAGTTTATTAACAAGTCAGATGAATATGGCTGATAAAAAAAACAAGTCAACTGGATAGGAAACCTCACCCTGCTCTTTATAGCGAATGGGAGCCTAAAGAGGAAGGATTTTTTTAGCAATAGTTTTAATGCTAGGAGTTCCATAGCTAAATTAATTTTGAATCTCTTTAGTCACTTGTCATTGCATCAGGGGAAAGAAAAAAAAATGGAAGTTTTTTTTTTTTTTTTTTGTCAACGAGGGAATAGTAGCACCGAGTTGTGTTTCTCCCCGCGATTGAAGCTTAACCTGTTGAGCTGTTAGAATAAATAATGATCCCATGAGGTTCTGAGTTAAGTAGCTTCAACTTTCTCACTCATATCCGGCAGCTGTACATGGCTATGGAGGAAGCGGATTCTGCAGAGAAGCGCTTGAAGGAGCTCGGGTACAAGCAAGAGCTGAGAAGGGAGATGGTTGCTTTCTGTGTTTTCTTTTCCCTGCATGTGTTGTACTGGGGAGGATTGTGGGTGAAGTGATATGTGTTTTCGATCGCAGACGATGTTTAAGACGATGACGATCGCATTTTCGACAATGGCCTTGTTGGCTCCGAGCACATCCCTGTATGGTCCGAGCTTGCTGTATGCTGGACCAGCGGCTCTTGTCTGGGGATGGGTCGTGGTCGCATTTTTCACATGGTTTGTGGGCATCGCCCTCTCTGAGATCTGCTCATCCTTTCCGGTTCGTGGATGCTTTACTAGTTCTTTCTCTTCTTTTCTGCTGGAGAAATGGGGTGCGTGCAATTGAATGGCTATACTTGAATGCAGACAGCAGGATCTCTGTACTTTTGGGCTGCTCATTTAGCAGGGCCGAAATGGGGTCCTTTTGCATCATGGTGCTGTGCTTGGCTGGAAACAATAGGGTTGGTCACCGGAGCAGGAACACAGGTTTGTACACAGAATGTCCCTTCAGTGTAGTTAGTTCCCATGTATTCAGACAAGAAATCCCTAGCCGATTAGTTAACTGTTTCCGAACATCAGGCATATGCAGGAACACAAATACTGCAAGTGATTATTTTGCTAGCTACTGGGACGAACAAAAACGGGGGGTATTTCGTTCCGAAGTGGCTCTTCTATTGTATGTACGCATCCGTACTGATCGTCATGGCAGGTCTCAATACCTTTGCCCTGCAAGTCATCGCCTTCCTGGACGTCATATCCATATGGTTGCAGGTGAGCTTCAACATATATATACATACATTTTTCTCGAATGCAGCCGCCAAGTTAAGTGGTGAAAAACAGTACAGATTATCGGGGGTGCAGTGCTTGTGATCTTACTTCCCATCGTGAGCTTGAAACGGCAGTCGGCATCATATGTTTTCACAGCATTTGAAGTGGCATCAGACTCAACTGGAGTGGCAAGCAGACCTTATGCGGTAATCCTTTCACTTCTCATGAGCCAATTTGCGTTCTACGGTTATGATGCCGCTGCTCATCTCACTGAGGAGACGAAGAGGGCTGACAGAAACGGCCCCATAGCTATTCTTTCCACTATAGGAATCGTCAGTGTGTTTGGATGGACATACATTCTGGCTCTAACCTTCAGCATTCAGGTCTCCCTTGAAATAGCAATCATACGTATGTCGACAAATGGGTATTATACAACATGACAAACATTTTGTCTGATGCCAGGATTTCAATTATCTGTATGATCCGAACAACGAAACAGCTGGTGTGTATGTGCCGGCTCAAATTCTGTATGATGCGTTCTATGGGAGATACCAAAGCTCTGCGGGTGCGATAGTCTTCCTCTTCCTGATATGGGGGTCATCATTTTTCAGCGGACTCTCGACGCTCACGAGCGCAGCACGAATGGTACACGCCATTAAATGACAAGTAATGAGCACATCGTGGAAATGATGGTCTTTCTGATACCGGGGGGCTCATTTTTTCGTGTCTTTAGATTTTCGCACCCACCATGTTAGTTTTTCTCTGATGCACGCAGATTTATGCGCTGTCAAGAGACAACGGATTCCCGTTCTCATCTGTGTGGAGAAGGCTTCATCCCACAAGGAAGGTCCCTGCAAACGCCGTCTGGCTGTCCGCCGTCGTCTGCATCATACTCGGGTTACCCATCCTGAAAATCAACGTGGTGTTCACAGCCATCGTGTCCGTAAGCACCGTGGGATGGGTTGGCGGCTACGCGATTCCCATATTCTGCCGCATGGTCATGCCGGAGGAGAAGTTCAATCCAGGGCCCTTCTACTTGGGCAAGACAGCAGGAAGAGCAGTCTGTGTGGTGGCATTTCTATGGATTTGCTACAACTCCGTGGCCTTCATACTTCCTACCACTTACCCCATAAGCTGGGCTACCTTCAACTACGCCCCGCTTGCACTTGGAGTCACACTCAGCCTGGTGATGCTCTGGTGGACCCTCGATGCAAGAAAGTGGTTCAAGGGCCCTGTTAGAAACATAGATGCATGAACAATGTGGTATAATCCTGCCAAAAAACACAAACAATGGTTGAAGTGTAAAGAACAATATGGAAAGAGGTGGAAAAACCTTTGAAACTTTGTAATATGTTGCGAAAAATATTTAAAGTGATTGAATTGTTGTTATTTGGTTTGTACAACAATGGGTATTTATAAATGCATAAGATAGCCATTGATAGTTTAGAAGTGTATGTTAGCTTGTCTTTATCTTGTAGATTTCAATGATGGTAACTCCTTGAATTGGCTTAATAAGTTGATTGGGCTTGGGCTACGTGGGACGATGTCTTGTATTGAACTCTTCGTAGAGGAGGACCTCACATGAGTGTTGGCGGGCATGACAATAAACCTCAAATCGGTTCTTAGGGATTTTTTGTTCATTCTAGATGATTGTTGAGCTTGGGTTTCCTCAGATACTTCTATAATCTTCTTCATTTCTCCAACCATCACATCATTAACTAAAATTTTGCAGAAATTTGATGGGAATAAGCATTTTGTGAGGATGTATGCATACTAATCATCTGGTGGTATGTAACTCTAGCTTGATAGAGCGCTCTTTGATATAGTCATGCAGTACATGATATTTAATCTTGATATGCTTCGTTCGATCAAATAACACTAGATTTTACATCATGCTTATAGTAGATTTATTGTCTATCTTGAGGATTAGCGGTTTACTTATGTTGATATGTAAATTTTAACAAATTTTCAATAACCATTGTGCATGATTTGCTGCTGTTACCATGGCCATATATTCTGCTTCTGCTGATGATTGCGCTATGATAGATTGTTTTTTGTTGTTTTAGGAGAAGGCAATTGTGCCTAGATTGAACAAATAGCATGTGGTGGAGCAGCAGCTATCTTCATCACCTACGATATTAGAATCAACAAAGCCTTGCAAGGTAGATTTAGTATCGCGTTTGAAATATAAACCCACATCAGTTGCGGATTTCAGGTATTTAAGTATTCTTTTGGCAATATCACAACGTGCAGTGAGTGAGTGATTTGTACATGAATCTAGATAGGAAGGAAACCGCAAAAGTAATGTCCGGTTTGGTGGCCATGAGGTAGAGGAGAGCGTCAATGAGATGCTGATATTTTTTCAGGATATAGTTCTTCATCTTTCATATTTTCCAGTTTAAATTTGATATTTGGAGAGAGAGGTACCAACGCTTCTTTTGCATTAAGATATCCATATCTTGTGATTAAATCAATAGTATATTTTTTCTGATATATGAAGATATATTCCTCCTCTTGGAAGAACTCTAATCCCAAAAAGTATCTCATTAAACCAAGATCGATCAGATTGAATCTCTACTTCTGCGGGTTCTTTTGTTAGTCAATTAGATCAGAATTATCTTCAATCATAAGAATATCATCTACAAAGACTTACACAATAATTTTGCCTTGATGATTTTCTAGAATGTAAACAGTAATATCATTTTTGCTTCTAAAGTACTTTTGTATAATAAAAAAGGTGTCTATAGTTGAATATCATTCTTTGGGAGTTTACTTGAAACCATATAGTGATTTCTCTAGTTTTAGAACTTTGTTACTTCCATCTTTGATCTAAAATCCTCGTGAGGGGTTGACACATATTGTCATGTAGGTCTCCATTCAAGAAGGTACACTCGATATCTAGATGATGAAGCTTCCATTTTTTAGTGGCTACGATTGCATTTATCAGTTTGATAGGGTCTAGGCAGGCTACATGAGCAAACATTTCAAAATAGTCGACACCTATTTTATGTAGGTAACCTTTGAGTACTAATCTTGATTTCAATATGTTTTTCGTTCCATCAGGGTTAATCTTTACTCTACGTATCTATTTCAAGTCCAAGACTTTCAAATTTTTTGATCTCTCAATGGATTCCCAAACTTCATGATCTTGTATTGAATTTAGTTCATCAACCATTGATTTCAGCCACTTTGGTTCTTGCAGAGCATCAGTAAGCTGGTTCTAGAGTGAGATTGCACCGAGAAAGAATTTCATCCATGGTTGCAGTTCATCAATGAAACGTTTGAATCACTGTGATAGTCCATAACATCACCTAGAGATGTTAGTAAAAGTGTGGTCTATATTCTTCGTCAGATTCATAATCATTCAATATTGTTGATCTATAGGAGTTAGTGACTTTGCATGTTTGTCAAGAAACAAAGCCATGTGGAAGACTTGTACTCAAGTGTTCACTTTCGCTTGTATCAGCATCAGAAGAGAATGAAAGATTATCATGGCTTAAATAGTCTGGTCTTTCCATCAGGATATCTGATGTATGACTGTTGTCTAAAAATTATACGGGAAGTGTGTTTGAAGCATTCTGAGTCATGGAGGAAGCAGGATATATATGTAATATGTTTTGTTGTTCTGAGTCATGAGATTCATTTTCTCTTAAAGTAACATGACATTCATTTAAGTCAGACTCATCATTGCTCGTAGGTTATTGTTGTACACATAGGGATGCACCATTAATTACCTACATGAGGGAAGTGTAGTCATGAGGTTAAGTTGAAGATGAAAGTGGATCATATAAGTCCTCTTCTGGAAATAACAAATGTGTATTGGGACTATTAGTTCCATTGCTATTGGAATCCATATATTCTGTTGACTTCTAATCCCATCCTTTAGATTCATCAAAGGTAACGTCTCTGCTGAGTTGCAACTTTTCAATCTTCATGTTTAGAACTCAATATGCTTTACTTGTATTGCTATATCCTAGAAATATTCCCACATTAGAGGTAACATCAAGTTTGCTCTTCTCCTTTGGTATATGAATGTAGCATAAAGAGTCAAAGATTCTGAGATATTCGAGATTAAGAATTTTATTATTCCATCATTCATAGGGAGACTTTGAGTTTGGACTGCCTTTACAGGGTAGATGTTGAGGAGATAGACGGTAGTGTTTACTGCTTCACCCCAAAAATATAGCACATATTTTTCTCCCTATAATAAACATTTGGCTATATTCAATATGGTTCGATTTTTCCTTTCGCGAATACCATTTTGTTCAGTTGTATAGGGCACTGTAAATTGATGAACCATTCTATGAGTTTTGCAGAGATGTTTTAAGTCAACGATGGTGTACTCGCCACCATTGATCTCAAGATGAATATCTTGCAATTTCTTTGTGTTTCTGCAATGGATTTGAACATAGTGAAATAATTCAGTACTTTGAATTTCCTCGCCAGCATACATATCTATATGAATTTAGTAAACTCATCCATGAAAATGACATAATATTTATTTCCAACCTTTGTAGGTATGTTCATCAGGCCACAAACATCATTGGTGACCACCTAAAGTTTATTTTCAGCATGTTTGCTAGAAGTAGGAAACGATTTGCGAGTCATCTTGCATTGTTGGAAAATGCTACAAATTTCTTTTGGGTACAACAGCTCAGGTATTCCTTTGGCTAAGTTTTTCCTCTTGAGCGAGAGTGTGGAGTCATAGTAGTGATGTCCTAACCTCTTGTGCCATAGTTGTGACATTTTAGAAGTAGAGCAGACAATATCTGAGATTTGAGCTGAAGAGAAGAAATCCAATGGAAAAATTTGATTCACCATAGGTAATGTAAGTATGATGTTAGCATTCGGGTCTTTGATTAAATAGGAATTGTTTTCCAAGATTATTTTGAATCTTTTTTTCACCAATTGGCCACAACTAATAAGATTGTTAGATATCTCTGGAACATAGTAGATATCGTTGATATTGATGAGTCTTTGAGAAGTTTCGATACAAATAATCCCTTGTCCTATGACTAGTATATGCTTTCCATTTGCGATTACAATATATTTGTCTGAAGAGAGATTAAATAATGAAAAAATACTGCAATCATTCGTTAAATGATGTGAGCATCCATTGTCCAATAGCCATGTGCTTTGTTTCATAAGATCAGAGGAAGAAATCAATGTGTTTTGACGCAAGGTATGAAGTTCAACCGTAGTCTTATTCGGATCAACAGTCACACATACATAATTTAATTTGTTGGCTAATTTACTAACTAGATGGGTAGTATTCCTCCTAGAGCATGGAATTTCTTTAAGGGACCAACACGTTCAACATGATCTTTGAGATTGCAATATGAACAAGTAGCTTCAAGATGCCAAAAACAATTATTCGACTGATGATTTTTTTTATTGTAGTAGGGCAGGGAGCTTGAGTGTTCATATTGTATGTCTTAGATAGTTGAAAAATAGAGTCCTTTAATAGAGAGGTGGCATTAGAGACAGTAGGTTGCCATCTAAGATATGTTGTTACCTCAAAAGTTGAATCTTGATTATATAATTGTCCAGATTTATCTTCTAATTGACTTAGGCTTTGAGGAGTTTCTTGTTGGAAATGAAGTGAATCCCACTTACACTCAATGCAGTCACAATAGATGCGAATAAATGGAGAAGAGATGTCAATATCTTAGACTTAATTCAGCGATCCTCCACAGGTTCTCCTAGTGTTTGCACCTCGATAACCACTTTAGTAAGTATGTTAGAAAATTGAGCAATGCTCATACTTGGAGTGAATTTGAGATGATTGAATGTCTCCTATTGGCGTTGGATTTGATTCTCTTTTACTTCTGCATCCTCACCATAAAGTTCCTTGAGCTTGTCTCATACCTTCTTAGCTTCTTTGATTTTCATTACATTGTTGAAGACATCTTCAGATAGGTATTTATCTAGCACGTATTTGACCCTTTTGTGTGCTCATCCTTTTGCTTGATTTCCTTTTATGTAGGGTTATCATTTGAAGATATCACTGACCACAAATCGTTCATTTTCAATTAGATGTCCTTTGAAGAGAGTTGAAGTTGATTTCTGAGAAGATTGAATGTCAAGGTCGTTTATATCGGGTTCACCATGTAAGAACAATATGGAACGAGGTGGAAAAACTTTGAAACTTTGTAAAATGTTGTGAAAAATATTCAAATTGGCTGAATCATTGTTATTTGATTTGTACAACAACAGGTATTTATAGCTGTAAAAGATAGTTGTTGGTTGTTTAGAAGTGTCTGGTAGCTTGTCTTTATCTTGCAAATTACAATGATCTGGCTTAATGCGTCGATTGGGCTTGGGCTACTTGGGACGACGTCTTGTATTGAACTCTTAGTAGAGGAGGACCTCAGATGGGTGTTGATTAGCAGTGGACCCATGACAATAAACCCCAAATCGGTTTCTTCAATGAACTCTTAGGGATTTTTCGTTCCTTATGCATGGTTGTTAAGCTTAGATGTCCTCATATAATTATGAAATCTTCTTTTTTGTTTCTTCAATCATCACATCACCCATATGAAATATTGACTTAAATGTCATACTATATGAATCATTTACAAAAATGACGATGTGTACATTTTATGTCACACATTAAATTAAAAAATTTACATTATAAATGATTATTTTTTTCATACAATATCTAAGGCATGATCAGATTTCTAATTCATCTCATACTAAATTGAGTTCGTGGATCATTATTCAAGTGCTCAATCACAATCACTCATGAAATGAACATATTTTCTGTTCTATTATTAATATTGAAATTGATCATTTTTATCATCTTTTCAAATAATTTGATAATTAATCTGGGCGGTGGTGCTGTGTGTGTGGCTTGTGATGAACGGCCCAAAATGGAAGGTATGCAAATTAATCATTTCATATGGGACGAAAATACATGTGGAAACTGCTGTCCTTTTGAACGTGTCCTTCTGCAGCACGAACGAGTGTTCAAGCTGCTGCTGCTCTCCTTCTTCTGATCGGAGCCCATCTGAGTTCCGGATCCCTTTCAATAGATTGCGATTTTGAAAATGTTCGGTTGAGGAGGGAGAAATGGAGAGAATGGCGGAATATTCTAGGTGGTTTCGGGTGTTCCGGATCGGGTTGGAGAACGGAAAAGATGACGGCGGCGAATGCTACGCCTGTACTAAAGTGGGGGTCCCGAGTTTCCATTCCACCAGCTGCGACAAGGCGCACCAGCCAGAGTGGGAGGCCACCGCCGGTTCCTCCTTGATTCCGATCAAAAATCGCCCGGCTGCGGTGAGCCGTGGCGGAGCGGCGAAGAAGAATGGTGGCAGTGGAGTTGTTCTGGACCCCCGGTGCAAGCGCGTGCAGTTATGGAACAGGGTGTTTTTGCTCGCCCGTGGAGTAGCCTTGGCGCTGGATTCCTTAATTTTCTACTCCCTGTCAATCGGACGCGGGGGGTCTCCGTGTCTTACTGTCAATTTCGCCATGGCCGTGGCGATGACGGTGACGCGTACCTTCGTCGACGCCGTCCATATTTTCCACCTCCGGCTACAGTTCCGGCTGGCGTATGTCTCGAGGGAATCCCTCGTTGTTGGGTGTGGGAAGCTTGTTTGGGATCCACGCGCCATCGCGCTCCACTATCTCCGCTCCCTGAAGCTCTTCTGGTTCGATGTTTTCGTCATTCTCCCCCTGCCGCAGGTACCCTTCAAATCGAATTTCACAGTTTCCTTCCCTGCTTCACACTGACAATCCATGTCTCACAGATTGTATTCTGGGTAGTAGTTCCAAGATTGATAGGTGAAGGCCGAGTAAAACTGATGATCACCGTTCTTCTACTCGTCTTCTGGTTCCAGTTCCTCCCCAAAATCTATCACTGCATTTGCTTAATGAAAAGAATGCAGAAGGTCACTGGATACCTTTTCGGCACACTCTGGTGGGGATTCGCCCTCAATCTCATCGCCTACTTCATCGCTTCCCACGTAATCCATCTTCCTCTCAGATCACCAAAATCAATTCCCTCTGTTCACCTTGTTTTTTTTTTTTTTGTTGTTGTTTAAGGTTGCCGGAGGATGTTGGTATGTTCTAGCGATACACAGAGTGGCGTCGTGTTTGCAGCGGCAGTGCAGCGGAACCAGTGACTGCAATCTGTCATCTCGTTTATCAGCGTCACAGAGGCTTAGTGCTTCCTGCGGTCCGCATACCAGTTTCCCAGTTCTGAAATCCTCGTGCTTTGATGTAAATGGCCCGTTTCGTTACGGAATCTTCAAATGGGCTCTTCCTGTTGTGTCCAGCAAATCTACAGCAGTGAAGATTCTGTATCCCATTTTCTGGGGATTGATGACTTTAAGGTGAAAGCAGGTTCATCATTCCTATTTGGCTCTCTCGGGTTCCCATCAAAATCGATTCTTTCCATTTGCAGTACTTTTGGGAATGACTTGGAGCCGACGAGTGAGCTGCTTGAAGTGCTGTTCAGCATCTGCGCTGTACTCAGCGGTATGATGCTCTTCACTCTCCTGATCGGAAACATTCAGGTTTTCCTTCACGCGGTCATGGCAAAGAAGAGAAAAATACAACTCAGATGCAGAGATATGGAGAGGTGGATGCGCAGGAGGCAGCTTCCATCGCCGTTGAGACGGCGAGTCCGCCTCTACGAGCGGCGGAGGTGGGCAGCTATGGGCTGCGATGATGAGACTGAGCTCATTAAGGATTTCCCCGATGGACTTCGCCGTGACATCAAGCGCTTCCTCTGTCTCGATCTCATAAAAAAGGTACGAGTCTCTCCCTCTCCGTTCTGGCAGTGTAGCAGAGCACGGCGGAGGCTGACATCGCCGGCCACATTGTACTTGCAGGTGCCATTGTTTCATAGCTTGGATGATCGCATCCTTGACAACATATGCGACCGTGTCAAGCCTTTGCTTTTCTCCCAAGGCGAAAAGGTAAAACATCCCACATCTTCCAGCAGACCCCCATAATCATAATATATGATTCCGAAACAGATCATCCGGGAAGGAGATCTTGTGCAACGAATCGTGTTCATCGTTCAAGGCCGGGTGCAGAGCAGCCAGAGGTTGACGCGGGGAAGTGTGGCGACAAGCTCCCTCGAGCCCGGTGGGTTCTTCGGGGACGAGCTCTTCTCATGGTGCCTCCGACACCACTTCGCCGATCGCCTACCTTCGTCGTCGGCGACATACACCTGCGTGGAGTCGACGGAAGCTTACGGACTGGACGCGGATGATCTGCGCTACATAACCGACCAGTTCCGCTACAAATTTGCTAATGAGAGGGTGAGGAGAGCCACTCGGTACTACTCTTCCAAATGGCGGACTTGGGCAGCCGTTAACATTCAAATGGCCTGGAGGAGGCGGCATGCCCGGAGAAGCCGTGATGGGTTGGGGAGGACGACACCCGGCTGAGGAAGTACGCCGCCTTCTTCATGTCCATCCGACCGCATGATCATCTCGACTAAAGATTCCGCTCCTTGTTCCAATAAACTGAACTGCACAGGGACTGTGGGCTCTGCATTTCTCATGTAAGATAGAAAAAAAAAAAAAACTTGTGTTCATGATTGTATTGATAAAGATACATTCTCTGAGGAAAATAAAGTAAGATTAGAAAAGTTAGAACTATTGGAAGTAAGTTTGATTAATGAACAGCCTACAAAAACTAAAGTGATCCAACCCAAAGAAAAGTGTAACTATTTTAGATAAATCTTACATAAATTATGAATAAAGGAGGGGGAGAGCTTATATTAAAAAAAAGTAAAATCATAATAATTAGATTACTAAATAAATAATATTGTATATAAAAAGAATGAATAGTTACATTGGATTGGGTGTTCTAATGAAATGGATAATATCATATAAAAAATGTGGATAGTTACATTGGATATGAATCTCTTTTTTCTAAAACAATGATGTTAATTATGAGCGATTATAACAAGAATGTATTTAGGGAAATCAAATCGGTGTTCTAAACACATGGAGAAATAAATGAAAAACTCTATATCAACTCCAATTCCATGATAACATTTTTATCTTTATTGATGGAGATTGTGTGGTGAAAATGATATGAATTTTTTTGGTGAAATTTCTTTAGGTGAAAAATCAAGTTAATCATTGATGAAAAACTGGTGATTATTAAAGATAAAGTGGTGAAATATTTAATATATATATAAAATAATATAGAAATAAGATAAATATTGAAATAATGTAGATGTATGGAGTTGTCATTATTTAGGCGTGATCCATGAAATCAGAAGGGTCAATGAGCCGGCCCAATAAGGAGCACAGTTTGGATCGGAAAGTCTCCGCTTCACTCGGGTCGGTGATGTAATAAAAGCCGAAGTCGTGAGATCCGGAGCTTCTCTCGGTTCAATTCGCAGATTTGAGATTTCCGATCTCATCACCGGACGACAATGTCTTACTTTCCGAAGGGTCACCATGCCGCCGATGACGATGTCGACGACTTCGAGGAGTACGATGCCACCCCTTACGGCGGCGGCTACGACATCACTCTGACCTACGGCCGTCCTCTTCCTCCATCTGAGGAAACTTGTTACCCGAGAAGCTTCTCCGCCGGGTCTGATGACTACGACCTTGATCGTCCGCAGTACGATTCCGGCTGCGAACCTTCCGCCTACGCGGATCAGGCTGCTCTGGACGATGAGTACCAAAGCTATGCCCGTCCCAAGCCGCGCCCTGGCCCGCAGTCTTACGGAGCCCCTGAGCCCGGTTATGGAGAGCGGATTCGCCCTGGTGGTGGCTATGGTGGAGAGAGTGATTACGTTGGGGGCGGTGGATCTGAATACGGTCGGAAGCCTCAGTACGGCGAGTCCTATCCCGATCCGGATTATGGATCTGGATACGGACGGAAGCCAGATTTTCCAGATCAAGAATCGGAGTATGGTGGGAAGAGGCAGGAATCCGGGTATGGAAGGAGACCCGAATACGAACAACCACCTCCTTCAGAATACGGATCTGGATCTGAGTACGGTCGGCGTCCCGACTACCAACAGCAACCCGGTTCTGAGTATGGATCCGGGTATGGATACGGGAGAGGCCCCGAATACCAACAGCAGCCTCCTGTCTCTGAATACGAGAGACCGAGTTCTGAGGAGTACGGCGGTTATGGCTATGGCCGAAAGAGCAATTACCCCAGAGCTGATGCTGGTGAAGAGGGATTTGGTTCCGGCGGGTACGGCGAATATAACAGGGAGGAGATATCATCAAACTACGGGCGTGCCGGTTACCGTCAGACAGTAGCAGCGGCAGAGTATGAGAGGCCAAGCTATGGGAGATCCGAGGAAGAGGATTACAGGAAGCCTCGCTGTGAAGGAAAGCGCGACGACGATGAGGAGGAGGGCTATCACCGCAAGAAATATGTGACCAGCTTAGCCGATCCTTCTTTTTAAATCTCTTTGTCACCGCCGAGACAATAATCAAACTGTACTTGCCTTTGCATTGCAGGGAGACAATGACGATGATGATGATGATGAAGAAGACGAGGAGAAGAATCGCCGCAGGCATCACCACCACCGCAAGCATTATGATGACTGAGCAGGGCTGAGCCCCTCTCCCCCACCTGGCCTCGTCTGTGGGGGTTTGGCTTTCCTTGATGTCGAAGAATAAAATGCCGCGTCTGGCCCCTGTGTTTGCTTGTTGGACTCCCCGCCCTTCTGCTTCCAGTCTGTTGAATCTCTCTTCTTATCAGTACTAATAAAATGGGACTCTCCGGTTTCAAGAACAAATTTCCTGTTTAGCACTGAAAATGGAGTCAAATTCCTTGGTCACCGAGCTGAGTGAAAATTAGTAATGCAATTTCATAAAATTTCGCAGCAAAATGTTTAATAATGAATTATTTCCAAAGTCATGTTCAGCATATCAACGAACTAGATAAATGGGGAGGATTCCAGGAGAGCGAGCAATCCAGGGACCTGTAATTCAGAACCCCCATGGCTGTCATATGCCTTCCAAAGCCTGAAGGATGTCATTCTTCAGGTCATCAAAGCCTTCCAACCCGAAGCTGAAGCGAACCAGGTTGTCGTGGATGCCGTACTTGGCTCTTTCCGATTGAGGAAGATCCCTGGGTTCACATCCAATTCCATCACATACATATTCTTTTCAAGAAACGATAATCTTGTGTCATAAAAACTGGAAACAAGCAGGGGAATACGTACCAGTAGGACATTATGGCTGGTTGATCAACGATGCTTTCACAACCCCCAAAAGAGGGGGCGATGTATGGGATTTTCAGCGCATCCACGAATTTGGCGGTGGTCAGAAGGTCTCCATCGACCTGTGTAGATATCCCATTGGGGCACAAATGTTTACTTGCTCAAAGCAGCTTCAGGCCAAAAACACGTGCTATCGTGAAGATTCTAACCTCAAAACTAACAACACCACCAAAGCCAGTCATTTGCTTCTTTGCAAGTTCATGTTCAGGATGGCTTTTCAGGCCTGGATAGTACACTCTCCGAATCTGCCCATCTCATTTTAAACGATGAAAAGTGGAAAAGTTAAGTTCAAATTCGAATCTTCAAATTGTAACTAGATATCGGTAAACGAAAGTACCCTTGGATGTGCCTCTAAAATCTCGGCCATCCTCTGAGCTGTTGAGTTCTGCTGCTGTACACGAAGGGAGACTGTCTTCATCCCTTCGATGAGAAGAAAGGCTGCATGCTGATAAAAAACAATAAACAACTTGTTATTGGTCTTCAACACATGAGAGTTGAGAAGTTTACAAGATAATAACAAAATCTTTTCCGGCAGGTGCAATCAGATGGCAACTTATCAATAACTCACAGGATCAAGAATGCCGCCCAATACATGGTGCAAGTTCCGAATCGGTGCAATCAAATTCTCAGGACCACTGATAGCTCCAGCAATGATCTGAAACATAATTCAGCGGCATCAGCTCGTTCCCAAATCAATGAACTGTACCAAAATCCTATATGAAACTAGCGTAATTAACATGACATACAGCATTGTGGCCTGCAATATATTTTGTTGCAGAATGTACTACAATATCAGCACCAAGAGCCAGGCTTTTCTGATTAATGGGAGTTGCAAATGTAGCATCTATGCAGACCAATGCGCCTTTTTTGTGACAAAGCTTTGACACTCGCTCAATGTCAACACATCTTAAGAACGGATTGGTAGGAGACTCACTGAAGAAAAGAGCAGTCTGCAAGGAAAATGCACAATCAGATTCAATATATCACAGTTGTTATTGCGAACATAAATTGTATAGAAAATGAAAACAAAACTAACTTTATTCTTCTCCAGTGCAGACTCGAGACCATCAATATCCGTAGGATGAATGACTGTGGCCTGCAGTATACCATTAGGTTTACATTAGGGATTTTCAAATAATCTTTACAGCATTACTTCAAAATATGACATCAGCATCAAGCTTATAAAACATGCCTAAATGATATTGAGAATGATAACATTTAGTGTTTTTGAGTAAAATGAAGAATTAAACAGAAACATTCGTACACTGATTCCCATTTTAGGGAGAAAAGTTTCAATGAATATTCGTGTCCTCCTATAGCAATCAGTGGTGGTTATCAAATGACCACCAGCAGGAACAAGAGCCATCAATAATACAGTGGTAGCAGACATTCCAGATGCCAACAGGAGTGTTGATTCAGCACCTTCCAGAGCACTGATCCAACAAAGAGACCAAAGACTAAAAGGTCACCAACTCAATTATTGTTTTCATCTAGACAAAAAAAAAAGGAAATTAGAAATACCTTATCTTGGCCGTTGCAGCAGTAGTCGTGTAGTTCCCATATCGTCCATACTCATAACTTTCACGCCTTTTCTCCTGAAATGAAATGAAGGAAATGATGACTTTCCTATGCGATAAAACATTAAAGTACAAAACAGATTTGAATAAAAAAAAAGTAGATTTAAATACGTTTCACGAGCATTCCAAAAATAAAACGAGGGTTCGGTGACAGTAACCATGAGTACCTTAAAGTCAATAAGGTCAGCTGTTTTCTTGAAGAAATAAGCAGATGTATTCACAATTGGAGTAGTTATTGCGTCAGTAACAAGAGCACGATCCCATCTTTCACCTGAAATAAATAATTTATCATCAAGACCACATCCAGCATGCGAATTATTCAAAATTCAAAAGTTTCCCAGATCTAGCAATCGAACAGCATTACAAAAAAAATTAAACATTCAGATCAATCGCCGAAGTAGAGAGAGACCCCAATTGAGCATAGTGCTCATTAATTGCCCATCCGGGCTTCAATTCAGGTGGGAATTTGAATAAATTGAATACGACAAGCAAATTATCTATAAAAGGACTTCATTGGACATCCTATAAGATCAGAATCAATGTTAGTATCTTACCAGCATGAATTGCAATGCTGCTATCTGACTTCAGAATGGAACCGTACTTGTAATGATTCACGCTCTCTTGCTCCGCATTCTCGCCATCAAGATACGGATCCTCAACCGTGAGAATCTCATTTGTCGTTGCATTGATATCCACCCCACCGGAGCAGAACCAGAAGCCATGGCCCTAACAGATGAAGGAGAACGAGGTGCGGCATGGCTATTCGACCAACAAGCCGCCACAACCTGCGCAACACCGATGTTGCTACAATTCCTCCTAGCCTTGTTGCTGAGCTGCCTGACGAAATTCGGAGGAAATTTGAAGATCGGCGTAGATAAGGAGAGAGCATAACCCCCGACGGCTCGCAGATTCGCAGATCTGGCTCTCCGGGCGTTGGGTGAAGAATCAGGTAGACAGAACTCGGGATCTGAGCGGCACTCGAAGGATTGAATTAGCATCGGAAGTCTAGATACTGCCGCCATTAGGGTTCAACTAAAGATGCTGATCTTTCTGTCAAATTATTTATAGAGCCTGCCTCGCCCTTGCGGTACGTCGCGTGCCTTTTAAGTAGAAAAGTCCAAAATCTCGACGCATATCCTCAGCTTCACAACCTGAAAACGACATACATAACAATAGTAACCACCAAAAATAATCCCTATTTATCTAAATATATATTTGAAATCATTTTGTATATTAATTATCATTCTCAAAAATCCAAAATGAAGTTTCCATATTTAACTAAAAAGATATTGATGAATCTGTAAATACATGAAAAACATCGAAATAATAAAATAAAATTGTATTTATATTAAATTATTATTAGCATTTTATTTTCAAACAAAAACTTTAAAAAACTAAAAAAAAAATAAAGATTTTGATTTAAAAACAATTTGAAAAATGACATTTAATCTAAGATACACCTTAAAAATCATCTTTCATGTCTACAAATCTTGAAGATTGATCTGTTTGCACAAGTTTTAGGGGTGTTATTCTAAAATAGTGATACTCATTGATCGTTATAGTACTGTCCTTTGTTTTGTGGGATTATGGAATCAATTATGCCACAAGAATCATTTAATCTCTTGTGATAACCCATATTTTTCCCACACCCAAATCTAACTCTTACACCTCTCATCTTGCATACAAATTAGACAGAATATGGCTTACCAATAATATCAGAGTGAGTCATTCTCTTTAGATGTTTGAGCCCAACCTTTGATTCTCCCACACTTCCTTAGGGTTATATGATACTAAAAATCACGTTGGTAAAAAAACGTTGTAAAAAATAGAATCAAACCTCAAATTAAATGTTGAAAAACATAGTAAGTCAGTCACACGCACAAGACTTGCGCAAGCAAAGTTTCACCGCAGATTCCTAGCCGCAAGCGCTCACATGTGCATGTTCGACTGTAAACAACAAAATTTCATGAAAAACGAAAGGAAAGAAATCCAAAACATACTACATTCGACTCTAAACCCTAAACTGACTCTCTGATCGCCGACTACTTCGATCTTCGCGTTTGGATCTTTATATAATGGTTGGGACTTGTCAGGCTCTTTTGATGGACTCACATCAAATTTTATATCCGAATTTTTTAAGATTTGATACAGATCTTCTAGGATAACATCCAAATTTTCTAAAATATGATGCGAATCTTATCTTATTCGAAAATTTTTGATTGAATTTTCATTTGGATAGACCGAATCTTTGCCTACAACTTGAAAATCTTTCAAACTATTCCAAAATTATCCTGAAAAATAACAAAACACATTTTCCCTTTCAAAAAATCAAAGTGTTATGAAAAATATAAAATTTTTCAAAAAACATAGTAAAAATGAGATAAAAAGATTGCAAAACCCATTTAATTAGATACTAAAAAACACAAATATAAGTTACACAAAATCACTTATAAGATATTTCTAAGCTCAATTTTCATATCAAAGAAAATTATATCAAAAAATCTCAATGTTTAATTTTTTGATAAAATTAATTCCAATTTTTTAATATAAATTGAGAATCTGATTCCTAATGATAAAATTGATTTCCAAAATATTACGCATCTAATATAATGAGTTATCAAATTTGGTATATCAAATATAATTAATTCTTAATTTTTTATATTTGTGATATTTTTACTTTTTTACTCTTTGATCACCGAACACAATTAATTTAGATTATTCAAAAAAATCTAGTTAACAACTAATTTTTTCAAATTTTCAAACTTTCAAACAATTGAATCAATTATTTCAAATATTAAGAATTATTAATATTAAATTATTAAAAAATAATTTTATAGAGAGTGAAAACAAATTTTATTAATTTTTTGAAATAGCAAGTAATTTTTATATTAAATTTTTAAACTGTAAAATAATGAGAATCATTCTAAATTACAGTTGGGTCATACATATCCGCCTAATCATCAACAAATTGGGCCGTGGTTACACTGGACCCTTCGGCCCAACACGCAGATCTGAAACCAAATAAGGCCACATAGCTAGTCAGATTTCTAGGGTTATTTCCGGTGTTCCTCAATCGCGGTCGGAGGCTAACGCCCTGCCGCCGGTGAGTTTAATTGATTAGTCGTTGCCGTGAACGGAAAACCGCTGTGCCGCACCGGAATGAGGCTCGAAAGCTTACTGATAATGCTGGGAGGCCTAATCTTGTCGTGCGGAAATTGAAATCGGGGTCCGCTTTGCAGCAGAAACTGATGTTTCTGTGTTTCTGCTGCCTGTAATACCCGAATATTTGAATCCGTCTTGCTCTCATCTGCCTCCATGAAAAGCGAAAGGAGTACATTTGTTGGTTCAAGAGTTTTTTCTTTTTTTTTTTTTGACAAAAAATTTATTCGATTTTGTTTTTAACCGTCAGAATGAAACCCTAAGAAAAGCCACTCATACTGTGTGCATTGTGACAAAATACAAAAAGAAAAAGAGAGAGATACACACACACGACGTTATATACACAGTTTCAAAAGGCATTCTTTTTAGAGTGAAAGTCCTTTTTTTTTGTTTTTTGTGCGGAGGTTTCCGTTCGATGATCCTGCTGAAGGCTTAGGCAACTAATGTGCTAGAAGTGGGGTTGGAGCCCCGTGTGTATACACACTGCTACTTGTTAAAGGATAAAACACACATTCAGTCATGTTGGATGACGATTCTGCGAACAAAACAAACAAAAGATAATGGCCGTTGGTTCAGTTCCTCGACAGGGAGATGGCCGACAAGACAATGAGCATCATGAGCACAAGAACTCCCAGGAAAGATCCAGCCAAACACCCTGAGGCGCGATCACAGAAGGAGCTGTACTGGTGGCATATCGAAAACCAGTTGGCCTGCGTGTTCCCCTTGTGTGCCAAGTATGTAATCGCGGCAGCCGCCGATGCCCCAGCCGTCAAAGTCGACAATATTAACTACACAGATGGCCACGGAAATCAGTGAGCTTGACAGCGGTGGCGGACGCAAGGTTCAGACGATGGATGTCGAGAATTACCATGTCAAGGATGAGGAGAATGGCCCGGGTGAGCTTCGCACCGGGCATCACAATGTGCAGGGCTGAGAGCACGAGCGAGAGCGCGAGGTATCCGGTCGCCAAGGCGTTGGAAACCACGAAGAACCTGATGCAAAACAGACAGAATTCCATTTCATTACAAGGAACATTAAAACTCGCGTTACTGTAACTTGTAAGCTTGTCCGATGGTTACGTGAAAGCCGGAATTTCATTGAACTGCGATCTCAACCGGGTGATCTGCTCCATGAGAGGAGCCCTAGGGTTATTCGCATTCCCATCGCGATCGCGCTTCCGATCGTAGCGGCAGCAGCGACGATTCTCAGAACGAAGTCAAGAACCGATCTTCCTCTGCTCGGACCCTTCTGCCTAGCAGCAGCTTCCTCTATTGCTTCCTTCTTCGTCACTGACTTCCCCATTTCGCAGATGATGATCACTGATGACTAACACAAAGGAAGGCTTTCCAGTATTTATAATACGACGATGCGGTGATTGGGCAATCTCCCATCTTCCGCCATCTTTGAACGTCGAACGCAAAGTCAGCTCGTCAGAAAAAAAAAACGGCTGCAGCGGGAATGTACCAGAAGAGTTAATGATACTCACCCTAACTGATTTCAACAACCTACTTGCTTTTCTTCTTTGACTATTTGAATAGCGTTCGTTGTTCTACACAGTGGACACTCCACCGATATTCTGACATCTAACAGTGTTTGTTATCTTTGCAACGACAACTGACTGAATATGGGCCTGTGTCGGACCCAATAAGGTTAGTTGGATAAAGCCCAGACCATAAAAGGATGGGCAATGGACAAGGGCCCGTTGCAAAGTCAACACAAATCCCAGGAGCCTGTTGGCTCTAGAAAGTGTTGACTTTGTTGCTGCTACACGGCATTTTCCTGAAGGAACTCGGAGAAGAATGGATGCGATGAAGATCTCCCTTTCGATCTCGATCGTGGGGGCAGCGATCACGCTTTCTGCTTATTCGCAGACGGTGGTGTCGTCGACGCAGTGTCTTGTTGCCGGGTTCCTGGTGCTCCTCCTGGGGCTTCTAGTTCGGGAAGGTATTGTCCCGGTATGATCTCCTGCGCTGCCCATTTACTTTATACAAGATCAAGTGATGTAGTATTGCCAAATAATGTGAACCTTTGAGTAACAGCGTCCTAAGTTATATTCCCATCAGATGAGCAGGAATTGCGACACATAAAACCCCAGTACATTCTTTCTAACCAGAGGGTAGATTTTGAGTTCATAGCAGTACAGGCTCGCCTAAAAATGGTGAATTTGAAAGCATGATTCCCCTTTCTCCCTTCAAGTCAAGCTTGATGTTACCAGCCAACAACCCCAGAGGAGACAAAGCCCTGTATGGTGAGAACGATTCACTGTTCACATGGTGACTTTTTAACATTGTGTCCCAATAATTTCTGCATATTCTCCGCCTAGGAGCCTCGACTTTTTCTTGATTTCCTTTCTTACACCCGAGAAAGAGAGAGACCAGCAGCATGCCGTCCTGTTTTGTTTGCTTGCGTTATTATAGCGAGTGATCATTTAATGTCAACAAGACTGTCCTTCGCATTATTCATTGGGACGAACCACCTAATTTCCATAAATTCTAAAATTAATCATCATTCTTTAATCCATATTTTAATAATATTATAATGTTTTTTCATCCATAAATTCGACATCAACATTCTTATACCATGTAGCAGTATTGGGAAAATTAGATGATATGAATTTTATGCTTCACCATTCAGCCATATACTTATTAGTCAACTAACTACATGCTTGTTTACAATTCCATAGTAAACAGATTTTAATAAATAATGCAAGCACACACACGCATTATATTTTATCAGAATATAATTAAGTAAACATATGATTGTTCAATATAAAAAGATCTATCATATTCTAATATTTTAGAGTCTTTTTTTATATTTTTGATTTAAATGTTAAAACAAATAATCATGATTGGTGTGAAACAAAAAAAATGAAGGAATAGGAAATTCCAGGTCTACCCCTTTTGTGTCGGGAAGATAGGTAGGCATGGATCGAGACGTGAAGGATCTGGAGAGGCGCTGGGTAGGCATTCCGGCTCCGACGCACCTGACGCGCAGTACAGTGTATTGAGCATTAAATGCAGTGCCGAACACACAACACCTGGGACTGCGAGGAGTAAAATCCTGAGGCCGGAACCCCAGTCCGTCTCCGTCGCGTGGAACCAAGCATACGTACACAATGATGAAGCAGAGCAGATGCATGTATGTATGTATGTATCTGTGTGCTGCTGCTGCTGCCGCTGCGATAGAAGAAGAAGAGAGGGCGCATGTGGTGCACCCGACAGAACGTGGTCGTGGTGTTCGGGGATGGGGTGTGCCTCTTAAATGGCTCCTCTGCCCAGAGAAAAGAAAATGGAAGCAGCGAGGGACAGGCGTCGTAATGAGGCATGTGGTGGGTCTCCATCCCTCGCAAGGCCCCGGTTTACTTATGGCAACGCCTACTGTTACCACTACCCACACGTCCTTTTTCGCCATCCTCATCACCACACTTTTTGAATACTATTCTCCGATCCTCCAGCCCTCCTCCTCATCATCATTTTCTTCTTCAACCAGCCTCAAATCTTTTGAAATATTTAATCTGAAAAGAGGACCCAAACACCCCCCCTCCCCCTCCCTTCTGATTCAATATTAAATCCTCACAATGTGCGAGTAAGCGACCTAACCGCGATCCACACATTGGATCCTTTTCGAAAGAGACGACACCCTTCGTTTGGGATATTTAAGCCGCCAAGGTTTATATAGTCATTTCACTTCGAAAACTGTTATTACTTGCGTGGCTAAAGTAAATATAAATTTCATGTGCGTAAGACCGGTCCTTTAGTCAAAAGAAAGGCAGAGGCGACCGGTTGGGTGGACCCCATCTCCCATGTCACAATTATGCCGCGATTTGTGCAGCAACCTGTGCTTCATTCTCTGCCAAACCCTAACCCTGGTATGGAGGATCATGAACACCTTGACTTTCTATCTTATGCACTTCAATCAATTTTTTATATATAAAATGATTACTTTTATCACACACATAAGAAATGATGACCATTTTTCTAATACATACTCCCCTATATTTTTCTAATTAATGTTGGGAATTTGATTGGCGACGTCTTTGAGGAGGAGGCAGGAAGGAGTTTTGTTTTAATTAGGAGGAGCATTAATGGGGGGATGAAAGTGTCCATTTGAATGAGAGAATGGCGGTGTGTGGACGCGCAGGCGCAGCTGATGTCGCGGTTGTTGGTTCATTCATGGTCATGGGCTGGGTGATTACTGATTAGTGTGTGTTGGGATGCAAAGACGGGTATGGAAAACAGCTACTTTGGCTGCCATTGGCCCCATCTTCCTCTGAACCAACTGTCTTCTATCTTTTGCTTTCCCTCTTCCCCCTTTATTTATTCTCCCCGCTTACCGCACTTTTCGTCTCCCCCAGGCACAGGCACAGGCACAAGATGAGACTCTCCATCCTCATCCCCATTCTTCTGCTACTGGGATTGCTCCACTTCGCCGCCATCCCGCGCACGGAGGCTACGTCTCTAACTGGATCGCTGCACGCGCCACATTCTACGGCGGGGGGACGCCTCCGGCACTATGGGTATGTTCTGCTCTTATGTAAATGCAGTATCGATTTTGTGCGTAAATCTCAAGTTGGGTTGAGGGTGGTAGGAGGGGCCTGTGGTTACGGCAACCTGTACAGCCAAGGGTACGGTACCGAGACTGCGGCACTCAGCACTGCTCTGTTCAACAACGGCCTAAGCTGCGGATCCTGCTACCAACTGGTCTGCCACAACGCGCCTCTCTGCCTCCGAGGCTCCATCACCGTCACCGCCACCAACTTCTGCCCTCCCGGCGGCTGGTGCGACCCGCCGAACCACCATTTCGATTTATCGCAGCCCGTTTTTCTACGGATTGCGCAGTACAGAGCAGGGGTAGTCCCTGTTTTGTACAGAAGGGTGCCTTGCCGGAAGAGGGGTGGAATCAGATTCACCATCAACGGCCATTCTTACTTCAATCTTGTTCTCATTACGAATGTCGGCGGCGCCGGCGACGTCCACGCGGTGTATGTTAAGGGATCCAGGACTGGGTGGCAGCAGATGGCTAGGAACTGGGGCCAAAATTGGCAAAGCAATTCTTTGCTCGACGGGCAGAGCTTGTCCTTCAGAGTCGTCACTGGCGACGGCGCGTCCCTGGTTTCTTACAACGTGGCGCCGCCCAATTGGTCATTTGGACAAACATTTGCCGGCGCCCAGTTCCGGTGAATGCATTCGTTTCCTCTTAAAATATTATCATTGTTATTATCATCATTAACCCGAAGGGAAAGGTAATTTATACGGATTATTTTCCGTGCTCTTTTTCAAAATGGCCCCGTGGGAACAGAACATTATGCACGTGATGTTTTGGAAAACGCGTCTGTGCACGTGTAGTGTGACCTGCCTCTGTTCCTTGGCGATTAATAAATGCGATTTGTCATGTAATTATTGTTCCCCAATGTACTCCTCATTAATGACTGTAATTTGTCATTTCATCATTTTTCTCAAAACTAAAAGGAAAAATTAAAAAAAGAAGTTTATGAGATGGTGGAATTGAAAGCAAACTTCAATTAAAATAATTCCAGGGCTAAAATGTTGAGGGAACATCGGAGGGAAAGAAACTGTGATTTGATGCATAAGGCTCTCTAGCGCACTGTTGGCACAGTGCTTGCGACGGGATCTCATGATTGAATTTATTCTTTTAATATATTAATTAGATCTTCATAATTTTATATTTTTTTATTTCAAAGAAAAATGTTTGTATAAGATTAGAAGGGTACCTTAACCACTTTCCTTCTCTTTTACATAAGCAATGTAGAAATAAAGTCATACCTATTCTTGTATTACCATTTTAAAAGCATTTTCTTTCTTTTTTGTACCGGCGGATTTCGCCGGAGAAAGCACATTCCGTACATCCCGTATTAGAAAATCCGATGACGCCGTCTCCGATCTGAGAGTGAACTGTCCGATACCAGTGCTTCCGCCGGATATATACACATCTTACCACAAGGAAATGCTCCCTCACACCCACCCACCCATCAAAAACTTGCGACATGGCAAGCTCCAGCATGGTATACATTCAAATATGACATCAAAAAATAAAATTGATATAATAAGTATATAAAAAATTAAAGATAATTAATAATTGATTATATCTATTTTTTAATATGATTCACGTTTTTTATGTATTTAGGTTTTATATGTGCGCTCATATAAACTATCAAATCCTGAATTTCAATATGATATATAACCGTTTAACTTGAATGCCCAAAATGTATTTTGTATTAGTTTGAGATATCGATAATGAATTTCAACAGTTACTTGCTTCCATAGTCTTACAGCAGGCGCATGAATGAAATCTAAAACGAATCCACTTATCCGACGACACTCCTCGCACATCAGCATCGGAGGTAAACCATTGCACACCATACTCGACTAAAGCGCCACGCGACCTCATACACCCTAAATATACAAAAAGTATTATAATCAATAGTATTTTTTAAATAAAACTTTCAAGATTAATTTTGTTATCAAATATAAAATAATTATATGTATGATAATATGGATTATTTTAATAATAAATTTATTACTTTTCAAGTTTACCAACACAATTATGTTAACAAATTAGGAAAATGGTTGAAAGTGGTAATATTAATTACAAGGTTTTGAATTTTTAAATTACAAATTAAGTTGTAATGTGTTGACAATATTGGGAGAATTTGACAGGAAATTTGTAATGAAATAGTGTGTGTTTTAATGGCATATAAGTTTTAAGTTTGTATTGCTATTAAATTTACACGGAATCGACCAATCTGGAGGAGTCCAGGTAAGCCGATATCCCATAGATTTTCAATCTGAAGAGCTGTGGAAGCTTGACGGTGGTCTCAGAAACGCGGATATTCGTTGGAGGTTCCAGCGGTTTAGAATCGGGAAAGTTCTATCTGGGGGGTTCTTCTTTTGTCGGTGTCGTAAGCCTCGGAGGAGGAAAGTACCCACCGATAGCCATGGAATTCTGCTTCGATATTTTCCAAATTTATGGCCAGTACTGCGGTAAAGAATCAAGCCTCTGTTCTTTGTTATTTCTGGATGAATCTGGTTGTTTTATGCGCTTGGAGTTGGGTTGTATTTGGTTGGAATTGATGTTAGTGGGATTGCTCCCTTATTTCGACTCCGGCTTTTCTCTTTTGTTATTTTCATCCGTTTGTAATCTTAGCTATGTGTAGCGCTTTGATCATTCAAACTATGAGAATCCAGGTTTTGTTTTTGGGTTTTGAGCAAATCCTTGTTTTTTCGCTGTTTTAGAGAAGAATACCTGGTGTTTTTTCGCATATTGACCTTTTGAGAGTCAGTTTCTTTGCTTTAATTGTAAGGGGCAGTTTGCGCTTTTAATCAAGGCGTGCCCTGGGGTCTGAACTCCTGAGTTGGTTACTTGAAGAAAAAATGATCCGTTTAAAACTTGTGTCATAACATAGTAGTGAGTACTGCTGATTGAAGGTTTGTTTTAAAGAGAAGAGAAAATCCAGTTTTGCTTCTGGAAGTGTTGCGTTTTTTTGATCTTGAAATTTGGTAGCAGCGATTACCTCAAGAGCGATTGCTCAAGCGGAGGATGGTAGCAGCCCTGATGAGCAAATTCAAAGGGTGAGATTCTTGAAAGAAGCTTTGTCCCAGATGTCGAAGGTGGTGGAATCAAAATTTACAGCAAGGTAAATATTTTTGGAGCAAGATTTCCACGGTAAAGATATTGTGATTGTGAGGTTGTCATTGTCCTTGGTTGCTCTAGATATTCCATCACATACATATTAGACTATGCCAATTTCATGAAACTTTTGTTGTTGAGGCAGTATATTGTATGGCACTGGCGAAAGAGTATTCAAAACAGATTTACTTTCTCCCGTAGCACTTCAATTTTTTATTTGCGCTGCACATCTGTAATTTTCCTCGTTTTATGTTAGGGTGTTACTCTTTGATGAACTCTGCAAGCTTAAGTCAAACTTGGAGTGCATGGAGGCGGGCTTCTTAGAGTTCTCTCGTTTTTATGATTTTGTTTTCTTTATATGCCGGGAAAATGGCCAAAAGAGCATAAGTGAGTTATCTTTTATTCTTTGCATCAACCTGACAGGTTGCACCTCTTAATACATATTGAAAATATTTTCAGCCGTAGCAAGGGCAATTATGGCATGGAGGTTGGTTTTGGCTGGAAGATTTCGGCTTCTTAATGAATGGTGTGATTTTGTGGAGGTGGATATTTTAGTGTTAGACATCAAACATTTTTCGTTGAACTTGAGCTTTGCTCCTCCTCAATTTTTAACTGATAATTTCTTATGATGCTTTTCCAAAGTTATGTACATCTACTATTGATTGAAGTTACATCCCAATTATCTGAGTTTCTCTTTTATTATTCAGAAAAATCAGCGACATAACATTTCGGAGGATACATGGAGACAACTTTTATCTTTCAGTCGTTGTGTCAATGAAAATCTTGAAGGTTATGACCCTCAAGGTAAATCTGGCTTATTTATTTTCACAGTTTTCTAACTCAGTTTTTGAACCATGATGTGCTAAATGTTGCTGCGTGTGTTTTGTTCATCCATTTAATTTTGAGACAGTAGAAAATAAGCTGGTTTTTTAGGCCGAGGGATACCATTTGTAGATGGTCTAGTTTTTACTTTCAGTGTGTTGTCTTTCTCTTCTATTACTAAAAAACACAGCCGTGTTTCTTTCATAGTTTCTTCATTGATGCTGCATTGCTTTATTTTGACGAGCAACTGCTCTGTATAATCCCAGGGGCATGGCCGGTCTTAATCGATGACTTTGTCGACTACTTGTACAGGTATGCGATGCAAATATTTGTCCTCTGCATGGAATAATTCAGCAAGCCTTCATTTACCTGATTTCATTAGGCCATAAATTGGTTGCATAACCCTCCTTCAAATATCGCTTGTGATGCAGGATCAGAGGTCCTCCTACGTTTGTATGCAGTTGCGCCGAGACAGCAGTATTGCAGCTCCATAAATCTGGTATGGCTACCACACCCCCATATCTCAATTCTTAGCATCCCTCCTCGGTAAAAGTGCTCATCCCTGCATGCCTAACCAACCCGTCAGCTTCAAAAAGGAAGATGGATGAAGATTCAACGACAAGCCCTTCAGATGACAGCACCAAGAGAAGGAACCTCCGCGGCATTGATAATTGCACACCCCCTGGTTCGCATCCCCATCTCCATCCACCAGTGGACGAGACGAAAAGCAGATACAACAGCAGTCCGTCTGGGCGCGCCCCCGTGACCACGATGTGTGCCATTGAGGGCTGTCTCTCCAGGGGCTTTGCGGGTCTTCTCTCGGGAAGCTCGTGCATTCATTTTGACCCCGCGAGAGGGCTTTCATATACATGAAGACGTGTCTCCGGAGCTGGGCTGGAGGTGGCTCTGCGTGCACGGCGGCCGGCGCCTTTTTTTTTTAATTATTTACATTCAGCCGCAGCAGAAGTCATCACTTACGAGTTACCAGTATCCTCATGGGCGGATTTTGAGCTTGTTATGTAATTAGTTTCTATATAAAGGTGTTGGTTGCATTTGGTACGGATTTTACAGCCCGCTGACTTGAATTGGAAAGACACGTGTTGCTATGTTGTGATGTGGGCCTGGCCCAATAACAAAAGATTAAGCCTGATATTAAATGCCCAAAGATGTGGCTAATCCATGTGGTTTCAGCCCATGATGCTGAGACTGGGTGCAGCAAATGTTCATCAACTCCATCCGAGTGCAGGTTCTTTGCAGAAACGCTGTTTTGTGTTGTGCAAGGCATTCTCTTCAAGGAAGTAGCCTCTTGCCCCGGGTTCAATTCCAGAGGAGACTGCAGGCCTTTTATTATGATTCCTGTGTTGCAACTTGTTGCTCGTCTGATTCAGTTCTCGAATTGGTTGGGGGGATAGCATTCGAACCCTTTAAGTGGAACAAAGTGATAAGGGTGTTGGCTACTTCTGACAATGAAGGGCCTAAGGAAGCGATGCGGGTTTTCCTTTTTATGCGTCGGTGGGGAGTGAGACCAAATGAACATACGTTCCCTTTCTTGTTCAAAGCGTGCGCATCGTTTTCAGGTCTGAACGAGGGGCGTCAAGTTCACGGTGACGTCGTCAAGCGCGGTGATGTGTATTTCAATGTTTATGTCCATAATTCTCTGATTCATTTTTATGGTTCTTGTAAGAAGATATTGGAGGCATACAAGTTGTTTGATGAAATGCCTTACAGGAATGTTGTCTCGTGGAATTCAATCATCTCTGCTACTGTAGAGTGCTGTTGGTTTTCAGACGGTGTTGAACTGTTTGTTGAGATGAGGAGCTCAGAGACTGAACCGGATGAGACCACTATGGTTGTCGTGCTGTCAGCATGTTCAGCGCTTGGTTGCTTAAACAGGGGGAAGTGGGTTCATTCTCAAGTGATTCGAAGGGGTTTGGTTGTGAATTGCCAACTAGGGACTGCGCTTGTTGATATGTACGGGAAAAGTGGTGATGTCGAGTATGCAAATTCCGTGTTTTCTAGGATGATGTGCCGGAATGTGTGGACTTGGAGTGCCATGATTCTTGCATTTGCGCAGCATGGTTTTGCTATTTCTGCCCTTGATCTTTTTCACAAGATGAGGAACGCTGCTGTGAAGCCTAGCGATGTAACATTTCTTGGAGTTCTTTGTGCTTGTAGTCATGCCGGGCTGGTGGAGGACGTGCTGCATTACTTCAATGAGATGGTGCAGGTACATCGGATCAAACCTCAAATGACGCATCTTTGCACAGTTGTGGATACATTAGGCCGGTCTGGGCGTCTTAAAGAAGCATATGCCTTCGTAATGAGCATGCCTGTCAAGGCCGATGGCATTGTGTGGAGGGCATTGCTCAGTGCTTGCAACATTCATGATATCAATGACGACATGGGAATTCGGGAGAAGGTAAGGGAGGAGCTTGTTGAAATGGAGCCAAGGGGTTGTGGGAATTTAGTGATGCTTGCAAACAATTATGCTGAAGTTGGACTATGGGAGAAAGCCACGGATTTGAGAAATGGGATCAGGGACAGAGGCTTGAAGAAGATAGCTGGCGAGAGTTGCATAGAGTTAGCAGGTTCGATGTTCAGGTTTTTTTCCGGAGATAATACACACAGTGCAGCTGATGAAGTCTTTTCGATCTTAGACACACTCAGTTTGCATGCAAGAACGATGCAGTTTTGAATAGTGAATCCTGTTTTTCGAAGTGAGCTAACACTAGCAGTGGTGGAAGTAACATAACGAAAACGTGCTGCGCTCTCAAAGCAATTCAACAACATTCGAAAGATTTACAGATGCTGAAATCTAGCAAATGCAACAGCAACATGGGGTTCGTTTTCGGTCGAACACAGGGCAGATCTATTTTGCTACGTTCTGAAATTCTGAAATAATGTCACGCAGTGAAGTGTAAGTGCCTACAACGAGGATGAACAAACCAATCAAACAAATGCCCCAGACAGACATCAGCTCCAGCCCGAATCTCCTGTAAATGCCTGATATCTTCATGAAGCACAAGCAGGGAATGATAACTGAGGCTGTTACACTTAAAAGTGCGCCTACGAAGGACATAAGATATGCGAAAAATGGAATCGCCAGAGCCATGGCAACTGTGCTTATTACTAGAAAACTCCTAATAGATATGCTGAGTCCTTTGTTTGGGTTGATCACAAACCTGCTTTCAAGAGCGGTAACTATTGGTTTCACCATCAGAGCATATTTAGCCAGGGGGTTCACAAGGGTTGTGTAGATTGCCACTCTTGAGCTTATTTTGTGTACAGGAAGATTCAAGGTAATCTGGGATTCAAGATGGGAGCCAAACATTAGGTATCCCAGTATTGCAACAGCAGCATAGCTTGCCGTGCAGACAACGAAGCAGAGGAAAAGAACCTGAAAAAATAGTTGAGTTGCATCTCCATTAATTTCTATGTGACAGAGAAAGATCACAAATGCTTCAGCTTTACAGATTTATTACCTTGGAGAACTTCTTTTGGTCCTTCATTGAAACGTACAGTGTTGGGAAAACAGGATGAGCACAGTAACAGAAGGCATACAAGCTGACAGCTGTGGGAATCCCTCTAGTATCCAAGGGAATCCCCTTTTCATGAAATCCAATGCCATCAAATGCTCCAGCCCAGAAAATAGAGCAAACGAGGATGAATGAAGCTATGACTCCACTCGCGGAAATATATGAAAGAATGCTCATATTGTCCAGCCAGACAGCAGGCAGCATAACCAGGCCTACAAGAACAACAAAGGTCTGCTTCCCAGTGATGTGAAACCCCATGACTTCATATCCCATATTTGGAAACAAGTTCTGCAAATTATCCCCTTCCAGAACCAAGAAGCCTGTTGCCACCATATAAAGCTCCACATTCATCACCAGAGATACGAACCTTCTGCCATTTGGCCCGAATGCTCGATCACCGATATCAGGGAAAGTTAGTATGCTGGTGTCCATGTCCATACATTTTTTGATTATTAGGGCTGTGCAGTATGTGCATCCAGCTATGAGGAAGAAAAGTGCCAAACTGATCCACCCTCCTGATGCCAGAGCATAAGGTACGGACAAAATTCCTACCCCTGATAGATAACAAAAACACCTTGGAATCACTAGAAAGCGTATCAATGCAGACAAAGAAATGAGAAGATTTTCTTTTTCTTTTTCCAGGAATGTCAAAGATGGAGGATTGATCATTGATGTTTATCCACCACGTGGTTAATTAAGTAATGCCCATAGGGTTGCTACACCGACAAAACTGTGCGAGCATTTGGAGAAGTCATTAATGGTGTCCTTCCATGTTTAAGGAAAGAGGACATCGCAGCCAGCAGCAGGACACAAATCCTAGATGACCACCGAATTGAAACTCGAAAGCATTAATACCTACAGATAACTCTGTTGATGTACCTGATAGGGCGTTAATGCCATTGAAGCAGGTTTTGAAGAAGGACGTGTTGCCGAAAGAAAATCCCGAGGTATGGCGGAGGCGCTGGTGTTCCAACAGAGGAATGTCGATGGCGGAGGCATCGTCGCCGGCGTCTTGTTTGGATGGCGGTGGCGACGTCGAGAAGCTTCCCATTGGATCCGGTGATCCGGATCTTCTTCGGGGACTGGGGAATAGAGATCCCAAAAGCATCAGAGGAGCCCGTGAAAGATGAAATTCCCAGGCGTTGGACTCACTCTCCAATCCTGCATGCTTTCCCTGGCGTTTTATCCACTGAATCTTGAGAGTGATGTTCCTTGTCCTTCTAGACCAGTTCTTCCCACAGCGTACCATAAAAAAATAAACAATAAATAAATTATAAATTATTTTATGAGGCCCCCATGAAGCTTTTCTTTTCTTTTTTTTTTTCCCCGATCCCAGAAGATGCAGTCGTTACTGATTCGTTGGCATCTGCATTTGTCAGGGACAGGGTTCGCGATTTGGACCACAAGCCCAGGTGAAAGCTACTTTTCAGTGAAGCGTGGCATTCAAGTACCAGAAAGCTTCTCCGGTGAGGTCTAAACCAAACCAAACCGATGCATTGGGAAATCACACAAGTGGTATCCATCTCCCCCTTCCAATTTTGCTTCTGGGTGCATTCATGCTGATCGGTTCTTCTTTTCACCTTCTAACAGAAGATGATGATGAGAAAACATCTCGGAGTTGAGATGGGTTTGATGGGGCAGGATGGCGATCTTCAATAAGTGCGTTGGTTAGTGAGTGGGGCGAGGATTTAGAGATCTTTGTGGGGGAGACGGTGAAGGGCTGCACCTCCCACCCAACCAATTGTCAGTGTTCATTGAATGCCAGCTAAAATACAAACTGAATTCAGGCTGCACAGTTGGGGATCTCGCGTATATGTATGGTGGTACCCATCAGCTTCAATCAGCATCACCTAGCATTAGTATGAAGAGGCTGGCGAGGGCATTCGTTCTCGTGGTGGCTCTCATGGCCTTCTTCCAGGCGGCCCCCTGGAGGCCATCTCCTGCGGCACCGTGCAGGGAAGCATGTTGCCCTGCATGACCTACCTAACCAGCGGGGGTCAGCCGCCACAGTCATGTTGCGAGGGAGTCCGGAGCCTGGCCAGAAGTATTCAGTCCCAGGAAGACAAGCAGACCGCATGCTACTGCCTCAAATCGGCTGCCTCCAGCTACGGCATACAGAGCGACGCTGCGGCAAACCTTGCCGGAAAATGTGGTGTCAGCATCGGCGCACCCGTAGCGGCCAACACCGACTGCAATCAGTTAGTCCAACACAACTCTCCATACACGCTAGCGGTTATCTTGGTGTCCAATAAATATCAAATCAAAACATTTTCATTGCTGCAGGATTTCTTGAGACCCAGGTCGGTTGAAGCTGGAAGGGATGCATGCCCCGCCCCATCTGGGTGTGTGTTTTTACTTTCAGTTGCATGTAGATGTGGTGCTTGATTTTCTTATCAAGCAGTGTGTACTGTGTATAATATAATAAACACCCACCTACTTGAGCTTTTTTTTAAGACAAGTGATGCTCAAAGACAATACTCGAATTTGATACAAGTATCATCATCACCTAGAAGTTCCGAACCACCATCAGCCTCATATCATTGAGGGAGGGACCTAAATCGGTTAAATAAAATATTTATTAAATATATTTTCAGTCATAAATATACAGGGAATACAAAGAAAATCAACATACTATTCATGCAATAGCGATACATGACAGATACGTTACTACTAAAGAAAAAACATATTCCAAGGTCAATTGCTACACGAGTAGATCAAACCACACT
The DNA here is from genome assembly GCA_002189035.1 of Utricularia gibba. Taxonomy (NCBI): domain Eukaryota; kingdom Viridiplantae; phylum Streptophyta; class Magnoliopsida; order Lamiales; family Lentibulariaceae; genus Utricularia; species Utricularia gibba. Next base: position 2,488,850 of record NEEC01000014.1, on the reverse strand, counting down.
CTCCTCTGGCGTGTCGAAAATCTCAAGTGCAGAAGGGTGCTGTTCGAGGATCTGGGAAGGCCAGGAATCCGATGGGTACTTGGGGTACGGCTTAGTCACCTTCGCCGGGACATCCCTCCGGTGGAATCTTCGAGATTCATCGGCGAGAGATAGGACCGAAGCGCCGCCGCCGCCGCCGCCTCTTTGTTCAAAACTGAAAGATTGTTGCTATAACAATTCAGGCTCTTTTTCTGCATTTGCACCGCAGTCTTGAGCTGATTAACTTCCTCCGCGAGCTCATTTTTCTCAATTTCAATCTGCGACGGCAAATAAAAATGAGATCAAGTTGCAGACAGAAGTTTTTTCATGGAGAAATTAAATAGCAAAATCTTACGTAGTTGAATTCGGAGACAAGGGAGGCGTTATCCTTGTGGAGACTGTCAACCAAGCAACGAAGGTGTTTCAGGATGCGCATCGTCTCCTTCAGTAGTGAATCCTTTCCATGGGAGGAATGATCGAGTGCTGCAAATCCCAGAAAGCTAACTGATCTTTTTTTTTTCAATCAGAGAGAAACATAAAAGACGCCTGAATTCAAATCGAATAAAAAACATGCCCAGTGAAGCGCCAAGCTTGAAGAACAACTCGTTGATTTGATCCCGTTTCTTCTTCTCCCTCGCTGCTTTATTAACTTTTCTGGGTGTTGTTTTCTCAGAATTCCTGGTGCTGGAATCAACGAGGTTTTCGAGGACTAAGTTAAAATGGACAAGAAATGCCTAATTTAAAAACAGAGGCACACCGTCGGCACCCTCCGGCGGCGTCGCTAGCGGATTCAGAAGCGGTCATAAGGTACACAAGCAGACACACACCAGGAGTTCCTCCCTACAAACGGGAATGTAAGCCTCCGGCTAAGAAGAAGAGGAAAGGAGGTAGATTAGATCATTGCGGTGGCATGACACGCGCCGGAGTGTGGACGACGGAAGACGTTCGATGGGGCCAGGGGTTCTTGATTCCAGAAAAGACGACAGTACCCTCGGGGATTGGAACACGAACAGGGGCGGGATCGTCTTTGGAGAAGACTCGTGCGGCAACAAGGGCGTCGGTGTGATGGTGCAGCCATGCCCACTAGCGACCCGCGCGCTCCCTTCCTACTTCTTACACGTGGATGGATGCACGATAGAACACCTCATCTACTCAATTAGACCCATGAAATTCTTTCGGCCCATAATAAGGCCCAATAATAGGCTCATTAATTCTAAGCTGTGAGCCTGTGACAAGAAGCGACAGCTCATTTCTCAACAATGAATTCCTGGATTTCAATGCCAGTATGCCGGGCGCCACCTTGTAGTCTCACCAGAACTTCATCGCCCAGCTTCAGGGATGTTACTGGAATCGTCCTATGCGAATTCCCTGCTGCGATCGATCGATCACTCAGGAACAACCACAAGAGAATGCAGTTTGCGAATCATAGAAAAGAAAAATGAGTGAACAGAATGCAGCACTTGCCTTCAGCCGGTGCCACGAGAGCAACGGTTTCGGCATTCTGCAACAGAATGCTGCAAGTTTGTGGGTTCCCCTGACCTGTCTGTATGGGCACAAAGAGGTATCTATCCCTAGTTTGATACTTAGATTTCTCAAGAATCAATGGACAGGAAAAAAGGTACTAGGAACCTTCGCCTCAATGAGGATCAATGGTCTTGTTTCGATCTTCACCCTGCCAACAGTAGCATTGCGCACCACTCCATTATGGTTGACGACCATCACACATTTCCCAGTTTCCAACTCTGAAAGGTAGCTGGTTTTCCCCCCGGAACAGCAACATATGCATGAACAGGTCCCTGAAACACATTTCAGAACCACAACTACTGTAAAGATCTCATATATATATATATATATATACACACATAATAGCACTGGTCCTATGAATTTGCACCCACCGCGTTTACTCGGAAAGGCCGGCTGGCAATGTAGTTCGAATCCAAGCATTCAGAATGCACGAGAAATAGCCCTCTCGCGAACGATCCGACCTTTCATGACATACTAGTTACGTAAGAGAGTCAAGAAATGAGAAAAACATTGTGATATGGGATGTGAAACACAACCAGAAGCCCTTCACCGGGTCTCATCAGACTGCAGAGATCAACACAGGCACGGTCACCCATTCCAACAGCTTGAATGCTGGTTACAGTTGCTCTGGTCAATTCCAAGAGACTACCCTCAGTGGTTCGTTTGTCAAGGTAGTCCTGAATTATGGAGATTGGTATCATCCTATTAATCACACCATGGGGGAAGCCAGAATTTTACTACCTTCAGCTGTAAGATGGTGGCAGCATCTTCTGTTTTCAAAACGACACCAGACAAACCTTGCTCCAAGGCCTTGTGAAGTAGACGAAATCAGCAAACAAGAATGAATCCTTAAGCTGGAAAAACGTTTAAAGAAGCCACCAATGAAGAATGTACCTCAAGAAACATTTGAGCTTCAGCAGATGTCCTAGAAACTGCCAAAATCGATTTTTTGGTGCCCTGAACGGCTGCAACAATATTTTCAGCAGGTATGGCCTGGAGGATCCATGTAGGAGTGAGTATCAATGTAAAGCAACTGACTTGTGGTTCTTATGAAACAACTAAAAGAGTTACATGATCCAACAAGAAAATGAAATCATACAACTAAAGAAAAACATAAAAAGAAGTGAAGGAAAAAGTAACAAACCTTCCACTCCAGGAAATCAACAACAATAATTCCTGTTTCCTCATTCAAAAATGGGAGTTCCTCAAGATGCTCCAGTGATGAAACCTCAGTAATAGTGGCAATTTGTTTTTCTTCGCTATCACAAATTCTTCCCTCTTCAATGAACAGAGGAGTTAACAATCCAATCGCTGGAGAAATCAAATGCAAAGAACCAACGACATTAAGAGGATGCTAGGGTTAAACGTCAAAACTCGCAGCACCAAAATCAATTTACAGGACCACTCAGCGGCGAGTTCGCGGCGGCCAGGGGGGAAAATAACAGTATCCCATCCCCTCTCAAGAGCGAACATCATCACTTCCTTCTTTTCTGTCCATATCCATACCTTCTTACTCTGAAAAATCGAAGCACACGTTTGCGCAAGCATTGCTTTCACAGCATAGCGTCTGTCTGAGGACGGGACTTTCCAAATCGCATCGGAGCAATCTGCAACTCCCAATGTCGCAGTGTTACGTATCATTCATCATAAACGAAGATATTGCAGCATGTATGAAAAATTCATCGAGCGAATAGAATTTGGTTGCTGATGCAGCAACAAAAATGATAACGGACCTCTACAGACGAATGTAGCTGAAGGAATAATTGCCGCCATTTTTGCGTCGACCGCCGGTTGGGAGGTGGATGTTGATTGGTTTGACAGATGTACATTAGATATTTTAAATGTAAAGTTACTTTGACCATCAGCGGGGATAGCTCAGTTGGGAGAGCGTCAGACTGAAGATCTGAAGGCCGCGTGTTCGATCCACGCTCACCGCAAACTCTCTTTTCAAATTTTTTTTTTATCAATTTTCCATATACCTTTTTGAAAAAAAACAAGTTTTGGTTTGGAATGCTTCATGTTGCATGGGAATGCGAAGGCATACAAAATATGTTAATAAACATGGACGATAATACTAGCAAATATATTTTTTTAAATATTTATACATGTTATTAACTTTATTCTCATCAATTTTCATTAAATACCAATTTTAGCAATACTTTTATTAATTTGGATGACACCCTTTTGAGAATATCATGCTTTTAGATTTTTCGATTTGAGAAACCTACGCGCTTCTTGATATTGAAAATTTTCGTTCATTAGCCCTTGATAAGGTAACCAGCCATTCTCGCCCCATGTTTTATCAAGGGTACGTTACACCTCCGGCGGTTAACCTGCACGGACTATGTAACTAACTGCTTGCAAGAGATGTCTTTCCACAAGCTAGAGGACTCACAACAGATATCTGCAGCAGCTTGCCCAATTAGGTGGTGGCAGAATTCAAAGTGGTTCCAAGGGTAGGAAACATCACGAGGGCATTTTACACAAGTCCCAACATACAAGGTATTATTGTAACATGGACCCAGACTCTCAAGTATTCAATCCCTCATTAGAAGTCTGGTTTGATCTAAGATTTTAACTAGGTCGGTAAACTGGATCAAACAAACCTACGATTACTACAATTTATCAGCGTACACTCACATGTGGGTGGAAAGGGGCTGGCTGCTTTTGTTTTTCTTCTAGTTGGCGTCTCACTTTGAGACATTTCTGCAACTTTTGTTCATGCTGGATCTAGAGGCACCTGCAAACAGCCATAACGGTGAGCATTCGAGCCACAAATGAACACATGTTTCAAGTTTGTGAGACCTTTTCGATCAGTACAAGGTGATTGAACTTCATCTTCGTCCATTTCCAAGGTCGAAGCACCTGATGACGACCTTGATTTTGTGGGAAATCTGGAATGCGAACACGGGTTCACATTCTTCAAGCTTTCTTCGCCATCTGTTGGTTTACCAGCACCAGTTATAACAGGGCAAGTTACACCGATATAGGAAGGTGACAAAATGAAATGTATCTTTCTTCATGTGCAACTATAAGAAGAACATGAAAGCAGAACCAAACTGAAGAAAGCTTCTGGTATGCAGAGCAGCATATGAAACTTGAAACCCATGTTTTGATCAAGCTACATTAAAAAAAAAAAAAAAAAATCTGCCATTCAAGAATGAATGACAAGATTTAATTTAACATTGCCACGTAACACACCGCAAACACCAAATTGCTGACTCTGACAAATAAAAAGCTACGTACCTTCTGTAATTTCTGATTCATCACTCTCCTCTACTTCTGTCTTCGTTTCAACCAAATTTCCCAATTGACCAACTTTCTCTTTATGTGCTTGTGCATTCCGCTCGGTCTGAACTTGCTCCTTCTTTTCAAGATGGTAGTTGTTTATCTTCTCCTCAAATTCTTCAACGCTTGCCTTCATTTCCGGCTTCGCAAACTTTTTTACCTGGGTTTGTAAACATATGCACAGACGTGCAAATCAATATTGAGTAGTCTCATAACCCAGGATAAGCGAAACATTAGACGGGATCTGTCACCAGCTACCACCTTGTTAATTATGTTTTTTAAATGATCGACAACAGTGTCCTCAGATAAGATATGTGCATATGTCTTAAATAAGTCCATAAGCTTCCGTATGCTCCTTTCTGTAAATGCTAGCTGGGAGAGGCAATAAGAAATATACTGCCATTGCCTAACATCTGTTCAAGAGAACAAGAAAAAGGTTATACGTAATCCATACATATTTTGCAGAATTAAAACTACAAGGAAGTTAATGAAATACCAGAGACACCAGTGAACCTATTGCACAGCTTTTCTACAAGAGACTCCATTTGTTTATCCTGAAAATTTACCATACATCAGCATACAATAAGGCTAATGAATGAGAGATGCTAAGAATGATATACCTTCTTTATTGAGCCTATTAAAAATTGCATAATGTTGCAGAAGGACTCTTCCTTCAAGTTTTGGCAGGACAACTTTCCAAGCATATCTGGGAGCAGATTATATATAGGATTGCTTCCTACAAGTATCAGAGTATCAAGTTATCTTTCATGATCTAGAAGTAATATGGAAAAATGCGATTTTTCCCCATGGAGATAGACGATAATGACTAAGCTCACCTTTTTTAGATAGTTCATGAAAAAAGAGCTTAGCTAAACTCGAAATTCTTTCATCTTCATCTTCTAACCGCAAGGCCATTTCATTAATATAACCTTTCACCTGAAGTCAGTGACCAACATAAGTTCTGCAGATTTAGTCAACAACAATGGAAAATGAGGAGTAGCCAATACCTTCATCATGTCATTCAAAATAAGGTGAGAAAGAACCAATACAGCAATTTTCCTCACTGATGTCGATTGATCCCTAAGACGAGCATATATATTCTCAGTCCACGGCTCTAACAGGTTAGGAAAACGAGCTACCAAATCTCCAAGGGCTATTGTACAGTTTGAACGAACAATTTCTGATGGTGCATTCTCCACGACGGTAAAGAGCAGCTGAAGATGCTTGTCGCTAAACAAGAAACACAAATGTCAATTCAATACAAAATGAAGCATGGTACCATAAATAATGTGTTCTTGTTTACCAAAATTCAGCATCAATGATCATTAAACGGGTTAGAGCGAGCGTCGCAGATGCTTGTAGCTGAGGGTTCTAAGACATCATTTAAGATTATCATTAAAAAATATGAATATAGGAAAAGAATAAAAACAACAAACCAAGGATTTCAGTAATAAAATAAAACAATTTCTCAGCTTTTCAACAAAGAAAGAAATGATAAAAGGGGAGAAGCCCAGGCCAGAAACGAGAATGATAATCTTACGATTATCACCTTGTGCATTAGACTGAAGTTCCGACACAACATAGACAAAAATGGAGCGCAAAGTCCAATCAAGTTCTTTTTAGCAGAATGACCAGAAACAATCTCCTTCTCAGCTGTTCCAGCTAAATTATCAAGAAATAAATCTTCAGAAGCGGCGAGACCAATCTCTACATTGAGGGAGTCATCCTGAAGATAAAAAATTAAACTGGATGAAATCAAAATACTTTTGCTAGTTGGTCCAGATGTCTTTTATTTAGTCTTGTCACCTTTCTCGGATCAGATGCATCATTCGCATCTACATTCACACCATGAGTCTTTTTCTCATTCCTCGACTTTGCTTTCTGAATCTTTCGAATAGATGATTCCACATAGATGAGATGGTTCATGGCAACATCACTGAGAATGAACAAAAATCTGCTGAGGTATGAAACATTGACAGTTTCCAGTATATGATAACTGAGAGATCCAATGTCAGTTTGTATTTCACCCTCACTGGAAGGAAACAGAGACTTCAGGGATCTTTTCACTAAATCTGCACCTACTGTTTCAGGAGAGGTATGGATAGCATATAGAGCAGCTATTGCTTCGTTTGCAGCTGCATACCAAATATTGTCTGGAAGTGAAAAACCACACACTAAGTCTTCAAGAATACCAATGACACGGTTTCCGTTACTTGTTAGCAACTTCATTTTATCTTCTTCAGACAACCGCTGGAGTGCTAATGATGCTGTTCTAGCAAGCAAAGGCTCCACTGCCGCCCAACGACCAAAACCAATATCAATGATGTGTTGTAGGTGAGAACCGAGAATATGAGGGGACAACTTAGCTGCCATGCACAGCACTGATAATGCGCCACGACTTTGCTGGGCAGTAGTTCCACTGATATTAAAGCAAAAAAAATCCCATAGTGCTGCTAACTAGACAAGATGAGCAAACACAATAAATCACAAATAGGAAATGCTTGGTAAAATCTTTTATAACTGTTCTCAGTAAAATTACTGTACCGTATCTTGATACCAACTTTCACATTATGCCTATTACAGCAGTAAAACTTACCATGCTTGCAGAAATGTGACCTTTGGATACCAAAGCTCCAACTATGAATTCAAGAGCAGCGAGATCACCTATATTTGAATCTACTGCAAGATTCAAAAGGTTCCTAGCACTTTCCACTGAACCCTTCCTCAAATAGATTGTAATGAAAGCATTTTCAACGGCTTCATACACTGATTTATCTTGAAAAAATACCTGAAGACGTACAAAGGATAATCATAGTCCTTAAAAAAATCAAAGTGTTGCATGATCATAAGGAAAGAATATGGCCAAACCAAAATCCGCAAAGCAAATCCTAAGTTATAGCTGATTATCGAGCCAGAAATTACCAGAGGGAGCATCTTGCGTAAGCTGGCTTCTGATCCATCAACATGAAATTGCCTACATCTCATGAGCAAAAGAATAGTATTTTCCACATCACTTGAGGTTGGAGATGCCATTAACTGAACGAGAGTGGGCATTGTAGCAGACATACATTTTGAGAAACTTAATCCAGCATCCAATGATGCGACCAAAGCTCGGATTTGCTCCATACTTCCAATATCAGGTACGGAATCATCCAAAGCAGGCACTTCATTTTCCATTGGAGGCAAGCAGCTGTCAGTCAAGCTCTCCTGAATCTTGGAGTCCACCTCAAACTCTTCAGCAACAAGCTCACTATGCACACCAGAATCACCACTCTCTGATGGTAGTTGTGAATCTAAATTTTGGGTGGGAATTAACTCATTCAATTTCTTCTTGTACTGTTCCAAAGTTGCCTCAAAGGAAGCCACTCGAAGTTGGGGTCCAAACGGGTTATGCTGAAGCATCATGATAAGCAAATTTAAAGCTGACTTTCTCACTATTGCACTCTTATCTTCCAACCTCCCAGAGGCCACGGTTGCAACCTCATTCCATAAACCTATTGGTATTGAAAGGCCCTCACACAAATCAGTCCAAACCTGAAGAACTCGGCTCCTTGTATAAGCAGAGACATCACGACATCGCTCCAAGAGGATTTCAAGCATGGCCTGTTTTGTTCGAAGACGAATGGATTTAGAATTAACTTCACCTTCGGCATCAGTAAATGCTTTTGCAATTAACTCTCCCAACACTCCCACAAGTGCATTCCTGATCTTGTAGGATTCTCCACCAAAGTGCGAAACTAATAACCCTATATTAGTGGAGAACAATTTTGGCAATCTGTGTGCTAATTCTACGAGAAAGCGACCAATATTTTCCGCACCAACTGTGTCCTTTACATAGTCCTTTGGGTTTGTTCTTCCTATTTCCCTGATGAGAGAGATAGCCAGACTTCCATCAGAGTATTTTTTCTCTGCCCCAAAAACAGCATCAGCTAAAGGGGTGACAACAAAATCATGCTTATGAATCAAATGCATGATAGAAACACATGCTTGTGAAAGGTAGTGATACGTCGTTGCACATGTCCCAACTATACGACATAGTGCTTCTCTGGATTCAAGATCTTTTAGCAGCGACGCTGACTCGAACATCGAGAATGCATTTCTGAAACAATACACTTTCAATGTCAGCAATCATTATTCCTCATTCACCAACCAACAACCATATTGAAAAGATCCATGAAACATACTTCGTCATGAAGGATAAGTAGTTTTCATCCAGATCATTAGAACCAAAGAGCAAGGGAAGATTGACCTCTAGCGAATTGGCAATTAAACTCAAAATCCTACGGCGTTGAGGTTCCCAATTCCATGAATGTACCGCTTTTTTCTTTCTATTAGAGGGAATCACCTATAGAATGAAAAAAATAGACTTGAGACAACAACAATGATTAAAGTATCAAAAAGGCACTCAAGAAATATCAAACTGAAAAAAATTTTCGCGTTACTTTTGCTGTGCTGTTGACGGGAGTAGAACTTGACTCTGCAATAAGCACGATGTGCACAAGGAAAAAGGTGTAAATCTTGAAAGCATTTCGATGCGAAGCCACTCTATCAGCGCCAAACTGATCGCAGCCATGCGCATCATGTTCATCATCCCGTGAAAGAGACGCGCGTGAGCAAGCGAGAGATTCGATGCTCGGCAGCAAAACGCTCATATTAGATCTCAATGACTCTACGAAATTGAGCTTGCATCGGGCATTGAGACTGGAGAAACCCTTGACCAAAGAGTAGACGCGGTCGAAAATCTCTTGTTCTTCGATGCAGAATATCTCCTTGTCGGACAAATCATAAGATACCCCTGCTCCAATGACATCAGGAATTGCTATGAGAAAAACCGAATGATTGGGGCATAGAACTTACCTTTAACGAATTCTTCGAGCTCAGCAGCAGTGAGAGAAGAAATCTGTATAGCATTTTGAACGGTGAGGCGCACGTAATCCGTGTCGTTGTCTTCCTCAAGAGAGGCTAGAGTGTGAGGGAAGATGAAGGGCGGAGCCATTTCAGACTTGGCTGAGCGAGGACAAGTGAGGACTGAGGAGAATTTTGCCGCTGCTGCTCGAAATTGAAAAAACCAGAAGCGTTAGCGGGAAAAAGAGAAAACTCAACGGGCTGGGCTGGAAAGAGAAGAACCCATGGTCTATGCCTAAACAAGCTGTAAAGTAACACCTTTTTTCGGCCCAATAAGGTATTTGAATCGGGCCCAACAAAGAAATATTAGATTTAATTAATAATACTTTGAATAAAGTATTTTAATATTTTATTTTAAACTATAAACAATGAAAACAGATGGAACCGAATCTATCGTAGACTAGACGCTATTTGATATGGCGGAGAACAGTCAGTTTCAGTCTTGTGTTGTTTGAGAGTTATTTTTGGAGGGAAAACTAGGCTCTCTTCTCTTCTCTTTTTCGCTCTCGCCCGCGCCAACCGCCACCACTCACTCGGTCTAGTTACGCTGGCGGCCACATTTTGAGCCTGAGTTGATGGAGAGGATACACGTATCTGTCAGAGCTCGCCCACTCTCCGCCGAGGACTCCAGGGTCTGCCCCTGGCAAATTTCGGAAAATACTATACATTGGCCCAACCAGACCCCCAAGTTCGAATTCGGTAGGGATTTTTGTTTCGTGTCTGCGTACACCGCTAGATTTTTTTTTGTTTATTTATTGTTTGATTTCGATGTGCAGATCGCGTTTTCTGGGGAAACTCTACAACTCAAGACGTCTACCGTGCGCGCACCAGAGATATCGTCGCCGCAGCGGTTGCCGGTTTTAATGGTGCACTTTTCACTCCGGTTTTCCTTGTTGTTCAACTCATTGTCCACGGTTTTCTTGTTTTCTTACTAAAACCTTAGATATTTGTTATTTGTTTTTTGTAATTAACTTATTCATGTGTGGACTGGGTTCCTGGTACCACATGGAATCTGCCTTTCATGCAAAATTTATGGATTCTTGTCTCCTGTAAACAATGGAACTGGAACTTGGAGTGATTGAATTTTTTCTACATTTTTTAAAGTTGGTGCAACAACTTATTAAACTCTGTTTTCTTGTAAGGAACTGTTTTTGCATATGGACAAACCAGCAGCGGGAAAACTTATACTATGCGTGGAACATGTTCTGATCCTGGAGTTATTCCTCTTGCTGTGCATGATCTCTTTAACATCATACACCAGGTATTGATTCTTTTCAACAGAGTAGTTTCTCCTTGATGATTGCTAATCATTTTGATGGTTGATCATGAACCTCAGTCATTTTTGTTCCATACCTGTGCTATATGGTTTGTGTTGAGAGTCATCATTCTCATATTTTAGTTAATATCATGACAACTAGTGAGAAGGCATAGTCATTGAATAGTTAACCATTCTTTCTCCACAATATGGGTGTTGCTCCCCAATTCATTTATAGTGTGGATCAGTGTGGAACTGCAAATCACAGCAGTTTGTAGAATAAATGGACCCCCAGAGCATCTGTTGTTAGATTATGAACAGAAAATTTCAATAGATTTGAGTCTCAAATAATTATCAAGATCATTTGATGAAATATCTACATGTTTTTTCTGTCAAAGTGATTTTTTTTTGTTCTGGTTGACTATTCAATGCTGTTTTCTAGGATGTGGATCGAGAGTTCCTATTGAGAATGTCATACATGGAGATTTACAATGAGGAAGTAAATGATTTGCTAGCCCCTGAAAACAGAAGACTTCAGATTCATGAAAGTATTGAGGTAATTGGTTATGTGCATTTATTGAAAATAAAATGTAAATGCAAGATAGAAGGACATGACATTAATGTGCAATTCAATCTGAAGCGAGGGATCTACGTTGCTGGACTAAGAGAAGAAATAGTTGTTTCTGCTAATCAAGTTTTGCAACTCATGGAATTTGGAGAAGGTATGTTTCTGATGTACCAAAACTGTTTCCATATCCTTTTCAATCCCAGATATAGTGTAAACGGGTATATCTACCTAAGGATTACGTTCATACAAGTTCTTATGACACTCAACTTATTGTTTGACTCCATGTGATATAATATGAATATAGTGGTGTGATTTAAACTTTCCAGCTCATCGGCATATTGGTGAAACAAATATGAATCTGTATAGTAGCAGGTCGCACACAATATTCCGCATGGTACGTTTAGCATTTGCTTTCACGTTTTTCTCCTGAGCAACAAGTTGTCTCAAGTTATGCATTTATAGATAATTGAAAGCAGGGAGAGAACTGATGTTGGATCAGACTTTGCATCTGATGCTGTTCGGGTTTCAGTCCTGGTATGGTTTTGATCTGGAATCAGCCTCATTTCATGCTTGAAAGTTTCTCCTGCAGGAAGTAGTAGATAAGCATGTGTATATGAGAATTTAGTTGAGAAGTTGAAGAATCTGAATTTTTGTTTCCCATGTTTGGTACATTAAGTGATTATCAATCTGGAGGTTTAGTCCTGTAAAATCTTGTGCTGACATAGTTAAAAGCATCACTATTTTTTCATATAATTTCTTATGATTTTTCTTCTTTCTTTCACTTTGATAGAATTTAGTTGACCTTGCTGGATCAGAACGCGCCTCAAAGACTGGAGCAGAAGGTGTTCGCTTGAAAGAAGGGTCACACATTAACAAAAGTTTGATGACCTTAGGAACAGTGATAAAGAAACTTAGCGAAGGCGCTGAAAGCCAAGGGTTTGTTGGTCCTGTAGTTGGTTTTCTTCAATGAAACGTTTGAGTGTTTATGTTTTTCATTTGATTCTATCCTAGGGGGCACGTCCCATACCGGGATAGTAAACTCACGCGCATCTTGCAACCAGCTTTGGGTGGAAATTCAAACACAGCTATCATATGCAATATTACACTTGCGCAGGTGAATCATTGAAGTTGGGAATTGTATATTTGTTTGATGAGTCACCTGTTTTGATGGTGCATTTTTGGATATGCAAATACTCTGACGTATAACTAACCAAACAGTACGCTCCCACTAACATATAAAAGCCATTGTTCACTATATAGGTTTTAACATGCAGGTTATAACGTATTTTCTGGCCTGTTAATTAATAACTATAATGCTTTTCCTTTTTTTGAGAGGGAGCATGCTTTCTTATTTGGCTGTAGGTTCATGCCGATGAAACAAAAAGTAGTCTTCAGTTTGCTAGCAGAGCATTGCGTGTGACCAATTATGCCCATGTGAATGAGGTAATTAATTATGGATGTATCATTTACGGTCATTCACCTCCTATGCGAATACTAAAGCTTGTAACCACTTTAATGGAGCTAATCTTGTTTCCATGACCATAATATTTAGGCCTTTTGGAATGTTTTCATATACCCATGATAAATCATATGCTCCATATGCATTTAATGCTAAATCCTAAATATATTTTTTTTCTATCATAAGAGAATCAATTTGCCCCTGATTGATATAATTCTACTGATATTTTTGTTAAGTCTATTTTCTTGTAAAGTTTGTAAGGGTTTTGACAGATACTGACTGATGCTGCATTGCTGAAACGGCAAAAGAAAGAAATTGAGGAGCTCCGTGCGAAATTGCAGGTTTGCAGTACACCTGTGTTGTATTCGAACTAGTCCTTGATGAATGAGGTTTAAATCCCTTGGATGCATCACTTCAAGGGATTGCGGTCAGATAATCTTGAAGAAGAAATCTTGAACCTTCGTAACACATTGCTAAAGGTATAAATGCGTGTGCAATTACTTACTAAAAGTCCATACATTATAATAGACTCTTGTTTCCCTCCTAAATTCAACATCCAGAGTGAGTCAGAGAGAGAGAGAATAGCGTTAGAGCTTGAGGAGGAGAAGCGAGCTCAGGCTGAAAAAGAAAGGAGATTGCAAGAGCAGGAGAAGAAAATTGAAAACTTGAGCGCTATGTTCTTCTGTGCCCCTAGAGAAGAGTCTGCTCGCAGTCATACAGAGGTAATCTTCAGTGTTGATATGGTTCCTATTTTTCTTGTGCTTCTAGATAAGTGTACCTGTATAACTTTCATAGCCTTCAAAGTCAACTGCACTTGAACCTTTTTTGAGGTAATAAACTGCAAGCAGAAATTTGATATTCCTCAAATGAAATATTGAAGATATTTAACGGATTTGATGATAATGTATGAAAATATAGTTATAAAATAGATACTACAGCTACAGCAATTTATATCTTTACTATCGTTTGCTTATATAAAATTAGAAACTTTTACTTATATTTTGAACTTATTAATCATTGGAATTTATATTAGAGAGTTTGTTTAGATTCTTCTCTTCAACTCATCATTCCAGAAGTTCTCTTGCAGGATAAAAGACGTTACACCTGGTGCCCTAGAAATCTTGGAAGAAAGACCTCTAAAGAGGTACTGCTTTGAATACATCAGGCACAAAAACAAATGTCCTTTTTGTGATAGTTTTTTCGACACTTCCTACAATTCTTAAACAAAATGGAAAGTAAAATTTCAGTTCTAAGTGAAATTTTCCTTCATCAAGCTAGAATGGCTTACATTGCTCAACATTTAATAACATCTAATGTGTTATCTGAGGTTTCACTTTCTAATAACTCTTTTGCATCACTTGTCTCTTTTTCTCTAGTTGTCTGCTACCAACTTTGGAAATTCTGAATTAAAATCAACCAGCGAAGATGACTCTTGTGCGCCACTTCTTTCGTTTGAAGACTGCATTAAAGCAAACAGATCTGATTGTTCTTATTTAGATAACGACAGAAGAGACAATGCTGGAGATTGTATTCTCCCCGATCGACATGCTCTTGTGAATGTTACTAGCCGGAGAAAAGATCCAAATAGAAAAAGAAAACTATCTCTGGTTTGGAATATTCCTTGTAGTATGCCTAGTACATTTCATACTTCAGTTTTCAGACTTTTTTTTTTTTTTGCAGAATGATGAGTGTGATCAAATGCATGTGGCATATGAAAATTTGCTCTTGGAGTTTGAAACCCACGTTAGTTTCTATCTTCTTTCTTCTCTAGCAGTATTTATTACTTAGATCATTAGCTCATATTTCTTTCTACAGAGGATTGTTAGTGATATCAGAAACGAGTACTTGACAAGGAAGCTCTCTGAGTATGATCATGGAGATCAAAAACCTTCAGAGTGCTCTTTTAATTGTGATGGAAATGTAAGATTTAGCGACACAGATCATATTTTTCTGATTAAATGGCCTCATGAAAAGGTTACTGCATTTGAGTTTTTTTTTTTTTTCACTACACCATGAATATGCTAGTATGTGAAGTGGTCATGGATTCACTTCATTGATACACAGTACTTGAATTTTAATTACGAGCCTAGCCAGCATGTTAACAGTGCAAGTCTGACATTTTTTTGTCATGATTTGGAGGTACATTTCATTCATATAATTTTCTTGGAATTTCTGTTAGGTTATGTGGTATTATTAAGCTTGTATTGATTTCTAGGGTGCAAGTTGCCCTCTTCCTCCAAACACAATGGTGATTTTTTTATTCTGCATGATTTATGTGCCTCTGATTTATAGTCATCAAGTCAGCAAAAACTGAACACGATACATGGCCTTACAACTGAACCTATTACACCCGCAGAGATGAAGCAGGAAAAGGTATTTTTTGGGTTGCGACCCTTAGAAGTAATCCATTTTATATCTTCTGTCATTTGAGTTCTTTTACTAACTAGTAGTTGTGTCCCTCCAGTTGTTGGCTATTTTTTGTTATACTGTTGTAAATTGTAATGAGGTTGAAAATTTGTGGTGCCATTTCCAAAAGAGAATAACGTTCACACGAAAAGAGCCTTTGGAAGTTTACATGGTTCTGGAGCATTAATCTTATGTGTCAAATGATTCTTCGTATGGTTTATGTCCCTCATATTTACTTTATTGCAAAGAAGGTATAGACATGTTAAAAATGGTTTAACATCTTCAGGAAGAATTTAGGTGGTTGATTAATCTACAGTCAGAGGTTCAAGAGATGAAGCAGGAGTTTGAAAAGTCAAGTCATCTTATTGCTTCTCTCTTTTCGATTGTGGATGAAGTTTCCCATCTCTCATCAGCTGTGCCAAACTTAATAATTGTTAGTGTTCTTCAATGTCGTTTGTTATCAGTTTATTTATTGCTACATAATGCATTTTCAATTTGTCTCAGTTGATAGGGAGCTTCTCTTATGAAAATGAAAAGTTTATGGTTCATTTCTGCATCATTTTTTGTGAAAAAAAAAAATTGCTCCGTGTGCAGGACTTTAGGGATTCTTCATCCCATTGCTCATATCAAATAGATTCAATAATTAGGAGTCATGAGAAGGTGCAATCTTGCTTAAGAAAAAAAGTTAGTGAGCTTGTGGGTGAAAAGGTACAGAATCCTCGTGGATGTTTTTGTATGCTGTAACTACACACTCATTGATCCTCCTTGTTTTTCGGTTTTTTCTCTTTGCTTTCCTTATTCTGGGATTAGCATGATCTTGAAGATCACGTTGTGGAGCTCCAGAGCAGAATTCAAGAATTATGCTCAGAACATCAGGATACTCCTGATGCATTCAAGGTGAAGCCCTACCCTCTCTTAGTGTTTTATATGCTCTTAGGTCTTGTTTTCCAATGTCCATTGCATCTTTTTCCAGGAGCTTCCTGAGAATAATGACACCAAAAAGTTTGAATCACAACAAGAACTTTTATCATTGTCATCTTTCTCCTTGACCAATGAAACAGTGCGCATGAAGAGGGATATAGAGGAAACGAAAGTGAAGTTAAAAGACAGTGGATTGAAGCCCGAGAAAACAATGTTTAAGGTTTCTATGATTTTTTTATTGCGATTTTAATCTAGAAAAGAATGATGATTGGTTTTCACGGCTAGTTTTAGAATTCACCTTCAAAGAGAGGAATTAAGGACTCCGCAAAACTAAAGGTTGTGCCTGAACCTATGGCCGAATCGGAATCAATGGTTGGTAGAATTCACAAGTTTGGATGAGCTAGAGGTCATTTACTTATCAGTTTACATGCATAGATGCCATTTCCATAAGCCTCCTATTCACTCATGCGACATACCATTGATCATTCATTCTGTCTAGTTGCCCTTTCTCAAGCTAGAATAGGATCTTGTGTTTAACCCATCTGGAAACTGTGAATACATTCTATCATCTTCTATAGTTAACGACAAAAGAGGGATACCAAACTTCCAAGAAGTGTTGATTCCCTTCATTGATGTGCATAGTTTGTGATAAGCTTTCTACTGCTGTGTGCTATGTGTTCATCATCAAGTTCAGGAATACAAAAAGCCCAAAGTGCTTGCTTTTCAGGACAGAACAACTGGATCTTTAAAATATCATGTAGCAGCAGCAAATGCAAATGAAAACTTGATGATTTCTGTATCTGAAAATGTTGAAGTTAATTTGCCTGTAATGTCGCAGGAGCTGCAGCGACCCAACTTGGATGCAAGTTTGATAAAACCCATTTGCTATTGGTCATTAAGCAAAATTTTCGTTGCCTTTTAAATGCAGGGAATGGGAGGTTCTCTTAGAACTTCATCAAAAGAAAAAGAAGATTTATCAGAGGACAGAATGGCGATGATCAGACAAATTGAAAGCAAGCATGCTTCTGAAATTGCATCATTTTCGAAGCAATTGTCAGAGGTAATCTGAGACCAGGCTAAAAAAAATTTTCCAAAATTTATTTGATGACCACATCGATCAACATTTTCCTCTGCCATCACATTGATATAAGTTTCCAGCATTCGGTAGTCCACACCATAATAGAATTTATCAAATATTCCTCCCAAGTCGTTGAGTTCTCCCAGCTTACTTTTTCCCCCTCTTTTTCATTGGTAGATAACTTTTTAATTGTTGGGTTTAATGATGCTTGTAGGTGAGGAGCGAACTTGAGATTTGTAAAAGAAAGTGCATGGATTACGAGGCATCTGTAGGAAGCAGTAAGAAGGATCAGTGCAGGTCAGTTTCCCACTGCAGTCTCTAAGGAGCCTCTCGAGTTAAAAAGTTTACTTCATAGTATATATAATGTGATGCGTGTTGCTTATAGTTGACTGAACTGAAGGTTAGCATTTTCAGAATCTCATTCGTGCTCTCAGATGTAACGAACCTAAATCTTTATCCATCTCAGCTCTTCCTGCCACCCGAGCACCATGCCTCCTCCTCCTGCATGCCATCTTCTGCACAGACCTGCCAGGACAGAATATGATGGGCGAATGGTATGATTCCATTTGATAGTAGCTGCAGTTGAACGGAAATCTGAATTTGTACATGATCCATGTGTCTTTAAGCAGGGTTCCAAGGAAAAGGCTAAGCTAAGAATGAGGCTCCGAGCAACTAGTCTGAAGCTGGAAAGCCTTCGTCACCGATTCAACGAATGCCTTGATGAAGTCGACATGATCCACCAAAAATATGATGTCGCTTCTTCCAAACTCAAAAACCAGTTAGCTTTCTATGCCTCTGAACTCTTGCGAGTAAAGAAAGAACTTGCTGCCTACCAGTAGTGTGGTCTGTGGCGCAATTCAATGCCATAGGTAATACGCACTACTAGACCTAATTTTGTTTTGCTGAGTTTTTTTTGCAATTTTCCATCAAATGCCATTTCTTTAATCTGTATTCTATGCTTGCATTGATATGTCAGTTTAGATAACCCAATAATCTTCACCGCCCATTTACACTGATTTCTGGCATTCATGTTGTGGATATTTTGGAGCATGTAAAAAAATTGAATTTGTTGAAGATGATATCTCCATTGGCCACTGCAACATGTGATTTCAAGTGGCATCCATTGAACAACTTCTCTGGTGGCTTACTATAGAGAAGCGAACAACTAGAAAAAAAAAAGATGAGTGTTGTATTATTTTGAAAATGCCACCTGGAAAACACATGAGAAGAGTTTTTGATCTTGTTGCTGTGGTATTCATTCCGACTTGCACATTCATCCAGAAGTTTCGGTGGGGTCCTAATCCCTCGTCGCGGACCGAGTCGTGTCCAATGCCTGATGTTGAACTACACGTTTTGTAGCTCAAATAAATATGACACGGAATTGTATTAAGCCTTGATTAATTCAACTTTAGTGTTTCACCAATTGACAAGTGTTTAGTTGACGAGAGATTAGAATAAAAGAAAAGTATAATTGAACTTTTTTTTAAGTTGTAGATGACTCATTAAAATATTATAGCTTGCGTTATTCAACTATCTATTTTATTGTTGAGATCGGACTCATTTGATTAACACACGTCTTGTTCAACGTTCTAATTTTTTTTATTCAAGAAATGCATACCTAAGAAATAACGGCTTGTCTAATCTGGTCGTACCTGTAAATCCAATGTCGGCAATTAATTCCCCCAAATGAGCCGAAGACCGCATTTTGGAACATAATAAATATATTAATAACCGAGGCGTTGTCTTTTGCCCTTTACCGTTTGTAGAATAGAAGGCTGAGGGGGAGCGAATTCAGGGGGTAGGTAGGTAGCCCAAATTCCTTCGGTTTCAAGTCAAACCCTCTCTCCGTCCGGCGTTTCCGTTTCCAAGGGTCGTCTACTTTTGACCGATTGTTTCGGGGTTGGAGATCCCTGCCGTTTCTTCCTGTCATCCATGGAGAGAGTTTTTGGCAAGGTGCGGAATTTGGACGTGTACCCCAAGGTTAATGAGGATTTCTACAGCCGCACCTTATCCGGCGGAGTTATCACCCTCGTTTCCTCTCTTGCTATTGCTTTGCTCGTCATTTCGGAGTTTAGTAAGTTGGTTCAGCCTTTTTCTTCTCTTGCCGTACCTTCTCTGCATTGGCAAAATGTTTCCAGGCGATCTCGCAAGATCAAGAATTTATATTTTTGTGATTGCGTAGCTTCCTGTTAATTCTTCTTCTTACCGTTTTCCAGACGGTGACAAAATTTAAATGGTTTTTATTTTCCTTCAAATTGCAGGTTTATACCTAAGCACAGTTACGGAGACGAAGCTTGTAGTAGATACATCCCGGGGAGAAAAATTTCGTATAAATGTACTACTCTAGTCTTTTCCCTAATACTTTGTTTTTAAATCAAAGTACTTCTATCTGCATCATCTCTGTTTCAGTTTTTGAATGAATAAATATCTAAATTCTTTTTATGCAGTTTAATGTCACCTTTCCTGATGTTCCATGTACACTGCTTAGTCTTGATGCTACGGATATAAGTGGCGAGCGCCATATGAACATAGTATGATGCTCTTACTTGTTGTAAACCTCCGTATGCAGCATACAGTGCTGATTTGGCACAAAAAGAATACCGTTGCCTCAAAGAAATTTCCGTTTATAATGTGAAATCATGACATTAATTTGCAGAAACATGACATACTCAAGGAGAGAATTGATGCGTATGGTAATGTGAAAGAAGTAAGGCGAGATGGGATTGGTGCACCTGAGGTAGGTATAAGTGTCATAGTCTTGCCTCTGTTGACATGTCCTTCAATGTTTTGACCACACATTTACTTCATTTATCTTGACCATTATGTGAAATTAAAAATGATTTTCTATGCTTCCGTTTGTATATTTCTATAATTCATACCTGATATTGCTACTAATTGTGCATATAGATATTTGCCTCACGCAAAACTTGAATTTGTTTGTAGATTTCTGTATTCAAAAATTCTATTTTTTAATGTTTACTTCAGATTGGGAGGCCATTGCAGAAGCATGGAGGTAGGCTTGAACACAATGAGAAGTACTGTGGGACATGTTTTGGTGCAGAGATGGTATATCTTCTCTTTTATGCATTTTATGTTCTAATAGGCTCGAACTATTGATGATGAAATTTGCGTTTCTTTTCAATTTTCATGTTTGGCCTGCGTCACTTGCCACACTTACTGTTTCTTGTATTCTGTATCATCTTCCACTGATCAGCTTTTCTGTAACTCTTTTTCAGAGTGATGACCAATGCTGCAATTCATGTGAAGAGGTTCGTGAAGCATATCGAAAGAAAGGATGGGGTTTGTCAGATGAGTTAATTGATCAGGTGCTTTATTCATGGTGTTCTCTCTTTGTCATAATGAGTATAAAGGACCCTGGTAAAGAGGCATAAAACTTCCCTTTTTTATGTAGATATTCATCTCGTTTGTTCTCATGAGGTTTCATGCCAAATGTCACAGATCTGTTGTGTCAATTTGATCAATTTTTCTCATTATGTTCATTTTGATCAATTTTTCCATTATTTTTTTCCTTTGGTTTGCTTTTCATGGACGGCTGGACTTCCAGCTACATCTGTTTAAGGAATTTGTGTTCCTTTAATATTTGGTTAACCGTGTTTCATTGATGTGCTTAGTGCAAAAGGGAAGATTTTGTGCAAAAGTTGAAAGAAGAAAAAGGTGAAGGATGTAACATTCACGGATCTCTGGAGGTGAACAAAGTGGCTGGGAATTTTCATCTTGCCATTGGTAAAAGCTTACAGAATCCTGGCGCATTGCCTCAAGAATTAATGGCTCATGTTCAGAGTTACAACGTAAGTATTTACCCTTGAACTGCCGCCATTAACTTTTGCTTTTCTTTTCAAGTCCTACTTTTTACGTGTCCTGAACGTCTGATCTCTGACCTAACATATTATTGGTTTTTTTCATGTTTTATGTAGATAACCCACAGCATTAACACACTTTCTTTTGGAGACTACATTCCTGGAATCGTAAATCCACTAGATGGGTAAGTTGTCTTCTTGATTGCCTGGGCCTAGTCCTGATAGGGAAATGGTTGTAGGATTCGACTATTTTCAGATAGCAAAATTTTTCCATTTTTCTCCAAATTTTTTCATGTTGAGCAAATATAACATAATTGTGTTGGATCCAAATAAGAAAGGATTAGAATGCTGTTCTCTCACTCTCTCTTTTTCCGTTCTGCTATTTTGCTTCATGTTCGTATATATTCTAAGACCTCATAACCTGCTTCAGCGTGCACTGGGTTCAAGAGAAGCCTAATGGTGTCTACCAATACTTCATCAAGGTTAGTATAATTGGCTTGCACATTTCCATGCTATTCATATGTTGTTTAGTAAAGCTCATTCAACATCATCATTTCATCTGATATAATGCTTTATGCGTGGTTTCTGAAGGTTGTTCCAACCAAATACACCGACATCCGAGGCCACAATGTGAAGTCTAATCAGGTACTGCAACAGAATGCATTATAGTTGCCGTAAGTTTTTCGGTTTTTGTTTTTCTTCTAAGACTCTATGAGCCGTGCAGTTCTCAGTGACCGAACACTACAAAAGTCCCGAAGAGGATCATTTCCAATCGTCTGCTGGGGTTTACTTCTTTTACGACTTTTCTCCAATACAGGTTCGTGCCACCACAATGTAAATAAAACATCGAAGAAAGCTCTGCTCATTTGGGCTTAATCATTTCCTTTTTCTTTTCATGCAACACCCACCCACCCACACGCACTCAGCATTTAGTTTGATGCAAATACAAGGAGACATGGTTTTACAATAATGATTGCAGGTGACATACACGGAGACGCACACGCCTTTCCTGCATTTCCTAACGCATGTCTGTGCCATAGTGGGAGGTACTGTAGAACAATACACTGACGTCTGCGCATTGAATGCACTACCAAAAGCACATGCTTACTCCACTCCATTGCTCTTTGCAGGCATGTTCACGGTGGCTGGAATAGTGGATGCATTCGTGTACCATGGCCAAAGGGCATTGCGCAAGAAGCTAGAACTCGGAAAACTCGGATAGGAACCAAATCATACCAGCAACATATTTATCTTACGCCATGGAGTCAACCTCATGGCCGAGTCAAAACTGTTGTAACATAAACACGTGGTAGTTTTGTTGGAGAGTGTCTCGCCACTTGTATTCATTTTTCTCTCTCTAAAGCAAGAAAAGTTAGCCAACTCTTGCATCAGACCTAAGCAACCATCCTCATTCTATGAAGGTAACAGCCTCTTGTTCGACATGTTCCGTTTCTCGTACCGAGCAAGATGATGGAGGTACTCCTGCAATTCATCCTCCAACTTCTCAATGAACTGGCTTGTATGATCTAATGACTGCTGATATCGGTACTTTTCCAAAGCCTGCAATTTGAAATAACCTCTTCCTTAAAAAGACATTTACTTGTTAGGTGTAATATTATCAAAAGAGCAAGCAGCAGGACCTTGGTCTTGGATAGAGTATCTGGAGGTGACATCACATCTGGCCGAACGTAGTTCTTCCCTCGATAGAATATTATCGTATTGTTTGGGTTAATGTGGATGATTATGCCTCTGCTCAACCTTGCAAGTTCCTCGGCAAATTCATTCACCTGCCCAGGTTTGCAGGGTTTGCAAACTACTTTCACCGTTTCATGCCTCTTCCAATGGAGATGCATGTTGAGAACCACACCTCCAAACACCCCTCTTCTCCCAACTGGAACATAGTGTTTCTTCTTTTCACCAGTGCGCCTAAGATAAAATCTTTCCTCCTCTGTTAGCATTTCAGGATCACAGGTTTCAGGTGCTGCTTTGGGAACATCATACTTTCGAATTTTTTCAATCAACCATGCTTCTTTTCGTTTAGCCTGAAAATGGGATCGTGTAAGTATGGATGTCTATGGATGCAAAAGAAAGGGAAGGGCTGCTTTTTTACTGACCTTTTCAAGCTTGTACCTTATCCTCACTTCAGGATTTGGAGACTTGAGTTTCTTCTTTGCTTTGAGCCGGTAAAACCTGAGCTCATTCAACTTTTTCTTCCTTGAAATTCTTGCCTTTCTCTCGGCTCTACGCATTTCTTCACCAGGGTGATCCCCTACATCAAATCTGACAACACCCTTATCCATTTTCAGCGCAAGAGATGAAGAATTCTCTGGGCATGTGAGGAATCCCCTCACCACCACAGCATCATGTGGCCTACGCATTACTGATAAGGTTGGAAGAAAGGAACTTGAAAGGTGGTGATGATGATTTTCACATCCACCCAAAAGGCGTTCGTGAGAATAACCACTTGATGAACTCTTCACAAGCCATGAAAGTCCAAACCTGTAGCATTGAAAAGGAAGCCTACCGATGAAACCCATGTTCAACTTGTAATATGAAATCTAGAGTCCCTCACCTTGTTGTAGCGATAGAGCTCTGAGACAAGCCACTTGTGAGCCTGGTAAACGATGCGGAAAGGCGACCCCTTCGGGAGATCAATTTTGGGAACCCAAACCCTGGCGGAATGGGCATTTCCTCTCCTCTCCCTTCCCTTCCTCTTGGCGCTTAAATTCAACCCAAAGCCGCGCCCCCAAAGTGTCATCTCTCTCACAAAGTACCCACCATGGGATCCGTCGAGATGTCGAAGGTTCCAACCATACGAGCGACACGCCCAAATCTCTCCAACTACTCGCCGCGAACATTTGTTTTTTTTTTCTTTTTTGACATAGCCGAGATGACGCATCGGCTGCGTTATTTATTTTCTATTTTGTAGAATAAAATGGACCCGGGCGGGGCCATGTGCCGAGTCAACTACATAGGATCAAAAAAAAAAAAAAAAAAAAAACTGTAAAAAATAGAAATCAAACACGTGCAAAATAAATGGAAAAAAGGGGGTTCTCGTCTCGGGCCACAGACATCCTACCAAAAGTATCAGCAAATGAACACAAAATGCATGCAACGAATTGTTTTGGGAAAAAATGGAATATCATTTGTCTAGTGTTGTTTTCTTGTATCCTTCTGTGTCATACCTTCCGTGCTGCCTTTAATCTTGCCCAGGAACACCATTACGTTTCAGAATGAGCGATGAAATCATTTCTGTGTATGGCTGCAGTGAGTAAGAATTCAGTGAGATTCTGAGTCCATCACCCCAACCGCCCTGGTGGCGCTTGTGGTTTATTCCGGTGGTCCATTCATCACATAACCCGGCGACCTCACAAGCCAAGAAAGAGATTTCAGCAGAGGCTGCTGCGTCAGTCTACTGGCTGCGCCGGCGGTGCTGAAAATGGTTGTTGATGATTATCAGGTATCTGCGACCCCCCCTGCCCACAAACATGTGGTGGGTGGGGAATGGGATTTAGCTTTACAAGTCAGAGGCGTAAAGTAGAATGGGGTTTCTTGTGTCTGCAGTCATTCCCCGCTCGGCTGTATGAATATGTCTCTTCCCTTCCCCGCGCCCGCCCCTGCTTCAGAGAAGCGCATCCCCCATGGGCGTCAACAAATGCTTTCACCTCCTCTGGAACCGGTGGGTTGCTCATCAATCAATCAATTCTTCTGGGGAAAACCAAGCTCCTCCTCCTGCTGTTGCTGCTGATTCACAAATTATTTCACTTTTTTTTATCAGAATCTTTTTAAAACAAAATAATTAGTTATATTTAAATATGATTATCAAATTTGAATATTTTACTTGTTGAACAAAAGGTGTCTTTTGGCATATTTCTAAAATGCAACATTATAATCTTGTTCATCAAATCAAATACTTTCGAGGACAAAACCCTTTTTTATTTTAATTTAATTTGCAGGTTAATTGATTTATTTGGAACTGATTAATATTTGAATTTTATTTTAATAAAACGTGGCTCCTCTGTACGGACAATAAGCGGGTTGTTTAAAACTAACCGCGTGGCGGCTAGAAGTAGTCTTTTGGCTTTTAAGACCACTGGGGTCGCAAATTGAATAGCCTAATCTGATAGGCTTAGCCTGAGACACTTTGGAATCTGGTCCCGGGCGTCGCTTTTTGGTGGAGCGATCTCGTGTTGCTGGCTTTCTGAATTGTGTGATTTCACAGGCTGAAGGGGAGGAGGGAGATGGGTCACGGAGGCTCAAAGCCGGACAACCCAGGCGTCTCAGCTGGGGATTCGGAGTCTACAGCCTCTCGAATCCAGGAGCTCCGGCAGCGCTTACACCTCCATCGTCCTCGTTTCCTCCGCAGTCGCCGTCGTTCGAGCTCCGATCCCCCATCGGGAAACCACTTAACCATGATGATTTTGCTGGAGTTGCTACTCTCCGTCTTATCAGCGTATTGGCGGGCTCTTTCCTTCTTTTTTTCTTTCTCGTAGTTCTTGCATTCAGTTTTCTTGTGTTGGTTTCCTTTAGGCGGAGATGAAATTCAAGGACAAATGGCTTGCTTGCATTTCTATTGGTGAGCAGACCTTCCGGACATCCGTCTCTGATCAGTTATGTTATCTTCGTTATCTTGATTTTCCTTGTCTGCTTGTAAATAACTCTTCCCAAATGTGGCTCCTTTGGCCGTAGGTTCGTTGTTTCGTAATTGCTCCTGCTTGTTTCTGGTTGTGCTACTATTTGTGACGTGTACATTTTTTTGGCATTCTGTGTTTCTTTTTGATGGGACGAGGATTGTCTACATTTTTTTGACTGCCTATTGACTAGCCTTTTGCTACTGTGCAGCACGGACAAGCCCACATGGAATGCTGTGAGTACTTGTTATTATTTTCTTTTTGCGTATGGTGGAAGGCCTGTTATTTATGTTGTTGAGTCTCTGTTTTCGTGGCCGAATTTGTTATGAATTTTGTTTTAATTTCGGAATAGTTTTACTCTGAGCTGCCATATTTTGATTATCATAGTTATGGTTGTCGAACTGCTCAACCAAATTTTGAAGATTATAGTGTACATTTCATTCATTTTCAATTACCCTGAATCACTTTTCTGGAATCTCGGAAATAAATTTCTAAAAGTATCTTTGCTTAACTTTATTAACTCGTTGTGATGCGGGATATGTTGCTTATATTTCATCTTTGATGTCTACCAATCAATTGAATGTAAAATGTACGTGTGATGAACATTGTGTATGGTATGCTGATTTAATTTTGGTACGAGTTTTATTGGTAATGAATGATGCATCTTCGATAATGAGTTATTACTTACGAATGGGTATATATGTAGGACATACTGTAAATGAACTGGAGGGTGGTGTGCAATGTTGATTTTATTTTATTTTTTTAGTGAAGAACATGTCCTCTGCAGGAAAAAAAGATTCTTTTGGAAAGAAATGGGGCACATATTGCCAGAATATCTGTATTTGAGGTATGTTGAACACCTGCTGATGCCCCTGGGATCTCGTGCGAGGATATGAGTGTTCAGATTCTGTGTTCATTGTTATTTTGGCGTTGTAGTTATTTGTAGTCATCAATCTGTAGTTGTAACTAAGAAGGAGATGTTAAACGATGCAATAGACATGTAAGTATCACTTTCTTGTTCTTTAATTTGGATGCAGACCAACACAATGTCCAAGAGCAACCTTGTCGGCTACTGTGATATTGATGTTTACGATTTTCTGAACAGAGTAAGGGATTTTTCTACGCTCTGTAGTCAATTTTTGTAAAAATTTTATTTCATGCATGTGTTTGTTATCATAAATATTATGCAGCTTGTAATGGACCAAACAGAAAGTAGCTAAAGAAGCATTTTGCGTTTTGTGAACACGCCTTCTTTAATATTTTGAGCAAACATTATCTAGGATTCAGTCTCTGAGACAGAAGCGCATGACTTACATGATCCAACATCTGCCCAAGTAGTTGTTGGCTGCATAAGCTTGTCTTATTCCATTGAGGTGAAGATCTTTATCCCATCATTGCTACTGGATATATTCTTCTGCAGCTAATCCCATTATCATGACTCCTGTAGGACCCCATGGAAACAGAAAAGAACTTTGTTAGGCGGATTTTGTCTATTGTGGTATGTAACAGATAGTGACATATCATCTTTATGATTATATTTGATGGCTCCTTACCATTGCATGATGACATGTTACTTTATCCAAGTTCTTCCTATAATTCTTTATGCAGGATTACAATGAAGATGGGCACCTGTCGTACAAGGAGTTTTGCGATTTAATGGATGCGTTTGGCAATCAGTTTGCTGCAACGAAGGTTTGAATTACAATATATGTAGTGTGGGAATCGCTTGCATTTCATTCTCTAGCACTCCAATTCAATTAGACTGAGACTCAACTATCTTCTGTATGTTATTTATAATGCATTTGTTTATCCTTAACAGAAATGAAAGAAATTAAACTGTCTTCAATAGAGTTGTTTCAGATCAAATTCGTATGAACTTAATGACAGCATTTGTCGTTCTTTTTGTTCAATGTAAATTTATATTTTACTAGAAAGAAGAACTATTCAAAGCCGCTGATGAGAATGGTGATGGTGTTGTCAGCATGGATGAATTGGCTATGCTGCTGGCTGTTCAACAAGAAAAGTATGCTTTCAATATTCGGGGATAACTTTGTTTTTTCTGTTCTATACCCACTAGCTGATTGATAATTTTATTATGTTATTCCACCCCTCCGTAAAGCTGCCCTCAAAGTATCATGTCATGAGAAATATTTTATGTTTTAATTGCCACCAGTCATTTCACTTCGCAAAAAGTTAGTTCTGGTTAGAAACATTGAGTTTGAAAATTATTAGTAATGTTGTTGTCAATGCTGGAAAAAAATGCATGTGTTCCATCTAGCAGTTCCAATGGTAATTGAATAACCTGGAATTCTTCCTTCATTTTCTTTTCGATGCGTCAATCTATTTAAATTGCTTATTTCTCATTATTAGTTTAAGGTGATCTTGAGGCCTGCCTAGTTTTTCTAGAAGTATAGCATCTTTTTTTCCTTTCACTTTCGAGCAGATTCTGTTGCTTGGACCCTTTTCTGTACTGCATTTGCATTTTAAATTTGTAGCTTTTGTTGCATGCAGTGATCCGCTCATAAATTGCTGTCCTGTTTGTGGCGAAGTTCTTCAGATATCAGATAAATTGAACACTATGATACACTTGACATTGTGTTTTGACGAAGGCACTGGGGATGAAGTCATGAAGGGAGGATTCTTGACCGATAAACAGGCTTCATATGGGTATTCAACAGAACACTTGTTTGAACCTAAAATTTCGGACATGCCTTTTGTGAACCATGTGATTCTGCAATTCTGACATTGGATTATGAGATAATTTTTTCTTCATAGTTAATATTATAGAGTTGCTTTGTTTTTCAATGTGTGCTGTTCGCAGGTGGATGTTCAAAGTTAGTGAATGGGCTCATTTTTCAAATTATGAGGTTGGATTGAGGTCTGGTTCAGCTGCTTCTCATGTTCTGGTATTGTTATGCCACAGTGCGTTTTTTATAACATTTGTTTTCATCAGAATGCGTTACTTGGTAACTTTAGTTGATTAAAGTGTGTTCCTATGGAAATTTTCATAATATGTTCAAATTGATTCAGGTTTTTGATAGGCGGACAAGGAGACTGGTGGAGGAAATAATTGATGCCAAGATTGTTTTATCTATGAGAGCAATTTATCAGTCAAAATTCGGGAATAGCCTGTTGGACAAAGGTTTTATTATTCTTTATTACTATTTAGATCATTATGATCATTAATTTCTTTTTAATTGTATTAAGTCGTTTGTGTACATTTTAATTTCCCCTGGTCTTTAACTGTGCCAATGTTGATTAAGTTCGTATGTGGAATCAGGAGTGAAAGAACTCTTACAAAGCATCTCAGAAAGGCAAGGAAGGAAGATGGACTCTCCTGAATCTGTGGAGGATATTCCAAAGTTTGTTGATTTTTTCAAGGCATGGTGATATTCTTTTTTCATCTGTATTTCTGGTCATGTATGTGAAAATTCTTTGACCCAGATTTTGCATCGTCATTAGCCTTGCAGTTACATACTTCTCTGATATATCAGCTTTTTTGCTTCTATAAGGGTACCCCAGTCTCACCATATACTATGTTTTCAGGATCAATTAAATTTGTCTGAATGCAGATACCCGGTAGAGCACTTTAAGGTAGGATGTGAAATGTTATTCTTGAGTTACTCCACCATTTCTTGTGCTACATTACTGTTTTTGGCTAGATCCTAGATGTTATGGTGCCGTTTTTTTCAATGTAAGAGTAGCTCCGTTTTCCTTGGTCTGTATTGAAGTTCCAGACAGGTATTTTCGGGGTAGTCTTGATAGGTTTGGGAAATCTGGGTTGATAGTTGTAGCCTTTCCGATTCAATTTGTTGTGTGATCAGGGTTCCATTTCATTTTTATTTTTACTTTTGCAATCATTTGGGCTTGAATTCGAGTTTATTGTGGAGTAAGTATTAGATGGCAATTTTCCCAAAGCAACAGTGCTTGAGATACAAGTTTCCATCTTTTACCTGAAACTACAATCCTTCCCTTTGTCTCGCTTTCATCTATTAATTTTTTTTTCTTCCACTGTCAGACTTTCAATGAGTTTTTCATTAGAGAACTTAAGGAGGGTGCAAGGCCAATTGCGAATATTGAGAATGACAGTGAAGCAGTTTGTGCAGCTGACAGTCGGCTGACAGCATTCAAATCAGTTACAGATTCTACTAGGTTCTGGATCAAGGTAACTTCAATTTTGCATCATGGGCTGACAGCATTCAAATCAGTTACAGATTCTACGATGGTTGCATTGTGCATTAATGAATTTCTTCGCAGTATTCTTGTTCATAATTTATGCTTCATTTTTCCATTGATTGAAACCTACTAAATTCATTTTGATCCAAGATAATTATTTAGGTTCTTTTGCTTGAAATTTACGTTCATGCTCTCAACTACATCGTTGTCTCTTCGTTCAAGGGTCGGAAATTCTCCATTGAAGGGCTTTTGGGTGCTGATGTGTGCTCGGATGCCTTCATTGATGGAAGTCTGGTGATATTCCGGTTGGCACCACAGGTAATATTCTTCTTTCTAGACATTAGTAATCTTCAAAATCATCAGGCTAATTTTTTGTTCTCAATTTATTCAAGTCAGAATGTAATGTATACTGAGTTATTACATATATTGTTGCAGGATTATCATCGCTTTCATGTTCCCGTATCTGGAACTATTGAAAAATTTGTTGACATTCCTGGATGCTTGTATACGGTAGTCTATATCTTCTCACACTTCCGTTATTTTCTTCTGTGAAACTAATCCTTGTTTCTGTTCTATGTTTGAAGGTTAACCCAATTGCAGTGAACAGCAAATACTGTAACGTGTTCACTGAAAATAAGCGCACAGTTTCTCTTATTTCAACAGCTGAATTCGGAAAGGTTTGTTGTGATTGCAATGATTTTCTTTTCTTTCTGGGAGAATGTTGTGCACCTCTTTATTAGACCCCGTTGTTTTTCATTTTGAGAATTAGAAGTAGAAGTAACAGTATATTCTGTTCCAAAAATAAGTAAAATTGAACCCTTCAGAAGGTAATTTTAAAGCGGCGCAAACTAACCAGTATTGTTTTGCTACATCTTACCTGTTATTTGCATCACGGTGGCAAGTGACCCATGTGAAGTGTATCCTACACGCAGGTGGCCTTTGTAGCTATTGGAGCTACCATGGTTGGCAGCATCACTTTCACAAAGAAGACGGGTGATTATGTTAAGAAAGGCGATGAGGTCATTGAAAACCCCTCTTCGTAATCTCGCATTTATTTTTCCATGCAGCTTTGTTTTTATACCGTTACATCTTGGTACAGTTTGGATACTTTTCGTTTGGTGGAAGCACGGTCATCTGCGCCTTCGAAAAGGTGGTTATGATCACGATTAATTGGATAAATTGTTTGTACAATCAATTTGTGTTGACTGAGTAAATGTGTTACGTCATCTTGTTCCAGGGAGCTATCAAGCTTGATGATGATCTGCTGGAAAACAGTGAAAGATCACTTGAAACCTTAGTTTCTGTGGGGATGAAACTCGGTGTCAGCATGAAGAACAGCTAGGCTCAGTAGCAGGTATGTACTCATGAAACCTTAGTTTCCGTGGGGATGTTTAACAGTACTCTTGTATGTACTCATGGAAAGCGGTTGCATTGCATGCATGTAACTGCTCCCTTTGAAGAAAGCTGCTTGATAATAAATTAAGTACTATTTCAAACTGGTTGCCACACATGACAAGCCATAACAGTTGATCTGCAAGCGATGCAGTATCTATGTAATATTGTCCACGTGAAAACGTGGTAGGGCCTAGTAAGTTCTACCGGAAAAGCCTCGGCACTGATTTTTTTGGTAACTTGCCTTCAAATCTCAGTCTTCTATAAGCTTCTCTTATGTGGCATGGCCTGATTGGTCCCCTATCTCCTCGTTCTCCCATTACACCTCTGGCTGCATCATCAACAAAGAACTTGTGAGTCAACAGTTTACCATCACATCCATGGGAATCACAATCACACAGTGAATATTCTGGGGCATTCCACGACACATTGTAATTGGTTACATGATCGTTCGTTAATCCATGTATTAATCGACATGTTTCCATTTTCACCCCTATCCTTCAGGTGGATCGACAGCATTATATCCACAAGAATGTCCTATGACAGACTTCACTCGTTAAAAAAGTACTCGCGCAATCAGAATTATCTCAAAATGAACTCACCAGTTTCAACAAGGTCCCCGACAAGCATCTTTGCTATTCCTGAGATCACTATAGTCATTGGTACTGATACTTTGGCACTGCCGGTAATGGTTGTCAACAACTGCAGTAGACAAATGAAGAACCATCTCAACATGAAATTGGAACCACGAGAGTGGTGTGGCTTTAATGTCACCGAAATGCTATGAAATAACAAAATCATGCAAAATAGACTGATTAAACTTTATGCAGGTTTTCATTGAGCAGAAACAGCTAGGACAATACCCTCTTCATGTTAGACTTCTGAAATCCAGATCTTCGAAACGACTCGTATCTACTCATTTGCTCCTCAGTAAATTGGGACAATATTTCCCTGAGTATAGTATAGAAAATGAGTTGACACCGAAAAAAGAAGGCAGAAGCAATTCCATATGATATTTGCGGGTTTAAAAAATTGCTAAAAGAACAGGAGACCCTGAATAAGCCTCCTTTTAAGAATCTCCACCAGAATGAATTGGATAAGATGGACAAGTGATATAAATCATGTAGAAAGCAAAATGACATGATGAATTCTAAAACAAACAAGCAAACAACTTTGTGAACTTACTGCATTTTAACAGTTTTTGTAGTGTCACCGCCAGGCCGTAACTTTCCTAGCTCAACATCCACATTCTCTTCATCTTCTTCCTCTTCATCTTCTTTGTGCTTGTTAGCGGCACCAGCAGTTTGCGAACGTACTGATGCTGTAGCGGCAACTGAGGCATCTGCATTATAAATGCTACCAACGGCATCAAAGTTTCCATCTTTAGTCAAAGCAGAGCCTATCGCCATTTGTGACTCGGTATCATCAAGGCCAACAGGGGACTCAGGAGGTGTCTCTTGCTCCTCAAATGCAATTTCAAATGGATCCTTGGACTTCTTCATAAGTCCTGCACACACAAGTTTAAATGAACCCTCTCAATTGCATTTGAGAAGATGGAAAAAAAAAAGAAAAAAAAAACATTTTGCACTTCAATCCTCTTTCTCAGGTCCTCATTTTAAACATAATGCTTGGCAAATCACTGATGTGAAAATCCAGCATAGCAGTTAGAATATCCTACTTACTGTGCTATAGTTAATGAGCCTAATACCTCCTATTAACGCAGGATGGAATTCCCCAAAATCGGGAATAGTGATGCGAAACGAAACTAGTTTTATGCTCAAACGACGATCAAAGGAAAACCAGGTCCTAAACTATTAACAATGTTTTTCGCATGCGCAGACAAAACGCCACACGAGCTCATGAATCATCTGGATATAGGTAAGAAAAATCAGCAAGAGACAGTGATCATACCTTGCTTGACTCCGGCCTCGGGAGTGGAATGTCAACTACTCGAGCTTCCGTTCTGCCGAAAACCCCAACGCCAATTGCGACAGGATTCCAAAAGGTTTTCAAATCAAGCCTACGGCTTGGTTTCCTCAGAGGATTCAAACAAGAAGATCCACCAGTAGTATTATCTCTGAATTTCGTCAACCTGAATGCCGAATTTCTCCTACCATCTGTCTCTGGGTACTTCCAGGCAACGAAGAATCCGCGTTCCACGAAGTCGGTAAACCCTCGAGCAAATCACCGGATGATTGTCTGGCCCCCAAATATAAATCTTGAGAAGCAGAGATTTGTTTAACAACAAGAGAAAATCCGATAACCGAAACCGGAAAAAATGCTCCGCCAGAAAACCCAAGGAGAACAAAACCCTACCTCGCGTCCGCTTCTCTGTTTTAAATTTCAACGAAATTCAATGGAAATTTTGATATGTTTTTTGAATTTCAAACATTACTTTAGTCTAAACAAGCATATAATAAAAGTGAGTTTTGTTTTTGTATGAGAGCAGTTCGAAACGCAATAATAATACTGTATATCAAATTTTACCTTGGGAAAATATATATAATTATGAATTTCGAACGTTAGTCTGCAATTAGTATAATGTCAATAAAATCAGCCAGTGGATGTGTTGCATTTCCCCCTGGTTTATTCATTCATGCAAGAGGCTTGGGTTTTCCAGACCTGGGTATAAGAAGATTCCAGAGCCAGTCCATACAAGCGCACTCTTTCCTATGCATCAAAGGGGATGGAAGAGCCAAAGCAAAAGCGAAAAAAAACTTGACTTGGCTTTTGCTTTTAGCCCTCTCTTTAGGACAAAACCGTCCCAACTTGTAATAAAGCCACAATGCACAAATAACCAGGAGAGGGATTTTCACATAAAGCATACCATTCCACGCTCCTTGCTACTTGATACAAAATGAGGAGCAAAATGTTATTCAACTGAAGCTGGAAGAGGCGCGGGCAGTCAAGTGGCAACAGTCTGGGGATCTCAAACGAGTGTGAAAATGAAAACAACTCTTTCTAATAAAACAACCTACTGGGCAATGCATCAATGTGACAAAATGAAACGTAGTTTATTCTTTTTAGATTTTGTTGAACCCATGATACGGACCAAGAAGCGGCTTACATCTCGGGGTAATGGCCACCAAGAACACATAATTAGCTTTTCTCATATTAATCATGTTTTCCAAAAGTTGAATTCCATGCTCTCTCCTTTAAAGAAAGTGAAGAAAATGGTTTATTCCTATGAAACGGAAAGCAGGAAAGAATGTGAAAGGAGAAACACAAATTTACCTTTTTTGCCCCTCAGCTTTCGCTTTAGAGATTTGATATCCGGCAGTTACATCATCTTCACAACTAAAATTATTTTTGCAACTTTGTTTTCCCTTTGTCTTGTAATCAAATTGATATAAGTAACTGCACTGCTCATGGTCTCATATTGATGATCTACTCTGTTATGGGAAAACCAGGATATAAAGAAGTCTTCCGCAGCAACATCCAATTCTTCATGGCGCTCATTCAAACCTGAAAATTGCTGCATCTCTCTTGATGGCTCATTCTGAATTTCAGAAAGCTGTGTTGTTTTACATTGTCTTCCTAATCCTGCCATTCTTCTCGCCCCTAAAAACCTGTGTGTCTTCATCAATCATCTCTGATTTTCATGCTTTAATCTCATTGAAATATGGATTTCAGAATTTCAACACTGCTATAAGCTCATGGAACTCATCGAGTCCCAGTTCAGTATGTCGATGGAGTGGAATTAGGTGCTTTGGTGGCCGTGTTGTCTCCCTCAATATATCAAACCTGGTTCTGTATGGCTCTGTTTCTCCTCAAATTTCGAAGCTTGATAA
Source organism: Utricularia gibba (assembly GCA_002189035.1). Taxonomy (NCBI): domain Eukaryota; kingdom Viridiplantae; phylum Streptophyta; class Magnoliopsida; order Lamiales; family Lentibulariaceae; genus Utricularia; species Utricularia gibba. Next base: position 2,453,620 of record NEEC01000014.1, on the reverse strand, counting down.
GCTAACACACCTGTCCATCGATGGAAATAACTTCACAGGTGAGATCAGAATTGAAAACATGAGGAGTCTCAGGGTTGTCAACATATCAAATAACCAGTTTACAGGTAATCTGAGCTGGAATTACTCGAGCATTCCAAACTTACAAGTGTTTGATGCTTACAACAATAACTTCTCTTGTTACCTTCCAATGGGGCTATCGGGTTTGAAAAGTCTCAAATATCTGGAATTGGGAGGAAACTACTTTCATGGAAGAATACCCTCAAGTTACGGCAACATGGTCAAGTTGGAGTACTTGTCATTGGAGGGAAACGACCTCCAAGGGGAACTTCCCAAGGAGTTAGGCAATCTGACAAATCTAAAGGAGATTTACCTGGGCTCTGAAAACATTTACATGGGTGGAATACCAAGGGAGTTCGGTAAACTCGCCAACTTGGTTCACATGGATATCTCAAGATGTGAGTTGGATGGTTCAATTCCCTCGGAGTTCGGAAACTTGAAATCACTGGACACGCTTTTTTTGCATATCAATCAACTGTCTGGTGAAATTCCTAAGGAGTTAGGCAACCTGACAAAGCTGGTGAATCTCGACCTTTCTTTCAATGCATTGACAGGGGGAATCCCAAATGAGTTCGTAAACCTCAGACAGATACGGCTTCTCAATCTGTTCATCAACAGATTGCACGGCCCAGTACCTGACTTTATTTCTGAGTATCCTGAGCTGGAAGTTTTCCAGATTTGGAATAATAATTTCACTGGAATCATCCCAAGGAAGCTTGGTAAGGGTCAGAGGCTCAAGTACCTTGATTTGTCTTCAAACAAGCTCACTGGAACGATTCCGAAGTTTTTATGTGCCTCAGAGCAACTTGAAAGTCTCATTCTCCAAGTAAATTTTCTCTTTGGCACAATACCAGAGGAACTAAACTCATGTTCAACTCTAGTCAGAGTGCGATTAGCACAAAATTTCTTGAGTGGAAGCATCCCAAGGGGCCTCATTTACCTTCCTCTGCTAAATTTTCTAGAACTGCAGAACAATATGTTGTCTGGTCATCTATCTGAAATTCCTACTCCTTCCTCAAAGCCAACCAATTTAATCCAAGTCAATCTCTCCAACAATAAGCTTTCTGGAGTAATGTCACTCACCTTTTCCAAATTTCCTTCCCTTGAAATCCTTCTGCTTGGCGGGAACAATTTTTCAGGATCAATCCCACAATCCATTGGTGACATGCATCAGGTGGTTAAGCTTGATCTTAGTGGAAATGCTCTCATGGGTCAAATTCCTCCAGAAATTGGCAACTGCGCACATCTAAATTATGTTGACTTGAGCCGAAACAACTTATCAGGTCCAATACCGGAGGAGATATCGAATATGCAGATCTTAAATTACTTGAACCTCTCAAGAAACAGCTTAAGTGAAGCTATTCCATCATCAATCGGCTCATTGAAAAGTCTCATAATAGCTGACTTTTCTTTCAACAATCTCTCTGGAAGGGTACCAGATTCAAGCCAGTTCTCTGTCTTCAATGCTTCCTCATTTGCAGGGAATCCCAAACTCTGCGGATCCATATTGAACACTCCCTGTAATTTTACATCAGTTGCAGATACATATGGAAAACCACACCATGCAATCAAATTTATCATGGCTTTAGGAGTGTTACTGTTCTCTGTAGGATTTGGTACCATAGCCGTTATCAAGGCCAAGAAATTGAAAGCAAGTGGCTCGAATTCATGGAAAATGACTACATTTCAAAAGGTTGACTTCACAATATCTGACATCTTAGAATGTGTGAAAGACGGCAATGTGATCGGCAGGGGAGGAGCTGGGATTGTCTATCATGGAACTGTTTGTAATGGGAGCGAAATTGCTGTCAAAAAACTTCTTGGTCACAATGGCATCAATAGGCACGATCATGGATTCAAAGCTGAGATACAAACACTTGGGAACATCAGACACAGAAACATAGTAAGACTTCAAGCATTTTGCTCAAACAAGGAGACGAACCTCTTGGTTTACGAGTATATGAAAAATGGAAGCTTAGGCGAGGCTTTACATGGCAAAAAAGGCGGATATTTGAGCTGGAGGTTGAGGTACAAAATTGCTCTTGATGCTGCCAGGGGCTTGTGCTATCTCCACCATGATTGCTCGCCTTTGATTGTGCACAGAGACGTAAAATCAAACAACATATTGCTCGATTCGTCGTTTGAAGCTCATGTTGCTGATTTTGGGTTGGCAAAATTTTTGACAGATGGAACTGCATCTCAATGCATGTCTGCAATTGCGGGTTCCTACGGCTACATTGCTCCAGGTACGACAAATTACTCCATCCCTGTTCCAAGTTATCAGGCTTCTTAGATGAGATCTATCAACAACACTGTACTCAATTGAATCCTCAAATCAAACCACAGAGTACGCATACACATTGAAGGTAGATGAGAAGAGCGACGTTTACAGTTACGGAGTGGTCCTCCTCGAGCTGATAACCGGGCGGCGCGCCGTTGGCGAGTTTGGGGAAGGTGTGGACATCGTTCGATGGATAAGAACTTCGACGAATTTCCGTCCAGAAGAAGTTAGCCACGTCCTCGACCGAAGGCTCATCATCGCGCCTACTGAGAAGGAGGAAGCGACACACCTGTTCTTCGTAGCGATGCTTTGCGTCGAAGAAAACAGCGTCCAACGGCCGACCATGAGAGAAGTCGTTCAGATGCTGTCGGAGTTTCCCCGTCAATCGCCGGAATCCGATCCCTCCTCTTCCACATCAGATTTGCACTGCACCACCGATACTCCTTTTTCAAGCGCACGTAATGCCAAACTCGGATGACATGTTCTATTGTGCGCCAGCCGCTTCTTTTCTTTCTTTCTTTTTTTAAATAGGAATTTACTTTTTGTTTAATTTGTAAGATTCATATCAATTTACGAGAGATGAGGGTAGCAAACCCTAGGTAGCGAGGCGAATGCCACGTCAGGTTTCCCCTTAATTTGGAAAGTACGGATTCACTTCTACTTTTAGAAATAATAAAAACGGCTCATTCAACAGCCAACACCATCGCTGTGTTATGCTTTTTCTCACAGAAAGTGCACCAGGCATCCGATCCGTCTTCAGAGACAAAAAAAAGGGAGCGCGCTGTTTATTGTTCTGTTAGATGCCATATGGCATTCAGCTGGAGAGACAATGGGAACCACCATGATGTCGGAGAGCAGCGGAAGACGACGACTTCCGTCTTGAAAACAGGTCCCCAATCAGGGGAACCACGGGCTTCACTTTCTCCATCTTCCTCTTCCCCAAGCCAATCCTCATGATCTCACCCAAACTGGGTGAATTTCTTATGATCGTACCTGGTGACTTGGAGGTCTGTTGAACTGATGCAAGCTTGTCGCGCAGGGAAGCTAATGCCATCTCAGTCTCCAAGTCTTTTTCTCTGAGCAACCTCACCTCCTCCTTCGCCTCTTGGAGCTCAGTCTCCAGCCTTTTTATAGCGTTGGAGAGCATGCCCTCATGGCGGCGTCCCCGACTAGCAGGCAAGTTAGAGGAGGTTTCGCTTCCAGGGAAATAAGCCCCGAACATGGCGACCGCCTCCTTGACGGATTGAAAGGGCCGGGATGTATCCACGGTGGAGTGTGGCTGGTCGCCGCCCACTTGGGAGAGACGAGGCTGCTCCATTTGGATGTGCGTGTTGGAGGGAGCACTGCAGTGCATTATTTGTACCTGGATGCATGTTTTTCTTTGCTTTGAAGCTACAATTGGCGATTGTTGGCCTGTATCTCATTCACCTAACTCTTCTACCACTCTTAAACATTTTTTAGAAATACATTTAGAATGCCCATTATCATCTGCGCTCCTGTCACTCGAAAGTATGTAGATTAGAATGATCAAAAACACACAAAAGAATAAGAACAAAAACAAGATAATCAATAAACCATATGCTTCATAATCTAATGTATTACGAAATACTTTCTTTTATAGAACATGAAAAATTGGATAAGATACAACTAATTTCATAAAATTAAAGAATTCATTCAAGTCAACCATTACCTAATCTTATACAATATTAAGAGTTCGGTTGTAACAGCATGAGACTAAGTCAAGTCTTAGAATAATTATTTTTTTCTTAATTTAAATATTACAACAAAGTATTCAGTAGCAAATTCTGAACTTTACAGAGATAGTGAGGTGAGTTTACTCATTGACAGCGTATTTCAAGAAGCACATCCCCTCATTTCGCAAGAGAAAAAAAAAGGACCCCCCATTCTTCCCCGTCACTTCACAGATGATGACTCCATGATCGCCATTGGAAAGAAGCTTGCTGCGGTTTAGGGCATGTTTGGTAGCAGTTTTGAAATAATAGAGATTAGAATTACCAAGGTTTATAATTGTGTTTAAATTTATTCTTCTTTAAATAAAAATTAGTTTGGTAGTAGCGTTTATTTAAACCCTGATTTCATAATGTGAACTATTTAGTAGTAAACATCCAATTTATTTTAAACAATACAAGGGTGGTGAGTTTAATTGAAATCCAATAAATACAGAAAAATAATGTTTAATTTAAATTTGAATTTAAATTAACCTCTTCTACCAAACATGGATAATATTAAACACAATTTAATAAAATCAAGCTAAACATTCCTACCAAGCACCCCCTTAGATTCTATCGATCTCGTGTTGCAGATACGCAGGATGGAAACTTGATAACCCACAAAATGCACTGGTAGTTACATGGTGCGCAGTTTGTTACTATACTTGTTTGCGACAGGTTCATCCGCCGCTGAATCTGCATAGCATGCAAATTTCTTCAGCAACTGGATCGACCAGCCCCCATTTGATCCGTACCATGAGAAACAACAGCTATTCAATCAGTGAAACCCAGGGGCCTATCTTCCAGTTTAATTTAGAGGAATAAAAATCAACAATTCAAAACAAAGTTTAAATTTCAAGAATCTTATAAATTTTAATTTTTTTAAATTACGGGATTATAACTCATATAAAATATTAGCACGAATCACCTTCTAGCTCACCGCATGAACGAGGTGACGGGATGTGTATGTGATCATGTCATATATAATTATTGAAATTAATGATTCGACGAATCAAAAATATATATATCAAGTTCAAATACATAAATAAAGTATATTATATTAAAAAATAAATTTAATTGATTATTAAATAATTTATAATTTATTTTTTTGAAATGTGATTATTTGTTCTAATAATAATTATCATAATACAAAAATAATAAAATTCATTACAAAAAAGAAACACACATGAATGAAAATGAAATAAAATTAAAGGTATGATGGTTATATTTGTTATTTAATATTTCCATGTGCGCCATAAGGAGGTAATTAAGATTGGAGGGTGTGTTGGCACATGCCATTCACTCGTACGGCTTTTATGAAATACAAGTGTTTTCATTAAAAGATCCCCCCCGCCCCCACGCCCGTTCCGAATCCCCCGGCAGCGCCAAAAATCACCGACTGCACGGGAGACTACGGTTGGTGAAACCCGGAAACCCTAAAACCCGCTGCGGCGCACCTTTTGTTGTTTTGACCTAACCTCGCCGACACGACAACGCCTTGGAAGGGTGGGGATGGCGCAGTCTCTGGAGCTTCTGTTGATTCAGTTCTTGATGCCGGATAACGATGCCCGGCGGCAGGCGGAGGATCAAATTAATCGCCTTGCCAAGGATCCTCAGGTGGTTCCTGCGCTCGTGCAACATCTCCGAACTGCCAAGACTCCAAACGTCCGTCAGCTATCCGCCGTTTTGCTTCGAAAGAAGATCACCAGGCATTGGGCCAAATTGTCTCCGCAGCTCCGCCAGATGGTGAAGCAATCGCTGATCGAGAGCATCACTGTAGAGCACAGGTTTGTCGTCTGCAGATGCCTCGCATGTTCATAATTTCATGGAACAACATTACAAAGTGTCTGGGGGTTTAGCTCGACACCCAACTTAAGGAATTCTTGTGTACCAATGGAACACTAAGGCCTTGGCCTTTTTGTTACTTACCTGATTATCAGAATTGGCATTTTAATTTTACCGTATCATGAAAAGAATGCTTTCCCTTTTGAGTGATTAGTTTTTGCTACTGTGCTATTCACTGGCGCTTGTTATGTTGTGTCCATTGATGATAAATGCTGATATCTTGACGCACTCTTGCAGCGCAACTGTTCGGAAGGCCAGCGCAAATGTTGTGAGCATCGTAGCAAAGTTTACTGTTCCAGCTGGTGAATGGCCAGAATTATTACCATTTCTCTTCCAATGTAGTCAAAGTCCACAAGAAGAGCATCGAGAAGTATTTTTTATGATCTCTTTGTTATTCAATTCTTCATGCTTATCTCAATACTTAATTGCGTAATCATAAAACTGGCCAAGACGTTAGCATAGTTCATGATGACCTTTTCTTCCTTTTAAGTGGAATGAATGCTAACTACTATAATTAAGTTTTGAGAAGGGAGGGTCTTTTTAACGTCATTCCAGTTAAAAAGAGTGTCTTTTTGATCGAAGACATCTCATCAGGTGTTCAAAACTCACTGCCCTTCATCAAATTATTTGTTAAATGACTTAAGAGCCATTTTGTGTAACAATGCAGTTTATAGTTTGGCCTCATAGATCCTTTTTTTTTTTTTCATTTTCACGTGTATTAGCCATCATAAACTAAAAGCTCTTTATTCGCTTCTAGGTGGCATTAATACTTTTCAGCTCGCTGACAGAGACAATCGGGAACTCGTTCCGTCCATATTTTGCTTCTTTGCAGTCATTGTTGCTCAAGTGCCTGCAGGAAGAGACCAGCAGTCGTGTTAGAAAGGCTTCCCTCAAGTATTTGTTGATTGAATTTATTGCAAAAATTTTCTTTTTTCTCGAAGATACTTTAGAATAAAATTGACGTTTTTTGCATTGTTTCACAGGGCTGTTGGTTCATTCTTGGAAGTCACTCACGATGAGGCAGAAGTTGTGAGTACCCATTTTCTTTGCACTTTTTGGTTGTAGTTAAATGAATTTTTCTGTTTTTATGGTTCAGCAATTCAGTTAACTCATAAGCTATCCATGAGTTTCTCCAGCTAGTGTCAGCTTATTCTAAAGACCGGTATAAACAATGTCATTGTAATTTTTTATCTCTCAAGGAATTACTTTACTGAAGTCTAGTTGATTATGTTTCACTGAGACATTTTGAAATTGTATAGATTTTACATTTCATGTAGGTTCAATATTTTTTTGCATTACAGAGTATGCTTTTTTTTTTTGCTGTATTCCAGATAAGGTTCAGAGAATTTATTCCCAGCATTTTGGCTGTATCAAGGCAATGCCTTGCATCTGGTGAAGAGGATGTTGCTGTGATTGCCTTCGAAATATTTGATGATTTAATAGAGTCTCCTGCTCCTTTGCTTGGAGAATCTGTGAAGTCTATAGTCCAGTTTTCCCTTGAAGTTTGTGTGAGCACTAATCTGGCATCTAACACTCGCCATCAGGTTGGTAATCTCAGAAGTAGTGCGTCAAGTCAATTTTCGTTTATTGCATTTGCTACAATTACTCCCCAATTTAATTTGAGGCAATGTTGATGTTTTCATTTTTTGCTGGTATGCTAGGCTATCCAAATTATTTCGTGGCTAGCGAGATACAAATCAAGTTCTCTCAAAAAATACAAGCTAGTTGGACCAATCATGCAAGTAATGTGTCCACTACTCACGGAATCCTCTGACTCGGATGAAGATGATGATCTTGCATCTGATCGTGCTGCGGCAGAAGTTATTGACACAATGGCCATGAATCTGCCAAAGCAAGTGTTTCCACCTGTTTTTGAGTTTGCTTCATTTAACTCTAAAAATGCCAACCCAAAGTTTAGGGAGGCTTCAGTTACAGCGTTAGGCGTGATTTCTGAAGGCTGTGTGGCTTTGATGAAAGATAAAATGGAATCTGTACTTCATTTGGTACTAGAGTCTCTCAGAGATCCTGAGCAGTTGGTACGTGGGGCTGCATCCTTTGCGTTAGGACAATTTTCTGAACATCTTCAGCCTGAAATAGCATCTCACCATGGAAGTGTTATCCCATGTATTCTCAATGCCCTGGAGGATCCATCTGATGAAGTCAAGGTATATGCGTATTGAAACACTGAATACCCCTAATTAGCACTTTCTCTTCGATTGTTAATTTGATATTCGAACAGGAGAAGTCGTATTATGCTTTGGCTGCTTTTTGTGAGGAGATGGATAAGGATATTCTTCCATATCTGGATCCCTTGATGGGAAAATTAGTCAACGCTCTTCATAGCAGCCCACGTAACTTGCAGGAGACATGCATGGTATTATGCTCGTTCACTGTTATTTTGTATTTTTACTGGTTCTGAACATCTCTATGCTTTTTTGTTTCATTTTCTATTATACAGTCTGCTATGGGTTCAGTGGCATCTGCTGCTGAAAAGGCCTTTTTTCCATATGCTGAGAGGGTTCTGGAGTTGACAAAACACTTTATGGTGCTTACTGCTGATGAAGACCTTAGATCTAGAACAAGGGCTACCGAATTGGCTGGAATAGTTGCAATGACAGTTGGAAGGGAGAAAATGGAGTCAGTTATTCCTGCCTTCATTGAAGCTGCAATAGCTGTATTGATTTTTCCACTTTCTGCATCAATTTGATTATGCTTTGCTCCCAATTTGACTAAGACATATTCTCCTCTAGGGTTTCCATTTAGAGTTTAGTGAGCTTCGCGAGTATACACACGGATTTTTCAGTAACGTGGCAGAACTTTTGGGTAATGGTTTTGGAAAGGTAGAGTTTTCTCTCTGGGTCTTGCGTGCATCTCTGTTAATTGTAGAATCTGAGATTGCATGTTTCATTGGACAGTATCTGCCACATGTAGTTCCTTTGGCATTTGCATCCTGTAACCTTGATGATGGCTCTGCGGTAGACATTGATGACTCTAATGAAGAAATCAATGGGTTCTCATGTGCATCATCGGATGATGATACAAATGATGAAGGCAGGGTTCGTAATGTGAGTGTTAGAACAGGTGTTTTGGATGAAAAAGCAGCAGCCACTCAAGCGCTTGGATTGTTTGCACTTCACACAAAGATTTTATATGCCCCGTATCCTTTTAATTTAATCTGAACTGTCGTTAAATTATTTGGCCTTCAGAATGGGACACATGCGTTTTTTTTTTTAAATTTCCTTAAGAATCTGTTAAGATATATCGACGATACCCTGAATATTTTAGTTAGACACTCCACATATTTCCATGAAGATGTTCGCCTTCAAGCAATTATTTCGTTAAAGTGTACGTTATAGGTCTTGTAATTTTCTTTGATTTTTTGATGTTATCTTTAGATGTGTATTAGTGGCACACATGCTTGCTACTTCATCTTGAAATTTACTTTATTACTCTTAACTCAGTCCTAGAATTTTTCATCTACGTTGAGTTTGCTATGTTTTTGGTTGCATTTGTTTTTTCTTCCACGGAGTGCGTGAACTCATCAAGAAATTCAGTCTGGGAAAATTAACAACTAGAGCATTTGTTTTGTCTTTTATATTCTCTTCGGAGACCTTGAAATCTGTATATTCATGATGCCTTTTGAGAAGAGTCCTTTCTGATTAGATGTTTATTTTATTTTTTAACCCATTCATGACATCGAGGCTTTTTCTTTGTAAATATCTTTTTTTACATGAAATTAATCTCATGTTGGTATTGATCAACTTTTTTTCAATTGTGTGGCTTTATCCAGGTATTCTGACTGCCGTTCATGAAGTTTCTCGGATTCATAATGTGAGTGCGGACATGTCACCATTCTGCCCTTATTGCGATAAGTTATTTTTTTTTTCAACTTGATGCATGTGGTTTTTGTGTATTGATTTGATCTACAGTGACACTTCTTTTCTGATGTCTCTCTTTAAATCCATTATCTTGACATACAAGTATTATTTTGTTATTGAGTTAAGTTGTTTTTGCAGGAAGGAATTTCAAAATTTAAGGAGGTTCTGGGTGAGTAAAATTCTTCGTTCGGAATTGATATTATTCGAAAGCTTTGATTGCATTCATTAACAGTGGATGCTAATCATTCTTTTGCCAGATATTGCATTAAATATTTATCTGAAGACGATGTCTGAAGATGATGACAAGGAAGTTGTTGCTCAGGCCTGCACAAGTGTTGCTGATATCCTTGTGGATTTTGGATACTTGTCAGTTGAGGCTTGTAAGTTGTAGATTGGATGCTTGGATTTTTGTGTCTCAGCACATCCATACCTGCACAATGAACCTCATCAATTTTTTACTCACTATACTTTCCAAATTCAGATATTCCTAGCCTTGTTAAAGCAACTTCGTTATTGCTTCGTGGGGAATCGGCCTGTCAACAGATAGAGACAGATGACGATGATGATGAGGATGATACTGAGCATGATGAATTGCTAATGGATGCTGTTTCAGATTTGCTTCCAGCATTTGCAAAAGTGTTGGGTGTTCAGTTTGCTCCATTTTTTTCGCAGCTTTTTGAGCCCTTGGTTAAATATGCTGTGAGTGCATTATTTGCCTCATATCCACCGTTTTATGTGTCACATCCTGTACTCTCTTACACATCTATATTATGTGTTTTTGTAGAAACAATCTCGCCCTGCTCAGAGCAAGACAATGGTTGTTGCTACCCTTGCAGAAGTTGCCCAGAATATGGGTGCGCCAATCGCCAGCTATATTGATGTAATAGTTTCACTTTACATGCTTATCTCTTTATTCATTAAAAAAAGACCTATGGTCCTTAATTGATAATCTTGTGTTTTGTAGTCAGTCATGCCGCTTGTACTAAAAGAACTAGGATCACCAGAGGCGACCAACAGGAGAAATGCAGCATTTTGTGTTGGTGAGCTTTGCAAAAATGGGGACGATGCTGCTCTCAAGTATCCTTTATCTATGCCCCAGAATCATTCAAAGCCATGCAAACTGCTATGTGATGTTTTTTGTGTTGAATCTCCATATATAAACAGTGTGTCTTTCCTTGCACGTTTCTTTGTATTCCTTATGTAAAATTTAGGTATTATTCTGATATATTGGGTCGCCTTTATCCACTGTTTGGGGAACCCGAAACGGATAATGCAGTCAAAGATAATGCAGCTGGTGCAGTGGCAAGGATGATATTAGTTCACCCTGAGTCAATAATCCTCAACCAGGTTTTTATCTATTTTGTTGTTGCACTTTAGTCCGTTTGCGCTTTGAACTAATTTTTTCATTATTCTTCCTTCAGGTATTACCCGTTTTTTTGCAAGTTCTCCCCTTAAAAGAAGACTATGAAGAAGCCATAGCTGTCTACGGATGCATTTGCAGTTTAGTTTTATCATCCAATCCTCAGGTGATTACATCATTTTTGAGTCTTTGTAAATCCTAGCATGAACCAATGCATCTTTAGCTGCCATGGGTTTGGTTCTGCACACAACCTCCTTTTTCAGTTCCTCTACGAATTAATAACATGTGCGCTTGTATTTTCAGATACTCCCATTTGTCCCACAACTCGTTAATATATTTGCTCAAGTTGCTGTTTCTCCTGTTGAAACTCCTGAAGTGAAGATGCAGATAGGCAGAGCATTCTCCCATTTGATATCACTCCACGGGCAACAAATGCAGCCACTTTTGAGCAACCTCCCCCCAGCACATGCTAATGCGCTGGCAGCTGTTGTGCCCAAGAGCTAATAATATACATGCACTAAACCTCCATATTTTATACTCCTGAATACTTCTCGGATCTAGTATGCTTCTATCTATACTGAAATCAAGGTATGGGATATACTGTATACTATTACCCTTCTGAAATCCCAGCTGTTCCAAGGCCTTTTTTTTCTTACCATAAAAAGATGATTAAACACACTCTGCTATGTCTTATTCTTTTAAAACTTGCTCCTTCAAATTTGACTTCTTACCTCTTGATTGCAAACCTAACACTCGACTCAATGCTTTCTGCAGGTGTTGTGTCCAGTCACTCTACTCTAAAAGCTCCCCCTTGTTTTTCCAGCTCGGGGATGTGATGAGTTCCAGTGTGCAGTCATTAACTCCGCTTTAGTATTCTTCTTCCTTCGATTCTATGGTTGTTTGTGTGCTTTCTTTCCAGTGTTTTTGGGCATGAGGTTGGTTTACAGGTTGTGTAAAGTTGATGTTTTGAAGATGATATTCATTTCGTACCCGAGATCCTTAACTCACCTCACACTCGGGTTAAAGAATCACCGAAGTGACTGTTGTGAGAGACCTCAAATCCGGTATTCATTTTTTATTAAAACTGTGAATCCTATTGTTTGTTAAATGAAAACAACCAGGGGCGATTGATCATGTTTCAATACAAAAGTTCTTTTTTTCCTTTCTCAGTTATCACGCTATCCCGCCGTTATGATGGGCAGGGGCAGCCGCAATTTCACAGGACTGCTAAAAAAAAACCATTGCGATGCATCCAAAGACGACGTATTTGATATGAACACATGGAAATAGGTGGTAAAATAAATAAAAAGGAAAAGATCAGATTCCCCGTGGATGGCTCCAAAACTTGGGATTTCATGCTTGCACTGATGGCGTACAACTGAGCACTAGGATCTTTCAATGAATCATCCATCCATGTCATGCCCTTTTTTTATAGGATAGACCGGATGTATTCCTTGAGTTTCTCGATTTTCTGCGATCCATTGGCTTGTTGAGTAACGTGAATTAAAGTAAGACACGAACAAGTCGACAAGGAGCATGATGTTCGAGGCTTACCAAGCCAGAGGCTTGTCTATTTGCCCAAGCTGATACTGAGGCAGCAGCGGTTTTCAAATGGTTCCACTTTGGATCACGATAACTTGTCAAGTAATCAGAATTCTCGGTCGCTTCAGCTACCCAAATTCCATTCACTTCATCGGCTGGTTTCTTTACAAGATTACAAAAACCCACCTGTTCAGCAGGAGAGATTGATCAGCGCTATCAACCCAAAAGAAGATTCTCTTTCAAGCAGTGATTCATTTAACTGGAACAAGACATTAGGAACGAAAAACAACAAATCAATTTTAAAAAAGGAACAAAAAGTTTAGGAAATGTTACGGTAGCAGATGGATTTCTTTCTGTGGTTTGTTCGCATAGATTTCAGGGAACATGTGGATGTTGAAGAGAGCTAGTGGTTGGAAGTTCAGAGAAACATACCACAGATCCCACGATGTTGCAGTTTATTGACGTGGAGGACTCGTTTTCATGTGTGCTGAAGTTGATCGCCAACAATCCAGTTTCAGGACAGTTTGTAGAAAGGTCAGATGTAGATCCATCAGTCACAAATACCCACTGCTTGTTATAATAACCTGATTTGTAAACCTCGGTAATATGAACAACAAGAGCTGCAATGTCAAATTCACTGGAAAAAGGGGCAAGGAATAAAAAAGTGATCGGCCATGATCCTGCTACTAAATAAAAAAAAAAATCTCCAAGGAATCACTAGTAGCTTACCTGGAGAGAAGGACATCATTCAAAGAAGATATTGTTACAGACCCACGGCAGGTGAAGAATGGCCTGCAAGAACTTTTCAGTAAGTGCTTCAATTATTTATAGGAGACAAACAGTATGTATAGGCAGAAACTAACTCGAGATTGTCCATTACTGACAGAGGCAAAGGTTGCCAACTGCTTGTTGATCCTTTCGCCTGTAAGTGAAGGAAGTCGGACTCCGAACTGGATGCTACAAGTCCTGAAACAGAATATGCCTGGCCTTCGGATAGCTCCAATATCTGTGAATCAATAAATGTACATATAATTAAGGACTTCCAAAAGGTAGAGCTCTAAAGAGAATGATAAAAGCATTATCAAAACCACATAATGGTAAACCTGCTTCTCAGTAGGATTCCATATTGTTATCATGCCTTCCTGAATAGGATACCTTGACTTGGTTGTTCTACTCAAAATGCCAACAACCTTAACCCGTAAAAGAGGAGTAACTTCTCGTTCAGCAAGTCCGGAAGTTTCCAAAGCCCCTTCAATAGATTTCTGCATTTCAGATTGCCTTATTCCCTAAAGCAACAAGAGAAATCTATTAGAAGGCATAAGGGGCTAGTTTTGCAAATATCTCTCAGTATACCTCCAACTTAGCCCTGTAAGAAGAAAAGGAAATCAGCTGTTTCGAGCTCAACCCTGCCATTAAAACTTCTGGTTCAGCAGCAGTCTCTAGTAGCTTCATGAGTTTGGCCCCTTCACAATGAATATCATCTAGATCATACTCTGCTTCTTTCTCAAATTTTGAAATGATTTCTTCAGCAACAGCATCCCGTCTGAACTACCAAATTAAAGAAATCAAAAAGAATATTGCAACATAATTCATATACTACAACAAGGATCCTTTCAAAAGATAAAATACATTACTCAAATTCTATTCAAAATTCAATGTTAAGGCAGCATGCACCTTTTATTATACAATTGGCGCGCCTTAGATTCTGCTTTCTCTGACCTCAAAATGAAGTGCCCATTACTCAATCTGCAATGAAGGATTTATATCATACCTCCTCAATCGCCTGATCACCAGATTACACGCTCATTGTATACCTTTCCCGGTAAAGCATTGGATATATCCGTTTTATGCCAACAGAAGTGTTGGGAACAGCCCCACCAGCAGGCTTGATGCATCTGAAATTCAAAGGCATGGATGTTCTTTTACCTATATTCACAGGAAGACCATGACGTAGGCTTCAGAAAATCCTAGTTTTTCATAACTAAGAAAAAATGCAGCTAAGAAAGTACATACAAAATCCCAGCTTTTCCGCCCAGTGACATCTGTATGTGCCATTTATATGCAACAATAAGCTAGTAGACTCAGATGCCTGAAAATGAAATCATGATTTCCATGAGAAATTTGGATAGCAGGTTATTTGATGCAACAAAGGAAACTTAATTATGCAATCACCTCCAAAGGTGAGACAGGTCCAAGCCACCCAGAAAGCTTTGCTCCCCATATCTTCACGAACGTAAACCATGAGCAGCAGAATATCCATTACAGAACATAAGATTATCACTAAGTAAAATCCTACCCGTAGCTTTTGTCCAACAAATAATTTCCCTGAAACAAGTTTTTGATATAGCTGTTGATCCAACTGAGCTCCTAAGGAATACCTGGTAGATCTAATTTAGTCAGCAGTAAATCATCTTTCTCAAAAAAGAAAAACAAATTCATGTCAATTGTCCTCACCACCCATCAGTTAATTCTATCGTCGGAGCTCTAGCATTGCTGTTCTCCAGAGAAGAATTTTGATTTTCGCGTGTCGTGGAACATGTTTTGCGGATGGAGGAAATGCATAGTACCATCATTGAAGATGGTGCTGCATCTCCTTCTAGGATTTTCTTGATTGCTGACCTGTGACCATCATGCACCTCTCTCTCATACCTATGCATATTATGAAACTGTCATTAAACTTCAAAGAAGTAGTAAGTTAAAGAGGAAATAAATTCATGACAGAATGCTGGTTTAATGGTAAAAAGTGCACGAGGAGAATGTCAGTTTGGTGTTTTCGTTTGAAAAGAATAGAGGAATGGATAAAGGGTGCAGTGAGGTGATTGTTTGCATGAACATTCCCGCCAATTTTTTTACAAAAAATATACAACAAAACTTGTATACCTGTATCTTAACTCTTCAAGGACATTGGAAACAGTCATCAGCTTTCCCAAAAATTTCGATGGGTAACTCCTCTCATAACTTGCAAGTTTCCAGATAATCCACCTATAGTGATTTGAAATCCATCTATGCAGAAGCACAAGTCAACAAAATATCAGAAAAAAAACTAATGATCATTTCATGGAAATAAACACGCCAAAATGCTTAAAATGATAAAATAAGGGAGCCAAGAAAACAAGTAGAACAGCGGTTAAAATTTTTCAAGCGAGAAGAAGTCCTACTCTTGGGTCAATGATTGCATAGAAGCTCCGGCATGACACATCATCTGATAAAAGGCCCTTGAACCAAAACCCTCTGAATGTAGGCTGCTACGAAGTACATAACGTTCTGCTGTATCAGGGTTCATACTTTTCACATCTTCTGGAATATTCTCCAACTATTTAAACAAGAAAAAACATCAACATAAAGAATAAGAGCATTGATAAGTTCTTGCATATAGGCTACATACCATTTCCTTATGCAATGGAGGCTGAGGGAAATATTCTTTGAGGTAAGTTCGTGTATGTTGAAAAGGTTGCTGAGTGCAACTCGTACGCTTGCAGAAGTCTGTTGAGCGCCAGGTTCACTGTCAGAATTTAGTTAGCTTCAGGGGTAAATAAATTTGCATTATGATAACTCACCAGTAGAAGTCGATAAGCCATTTTCATTTAAGGTAGAAACAAACGCACTTCTGGGTCTTTTGAATGGAGGACGAGATGAGGTCCCCTGAAGACGTTTTTTTCCTACTGAATCAGCACTAAGATTTTTTGTATCCGAACTATCTACAACTGTTTTACTGCATAGCCTCTTTAAGGGATCAGTTTTTGAAGGGACACCATTAGCTGCAGAACCAAATTTGTTAACACAGGAATCAACACTTAAAGCCTGCTTTTCTTGATCAGGGGCACAAAAAAATCTGGAATGATCTGTACCAGCGACTGCATCAAACTTTGGAATCAAGTTATTTGCAGGTAGGGCTTTTTCAAACTTAAGAAATGACTGATGGGGATGTGACCTCAGTGGAGATGTAAATTTTTTATGTGAACTGTGGACATTCATCTTCCTCTTTTCTGTGGAATTTGAGCTACAGGTAGACCATCCATGATCAATAATGGGAAACCGTGCATCAACCGTGGTGGCTTCATTAAAGAATGAATCAACATCAAGATCTCCAAGCAAACTCCTAGCACGCTGCAATGCATCAGTTGAGACAGAAACAGATTTTCCACCAGCAGTTTGAAATTTGAGAGAAAGAGACTCCGTAGGTGTTGGCATTACATTTGAACACATTTTTCTGTCTGATATTACACATGAAGTGCCAAGAGATCGGTGAACTGAAGCTTCTGAGGCAATGAAATTCCCGGAGCCTGGCTCTTTCTCTTTCCCCTCAAACCTAAGTATGCCATCTCCCTCAACATCATCCACTGCAGCCAGCACTGCTTCCTCTCTAATTAGGCTAGTTGGAGTTGGGTGGAATGTTTTCCCTGATACTGTTCGGAACATTGAATTTGATCTCCTAAAATTGCTATCAGGCGCATTCTGAATTTCAGGGGTCAGAGTTTTAACTGATTCTCGGAAGTCCATTGCAAAAGCTGGTTTCGATAATGGACGACCATTCCCAGGCACATCAGTGATACCTGCGTAAAACGGACAGTTAGAGAAAGTATGGGATAAAGTTAAATACATTATTTGAGCTACCGTAATAGGGTCCAAATGTTCACCCAAGTTCCAGATACAGAGTGAAAGAAAAAGAAATAACAATTCAGAACAGCGAAAACCACCGAAAATCAAAGGCAACCATCGAGATACAATACTAAAAATTAGATTGCTGAAATGTAGGAGAAAACTCGAACCTTTCTCATTCCCTGAATCATCTGCATCACCAAGAATTGAGCGCGCTTTCGCAACCGATGACTGCTGGACCACCACAGATTTCCCCAATCCGGTGACAAACATCGGCTGCTCACTGGAAGTGCATCGCCAATTTTCGACTAGCTGGGAACGACCTGCGCACATATTTAAGGAAAGATCAAAGAAAACAAAGGACCGTTAATCTCAATCAGCGGTAGATAATTAAAGTTAAAACCAAAGACGCAAGTACCCAAAAGCAATAGATCGGTCATTGATGGTAGACGAATAGCCTCCGCTTCCTGTTCCAGCAGCGGACAGCCATGGAGCAGTTGAGTGGACGGCTCCCATCTGAAATTGTTCCCCGCGTCAGAGAACAACTTCCAATTCGACGACATGACCAGCGGAAGAATTTCCCAGGGTTTCGCTCCTCTTCACCAAGACATTTCATGAACTTACAAGCGGCACGATTGAAACCAATTTTCCCGCCTAAAACCGATCCCTGGGTTATTCTGGAGAAATGCAAGGATTTTTATTTCCCTTCTTTTTTTACGTATTTGCCCCAGGGCCCAGCCCTATCCCGTGTCCAAAAACGTAATTGGACCGGACCAGACCCGAGGGTGTCGGCTCGAGTGCATGTTTATTCCACCATACGCAATTCCGAGGAGAAGGGAGGCCGGGCCGGTATGATGAAGCGGGAAGAAGTTACTGACGTTGTCGATCACACCTTACCGGCTTGCTTGTCGAGCTTTCTGGACGACGGTAGCATTGAGAGCCATAGGTACTTCCTAGCCCGAAGAACTCTACTGGAGATGCTCAAGGACCGTGGATTCGTTATTCCCGCGCCGATATTGATTTCTCGCTTCAGGAGTTTCGAGTCAAGCATGGCCAGATGCCTGATATTGAGGGATTGACCATTTCTGCTCTTCACAAGGACGATCCCTCGATTAGGGTGGATTTCTTCTCTTTTTGCGATTTCTATAACCCAGAATCACTCTCCGTTTAATTGATATGTTCAGAAACTGCTATTTTAGGTTTTAGTCATCTTCTCCGGCCCGGGGGTAGTGAAATTAAGCGTCATTGGTGCAGTGGCAGCTGTGATTGCTAATAAAGGGAACCCAAGTAGGTTGATAATGGTGATACAGAATAGGATTACTAGCCAGGCCTTGAAACGGGTTGAGAGTTTCAGTTACAAGGTTGAGATTTTCCAGGTGATTTCACCGCTACACTCTTAGTTTTTGTTTCCACCTCTATCTCGCATTGTGGTAACTCGAATCCTCTTCTTGGATCTTCGTTATATATACAATTTTTGAAAGGAAGTCTGCATTCCGTAAAGTAGAGATTTATCAGACTTATTTTGTCGTTCTACTAAAATGTAAGCAGAAGGAGAGCAAGGGCTCCCTTGCTATGAGAATCGGTTTTACAATGTACGCTGGTCTTTCGTTTGCTGTTTTGCATCGCCTAATATTTTGTAACATCCGCAACGTGATCCTCAGCATTCCATGACTGCAGTCCTGTGCTTTCCATATGGTGCAACTGATGCATGCAGTTGATAGGTTATTCATGCATTCACTTTACTGTAATGCTAGACGAGGGACATTCTTTATTTCTGTCTTCGAGCTGTACCACTGTTTCCCCTGCAGAGGCCAGCTAATATTAATGTTTGCACGATGTGGTGTTTAGAATTCTTCTTGGTGCCTACTAGAATCACATATCATGCAGATCACCGAGTTGCTGGTGAACGTTACAAAGCATGAATTAAAACCAAAGCATCAAATACTGAGTGATGACGAGAAGGAGAAATTACTCAAGAAATACAGCATAGAAGAAAAACAGGCTAGTATACTGAACCTCCTTAATTTTCTTTCGTTCAAGGAAAGCAATAACCAATGACTAGTCTTGTATAGCTTCCTCGCATGTCCCAGAAGGATGCGATTGCTCGTTACTATGGATTGGAGAAGGGCCAGGTTGTGAAGGTAACCTATGGAGGTGAACTCACCCAGCTCCATGTTACTTACAGATGTGTTTGGTGAACTGGTGTTGGTGTGCTCAACTCTCCTTGCGAGTACAAACCCATTTTGGCACTTGTAAGTAGGAAAAATTTCAGTTCCTGAATTGTCTCACTAGTTGCTGCAGATCGTGCTCATTTCCTTTTAACTCACAACGCTTCCGATGTTTGTCATCTCTTAACTGAATGGTACCTGGTGCCCAGAGTTAGCGTGAGCTGAAAGGGGTGTTCTTGATCTTTGTACCTTTCAAGTTAATGGAGTGGGTTTATTAGTGAAGGAAGATCATGATTAAGAACTATATTGTTTCTGTTATTTGTAATCGTGCTGCAGTTAAAAAAGCAACCTGTTTTAATGTCGAAAGGATGCTCTGTTCAAATAGATCCAAACTTCCAAAGGCGAAGGGACGCTAGTACCGGCTTCTTGTTTATCACTTGATTGTTTGGTTGAGCAGATTCAGAAACATGGTATTGGCAATGCTCCGCGGCCCGGTGAACGATCTCCGAAGACGGGTGTTGCAGATTGGCCGCCGGTCAGTACCGATTCGGGGTCAGGGTATGTGCTCAGTGTCGAGTAACAGTTCCATCCCCCCGCCAACGTCGAATCCCGAAGCTGAGCTCCGCAAGTACATCGGTTACGCAATCCTTCTCGTCGGTTGCGGCGCCGCCACTTATTACTCATTCCCATTCCCACTCAACGCCAAGCACAAAAAAGCTCAAATTTTCAGCTATGTCCCTCTTCCCCCTGACCTTCACACAGTTTCCAACTGGAGCGGTACACATGAGGTCCAAACGGCCAATTTCATCCAGCCAGAAACCCTCTCCGACCTCGAGACGGTGGTTAAAGATTTCAATGAAAAAAAGCAAAAGATCCGACCAGTTGGGTCCGGTCTTTCGCCTAATGGGATTGGATTGGCGCGTTCCGGGATGGTGAATTTGGCGTTGATGGACGGGGTTTTGGAGGTCGATGAGAAAAGTAAGAGAGTTCGAGTACAGGCGGGGATGAGGGTGCAGCAGCTTGTGGATGCCATCAAACAATATGGGCTTACGTTGCAGAATTTTGCTTCCATTAGGGAACAGCAAATTGGTGGCATTGTTCAGGTTAAATTCTTTAGCTGAAGGAGATAGGACAACTCATTCTGCCTGATGTTTCAGATTGACTTTCTTATCTGTTCCTTTTTCCCTTTTAGATTTATTTGCAATACTGATTACCGTTGTATGAAATTGATGCTTCAGATTTCATTGGCAACATTATGTTGTTGTAAGTTGGAAAATTGCTCCTTCTTTCGTGCAACGAATTCAGTAGAATCGATAGATTTCAATTGATTGTCTTTGGCTCTGATCTTTAAAAACCTGCAAGGCCCTAAGTTTGCAGTGCTGAGTGCTTCTGAATCACGTTGCTGAATTGTATGTTTTCTAAGAGTTCAGGTTGGGGCTCATGGAACTGGTGCAAAGCTTCCGCCCATTGATGAGCAGGTTATCAGCATGAAGTTGGTTACTCCTGCCAAGGGAACAATCGAGATTTCTGAAGAGAAAGATCCTGATCTCTTTTACTTAGCTAGATGTGGTCTTGGAGGGCTTGGTGTCGTTGCAGAGGTAACTCTGCAGTGTGTTGACAGGCATGAGCTTGTGGAGCATACTTATGTTTCCACCATGACAGAGATAAAGAAGAATCACAAGTAAACTCTTTCTGATCTCCCCCTTTTTTTGTCTAAACGTCAAAACTTATTATTTTGCTGAGAATGGAGCCTCATTTTTCAAAATTTCTGTTTGTCCGTTATATCTCCTATATGCTGACTACTTTATTCATAGAGACGTTTGTGGAAATGTTGTACAGCTCTTTTTGTCTTTTCGAGAAAAGAAAAGCATCTTGATACACTGAGCTTAATCATTTTCTCTGTTGCAGGCGACTTCTGTCTGAAAACAAGCATATCAAATTACTGTACATTCCATATACTGATGCCGTTGTTGTTGTAACGTGTAATCCTCTTTCAAAATGGAAAGGCATGCCCAAGTATAAACCCAAGTACACTGAGGAGGAAGCTCTACAACATGTGAGAGACCTTTATCGGGAATCATTGACCAAGTACCAGTGAGCCTCTCGCTTCCTCTGTTACATGAAACCCCTTGGGCTTTTGCTAATATCGCAAAGTCCATGGATGAAGATTTTGTGAAAACTTTGAAAAATGATCCCAATGATCTTTCTCTATTGAGGTGATTCCATTATTCGCAGGAAAGACATCAACTCTAGTTCTGAAGAAACTGCAAGTGATATCAATGAACTTTCATTCACTGAACTGAGAGATAAGCTGCTTGCTCTAGATCCTCTTAACAAAGAACACATTGTGAGGGTCAATGAAGCAGAGGCTGAATTTTGGAGGAAATCAGAGGGATATCGGGTGGGTTGGAGTGATGAAATCCTTGGTTTTGACTGTGGAGGGCAACAATGGGTCTCAGAAGTATGTTTCCCTGCTGGAACACTATCAAACCCGAGTACAAAAGATCTGGAATACATTGAAAAGCTGTTGAAAGTCATTAAAAAAAATGATGTGCCAGCACCGGCACCCATTGAGCAGAGATGGACTGCTCGTAGCAGAAGCGTTTTCAGTCCAGCTTATAGCTCATCAGAGACGGACATATTCTCTTGGGTACCGTCTTTAGTCTTGTGCTGGTTGTCTGTGTGCTCATGCACTCCATAAATTCTTTACTCTGATATGAGTTTGTGTGTTGGTTCTTTTTTTTACAGGTTGGTATAATTATGTATCTTCCTACAATGGATAGCCGTCAAAGAAAGCAAATTACAGAAAAATTCTTCCATTACCGCAGCTTGACCCAAGCATATCTGTGGGATGAATTCTCAGCTTATGAGCACTGGGCTAAGATTGAGGTAAAGTGGTCAGCTTTCCTTACTGCAAGACACAGACCCGCATGCACTTGACAACCTCCTGCTTGTAGATCCCAAAGGACAAGGATGAGCTTCAAGCCCTGCAGTCCAGACTCAGCAAAAGGTTCCCTGTGGATCGATATAACCAAGCAAGAAAGGAGCTTGATCCCAACGAAGTATTATCTAACGCCATGCTGGGGAAGCTCTTCCCAACATCAGAGACTCTTGTCTGAGCAGTTTTTACAGCCATTTGTTGAACCGGTTTGAAGAATAAGAGATACATATCGTTGTTCAGTTCTTATAGCCAGTTTTTAAAGCAGAAGAGATGGAACACAGGCTCGGAAAAGTTGAATATAAGGGACTCTAAATCACACCAGCAGCAGCAAGAATCTTAGCTTCCAACTTTCTAAATATAAAATGAGGTCATGTACTTTTTACCCTTTTGATTCCAATGCAAAATCAGGAACAAGAACTATGTAAGGGAAGGGATAAAACAACATGAAACCCATGCAACGCAAATGGGCACATTTTAAATATGGGATGCGAAACTGAAAACAGGGCATATTAATCCCGGGTATGGCGCACGTGGGGGGCTTGATTGGCTGGTTTATAAACCGGTGTGGTGAACCCGGGTTGGAGTAGATCCGGCTCCCCGTCCTGGGTGTACCTTCTTCCCACATTGCCAAACACGTGGTGGCTTGAATTCCCAAATCTATTCTGCGGAGGCACCACGGCCGATAGATACTGCCTTTGGAGATCCTAGAGCAGCCGCTGTAATGGCCGATTCGCCAGCGGACCAGCTAACGGAGGCACCGCTTCCGACCACTCCCACTTTTCCGTGCCATCTCCATCCTCGCCGGGAGTCCTTCGAGCACGGCCTTCTACCCATTCCCAAACTTATCTTCACCGACGGCGTTCAAACTCTTTCACACGTAAAATCAAATCTCTTGTCTTCGAGTTCTAATGACAGAGTCGGCCCCGAAATTGTCTCCCAAGCTCTTCAGATTCCAATCGAGCATTCTCGACTTCTGATGCAAACCCTATCGGCAGTTTTGCATGATGATTCGGATTCTTTGGTTAAGGCGAAGACTTCTGAGGAAATCGATGCAATTGGGGCAAATGTGTTTGATCTGCTTGTTCTTTTGTACATACAGAATTATAAGAGGTTGCTGCCAAAGGGCCATAAGGATTCGGCTGCTGTTGCTGATGTTTGGCCGTCTACATCAGCTTTTGATGGTTTTTTGTCTGCACTCTCTCCGTTACAGGTTGTTCAGATTGGGTTTGAATTTGTTTTCCTTTTTTTTTTTGGTTCTTCGTCGTCGTGGTTGATTGAATTTGTTTTCTTGTTGCCATATTTACTCATTTTTGTTTTATATTAGTTACTTCTCATTTTTCTATGGATTATTTGTTATTAGTTGCTGCCCTGTAGTACGGCTGAGCCACGCTGCCTAATATGTTGATGACAGACATGTGGTTGTTGCCCAAAAGGAAACATTATCTAAGTTGGGACTTCTTTTCGCAGTTGATGCATAGCATCACAGAATCCTTGATATATTTACTTAGAACCTTTTAAAGTTGGATTTAATGGAAATTTTCTGTTTCACCAAAGTAAATTGATAATTGTTTTGAGTTCCCAGTTCTTGTTTAATCCACTACCTAATTGCGTGCAGTTGGTGAGAAGCAACAGTCGAAAGTTTATGCCATCTCAGGCAGATGAAGAAGCCCATCAGTTATCCTATTTGCAGAAACATATGGGGAATATCCTTGCACTCTTGGCAGACTCTAAAGACGTGGACAATGATGATTCTCTGGCAAGTCGTTATTTTCTGTTTTCCTTTTTTTAACGGGATGGTAGTGCATCAATGGAGGTGGAGAGCAGCCATTTAACGTGTGATGTTCTTATTGCAATATGGATTGAAGTGTTAGCCTCTCCATTTTACCAGGTTTTGTCCATGGATAAGTTTGAGCATCTTGGCTTGCTGTTGTATTTTGGGGAAAGGGGTTCGCCAAAAACTCCATTGAGCCAAAATACACCTTTTTTTGCTAATTCGGATCCTGATATGCCTGCTGTTCCTGTCGCTGCTTCACAAGTTCTTGATTGGCTTCTGCAAAGTATATCTTCTTCTCTGGATCACATTTCGGATCGAGTATCTTTGAAGGAAAATGGTCCAAGTACCTCATCTGATCAAGATGTTGCTATGACTGATGTTAGTGCAAGTTCCCTGAAGTCCTCAAGCAGTTCTCGAGGCACCAGTTTCATTGAGGGTATATCTAAATCATCATATGGATTAAAGGCACATGATCTTAAGGGCTCATCAGTTAAGGTGAAAAATTTGTGTCCATCATTTTTCTTTCTTTGAAACATTTGTTAGAATTTCAACGTTAATCCAGTTCAGTCTCCATTCTTTTCTAGTTGGCGTTAGAAATACTTCATTCTGAAAGCACCCCAACCTCCCCTACCTCGTTGCAACACACTCATTTGTTTATTTAACAGGTTGTAAATTGCCATGAGTCAGTAATATATATTTTGGCACCTCTCAAATATGCAACTGTCTATGGATGCTCTGACGCAACTATTGTGCTGGGGGCTGTTGGTAAGGTAATAGTGTGGCAAAACTTAGTATTATCTCGTTCTTTTTGATATTCTAGACTATTATAACTACTACTCCTGATTGTATTCAGCTAAAATACCGTTGCTATCACTCACCTTCTGACCTTTTTCAGTTTGTGAGATTTATTTACTGCTTTATGCTTCTCGGGAATCATGTATTCAATTGTATTATTTAGGCTATAAGAGTTGAACATTGTGAGCGGGTTCATGTTATTGCTGCTGCTAGACGTGTCTGCATTGCAAACTGCCGTGAATGTGTGTTCTTCTTGGGAGTAAACCAGCAGCCATTGACGCTTGGTGATAATCATAAGTTGCAGGTCAGTTTAATTGCCTAGTTTTAGTAATAGTTTAAGCCTTTGAACCTCTTTGCTTCATTTGCTTTGATTGTCTCGTCGCTTGAGGTGCATCATGCCTCAGCTAGCATACATCTTGCTGTCTTGAATGTGGTTCATGAATAGGTTGCTCCTTTTAACACTTTCTACCCGCAACTGGAAGAGCACATGACTCAAGCTGGTGTTGATGCTAATATCAACCGTTGGGATGAGCCTTTAGCACTTGGGGTTATTGATCCACATGACTCACTGTCTCACCCGGCTGGTGTTTCTGATGTCCTAACCGAATCAGCCACATGCCTAGATCCAGATCATTACAACAGTTTTATGGCAAGTAGTTGGATTATTTATGGATTGAACATTTCACTTATCCAATATTGGAAATTCATACGCAAGGATATGTCTGAACCATTATTCACCAATATCTGGAATTTCTCATGGGTTATGTTGTGGTGTGTTTCTTTCCTATGGCTAGTATCTACAAGTTTATCTGCTGAAATGTAGTTTATTTGCAGATCCCAAACTGGATGGAAACTGAAGAAGCTGGTTCTACAAAGGATAATCCGTTCGCTTTACCTGATTCTTATCTTGCTTCCCAGCAGAAAAATGTATGTTCACAGAAACTATTGTGTCGTGTATGAGGTTGTCATATTTTGCTCGAAATATAGAAGGATAGGTTCCTTCTTTTCTTCAGTGTTCATGACATGTTTCATTTTATTATTATTGTTATTATTTGATTACCCGAATAAGCTAATGTCTCGTTACTGTTTTTCTAGCTAAAAAACATGGTGGAAGTCAAGAAAAGTTTGAGAGAAACTCAGCTTGATGAATCCCGGAAACGAGAACTTTCTAGTGCTCTTCACGCATGCTTTAAGGACTGGCTTTATGGTAAACTCATGCTTCTAGATCTGCTTCTTTTACGCTACAATTTCCTTCCTTGAATTAAATTGGCACGGGTCTGGTGTCTTCTTCGTGCACACATTTTAAGTGCTTCCATGTAAGTGGAAAATCTCAAATGTTGTCCTTTGTGCATACGATTAAGCCGATGTAGGTGAGATGCCACTAATTTTGGTGAAACTGAATGTGGAATGTTGGTATTATGATGCAGCGTCAGGAAACATACGGCAGCTCTATTGTGTACACAATGGATAAGGGAAACACGCCCATGGTGTAGTACCTCAACGAGGAAGAACCTAATTAGCTTCTCCTTTTCCTCAGTACTTTGATTGAGTTCGACCATTTTGTCGATTTGCTATTGTTTCATGATGCTGCATGAGTTAGGTTTACATCTTGAAACATCTTTTCATGTAATACTGTTTTCCCATAAGGTGTTGTGAATGTGATGCGAGGAGTTTGTACTGGACAAAGATTTGGGGCTCCGTATTACCACATTTCATGTGCAATTGTTCCGAGTTTATGTCCAGCCATTTAATTAATAGTCAGAAGCAATCCATGAAGTGCATCTCAAAAAATCAAAGAAAGGCTGGCAAAAAGGGAATAAGAAACCTTGCAGACTTTTGAGTTTGGATTGGCTTCCTATCGCACGGGAGCAATCTGGAAGAGCTTTTCTGCTTCATCAGGGAAGAAGGTAATGAACAAATATGCACCTAGGAAACATCAAAATTAGTTCCCATATGAATTCTGCGGTTGTAAATAAATGGGTTCGTCAGACATACAGACTAGAACGGTCCCTAGCACCGCCGAGATTTTGCCTTGCACTGTGACTAGACCCGCTTTTCCGGCATTTTGCAGCTCTGTCGAACCAACCGAATCAAATATGCCTACAGATTAAGGAACCAGGTTTCCAAATAAGCAATTTATGGTTGCATTCCAGTGCATAGTGAAGATGACATGGTGGCTAAAGCCCGTTTTCACCAGGTGCAACAGATTGTAGCCCTGATGTGATGCAAGCAATGTCTCGGTAACCAGCTTCTTCCAGCCTCCTTGCAGCTGCTGTGGACCTTCAATTACGGTGATTGCAAATTGTCTCACTTTTTTATGTACAACTAGAGTGGAACTGAACATCAGAACCAGCAAGGCCAGATTCACACCATAACTTCACACATATTCACGCCAAAATACTTGGTTTCTAAGGTTGTGACTTTGAGTTATCTTGTCTTACTGTGCACACGCAGAAAGAGGAAAAAAGATATGTTCGGACAGGCGTACCTCAGTCCCTCTTGGCAGACGACCAACAACTTACTCTTGTCAGGTGGGAACTGGCTCTGGACTGTCCAACAAAATCTTCATTGAGTTTGGTGAAGGGCAATCCATAAAGGACTCCAGCAAAATTATTGTGCAATGTCCTCTTTATTGTTGTCCCTGTCAGTCAGTCACAGGGTGATCGTTGCTTGGCAAACAAACCTCAATTCAAACTCTTTCAGTCATATCAGGTTACGTGCATACCCAAGTCATTGTCCTTGTTTTCAATGAAGAGAGGTACATGGTAGCAGTCCTTTATATGGGCTCTACTGAACTGGGAGGAGTCACGAACATCTAAAATGGAGTATCCCTCCACTGCAATCAGCTTCTTTGCTTCTTCCGAGTTCACAAAGTTCACTTCCGCTTTGATTGATGACCGGCGGTTCGATCGAACACTCGTCCGGACATTGCTGTATGTGAAACACCACACTCAAGACCGGTGAAAAATTTTGTTTAAACGGATTCAATAGCCGACAAAGAATTTAACTCAAGACACAGTTTTTATCTAGAGGGGAAGGGTGCAGCAAAATGCAGTGGAAGACGAAGAAAAAGAAGCTCAAATGTGACATGAAGGTCCTTATTCTTACTAGACATAACATTGGTCTGTAGACTGTAAACACCAAGATCAAAATGGCAGCAGCCCACCCAATTCAAACAGCAGCCATGATGACGAAGAGCTTAAAGCACGCATTCATCGTCAAACAGCAAGCATTTGAAGGGCATTGAAGCACAAAACAAATCACAGCAGGAAGCAAAAAAGTCGATCTACGTGAAAACAAAAGTTGATTCTCAAAATACCATTTATAGTACAATGGTGAAGCGTAATGGCAAGCTAACCCAGCCATATCTCGTCTCGTCTCCTCCCGCTCTATCCAGAATCCCCATCATCATTCATTTGGGTTTTCTTCTGGATAATATCGCGTCAGCAAGTTCTGCCACGTGGCGGCGTCG
Source organism: Utricularia gibba (assembly GCA_002189035.1). Classification (NCBI taxonomy): domain Eukaryota; kingdom Viridiplantae; phylum Streptophyta; class Magnoliopsida; order Lamiales; family Lentibulariaceae; genus Utricularia; species Utricularia gibba. Next base: position 2,425,178 of record NEEC01000014.1, on the reverse strand, counting down.
GATACGTTACTGGATTTTTTCCTTGCAAGTGGAGTAATACTGTGATAAAACAAAACGTGGTTGGTTAACCCCCACATCCCGTCACGTGACATGCGGTGGGGCCACGAAAAGCTCGAGCCCTTTAAAAGATCTGGGCCCACGCCGACGTCGTTTTGCTACCAACCACCTGCTTGTGGCGTAGCACGTTTGCGTCTTCACTCTTTGGCGCGCTCCATTGGCCACATCAATGATTGATTCATTCACCATCTCCGGCGTCCCCATCGTGGTGGAGCCCGGCTCTCTGCTGGCCGTACACTAGTCCTCTGCACTGCTTATGACCACGAGAATTTGGAGTGGAGGCTTCCCTCTCATCGCTGCTCGCTGCGGTTTGCGAAGCAGCGCGTTTTAAAATTTGGTAACGCTCTCCTTACTTCCATCGCTGCACTTCCTTAACTTAGTCGCTAGAAAATGAGTTAGTTTCTTGTGTAGTGTGACCTGGGAGGTTTTGTTTGCTAACCACTTGCTATTCATGTTTGTTTTTCTGGGTAAGGTTCTCGATGGTATCTTTGGCGACTTCCCGCTCCGTGTCTCACGTGTGTAGGGAAGCATCGGGGGATGCCAAAAGCAACTTGGCCCTGGTTGGTTTGAGGAATCAGCGTCTTGTACAGAATCATATTGGGTTGAGAAGGGTGCAGTTGATTGCCAAGAAATCATCGAGCTCACTTAAGGAATTACCGAAATGTGTGTCTCCAAGAACGATTGTTTGCGGGATGGGAATGAATTTGGTTTTTGTGTCAGCTGAATGTGGACCTTGGAGTAAAACTGGTGGTCTGGGTGATGTAGTGGGGGGTTTGCCTCCAGCTTTGGCGGTGAGATTTAATTGTTTCTACTTACTTTTGGTTATTCTTTGGTGAAAAAGGTTCCGGCTGGTTTTTTCTTTCTTTTTATTATTGCGAATACTTACAAGGATGGATATGTTTGCTAACTCTTTCATGAATTTCTGGCTTAGGCTAATGGCCATAGGGTGATGACAGTTTCTCCTAGATATGATCAGTATAAAGATGTTTGGGATACTGATGTGCTTGCTGAGGTTAACTCCTTTTACCATTTTTTATAATTTGCATTTCGCTTTAAATGGTTAGTTGACTGAATCATGGCTCTTCCTCACTGTAGGTAAGAGTTGGAGGTAGAATCGAGATGGTGAGATTTTTCCACTGTTATAAACGTGGGGTTGATCGTGTTTTCGTTGATCACCCTGTGTTCTTGGAGAAGGTTCGTCAAAAGAGGTTTACTTGGTTGCTATACGTCCGATATTTGTTGATGGTTTTTGGTCGGTGATGATACTGAATTGATGCCAATGACTTTTCTGGGAAGGTCTGGGGCAAGACTACATCCAAGATTTATGGCCCTAAAGCTGGAACAGATTATGAGGATAACCAACTTCGCTTTAGCATATTGTGTCAGGTGAGTTTTCCAGTGCACCTTTAACTTTCGAGGTCAGTACATCTCTGCTGAGTGTTTCATATGCTTTTTCAAGGTATTCATATACACCTTTTGTTCTTTTCAGGCGGCTTTGGAGGCACCGAGAGTTCTGAATTTGGATAATAGCAAATACTTTAGTGGAAAATACGGTATGATGCAACGTTAACCAAAACGCTCTGCACAAGGATTGATGAAGAGTTCATTTCCTGAACCTGATTGACTTTGATAGGTGAGGATGTTGTCTTCATAGCAAATGACTGGCATACAGCTTTGCTTCCTTGCTACTTGAAGTCCATGTATCAGTCTAGAGGGATTTACATGAATGCCAAGGTAAGACATTTAAGATATGGAGGACATCCTTGCAACTTCTAAGAAGCATCCTCAGCTTTTACTTAAAATGTTCCAGGTTACCTTCTGTATCCACAACATTGCATATCAGGGAAGATTCGCATTCTCAGACTTCTCTCAACTCAATTTGGCGGATGAATACAAGAGCTCCTTTGATTTCATGGATGGGTATGATAAACATGGATGAAGAAACTTGGCTTTTTGCCTTTTGGTTGTGTGCTCATTTTTTTTTCTTTATAGATATGACAAGCCTGTGAAAGGAAGGAAGATTAACTGGATGAAGGCTGGAATAATAGAGTCCCATAAAGTTGTCACTGTTAGCCCTTACTACGCCCAGGAACTAGCATCCGGGGCTGATAAAGGTGTGGAGCTGGATAATATCATCCGGAGGTGTGGCATAACCGGCATCACAAATGGCATGGATGTTCAGGAGTGGAATCCAGCTGCTGATAAATATATTTCTTACCATTATGACATCAACACTGTAAGTGCATTTTTCCTCTGCACTTGAGTACAATGCCAAAGTACAAGCTTTTATCCCATTTTTGCATGTGAATGGCTGCATACGGATAATACATCTTACAAATGAAACGATGTTCAGGTCATGGATGCTAAGCCTTTGTTGAAAGAAGCTCTTCAAGCTGCTGTTGGTCTGCCAGTGAACAGTGACATTCCTGTAATTGGGTTTATTGGCAGGCTTGAAGAACAGAAAGGCTCAGATATTCTAGTTGCGGCCATTTCTAAGTTCATTGAAATGAAAGTGCAAGTCATTATTCTCGTAAGTATTCGGAGTCACTGTTCTGGGATAGATGAATAAGCTCGAGAGTCATACTGCAGGATGTTTGTACAGGGAACTGGCAAGAAGAAGTTTGAAGAGCAGATTGAGCAGCTTGAAGTTTTGTATCCAGAGAAGGCTAAAGGAGTGGCTAAATTCAATGTTCCTTTGGCTCACATGATTACTGCTGGTGCTGATTTCATGCTGATCCCGAGCAGATTTGAGCCTTGCGGTCTGATTCAGTTGCATGCCATGCGATACGGAACTGTAAGAAAACTGCTTTAATACAAGAGACCTCACCCCTATGTTTTGCACAGCGTACACACTATACACACCAATTCCCTTAGAGACAACTACCACTTAGGCAGACCGAATACTTTCTCTTAGCTTTATTTACATGCTTGAACATTGTTGTCGGATCAGATTCCTATCTGTGCTTCAACTGGTGGCCTTGTAGACACCGTGACAGAAGGAGACACCGGATTCCATATGGGAGCATTCAACATAGAGGTTTGGATGCTATCTTACATCGTCAAATCTTGGATATGCTTTTGCAACTGATGTCCTCTGGTTCAGTGTGATGCAGTCGACCCAGCTGATGTGGAAAAGGTCGCCGAAACTGTGGGCAGGGCCGTGGCGCTTTACGGAACCCCGACCTTGAAGCAGATGATCAAGAACTGCATGTCTCAAGATTTATCCTGGAAGGTGAGCCACATCACCTACCGATGTGCCGGTGATGGCAGTTTCTTTGTTATGTTTTTTGAACTAAAAATATGCTTTTCATTGAATGTGATGCATTGGAACCCATTTCAGGGGCCTGCCAAAAGATGGGAGACTCTGCTACTGAGTTTAGGCGTCACCAGAAGCGAGGGAGGGGTAAGCGAGGCCGGAGCCAACGGTGAGGAGGTGGCTCCGCTTGCAGTTGAGAATGTTGCAACTCCTTGAGAAATAAGGTGATCGAGAACTTACTGCATTTGTAATTCCTAATAAATAGAATAATGATCAGTAGAGTTAAGTTTGAAACTGCAATCCTACCATTGGATCCCAGACGAAAACGAAGAGAATCTTGCAAAGTAGATGGATTTCAATGTGTTCTCCAAGGACACATGTTGAAGGCGGAGTTTCTTCATGGTTCAAAATCAAGATCCCATGTTTGGTGGAACGGTATATTAAATTGCTGAAGCTGGTGTGATGAGATCCGTATTTAAAAGCTTTGGCAAACTCTTTTTTTTTTTTTTAAAGTTGCCCCGCACCCACACTTGTGTCAACTTCAAGTTGGAATGGAGCAGGCTCACTTTACTTCAACCCTGTTATACACACAACTACTACCAAAAAGTGCCTCGTCACATTACTCACATATCAGTAACGATTGACTATTAACAGACTTGCAGATTCTACGCTTCATCAGATAAGCAAGCAGCAGCAGATCTCTGGTGGCCACCTAGTTGGCCTGTTACTTGGTAATTCAAAATTTGATGCCACATTTGGAATGTGACACCGGAAATTTGTGGGTAAAGATGACGGCCGATGATCTAATGATGCAATCCATACTGAAGCTCGAGAGGGAGAAGGCCAGGTGCTTAAAAATGCTCTTGAGGCAGCCTTGCAGTCGGTTCGGGCTGTAGACGAACTTGGGAGTGATGTTCTGGAGGGGCAGATCCACTACCAAGCACAGGAAGTGGCGGCTGAAGTTGAGGTAGTGATAAACTAGTGCTGGGTTGTTGGGCTCCAGCAGCAGTTTCGGATAGTTTGAATGACTGAAGAAGTGGTGCCTGAGTATAAATTTCTCCACTGTTACAGTGGAGATTTCTGGGAGAGGCGCAGCTTATGGCACGTTGAAGCGGCACAGACAGACTTGCAGCAGTTTGACGAGAGAGTGAGGACCTTCCAGATGGGGTTCCATGTGGTTGCCGCATTTGTAATGAAGGATAAGGCATTTGATGCACCAGAGCAACTGGGCTTCCCGAGGCTCCAGGTCGAATCAAGGATGCTGAAACTGAAGCCTGATGGGGTTGACTGGCCGAACTCGATGGAGCTGCATTGGAGATCCAGAAATGAAATTCAATAGTGTTACTAGGACAGACAAGTTCCACAAAAACAACATGCAGCAACGAGAACACGAATAGATTGGGATGCGCCACTAAGAATCATATATTCCCAACAAGCATTCCTAGAATGATCGGGAATTACTGACATTAAAAAGATGACTCTTGGAAAATTAATCTTATGGATATCAGATGTTTCACACACCTGATACTGGTTGGCGAATAGATTGGACATGACACTTGCGTATGAAATCAGCGGCCAAACTTTGGTTTCTGAGAAATCTGTCCTGAATTTTCTTGAGTTCAATCCACTTTGATGTGAATTCTGCTGTGGTTTCCTGAATTTTCAGTCCATACTTGTTGTGAATTTGAGTAGTCAATTCTTCTATCTCCTTTTCACAGTCATAATTAACTTTACTTAGCTGCATAAAGAGAAAGATGTCTATAAAAATCCAGACAAACAAAAAAATCAACATAAAAAAAACGAACGTTAAATCTTACCATGTTTTTGTGGTTCTCCTCCAAAATCGCAGCCTCTGTGCGCATCCTTTCTAGTTCAACTTGAAGAGGGTCACCAGAGGTTTGTTCAGTACAACTCCATGATGAGGCTTGAACATTATGATTGTGGCCAGGCAGAAAATCATGGCCTGCATCAATGCCCACAGGCGGAGCTGCTTGATTTTGTGGCTCAGTTGTGCCCATCACTTCTTGTGTCGATGGTTCTTGTGGAAGTGCTGTTCTCACAAGCCCCACAAATTCAGCTGAATTTGTTCTTTGGTCAGGGTGCACAGCGTTGGGCGATAGATTTTCAACACGACCAACATTAATTGCAATAACTGGGATGTCACCAACACGTGATGTACGAGCAACATCAAAAGCTGGATGTGCATCGAGATTGGATAATCTGCCAAGATCATCGTCCGACAAACCTGACCTCAAGCCCTCTGCCTGTAGAGATGATAGATTTACCGCAGCATCTAAATCCAGGGATTGTGGCTCTCCAGGCGTACGTTGTCGTACCTGCCAAGGCTACGCATTATTAGTTGCATGTAAACCAGACTATTAAAGGCTAAAGAATGACTCAATGTGCACTGTTGAATTTGGTAATCTGGATAGATAAGAAAATTTAAAGATTCACATTACCTGATGGGACAATGATTCACAAAAATCTGGAGTTGGAACTACTGGATCTGAATGCCAAATGGATGTTGGCAAAGCCCCATCTACTGGTGCATCAGATTGGTCACTTTGGGATGCCAAGTCTCTAGGTAATGGACTAGTACATTCTTTACAGGAATACGCATTTGATCCTTCGGCCATACCCTCACTAGAAACAAACCTGGAAGCCTCTGTGAGTAGACTATTGACTTTCTGCGGCACTGGAAAAGCTACATTTTCTGAAATTGCTATTCCATCCTCAATAGAAATAGCTGGTTCATTATGATGGTCATTCACAGGTACCAAGTTGGGCATATCAATGGACATTGATTGACTAATTGAATCAACTGATGCGGCAACTGTTTCATTACCTAGTTCTTCAGTTGCTGCATTCAAAGATACTCCACTGTCTCTGTCTGTATAGAAACTTGTGACAAAATGTTGACAATTAGGAATCATTGTCAAGGATGAGACCCCCCTAACTCATGAATGCCATTACTTGTACTTCGCTCAGGTCTTCCAATTTCATTCTCCGAGTGAGAAGAATGCGATGGAGACCTACTGGAAGCTCCTGGTGCCGCATTTCGCAGTTTTTCATTGTTCAGCAACTGAGATGCATTTTGTCTCGCCTCTTTGACATCAGCTAATTGCTTTGCCTCAAGTTCTTTTAGTTGCATATTCTTCAAAAAATGATGTTCACGCATTCTATCAGCGAATGTGTTCTCCAATTGCTTCATTTTGCACATCCCTATGGTTCCTTTTCCATGCATCAACCGGATACATGCAGCTTCCAATTGGAAATCTGCTTCCATTTTTAACCTTTTGCACTCCCATATCATGAGGAACTCCTGCATTTCGTATTTCTCATCCAGTTTCATCGTCTGCCAACCATGCTGTTTCTTTTCTTTCAATGTCCCTGAGTTAGTCTTGTTGTCGTCACCTTCATCTTCCAGCGCATGTTCCTCTGCTCCAACAATTTGTTCTGCAGCATCAGATTCTCCCACCAGTTCAATTTCCACATTCGCAACACTGTTAATATCCGGAAATTTTATATTCACATCCTGAGGCAACAAACAATTTTCTTCAGGATCAGAACGGTTCTCAGACCAGAGCAAAAACTGCATCTTCACAGATTGCATTTTTGTGTAAACAAGGATTGCCTCTTCTTCAGTGCACTGATAATTCATGAGTTGTTTTCCAACGATCAGTGTATCCTTCTTGTCAACCGTTTCACTTGTTATTGATGCAGCGATCCAATACTAAAAACCAAAAAATAATGACTTACTTTGATAGGATAGTTCTTTGGACACGTAAGTTAATCAAGAAACACAAATATTGGAAAAATAATATGCAAACAATTTTAATTCCAAACAACGAACATAATACACACCCATTTGGCAGCTTAACATGAAACTCAACAAGAGTATGCAAATCATATTGAGATGTATTAATACCCGTTGTCTTAGCGTGAGCAAAAATGTTCTGGAGAATAAAATTGTCACACACAACACAACAAATGAAGTGCTGTGAACAGTATGATTCTGGAAATACGTAGCTCACTTCACTTCACCTTAAACACGACCGTCTCCAATTAAGAAGCTACAGAATCCTTTTTCCTATCCATCTATTATGGACACCTGTAATATAATGAATATAAACTCACAATAGAAATTAGTAAGGCGTGCAAAATTGGTGGCGAGTCACTGTTGATGTGGTGATTTCTGATGATATACTCCAAGAAATTTCCCATTATATGAAAGAGGTCCTCCTGAAATTCAACCATCGGTTAGCAAAGAGAAATAATTCAATAGATAATCTTAAGACATATAAAGAATAGAAGCACTTCAGATACAATACGTTACTCAACATTTAAAAAAAATACTAAATTAAAAATATTAAATTACTACAGATCATTTATCTAGTAGTTGCAAATATACAGGTAAATGATGCAGATCAAATTGAGAATCAAATTCCATGAAACCCCTAGTTACAGTATCAAAAAACTAGGTTGCAATTCCCAAGGAAACCACTATCTTTAAAGCGAAAGAGTATAATCCCCTCCACCTTCCACTCTGAAATCAGATTAAAATTTGCTAATTGTTCAATGAGCTTGGATATGCTTATGAGTCTAACAGGACAGTCATACATCAATCCCAAACTCCAATGGCCTCTCTGCTGTCAAACGCCAACAAGAGTAAAAGGCATAGTTATAGTTCCCTGTCAAGTATTTGGTGCTTGAAAACAATGGAGTCTTGCAATATCTCTAGACAATACATTTAGCTTGCTATGGAAAATTTCAGTAAGAGACCATAACTTCAATGTTTTATGAATTTTCTAAAAATAATGTATCACATTGAACTGAATCCTGACCTAGTCAGTTTTCAATACATAGAAAGAAGAAAAAATAAAACATAAAGATAACAATGAACTGCATACCGAAAGCTTAAGAGTCTGGCATAATTCTTTGAGACCCCCTAGCAGAAAACTGTAGAGGTCTTTTGGATCAGGCAATACTGCTCTTCCCTTTAGAGGGAAGGCATTAGGGCAGGAAGAGGAGCATGAAGTGTGCCCATCAATCATAGTATCTTCCTGAAGTTTCTGAGATCGGTTGCAGGCTTCCACTGTTAAGAGCATTGGATGAACATGAAATACTTAGAAAATATTTTCAAAGGTTGTGTATAAGAATGCTTATACACAACCTTATCCCCAAAAGATAATATTTATATGAAACTGAAAAAAAAAAACTCCAAATCAACTGTTAAGCAACAGCCTTGATTTCCTTTTTTTTGTTCAGAAAAGCATGTTATGTTCATAGCTGAGATAAAGTGTTACCTCCATTAGAAATGTCGAGTTCAGTTGCATGTCCACCTAATTTAACTTGCTCAGAAGCTAGGTCTAAACTTTCATTATGGGTTTTTTTGCACTTCTTTCGTTTGCCAACTTTCCCATTCTTTGCATCACAAAAAACTTTACCCATGCAATCGATTCTCTTCCTCTTGGATGTACAGTCCCTCTTCAAGTGTTTCCATTGTGGATGCTTACCATCTAATAACCTTTCCCAAAAAAGATGGGGATGCTCTCCATCCCACAATGAAGCCCTCGATTCCCCGAATGTTCGAGTATGTGACACATATCTACCATCCAGAAACTTAACTTTTGAAATGATAGGATCTGAATCAAACGTTTGACAAGCATCAGAAAGTATCACCAGGAACTCTTTCATAATGTCGCTCAGAATCAAACATGACTCCTCGGATGAAAAGTCTAAGGCCGAACAGGAGTTGCTATAAGCATGGCATTCATCTAATTTCTCAAACAGGTGAGAGGAACACCAAGCTAGAAGAGTATCACTCACATGCCGGCTAAAAGTTCGAAAACTGCTATAAATATTTAAGCCTTCTCTAGCAAGAACAAGGGCTCTTTCTTCAACAGTGAAAGATGTATACAACCGAAAAACTTTGATCCTCTCAGCTTTAGGATCAATTGATAATCTTTGCAAAGCCTTCACGTCATTAGCTGGATTCCAGTCACTATCATGTATTATGATGATATCCAAATTTGAAAGTTGAATTGCCGAGGTGCATGCACGGTTTTCTAAAAGAAAAACAAATTTTCCAGGTTCCTTCTTGTTAAACCTATTAGCAGCATTATGCTTTTCAGATAGAAGAGTCCCAGAGCAAATATGTTCATATGAATGTTGGCCAAATTTACAGCGCAGAAAATCTTCAAGTATTTCTCCCATAGCCCCTTGAGAGCCAGCAATTACCTGCGAGAAAACCTTGAGAGTCATAAAGAAATTCAAAAATCGAACAAAAAAAATTGAAGAGGTCTGAGAAAAATACAAATGATAAACAGGAAATAGTGACTAAATATCTAATTAGATGTACCTGATAAAGTAAAAGTGTTTGCAACCCTTGGGACTTCACCTCCCGAAGCATTTTATTAAGCCACTGTAATTTTCCACTTGCAGCAATACCAATATCCGCAAGGTCAGTGGTTGGGCGCTTCTCAGACATCAACTGTCTCAGAATGGATGTGTCGAGAAGATATGGATGCGAACAACACTGTAACCACACAAAAAAAAAAAGAAAAGAAAAGTAAACATCAGTACACAAAAAAATAGACTAACATTTGAAGCTCAACTATAGGAGCCATATCAAGCCTTAATGGACATACGAGACAGGTCAACAATTACCATGCTCCATGCAAGTAATGAATTCACGTCATGGTTTGGTGGTGCAACATGAAAAAGAACATTCAAAATGCATTTTAAGAAAAAAGAACCTTTTGAGCAGTTAAAAGGATCTCTCGAAGTGCCCCAAAAGTATCATTTCTTGAACTGGAGCAAAGACCCACTTTGTTAGAAAGCAGCGCATTACAGTAAAGTTCAAGCTGGTAATTTGACATTTGAACTGGGACCCAATATTCGTGGAACTTCGATACCAAACATGGAACTGACTTTTGATCACCGGATTTGTACTCATTCATTAACTTTTGACCAAGCAATGAGCTGAAGAAAGGTTCACTTTCTAATTCCCATGTCGAGTGATCATAACTGAGGCCACACCATTTCACAAGCCATTCATTGTTACACACAAAAATTTCTGTGAGTGAAGCAATGAATACATTGTCCTGAATGGATCTTTTCTCCAAAAAGCATTGTGGCATCGTCCACTCAGAATTCCATCTTAGCATCTGCATATGACATCTAAGCAATCAAGTGCCATTTTTACAAACATTTAAATCGGATATTTAACATTAAGAAAAGGCATTTTAACCTGAGAGTTTTTTGTGAACCTAGAGATAAGGAAAGGATTTTCAGCCTGTAGTTGTTGCTCTGGAACCCAATGGTTGTGAATATGAGCAAGTCCCAAGTACTTGACAAGATACTGCTTTTGATGATCTCCTAATCATTAAAAAAAACACCAACAATGTCATAGGTGGATAACACAACTTCTACATTTATACCTAGCACCATGAGCACACTGAAGATGCCAGACCTTTAGCATTTGAGACCTTCACCTCCCTAACATCCAAAATTTTCTCAACTCCATCTGAAACAACGTGCACACCAAATGAAAGCTTCTTCTTTACACAATGGGAGCAATACCAGGCACCTGGGAGAACATTGGGAAGAGGGGGATCCAAACAGTCACAATGATAGCGAATTTTGCATCCTTTTCCTTTGCAACACCTGTAGAAACATGCAATGAACAAATCCACATCCTCTGAAATAGGTGCAATTAACTACATGAGAATCCAAAGAGAAAATTCCAAATGCGACAATCAGCTTTGTTTATTCAGGCAATGAACAATGTATATTTACAACACAAGGCAACAGCAGCATCTAAAGAGACACTTTCAAGATTTTATAGCATGCTCAAATGCTCATATTATTATATAAAGATGTGTTAAAATGCAGAAAAAAATTTTTACCCACAGGAGATCGCCAGGGGTACAGCAAAGGGCACAAATATTTTCATAACTTCCCAATGGAGAATCAAACTGCATTTCCATGGGTCCAATGATCGCACCATCTTCCACAGTGGCACTAACTCCATGATCCCCAGAAGCCTAATGATCACAACATTATCATGATTATCAAAATAACAGCTATAATCTCTTAACGCAGCAGCAGCCAAAACATGCAACATCAGAAACAAGTGCTTATGCTATGATAATATTAGTTGATGTAGTCGCATTTCTAAAAATTTGAACAAAAATTACTCAAGAGAAACAAGTACTTGTGATATGAAATCAGAAACACGTGCTTATGCTGTCAAAAAAAAAGCACACATGGCGAAGTAATAACCATGAATATACCCCAAATATCATAAATCTTGATTCATTGTGTACTTTGCATAAGAGAACCTCAGATGATGTCAAAGCTCATTTCAGAAAGCAAACATTAACTCAAGTAAGACGCGCCATCACCTTTAGCTCGTTTAGCAAGCAAGCTATTGTCACTATTGAATTGTTTCTCATTAATCAGGAGACTGAGACTGAACAAGAGTTAGCAAGATAGAGCAACAAACCTTGTGATCACAGGAACAGAGATCCTGTTCGGGGGCATCATAACTCACCCTGCATAATTTAGAGAATTCATATCAGAAGACGTAGGAATGATACTTTACTATTAAAAAGCATCTTGCGAGAATAACAGAAAATATAAAGCTATAAAAGGAGCTCTATCACACTAGCAATCAATAATAATCATGTATACAAACTTTTCTAAGTAAAATCATATTTACGTATGTGTCAGCCACCAACTAAACAAGAAACGTACTTCAATAAAAAAGAAGAAAAGAAAAAAGAAAGAGGACGTCTCAGTGGAGCTTTATGTTCAAGTAGGTTCTCTCTTTTCTGCCCGCGCTACAGATTTCAAAATAACTTCCAGAGAACCAGCAGTACTAATGGAGAAATACCATTTTTAGCTAAAAAGAATAGATAGCTGAGGAACTTGCCTTTTCTTTTTAAGGCATGTATAACAAGTACCAAATTGATCATGGCCCTCACCCCAGGAATATGATGATGCAGTAGGTCGCACAACTATCAGAAATGTATCATTACTATCTCTCCCTTCAAAAAATGCACAAGTATCCGATATATGGGGAGTACCTTTATGGTTCAGACATTTCCCAATGCTCCTTGAACCTAAAGATACATCTCTTGATTCATCTAAGCACACCCGCATTTCGAATGCAGTTGGTTCCTTCCTGGAAATGGGTGTTGATGCCACGCCTTCCATGTCACTGCTTGTTTCCCTGGCTCTTGAAGCAGTGTTCAAGGGCTGAAAACCAGTCTCGGCTACACAATGATCCCTAAAACTAAAATAAGCACTTTGTTTGTGTGACAACCAATTAGGTGGCCCTGCTACATGTAAACTTCCACTAACCTTCCATCACGGTCCAGACTTGAGCATTGATCATCCACCGTATCCTTACACTCAGGCTCGATATCACCACCTGACACCGTAAAGATGTGGAGAGACCCTGAGTACTATCAAATATGATTTTGCACTTCGGTAATTAAATTTATAGTTTTAAACATAACCATCAGTCCCCTGCACCGACACATTTTATAAAGAATCAACTTTCTCTAACAGAGTACCTGCTGTAAGAAACTCGGGGTTTTGGGATTTCGGGAACCTGGCCTTGAGCCTTCGGGGTTTCAATTTTTTGCTCTTGCCCCCAACTACATCTCCCATGAGTAAGGCCTTCGGAGATTCCATCGAAAGCTTAAGAAATTTTCTTTTCTTCCTTCGCGTTGAATTCTCAATTCCATGAAATTTTGATTTAGACACAGAAGAACTTGATTTTAAATTTCTCACAACTCGGTCAGATCTCCTGAGAGGAGACTGTTTATCTGAAATTTCTAGCCCTTCATATTTTCTCTTGGGTTGTGCTGCTGAAGGTGGCATCGTCTTCTCATCCTCAATTTCATCCGAGGATTTTTACCACAACACTCCGTCTTCATAAAAAATGACCTTCTGGCTATTCTTCTCCAATCCGAGTCGCCGCGCGCGATTAGACCCTTTTTCACATTTACCGCTTTGATCGAACTGCTTCCTTCATCATCCACCGCCCATCAAAGCAAATTTTGCCGGCGTTTAGTCCACCTGGATGAAATTTGCCGGGGTTGGATTTCCAAGTAGGCCCGCTAGTTTAGGCCCAGTTAATAAGAATATTATTATTTTTTAAAATTAATATTCCGGCATTATAAATTATCAATTCTCACACACGATTTTCATTTAAAAAAAAGTTTATTTATAGCCGATTTATGAAAAAACGAATACCGGATGGTTATTGTGCAATCACAACTTCCCAACGGCTTTTGCGATCCTTCCAGCCACCCCAAAAACTATTGCCTTAGTGAGGAGTCCCCTGTCCAGAGCTGCCGCAATGGTCACCGCCCCGACCACAACCACCATCTTCCGAATGTCTCGCCGTCGCGACGGCGGTGAGTTCTCCGCCTGAGGATCCAGTGAGCAACTGGAGCCATCAGCGGAGGCTGCTGTTGCTGTTTCGATGGCGTCCACGTCCACTTTGGTGGTGATCTGCGCCATGAGAGCGCTGTGTGACAGGGGAGCTGAGGTTGATCGATGCTTCTGGTATGCGCGCAATGCTGGTTCCACCTTCTTCACAGCACCCCACATGCCTTGGCGCACTCCGAGTTTTGCAATTTCCCAAGGAATTCCCATGTCCTCATGGTGGAACAGCACCACCTCACTTGCTGTCATCTGTCCATCTCGCTCTGATTCAACTGAGCTCCAAACACAAGCATCTTAACAACCATCATCACGGTGCATGTTCCACTAGTTCTTACCTGCACGTATGCACCAACTGGAATAGTATAAATCGACACGCCTTGGCCGCTCACGTCGAGGCACTGAGGAGTTTGGCACCCCCTGCATTCATAGGAATATGAATCAACCTCTGAAATTCAACTTGCAGCCGAACAACAGACAACAGTCTTGAAAAGCAGTGAGATGGTTATCTGTCTCGGGTCTGTATATGCGCCATCATGAGCATGTCAGGTGTGCATAAGTTCATGTTCTATTACCTTGGTTACACAGTAATAAGTTCGTCCACACTGCCAAATTCGACGCCCTATGATGTATTCTCTGTCACTACAAAAGAAAGGGAACTGCAAAGCAGAAAAAGGGTAATGCTAGTTATTATTGAAATCACAATCAAATGCTTGCTAGCCAATATGATTCTTACCTTCCGTACCCAGCGCACGACTATTGTTCCCGTGGCAGGATATTCCTCCAAAGTTTCAGCTTCTGAAAGCATGTCATCCCATGTCAATCTAAACTTGTCATCCCAAAAAAAGTCTCTCAGAATTTCAGGAGTCACATCTTCGTACACAGTTCTACTACAATACTGAGGAAGCCCAATCTACATCATATACACAAAACAGTTCCCAAGAGTAATTCCAGAAAGTGTCTAATGGCCAAACAAATTTTCTTCTGCGATCCTAAGAGGAAAACATGAATTGACCTCGGTATCTCTTCTCCATGCCTGATAGCTCGTATTATTCGCTAACTTTTTCATCATATGGATCCAAGCAGGTCCATTGTCCTTCTTCTCAAATAACATGTGCAAATTTTTAAGATCATCAACGTTGACTACATTTGATTTCTCAACCTCCGCCTCAGAGCAACTGATCAAAGACAATTACTTGATAAATAAAACTCAATGAATCCAAACTCTGGAAATCATTAGTTAGTAAGAAGCAACAACCTGTCATTTTCACTGGAGGTGGAAGGAGAAAAGGAATTAGCCTTTCCAAGTCCTCCATCTGATATCCAGCGAACGCATTTTGGCCAATGCATTTTGAAGGAGCTCAAGGTTTCTAGTGGACGGAAAAATGAAGGGGATTGCTGTGACTCTCCATCCTTACCAATCCCTTCAGGAAAATGTATTCCTAGCTTAACCCATTTTGGCCGCCACACCCAACCCACCAGAATCCCAACCACAATAGCAAACCAGAACGGCAGCACGAATACCATGAGCGCAGATATCACATCACCAATCCCAGGCTTTTGAAAAATATCACGAAACTCCGAAATCAAATCCATAACCAGGAGCGAATGCCACCAGCCAAACAGCCAAGAGAATCGTAGTATGAAAAAAAAAAAAAAATGGTACAACAAAACCCTTTCTTTTCCACTTCTCTATATCGGTGGATGACTGAAATCCATACGAACACGTAACTAGAGGCTCCAAATACCCCCAGGAAGACGACAATGGAGATGGAGTCGAGAAAACAAAACCTCCGGAAAACCGACGCAGTTGCAGGAGGCGAGGTTAAGATTCACCAATCAATCAATGTGTATGAAATATGAAACAATATATTATGGAGTATGTTATCTGTGGCTGAGCAGAGCGACCGAATTCGGGTGTGGATAAGAAAGATCCATGAAACCGAAAAGCTTTAAAAATGGAATTGCTCGGATCGCCGTAGGGCCACGTATCCCCCGCGACTCATTGGACCAACCAACACACACACAATCTTGGGGACCTGTTCCTCCTTTTCTTTGATTAACTATGATTCCGACAGCTACCAGAATCGACGGTCCCCGGAAACCGATTAGGCTGTCTGGGATTAGAATTCCGATGTCATGGTTTCACGAGTCCGGCAACCATCATCATCTTTGACAGAGCGGGGTTGCATCTGTGTGATTGGGCTTTCCGGTTGCTGAACATCCATCTCTGTGGTGGGCTTCGGTTCGGTTAAAAAAAAATCATAATATTCTCATTATTTTCAAATTCAATCTTATTTTTTAAATTCCGAAGTAAAAAATAACTTGGTGATGCTGATCTTGACTGACGAGTGTTGTGTTCAATTACGTTTTTGCCCCGGGAGGGGGTTGAATGCCATTTTGAATCGCAGGAGTATATTTACTGCAGAATTCTGTCCTTACAATTTGGGAAAAGCCCTGAGCAGGCTCCATTTTGTCCGTACAAGATAAGCAGCTGGGGTGGACAGAGTGCGATCCACAGAAGAAACCTAGCTTTGATTCCAGGAAGATGAATAGTCAATGCGCTGCGGAATCAATCCTCTCTGCGCAATTCGTTCGCCTTGATTCCAGGAGGCAGCAACGTGGATCTGCACAATGGGCAGGAGACGCCTCCCTCGTCAATCCACTTATCTAAGCAACCCAGGTGGAACAAGTGCCCGCAATTGCGTAGATCCCTGGTTTCTTCCCCTCCCACTAGCAACTCCAAGCATATGGTACAGGGCACCGCCCTCTCCCTCTCGGCGCAGCCGAAACGGACGATGGGGACTCGTCGCTTGATCGCTCTGGTGACGAGTTTCACGGGGACCGGGATTATGGACGGGGAGGATCCGTCAAACATCAGAATGTAGTTGTTGTCCTCCCGACCGTACCGCGCTCCTTCTTCTGCGTCCGCGGCTGCTGATTTGTGGAGGCCCAGGGCAGACAGCGCGGAGAAGAGGAGGAATCTTGCAGCGGCGAAGATGACGGTGGTGATTGATTTGGGCATAGCGATCGCCATGTACAAGAAACCCATTTGAGCCGATTTGGGTTCAGAGCGACAGCGAAACAGGAGCCAGGAGAGAGGAGTCTTAATCCAGACGCCCCAACTCGGAGGAGCATCATAAACTGGAACCCAACCTGAGCCAGCCCTTCATTTTTTTCGATATTTCATTTCTAGTCCACAAATCTGTGTTATTTGCAATTCCTTGGAAAAAAGCTCAGCCATGGACTGCCGTGCACGTGGTCACAACCTGTGGGCCCTCGACCATGTTCTCTATCGACACCAGTCCAGCACACTGTGGGCCCCGCGCCTTCTAGAAGATGGGATAATTTTGTATGGCTAAGGCCGAGGATTCAAGATCGCCAATAAAAAAGCAAGGCCCAATATCAAGACTACGTCGTTTCATTGCGGCTGAAATTGAATCCCTCCTTGGCTCCCCATGTCTTATCCCATCATTTCTTTTGAACTAATAATACTAAAAGCAACCTCCAATTTCCTCGTCTGTGTAGCAACACTACTACACATGTACCAAAACACTGAAGGAAGTAGCTCTGGTTTAATTAACTGCGTCAGATTCCATGTTCCCTCAAGTGGGAAAGATCCCAATACAATTTTCTTGTTTTCTCACAAGTGAAGCTACTGATTCATGAATGCGGACGCAGGAACTCCCTGTCTGTCAGCAATAACCTTCATCTTCCCAATGATGATATGCATCCAAATGCACATCAAATTTAATCTCAACCCACTCTTCTGTAACAAGTCTGATGCATGCATGGCTGGTCTGGTTGATCCTCGCAAGATCAGCCTTTTGCCTCGGCAGCCGTGGAATCGCGGACAGCATCAGTGACTAGGGTTATTGGCCTCTCAACTATTACCTCGTCTATGATCCCAAACTCCTTTGCTTCTTCAGGAGTCATGAAATAATCTCGATCCATACTCTTTGAGATTGTTTCCAGTGGCTGTCCGGTGTGCTTACAGTAGAGAGCATTCAAGGCATCCCGAACTCGAGAAATCTGCTTGGCATGAATAATGATATCCTCAGCTTGACCATTGCTCCCACCACCCAGGGGTTGATGTATCATAACACTCGCGTTCGGAAGAGATCTCCGCTCACCCTTTGCACCGGCTGCCAACAAGAGAGAAGCCATTGACGCAGCTTGGCCAAGACAAATGGTATTGATCGGCGACCTGATGTACTGCATGGTATCATAGATTGCAAGACCTGAAAAAGACAAAGTGTCACAACAGATGTACAAATGCAGACAGAACAGAAGAAGCAAGATCTATTTTTTATCTAACAAGATTCTTCAACGCAATTGTGGGAGACTATGCTCAATCCGAGAAAAAAGTTCTCCAACTGATGACATAAACTAGTGCTTCCAGCTACATGTGGACGCTGTAGTTTATCACAAATGGTTCAAATTTTGTGAGCTAACACTCCATATTCCCTTCTAATTGCACATTGTAAAATGGAAAGAACTAGGCTGCATATTCGAGAATCTGCGTTCAAATTTGAGACTGGGCAATGTATCGCAACAAAAATATTGATGAGAAAAGCGGATGTTTACCCATCATAAGAAACAAAAACAGGAGAAGGCCAACAGAAAAACTGCGGAGCATGCTCAGTTTTTTGCCACTACTATCCAACATGAACACAAAAACATGATCAGAAAAAATTACCGGCAGTGACGGCACCACCAGGCGAATTCAGATACATATTGATTGGCTTGGATGGGTTCTCTGACTCCAGAAACAGCAACTGAGCAACAACTACGTGCGATGTTTCATCAGAGATAGGGCCATTGATGCAGATAATGCGCTCTTTGAGCAATCGCGAAAATATATCATATGCCCGTTCCCCTCTGGATGATTGCTCAACCACCATAGGTATCAACCCATAAAACCTTCGTCCCATACCCTCTCCACGAATGCATTTAATTGTCGATTTGCTCCACAGACTCGGAGAAAACATAGTCCGCCACATCCTAGATTCAACCTTCGAATAAAAAAGAAGAGCTTCAGCAGACACAATCAAACAAACAAAATCAGTATTACGAATGAAGAATCCTAGCAGCAGCATTAGCACCGAGGAGAGAGATGTACACCTGGCCGGAGTAGAAGCGCAGCCACGGGAGACGCGAAAGCTGCCTGCTCGTTAGGGCTCCTTTTCTAATACCCCCCTCGTCGGAAAACCCAATCCTCGACTAAATCAATAGATTATTTTTCTCTTAAGCTTAAAAAAGTTTATCTCCTTTTTTTTATTTAAAAACCAATATATTTAGTATAAATATATTAATAATGAATTTATTTACCAGTATTACAATTTAATATAATATATATTTAATTGCGACCAAAAATATTATTCTAAACCAAACGTGTCCTTCTCCATCCGGCTCAATGGAAGCCTCTACCAGTGCCATATATAACAAGAAGAGCCTCACTTTACAAAACATGAACACGCCTTTCCCTGGCTGGAGGGTCTCCTCTCCTACTTGGCCGCAACCAGAAGGGCAGGGGAGCTGCTTTGCTGCTAACAAAATGACATTCTCAATTTTCTGAAAGCGAAGGGGCGGGTGTTTGTTTCTTCAGAATTGTACCTGATCACTGTTGCTGGTACCCAAGAAGAAGGGTTCCTTTTCTCGGAGAGCATTATTTTCAATGGCTATTCTTTCCAAATCCTGCCATCAGAAACAGGGGATGAAGGGAATGAAGACAGTTAAGGAAGTCTACAGCTACTGGTATGTAGGCCTGTACATACATTTCCAGTCAAGATCTCATGCAACAGCAGCTCCTCCACAATCTTTTCGAGGACCGGTCGATTTCGGTGAAGAAGAGATTTTGCTTTGTCGAATGCTGTGCTATAAATCTGCAGGAATGCAGCTTATCATCAAGGCCGACTATGGATTTCAAAAATTAGACAGTGTGTCCCTGGAACGGAAGAGTACATACCTTTTCAACTTTGGCAGCCATCTCGTACTCAAATTTGTCTCCCATACTCATATACGTTTCCTGTGCAAGTGATAATCCACATTAGGGTGTACAGGCAATGAAATCGTGGGAAGTGTATTCTGAAGGAGAAAGCAAAGGAAGAAGAAACGTATATTCAGTAAAAAAAAAAAAATGCACCACTTTCGAATGATGACAATCCATCAAGAAAAGAAGGGAGCACGATCTAGGCATGTTAAGAAACTTGGTATCTTGGTTTGGGATCAAGTCTGAAGAAAATGTGTTCTTTTTAAAAATGAAAAGGTCAGGCCTTTCCTAATGATCATACCGCATTTCCATAGTGGTAAATGGTTGGACTATCTTCAGGACCCCATCCATATTGAGTAACCATCCGAGTTGCTATCTGAACAAATGAAACAAACATCAGCATGATTTTCCAATCTTGCCCATTCTTAGGAAAAAGTGCATCTGACCTCCTGTGCCTCCTTCAACTCTGTGGTAGACAGAAGATTTTCTTCCCCGAACGGGAGAAGCATTTGCGAGGCAACATAAGAGCCAAAGCAAAAAACAAGTTTTTTCTCAAGATATGCTCTTGTCTCAACATTGCCAATCAATGAATCATCATCCCTGGCCTTAGTAATTTTTGTGCAACCAATCCCCTGGAATCAAAAGAAGCCAACCAAAAGGCAGTGCGAATTTCTTATGAGCAGCACTTTACAGAAAACATAACAGTGGAGGATATAGCTAAAAGCAGCGACGCAGTAGTGTTAGTCAAAGGTACGACGAATAATATAGTCGAGATAAGTACATTAAATCTTATTATAACCCACACAGCGTACCTCCCAAGAAGAAGGTTCTAGCCATAAATTTTCAACAACATCAAAGTTCGGTAACAGAAGTGCGATCAGACCTCGACCAGCAGCCCAGACAGCATGTGGAAACTTGGATTCTCGAGACCACTATGAATATAAGATTAGAAAAATACGGAGTACATGACATGAAAAGATATAGGAGAATGATAGAATGAAATTCAAAATAAATGCTCGACAAAATAACTTATCTTACATCATATGGAGGACTGAAATACTCCAGCCCATTGCTTATTTGACCGTATGGTTCCATCAGGTCAACAACTTGCTGTAT
Organism: Utricularia gibba; assembly: GCA_002189035.1. Lineage (NCBI taxonomy): Eukaryota > Viridiplantae > Streptophyta > Magnoliopsida > Lamiales > Lentibulariaceae > Utricularia > Utricularia gibba. The sequence continues at coordinate 2,404,296 of NEEC01000014.1, read as the reverse complement.
ATCCTCCTTTGACAGTGTCAAACCAAGATGATTTATCAGCATCTTGGATAATTTTTTTGTGATTTTTCTCCTTCTCAACCATTCTGGGATTTTATCACGGAGCGTCTGCATGAACCAAATGAATAACAATAGGAAGTGATATTTCAGATATTCACGAAACAAATGCTTCAAATACTCCAGGATTTGGATGTTTCATATCAGATGCTTATTTTTAAGAAACAAATAAAAATGAAATATCACCAATTCTGTGGATACTTTCCACATCAGTATACATGATGCTCTTTCAAACAGAATGGACTTATGATGATGGTAATGTGCTGAAAGTAAGTTCTTACAGCAAACCAACTGCAGTAGCTCATAAGTTCGTCAGCATCCACAATCTTTGACCTGAAGGCTGAGCCTTCCAATGATAAGGGAACAAGCCGTAATTCCACTGGACGAAGAAGAGCGGTTTTCTCAGAAACCTGCAAATTTTGGCAATCAAAAGATTACTGTAACAGCAGTCAAAATCCACTAGTTTCGACTAGGAAGAATAACCTAAACCTGGATGTGTAGGTTGCTAAACATCATTTCTCAACAGCAAGTATGACACTAAGATTTGAGAAATGCATAATTCAATCATTCTGCAATTGGATGGTTTTCACTTGTTGGGTATGCTGATTACCCCCAATTTATACAACTTGAACCCTTAAACTGAGAGTGTCAAAGTCTCAGAAGCTATATGAACAACCACAGAATAGAATTATGAAAAGTTGAATGGTAAATGAAAAAGTTCAGGATAGACAAGGTGAAGAAAATGGGTCATAGGTTTCCATCATTAAGGCTCTCTATGTGCATAGCTAGGTGGCATGTGCAAAATAATAAAATTGTAAGTACCTTTCTCCAATCGACGAAGTTAATTAGCTCTTCGTCCATTGTTTCATCAGCAGCCAGACGCAGAATTTTTTCTCTCTCTGCTTGAGTTGGCCTTTGAAGATGAAATATCCTATCCATTCTGCCTGGACGCTGCAAGGCTTCATCAATTTGCTTGAGATTTCTTGTAGTAGCCATTAAGACCACCCCATCTTGTTTCTCAAACCTAGAAATAACATAGAGTTACAACAATTCAACAAGCATGTAACAAGAGAACAGGAAGAATAAGAAAATAAGGCCATTATTAGAACTCTTCTCAGGATGATATAAATAGCAAGCATACTGAAAACTAACATGGGAAATCAAATAAATGAAGTAGGACCCCACAACATGACTCATCATATTAATTCGGCCTGAAGATAGGGCATAAAGTTCAAATACGCAAGTAACAACAAAGGATTTACCCATCAAGTTCCACTAGAAGTTGATTGATGAAAGCTTCATGATCCTGTTTTTTGGTGTGAATAAACTTGCCACGGACTCCAGCAAAAAGGTCAAAATCTTCCACCAAAATAATGACAGGAGCCTACAATACAAGTTGATGAAGAAACAGATCAGTTCGGTTCAGAATCTCATTCTGCAATGTTCAGAAAAGGAAAACAAACTAGGGAATGAGTCAAATAAAATCATGCTATAGTTCAGTGGAAAAAAATTTTCTGCATATATACCGATACTGGGAATATTCATTATAGATAAAAAGGTTAAATAAAAAAAATAAAAAAACAACCAGATCACGTGCTGTTTGAAACAATTCTCGAACATTTGATGCACTTTGTCCCACCCATAGACCAGGTTCCAGCTGCTGTGCTTTAATTTCAACCACAGGAACTTTTGCTTCTGAAGCAATAGCTAGTGCTAGGGAAGTTTTGCCTGTTCCTCTTTCA